>JAWJWE010000036.1:12472500-13072500 GCA_037055365.1 Polyplax serrata | reverse complement strand
TGACATTTAAAGTAAATGCCCTTTTCCTCAAACTGTAGTGTCCTTTAGAACTTTAAGACCTTGCTGTAATGTTAAAGCATTTAGAATTATTTTCCACCCACATTGTCACATGAGTCAGTTTTTCATAAAAGATATTATTTTCAGGCAATAAGAGATGAATGTTCAAGAATTTATGATTATACATCGCTTGAAGCAAAGAAGCCGAAAAATAAAGATTTAAACAGGTACAGAGATGTCTACCCATATGACCATAGTAGAATTATACTTTCAAGAGGACCTACTGATTACATAAATGCTAATCTTGTGGTTGTGAGTAAAATTTTGTGTTTATTTGACAAAATAAAAAGAAGATAAACTAGTTACTTCAGCATAAACTAGTTATGGTGATAACACCATGGTTTCATTTTGAATCAGTAACAAAATGATTCATTGCAAGAATAGATTACATATCTGTAATGTATTTACATGGTTTTCACCATTTTTTTTATTATAATTTTATAGGTAGATAAAGCCAAAAGGAAATACATTCTCACACAGGGACCCCTCCCTCAAACAACATCACATTTTTGGCTTATGATATGGGACCAGAATTGTAGAGCTATTGTCATGCTAAATCGAATTATTGAAAAACATGTGGTAGGTACTTTAGGTTGCAGTAAGCAGACACTGACATTTATTGTAATCACTTTAAAAGGGGTGCAATGTTTTAACTCAACTATTTGGCAGAAAATGTGAAAGTTAGTGACCTACGTATTGAAAACCACAGGCAAAATTTCTGACTTAAATGTCGAGTATGCTTAGCTTTTATTAATTATGGGTTAATATGACAAATTTGACAATAAATCATTCATTTGGAAGTATTAGGCTTAAATGCTGATCAGCATTTCAGAGGAAACAACTTCTGTAATGAAACAATAGCTAGAATGCTACTTAGTAGGAATAAATTTATTCAAAAAATTATTGTTCTCACACATAAAATATCATTGACCCCCATTAAAAGAATTAATTTGGTATTTTACAATCATTGATGAGTAATATTTCACCATCAATTATTTTTTCATAGATTAAATGTCACCAGTATTGGCCCACAGCAGATCACTCAGGAGAAGAGAGTTCTATCATTTGCAATGATGTTAATTTAAAAGTTACTAATATATCAGAAGAGAAAAACTCATGTTACACAACAACGAAATTGAGGTAATTTAACATTATTAGATTTCATTTCAAATATGATAAGCAGGAGGCGGCTCCTCCAAGGATTTTGTTTTTTGCTTTGCAAACTTTTAAAAATGCCATTGTGGACTCCTACAGACTGGAAGACATGAAGACTGGTGAGCAGAGAGAAGTTATCCACTACCATTGCACAACATGGCCTGATTTTGGAGTACCCCAAAGTCCTACAGCTTTTTTGAAATTTCTTTACGCCGTTCGTGCCAGCGGAGCTCTAGACAATGCAGGACCGACTGTGGTTCACTGTTCGGCAGGAATAGGAAGATCTGGAACGTTTTGTCTTGTGGACTCTTGCCTTGTTATGGTACACCACAGTCGTGTGACAGTGTTCCCAAAATTAATCTGAAGGCCCGTCACAGAGTTCCTGTATGAGTTATTTAATCTTTCAGATACAAGACATGAAGCTAACAAATATTGTAGTCAAGGATATTTTAATTGAAATGAGAAAGTACAGAATGGGTTTGATTCAAACATGGGGTCAACTGCGATTCTCATACCTAGCCATAATAAAGGGAATTGATAAGGCTGAACTCGAAAACGGATGTCCGGTAAATGAAATGTGCAATACATTTGTGTGCATGCATTTCTGTGTCGCAAGAGTTGCGATAAAAATTAATTTTAAAATGATATTTTTCATGAAGGACGATGCGGATGAAGTCAACGAAGTAGAATCAGAAGACGAGGCACCGCCGCTGCCGCCACCAAGAAATGAGTCCTTGCACCACAGAGAAGGGGTCGTCAAAAATGGAAAAGTCGTCTCAGTGTAAGTTGACAAAAATTTCCTTTCTCTTGCGTAATTCCCGACATGTTTAACTGCACGTGAAATGCCCCACTTAAGGGTAAAGTGAAAAGGGTGCTCAGTCACCGGAGAAAGGTTTGCTGGAGCTAAAAACAGGATTGAAGTTAATTTAAGTAGGAGTGAAATAATGAAAAGAACCTTCGAGGATGTGTTCATTGTGTCATCTGGGTTTGTACATCTTTTGTGTTAAAGTACAAGACGTCATGGACGCATCCAGAAGGGTAGATATCTCCGACCGGACAGACGTCATACTCATGTTTATTTCTGTTCTTTCTCTCAAGAAGAAAAGTAAGAAAGAAAAGCAACTAACCAAAAGGTTTTTCCCCAGAGATTGGAGCTATTATATAAACCTTTTTAAAAGCCGACCCCCGGCGAGAACTACTCGAGGTGGAAAAAGTTCCAGGGCAAGACGAAACCACCCATACATGCCAGGAAATAGGTATCCTCGACGGCGACATACCAATCGTGGTAGGTGGTGAGGCCACTGAACTAAAAAAACAAAAGGGCTCATAATAGTACTTTTGTGCGCACGAAATGGCCGAAATTTTTTTTTGATAGGCAAAGAATGGCTACCGCCAACGAAAAAAAACTCGGAACTTTCTGTTTTAGGGCGTAACACGAAAAAGTTGTTTTGTCTCTAAGTTTGGATTCGTGTTGTTTTGATTTGTTTTCTTTTATTTATGTTTTCTAACTGATAATGGAAACACCGTTTTGGTTTCTATTTAATCTAGGACCTAAATGATAATAATAGTGGAACACTTTCCACTTGTAGGCTTGCACTTGCGCTTAATTGGAAGCGACATGAGATGCTTCCTAATGTTCGTGTTCCTTACATTGAAGTACCGTAAAATTCGGATGTTGCAGTTTTAAATGCATGAGGTTTTTGGTTCATAAATATTTTTTGCAAGTGTGAATTCATTATCTTGTACTACAGTGCAAGTGAAATGGAAATAATTTCAATGTGGCGTAATCCGTCATTCTTATTTACGAACCAAAACAAACTTGGATTTTGCAATTTTCGTACCACAATTTACACGTAACTCAACAGAAATGTGGTGTAACACGGCATACATTAAGTGATATTTACAAAAAGTGATCGCAATGATAAACCAGGCTTTTTCTTTACTTTCCAGAGACGAGAACGAGAGCACAGTCCACCAGCGACGAAGCAAAGAAGTGCGAAACCAAATCTTAGAAGAGAAAATAAAGGAGGTGAAGAGGAAGCTGAAAGAATCGGAGTCCTGGCAAAAATGGAAAAAGTCGATTTTTCATCCTTGGAGCATCGGGTGTCTGATAGTCGGAGGAGGCATCGTGGTGTACGCCCTTCTGTCCTCGCGAATCTAACGCCCGTGCGGCGAACAAGACAGAAGATCATCTCTGTGCCACCGACTAGTTACAAGTATAAAATTTGAGAACAGGGCGCAGGAATACCGAGTGTGGAGTCTCGTGGGGAAGGTTTTGGACGACATCAGACATGGATGCGAGCTCAGACTGCGCGTGAGGTGTGGTCTGATGTGAAGGAAGTGCAGCCGGTTTCTGACGGTCACGTTCTCGGGTCCCTTGCCTTGATTGCCTTGATATGACCGGAAAGCGAAATCGATTGAGGAAATGGTTTTCTTTTGGGTTTTGACAAAGATACATTCCCCAGCGGAGGGTAGGTGGTGGGTGACTTCCGCCGTCGTGGCGTCGAGAGCGCAAACGGTCTTCTGAAGTGATTGCAATTATAACTATGACTGTTATTATCATTATTAATACTATTGGTATTTAATTATAACTAGTAATGTTTTGTACGAATACAATAGGAGACCCGGGAAGGTAACGGCACCTTTCTGACTCAAAAAAGGAAAATGGAAATTTTTTGAGGGAGAAAATAGATGGTGCGCTGATTTTTCTAAAATAATTCTAAGTAACTACAACACAATCGTTACTAAAGAACTATATTTTTTATAGTTAACCGAGTAGATGTGCGCGTCGCTTATTTTGATAGTATCAGACTGCTTCACGTAAATCCGTCCGACTTCAAAGGATCGAATGCAGTTGACGTAAGCTTCGGTTTCGGTTGATTTCTCATTCCTTCCGGAAGTAATTGGGAAAACTCCTGACCGGAAATGGATTATTCAAATCGGTTTTATGTCAACGTAAATCGGCCCTCGAGGAGTTCGATTCCGGCATTTTGTTTCCAGTTTTCTGTTTTCTTGTTTTCAAGATAATTTCGGCGGGTACCCAACCTCCACCTGACTTCCTTTCTACTCTGGTGAGCTTGGATTGGAGAAAAAGGCAAGTTTGTGCTACTGTCCTAAGTCATTTGGGGGAGTGCAAATGATTCGGTCGATAGGATCGGGTCAATATATATTTTTAAATTATTCTACAAGGTCTCGTAGGGAATGTAGTGAAAATACCGCTGACCATTCCATTTTGTTTTGCAAGTGACACGGTTTCCTCCCACTGTGTCACAGGTCACTTGCTGATCCTACGCCTTTTCAACGGTACATTTTTTTATGATTTTATGGTTTTATTGCTCTGCTGAGTCACGTCGGCCATTTAACGTTTGATTTGAACGACTGGCGCTGGTCTTCTAACTTATAAAGACGAATTTAAAGTTGCCTTTAATCAAACAATGCAATTTGTGTCTTTGTCTATTTAATACGTACAAAATTTGTAGCAGAAGTGTTCCTAACATTTTTAAGTCACTCGATATATAAATATGTAGAGTAGAGGACGGGGGCAGTTGTTTTCATAGCTGAACAATTTTGTGTAGATTAAAATACCGTTGTGATCGTTTCATTACAAGTAACGCGGTACTGCGAATGAAATGTGTATTGGGAAAAAAAATCAGTAACTTTGTTTTTGTGAGCAGTCACATCTATGTATTGCTGTATGCGTTACCGTTAAGTATTTCTAATGTTTTCTAAACGGCATTCTCTTTGTACAAATTAGTTAGGTTTGCCTGAGAAACTTACTTCTTTTCTTTCTTCAGGTGTGCTTGGGTTGATCTTAGGTTTTCAATTCAGTAGATGCAAATTCAGTTGAATGTGTCTTGCCACAGAGCAATGAAACCAAGAAAATGATAATTTTCGGGTGTTAATTGCCCGCTCTTAAACGATTCCTCCGCGGTCAACACTTCGCAATTTGTGGGGGAGATCAAATTAAAAATGAAATCTTCAAACCACAGAGACGAGCCATTTTACATTTCATTGTATGACCACCTTAAAGAGTTGCCATCGAACTGTTCCGAGAAAAAATATTTAAAATTATTCATCGTGCCATCAAAAGTCTCGCGGAAGTAAAGAGAAAAGTTTCCAGACCTTTTCACAGCGCGAAAGCCATGGAAATATTTTACGAAAATAACGCTGTGATGGGGACACAAATGTATTTCACGTTTATTACATATATACATATACATATATATATAAATATACATAATTTATTTATTTTTAACCGAAAGACAAGGTGAACCCGACAAAATAACGCCTCGTGTGCTGCAACATGTTAAGAACGAAGAACTGGACATTGGCAAATGGAGAGAAAGATTTCTTGGGGAGGCCGCAGGATGTAAGTGAACGGAGAAAATTCTCCAAGACGGTTTTTAGTTCCCAATATTATATTGTAAACGATTCAGCAAAGATGTATTATGTATATGAGATAAAAACATAAAAAGAATTAATAATATACAATTTCCGTTTTGTAATTAAATGAAGGATTCATTTGTACAACCTAGACTGCAATTCGTACATGCCCTTGTTCCCACTTCGTCTGTAGAATGAAAAAACTATTAGAAAATAGAATTAGACGATAGAATTAGGTTGACTACATGCATCTTGGTATATGTAATGCTCCAGCCAGGACTGCTGACCGTCGAGGTAGTCGACACAATCCTTTTTTGTGTTGAGATTTACATACATTTACATGTTATTGATTCACTCGGGAGAGGTGTTTTAAAGCATAGCAAATTTACGAAAAAAGTAGCAAAATTATATATATTTTTTTTAAACAATATAAAAGCTACAAAGCGAGAGTGGCGAGTCCGACAGTGAACAGTCAACGTATACACAAATTGGAGAGTTCAAACGAAAAATTCAACAGTTTAACCATGTTTTATGAATACTCGATAGAACATCGATCAATGTCAGACGTCGATTCGTCGAAAAGAAGACTCGTGCCACCCAAAATTCGAGTGACAACCCGAAAGGGCGAAGAATAACTCTTCGGCGGAACCCTTGACACATACCCTAAGTAAAATCACACTTAATCACAACCAGCCAAGATGAAACAACACCTTACTTAAGAGCAAAAAAAACAAAGTTTCATGGTTTAAAGCTTTCGAACTTTTTAACTACCGAGGTAGTTTGACACCGACCTACTGGGTAACTACGTGCAATCATAAAAGGACTACTAACCGGTGCGCTGCCGCCGCGATTCATAACATTGGATTGGTAACAAAAATTGGGGGTTGCGGTTTATTAACTATTAAGGCTCTTTTCTCCTATTACTTCGGTAATAAAAACTAACAGAACTTGGTCGTTTAATAATTCAATGATATTTAATTTGGTCGTTTTAGTTTAATAGAAAACAATTTAATTTATTGGAATGGTTAACTTAACTTTGAAATAACAATTAGTCGTATTAGTTTCAACATTTTATCTGCCGTACTTCAATACTTTTTCTTTTACACTCTTAAGCTTGTATTGTGTAAGTATAATGTAAATCCGAGTACTCTATATTTTAGTATAAATAATGTTAATAAATTATTATTAAATATTACTTTCATTACGTTTATTTGTACTAAACTAATTTATGTTCTTGTGCTTCATTTCTGCCACAAGGATAATTATATCTTTATAATTATGCTGTAGTATTCTTTCATCGTAATTCCCTTATTTAAACGAGTAAATTGTTCTTATTGAATCCGATTGCTCCCTACCTTACATGTCACATTTCTGGCCGACACATAACCGAAACGACTGGTTATATTTCTTGATTAAGATTTTTTGTTAATGGAGTATTAAAAGGAGTAATGTGAAATTAAAAGCACAAATCGAGAAACATGTCAGATCTGGGTACCATGAAATACAAGTTCTAACCATATTGTATGGTCCTTCTGCCCTGAAGGGCAAATTTTATATATATATACTTTTGGTAATTATGTACTTAGCAATACCGTTCTGTAATTACATACGAAATTGTTCAGCGTGTCCCATTTTAAACTAAAATTAAATTTGCGTGTGTTGCGTTCTGCCTCGCTAAAGCCCAATTTTTCACGAATGAAACTACAACAAACTATTCGTATGGAATAGTTGTATGCCTGGGAAACGTCTTCTGTGATTCTCAATTATCCTCCTGAACCGACAAACGCCATTTTCTATTTACTCGCAATTTACCACAGAGACGAGTGGTAAAATTTCAGGTCGAGGTGACCCTGACTGTTCAGCCGAGACCTGGACTCGTTCGTCGAGATGGACGCTCTCTTGGGTGTCTCGGCTGGTGAGACAGGAACTGAAATTTTTGGACTTTCAGGTTTGACATCTTCTGCCAGGGAGTCCGGCTCTGTCGTGTCGTTTTCGTCATTCGCTTCGGGTTGTTCCTCGGCGGGTGGCTCTGGCTCAGGTTCCTCGGGTTCGGTCACCGGCTCCATGGGTGGCGGCGAGGCGATTTCAGCTTTCTTTTCTGCCTCTCTGGAAACGCAAAAGGTCACGCTTCAAATCGCCGAATGATTACCCCTGCTCTACAAACTGTTCGTGTCGATCATAAGCTGTTTTACTTACCTTTGGTTTGGTTATGGTGCCGTGCCATGCGTACGATACACGTAACATCAACTAGGTGGTCTAAATTCTAAATAAAGCATTCTCATTCGAATAAATTATGTACAGACATACATCAATGAAATGCAAATGACCCGACAGCGGTCTGTCGGGTCGATCAAACCGGAGAAATCGAAACCGAACCGTCAGAAGAATAATTTAACCGCATTTAAGTAAAGTAGAGCTGACTTGTAAATTATGCAGTACACAAATTCTTGTATACATTCTACACTTCTGCTGCATGATGTACTTGATGGTGTACTTCTTTTAGTAAGCTAAATGGCAAGAATTTCACGTAATGGCCACCAAACAGATTGTTTATTGAAATTGGAAGTTTCATTGAAGAACAAAACAAAACCTTGTACGTTCCACATTAGTTCATATCCCACATGAAGTAGTTATTTCAGTAGATTTCACATAATCATCGAGAGGTGTCACAAAGGGGCAACAAAAATTACCTCAGGAGTTTAAGAACAGTTAAAAACTTATGAAGTTATGAAGTACGAAGTATGAAGTTTTTACTTATAAAAGTAAAAATTTATGGGCAGTAAATTCGACCCCTGGCTGCGGTAACACGCACACCCATACTACTTTAAACGCAAAATAAAAATTATAGAAAAAAATTCGGCTTCATAAGTATTAACTGACATAAAATTTATCTAACTAAAATTATAAGTTTAGTTACTAGGGTTTTTGGGTAGGTGTAACTACAACTAACACTACTTTTAGCAGCTCATTCTCAGTCAACCCTCTTGATGCGTGCAGCAGAAAACCCAACAGCAAGGTCAGTCTTTTCTTCGAAGTCTTGTAACTAAAAACCAGTCTTGTGTGACCTGTGATGAAGTAATTTAAAGGAACAAAACGGCCTTGACTGGGTCGGTTGTGTGCCCACCGCGTGACTTTTCCAGTCAGTCCGGCAAATTTTGTTCAGACTAGTTTTAGAAATTATGACGTCATCGTCTGGACACTTAATTCTGCGAAAGTAGAAAAGGAAAAAGAGCAAACGTGAGGTATGCATTTTTTCATGGCGAAATATTCTTCTGCTTGTAAGCAAGCCGCAAACAACTTTCCTTCCAAACTTCCGAAGTGACAACTTCAAAGGGTACGTTGCTAGGAGGTTGTGACGCGCATAAAACCTCTAACACCAGTAGTCACACAAAGACCAACGTGAGTCAACAAGATGACTGGCTTAAACAAACTTCATTTTAAATGGTCCTCATACAGTACGACTGATGTCATGTACCTATTGATAGCAAGCAATTTCTATCGGTAATTATGCAAGTACGACGTGTTCTTGTGTAACAGTGAGGTATTAATAATCTGTGAGGGTGCCGGCGGTGATTTACATTTCATAACAACCAGTACTACGCGTTATACAATTTAATATTCTGTCCGACTTCAGTTGTGGGTATCAAAAGTCAATGAATAAACTAGTGAAGTCCTATAAAATCTGTATCGAAGGTAACAACTGACTGCCATTATAACACTTTCAATTACACCCCAAAGATTTACTCGGTTTTCTTCAACGTTTTCCATATATAAAAGAAAATGCGTACGCGAAAAAAACATTTGTGACATTATCAACTGTCGTTAACTTTATCATGCACACCACGGTGATAATATTAAGAACCGGTGTGAAGGTTACCTGCTGTAAAAATAAAAATAAAAAAAATAAATCAATAAATGCAACCATAACGATATATTTCTTCTTTTCTCCTCTAGTGTGAATGATTGTAACAAAAAATTAATAAGAAAATAATAAAAAAATAATAATAATAATAATAAACAAAAGTGAAATAAAATACGGATGTGAAAAGCGAAAAATGAACATCCGGTCCATTTGATGCAAAATAATTTTTGTTTTAACAGAAAACAAACCTCCATTGATTCTCTCATCGACTTCAATAGTAATGGAAAACACACATTGCACAAAGTAATAAATAATAATAATAACAATAACGAAGCAGAAAACTACGGATGTTACGGCAACTATGAGTACGGCGAAAAAAAAATATGAAATATCTAATGATGGTAATAAACAAGGATAAAATAATATAACATAAATATGTATGTTCATCACAACCCACATTTTCTGATTAAAGCCATTTTTGTTAAATATCCGATTCGATTGATTAAACGAATTTCCATAAATGTTATTAGCGTTAGTCAATGATAAAAAGTAATCTCAATTTTCTTCTACTTCCGTTTCCTGTTTCGTGAGACGGACGGAACGTACGCGGAACCGTTGCAAATCAATAGACCTATTAATCTATTGATGTCATTCATGTATTATTTAGTGGTCGAATGCTTCCGCCAGAATCGCATGCTTCTGGTGTCTCGTGTGTTTTGTGTACCAGCCGGGTACCCGAACGGTCTGTTACTCATATAAAGTAAACCCCTAAATATTCTTTCACTTAGGACTGCTTATTTATTATTAAACACATACACACATATATGTGTGTGTAGTGTATGTGTGTGACTACCGTTTGTTTGCGTACGGGTTTCTCCTTCGCGGGTGTTCCTGCACCTTTCCAGAAACTGTTCGTCCTCCTTTCTCCCGAACTTCGTCACCGGTGACGTGACAGCGAACTGTAACTGCGGTAAGAAATTTAAGGTAATCTCTGCTCGCTGGCACATTTTTTTGTTCCTTTGCGTGATTTATGGTAAAACATATAAGTGTATAAGTGTGTACATGCTTTTGTACAAATTCACAAGCACCTTTTTCATATCACAATTGAAAAGTTTGACAGACAGAGACAGAGAGAAACGTTCCGACTGACGTTTCTATTGCGTGCGACATGTCCGCATGTAGAGCAAAAAAAATTATACGTACTAAAAAAATTGTAATAATAATTCAGGTAGATAAAGCGTGTCACGTGCAAAACACATTTATCACAGTGTAAATTTTTTACACGTTATTTCCGACTGTTTTCGACTACGGCAAACTACAACTACAGCATCCTCATCATTTGCAGTCATGTTCGTCTTCACCATCCACACAATGTAATAAAATAAAGATAGTCAAATAAAAAGGTTCATAGTAAAAGCCGACATTAAGAGTGATAAACCACAGGTAGGATTTCCCTGTACCTGCCATTTTGCGGCGTCTGCTGACTAGGCGCGGGTTTCTGCTGCAAAATCTGCAGAAATTATGAAAAACAGAAAGAAAGAGTTAGTTTTACACTACACTTGTACGTATAGCCGTGTGTATCGTTTCCTTCTTACCATTCCCATTGTAGATATTGGCTTATGAGGTGCTTGTCTTCCGTAGTACGAGATATTTGAGACGTTCATCGCCGTAGTCGATTGACAGTTGTACGTGGGAGACGACGTCGAAGTGAATCCGGTAGATCCACTAAATTACAAAAAATATCAAAAGACAAATATAAGAATTCAAGCATTATACAGCAATACTTTACAATCGTTATAATCATACAATGCCATAAAAAAACAAAATTCACTACCGCAACTAATTTTCTTAAACGAAGCTTAAAACCATGAGTTCCCTGTAGGCATCATATGAAATAATTTAAATACAAGTACAATTAAAAGCAAATGATATTTTGTACCCATTGTATATTCCCCAACGTGTAAACATTTCAATTCAACGTTGGCCATTTACAATAATAGAATACTTGATTAAAATAAATTTTACACGTTTCCCTGATTATTCAAATAATTTATACTTAATAAGTATTGACAATGCTGCTGCTTAACTACAAGTTAAGATGATCGGACGACAGCTTAAAAGATACATTTACATTCAGAAAGTATTCATTCCCCTACATTGCATTGCATAGAATTTCCTTTCCCTGTTTACATGGATCTCCATGCTACGACGATTTTTTTCCAGCTCTACCAATAAAAGAGACTTTTTTAAAAAAATCCATAACTTGTTAGTCAGGTAGAATTGACCTAAACGTTTCAATCAACTCAACATCAAGGAAAACACTTGTCTCGCCTTTTCTCGTTAAGAACACATGTAACAACTATCGTAAGTAAAAGTCGACCTGTTCACAAACGTAAAATTGAAAGGTAATGAGTAGAACTCGGTAGGTTCCAAACGCTCAGGCACAAAACGAAAAATGAAAGTGCCTGAACTGGAGAAACCGACATGTCATTTCGCGGCCACCTTAATTATCCCCCAAGTCAGAACCTGACACGATGAAAAACTTAAATATCGAGTCAATTCAGACTGCACACTTTCCAGATGATGACTTTTTCAAGACAAAACGAAACCGTACGGGAACGGTGAATCCAAAAACAAGGCAAACCGTTATGTTTGAGGAACCATAGAAATCAACGTGTAGTTTCAGTTAAGAAGCGTAGAAAGTAGAATTATTATTATTATTATTATTATTATTATTAAAGTTAGCAGAGAAATTTTACAATTTCTACAAAAAATTAAAACTAACGTTACCAAATAGACGCGTTACCTTTAAATAGTAAAGTATATTAATTATTCTAGTGCGGTTATTAAAAAAAATAGTAATATCTCTGCATGTATTAGTTTTTCAACTTTGCCGCATTCCAACGCATTTTAATTATAAACGATCGAAAATTATTAATTATTAAAAAAGTGAATTTTCTTATTCGAGCGGTACCTTTCTACTTCTTCGACCTGAAAACAACACACGAACAACAACAACAAACTGAAAGGTGAACCTGAACAAACCTTGTGTATTGATTTCCGCAAGTGTTAAGACCGGCTGGAAATAATTGTCCATTTTCGTTCGGTGCTCCAACTCCTAAAATAAAAATAGAAAAGTTTTTCCGTTTTCCTGTTGTAACTTGTCTTTTTTCGTAACTCCTTTTTTTTGAGTTTTTGAAACTCCTTCAAACATACGGTCGATCTTAACGATCGTAATTGATCGTAGGGCCACGTAAATAATCAAATGTGCCACGAAGTCATTTTTGTCTGTAACTTTCCATTACAGTTTTAGTGCACTCAAAGGTTACACTGTTCTTAATGGACAACACTGTGGAACATGCCCTCTTATATCTTTGGCTTCAAACTGTAACATTATGAACGATAGCACATATTACGTTTCATTCGTTCATTCATTTAGGTCGATACTATCTTTCGTTTATGGCAGCCTAGAAGAATTCAACAAGTACATGAAGAGACCAAGAAGGTGTGGCAATATAAGTGAAGTTGAACTCAATGCCCTGATATCAAGGATAAGAAGGCTTCTTCAATAGGCATTCAAGAAGTCCAAAAATAAACCAAAGCTAACCTTTCCTTATACAGAAAAGGCTTCAATCAAAATCAACATACGGACCTATACAGGACTCATATTTGTCAAAGAACACAGGGCACTGGAAAAGTATTTCCATTTCCATGCACCTGCCCTATAGTTAGGGAAATTCACGTAAGAAATTTCTCTATTGTTTGGTAAATCCGAAAGTGTCCAACGACCGACAAAATGAATTAAACAACTAGAAATTTTAATTTTTTTTCATGATTAAATAAGTTTCCGCTTTAGAGAAGTGAGTGAGAAGTGAAGGGCAGGGTAAATTTAGATCATTATTCATTAGATAGTTAGAGCAAGCTGTTAGGTTTTAGTACATCGGAGAAGTAATGTACATGGAATCAAAATATATCAGTAAATTTTACCGGGAGATCTGTTGTTGAAAAATCCCTCGAAAACGACAAAGTTGTTCATTTGCGGAATGATATTTTGCAAACCGTAGTGCTTGAGAAGAAATGATAGAAACTTCGAAGATGGTTTGTCTATAGCTAAATGTACAGGATCTACTCTCTCCTCCTGCAAAATTAAACAAAAAAAAACAACTTGTTTTAAAAAGATCAATGTCGCTGAGTTCTTACACTTAAATGTTTACTAAACTTAATAATAATTCCGATGAAATATTCAAGAGCAAAGGTCAAACAAAAACTTACAGATAAAATTATTGCATAAGTTATCAAATATAGAATAGTAATCGTACACAGTTTCCAACTGTTACATAATAATACTGTACATAAAAATAATTTCACATGTTACATACGCACAGCTTAAAATACTCTACCTCTGTTTTCGTTGCTTTTCTGTTATATTTTGACAACAGGAACCTTGTTATTCAATTTTACTCTTCCTTAAATTTCACGAGTTCAATGACAACAAAATTAACCATTCAAAATTGACGAAAAAATATCGTCATTTGCAACGGGCCCGGGCCACTGAACAACCTGATTCATTAACCAAATAGTAAACTCTTTCTAAAATTTTGTCATATTATTGAAACGCATTGATGTGCATTAGGAAACTCATTTATGAAACAATAATTTTTTCAATTACCGCATCTAATAAATTCAATTACATAATTTATACTATTACCGAGTGTATCATAACAATTTCCATTAACAAACAAAGGTAGCCAATAAGGAAGATTAAATTTATGGCGTTGCACAATTGCTCTACTAAATTTTTTATTAGTTATAAACGATTTGTTATAATAACAAATATTATGCCTGCGTTCTAGCCCATTGACTTCGATCGTTTTAACACAAAAAATAATTAATTTGATTTATGTTTGCATCAGTTGGTTGAGCCTACTTATGCACGAAGGTTACGATTCGGTTGGTCGCTTTACAAATCCGACTTCATTTTCGATTTGACCAAGTACCAACAAAAGGAGAAAATTGGAGAGGTGCTTATTTTCATAACGTTACGATTCCAGTGGTACTTAAATACCCATACACAAAGTAAAAAGCATTTACCACTAATCGGGGAAAGGCACCGCAAGGAAGTCAATGTTACATTTAATAGAAACTTTCTCTTTGACAATCTTTTTTTTTCTGGGCTCTGCAAAGAGGGCTCCCTTTACTATTTTCCCATTCACATTTTAATTGAATTATTACCAAATCCAACTGCCTAGGTAAAATGCTATCCAGGTTCGGACAAACACTTTCCTACAATTAAAATGTTTTGGGAAACAGAAAGAACTTTACTTAACAAAAAAAAACAGGTTTAATTAACGTAAACAATGCGAGGTGAACTCAATAAGGAAAGCCATGTTTAATTACTAATGAAGAATTTCAATTCAAATTAAAACGTTTTAAGCAGAAAATTCGGCGATTCAGTCTTAACTATTCTAGGCCTAGAGTCGATTGGAATTGGAGTAGACCAACCAAAGACGTATTTCTTTCATAGTCAATATATCGACGGATTTTCTGTGGGAGTTAACAGCCTGTGACGACCGTCTTCCGGGCCTTAAGTCCTTGAAGATACCAAAAACTCAAGTCTTTTTAAATTTACTCTTTTCCACAGAAAAATCAATTCAGAATTTGAAAAAGGGTCATGAAAGAAAATTAAATTCGACTTAGGAGATTGGTGGGCCGCCAAGCACGACCGAAATTCTACACCTGCCTAATTCCGTTGGCCCGGTGTAAGCTGGAAAAGGCCATTACCTTAAACAAGGAGTGAAGAAAAAACGCGATTGCATGACCTCTTAAAGTTTGAAATTAAAAATACAGGAAAGAAACCTCCCTTGTAAGCAATTTTTGGGTGGAATTATTAGAATATAATTTGATTTCTCAAGTTCAATATTTTCTTATTTGATCTATTGTTCGACTCTTTAATTCATAATATAGGCATGCATTTTAGTGTCAGCCCATTGTCATTCTTTTTTTAATCACATAATTTGTTTTCTCTCAAAGCAATTAAACATGTTTTACAACACACTTGGACAAAACCTTAAGCAATTCCAAAACAAATCAACAAGCACCTACAATCAAATATTTTTCTCGTTCTGAATAATACTCATGACTTTTAAAACAGAAATTTCAATTAACCAAATTAATTTTCATGTGATAGAAAACTAGTAGTAGACAACTCCTAAAATTATGAAATGGCCAGCATGTTTTGAATTGGAATTTGCAATACAAGAGTTATTGGTATTGATTGAGACAATTATTGATTTTCAAGGTTAGAAAATATGTATGTTACACAAAAATAATATCATTTATTGCTTGGTAGCACTATAATAAGATAACAATTCCCAAATGTTGGCAGGAAAGGTACTCTACTGTATGTACATTGCTTTAATTCTTATTGTATAGATTATTTATATGGCTTTTTTATCACTTGATTAATATAAAAGCCATTTAATACAATTTGATTAAGGCAAAGAATTTTGGTGAATGATTTTCTTTTTGTAATGAAATATTTATTACACTACTTGCACAATTTCATTGATTTCACCAATAATTTCTACCTAAAATTTATTACTAAATTAGATGTCAAACTTACCTTTAGCATATGTTGAAATAATTTCTTCCCAAGTCCCATTCTTTGCTTGGACTCATGAACATAAAAATCCAAAATACATTTTGTTGTTATTTCATGAGTTTTCCCACCTGCATCAAACACATACAAGTGTTTAACACCCATTTTCAGCAGACCCACAACTGTACCAAGGCCCCTACAACAAAATAAAAACCCAATGTTTGAAATGAGTTATAATTATCCATTGCACAAAAGCCCTATACAACTCAATATTTGTACAGAGAAATAATAAATGCAAATCACACACTTACTTGGAACCACCCTTCAAGTCAACCAGCATGTAAACTGTGTGATCTGAATTCCTAAGTTTTTCACCACTGGTAATTACTTTCTGAAGACCTTGGGCCTTGGCTGATTTTTCGCCTAGGATGGTTACTATGTAACTTACTTTAGATACACAATCCCTGTGAAAAAATATAAAAGAAAAATGTATTCAAAGTCCAACAAGTTCTGTGACAGTGACATTGGAAGAATTACATCGGTGGTGCAATAAAATAGTCTGCAGATTAATCATTTTCAGAAACCTTACACATTGGCACAGCACGCAGGCATGCTTTGAAGAGGAAAAAAATTTGTGAAATAAGGAAAACTTACTGAATTTCTCTCCGATCCCCGACGAATCCATCAGGTATCAACCTCGATCCAATTTTAATTATGTCGTCTTGGAAATAGTTGTTGATGTTGAAATTAAATTCCATTTTTAATAACAATACAGATTATGACACGCGGGTATCTATGTATATTGTAATATTATCTTTTTGCCATACACGAAAAATTTTATCTAAAATTAATTGCACTCCACTTCTTGCAATTCTTCCTCGATATTGAAATAGTCGACACCGAATTAACCGTCACATTGTTCGCACCGTGCGAGAACACTGCCCCGATTAAAGTTTACAAAAACAATGATTGAATCAATAAGGCGGAAAAGAGTTTCCCAAAAGAAGGTGACTGAATTAGTGAATCACAACAAATGAAAACGGAAACGACATTTCAAATGGAGGACAATGGCGGGGCTGAGGTGTACGAGAGAGAGCGCTACTGGGCAAGGGCGAGGCGTTTCGGGGCAGTGAAGGGAACTCATACGCGGCAGACAAAGGTAAAGGAAACTTCCCAAAGGAAACTCGGCTAGCAGACGCCACGAATTTATTTTTGTATTTGAACCGAGTGTTTTTGCACACTTCAATGATGGACGGTCGTTTGGTAGGACTGTGGAGTTCAATGCTTATCCGACGACCGTTTCATTTTTAGGGAGAGATTGTCCGTTCAGAATGGCCGAGCATAAGTCGTGGCGATAAACAAATTTGATTCGGATTCGATTGAGTCGGCCCTTTCGGAAGAAAGAGAAAACGGTCGCCAAAGTAATGTGCGGTCGCGACTCCTCCACGCAAATCCCTGGACTGACACGGATTGTTTACGGATTAAATTAATGTCGAAGGAGATTTATCATGGAACGATTTGTTACTACGCACTCGCTGTTTTTCGCGTTATCTTGCATTTCATAGCATTCTAATGATGATACTGAATTTTTTAGTTAGTTTTTTCATCGTCTTCGACTTGCAGGCGTTTAAGGCGAAAGGTAAGACGTTTGTGTGTGTGTGTGTGTTGACATGGGATGACCCGTACGTGGGCTGTTCCTCTGTTATTTGATGACCACTTTATTAAATATCATTCTATTTCGTCACAATCGCATAACATGCATGCGGCGTTAATGAAATAACAAAAGTCAATCCTCTCCTCGACCACTACTTGCCCAGCGTCGTATACCCGCTCAAGCACTTCATGGTGTAATATGTGCTTGTTCAACATCCCCAAGGCATATATTTGTATCATATTGTATTTGTATGGTGAATTCAAGACCCAAAATTTTAACAGTTTTTTTAAAAGTTCTTTTTAAAAGTTATACAATTTCAAAATTCAATTTATTTTATTACCACTACTTCTACTACTACCAATGACAATAGATTATTTGACTCTCATGCTGAAGTCCTTTTGGGAGATAAATTTGTGGTGCTTTGGCTTTGCAGTTTGCATCACAAGTTTTTTTAATGAAACATATTCTGTATATTTAAATTTGTTGACCATTTAAGAGCCTCTGACCTTGCCAATCTCTGGAGTGCAAATGTAGTGTAGAATGAAATACATTCGAGGACTGCATTGCATTTGAAGATGATTTTTAAATGGCTCAATTTTTAAGATTACTTATAACTTAAGATACTTACAAATAATGATGTATGCATATACTTACAAGTCTTCAGTAAATTGGTTCCTGGTATTACAATCATTACAGTTTTATTGCAATTTTTTGATGAATAGAATTGAAAATTTCTTACCAATAATACAACTACCATTGCAGGTTTACTATGTCACTGTGATATTTGTGAGAGCACAAATTACACATGCGAGACAGATGGAGTGTGTTTTGCATCGACATCATTGGAGAAATCAACAGGAATTCTTAGGCATTCTTATAGGTAATTGTCATTTACATTATTCTGGGCAGTTTTTGTGTTTAAATTTGAATTTCAGTGGTGATCAATGGTGCAATTTTAGAAACAATATCAGAACAATTAGAATTGACAGATATATCAATATGTATTGTCTGAATTACAAAACTTACTTAAAAATGTTATTCACATTTATTCTTGTATGCAACAGGTTGTTCATTAACAGGTCTCAATCAATTTAATGATTAATAATTTACATATTAATAGTATCACAAATTAATGATATCAATTTTACCTTCAAATGAACACTTACAAGGCTCATATTGATGAATATAATAATGGCAATTTGAGGTAGTTCAAGTTATATATGTATCCTTATTAGTCCAAGTCAAGTTGAAACCTGATAGCCCTGTATTGGGTAACAAATACCTACACCACTACATCATTCTGATCTCACTGGTATTGTCTGAAGGCATTATTCTTTCCTCTTCAGACTCCTTTCCAGTAATACATTTTAAATTCTTCATAAAATCATAACTAAACATATCATAGATAATCACCACTCTAATTCTAGACAATTAGGTTTGTTTTTGGTCAACATGTTTATCTCTGTGTAGGTTTCATGGCGCTGTGGTGTTTCTTGATTTGTGATTTTCCTTAATTTCTTTCTTGAATTATCTCATTTCATCCCTAAAATAGTGGAAGCAAGTGGAAGCAAGTGTTTGCTCTGCAAACTATCAAAATTTATTCCAAATACATTGATGTTGTTCACTCTGGTATCTAAACAATAGCAAAAATTTTATCCATTACGAACTGATTTTTTTTGATAATGGAAAGATTACACCATTGATCACAGTATTGTCACACATGAGATCACATTTTCTAGCTTATTTTTTCTTTATCTATTTTCTCACTGTAATATTTTTTCATGACATCATCATTATTGATTATGCCAAAAGAAATTTGTTTTTGAACTTCTTTTTTTTGTTTTGTTTTTTTTTCTTTTCTTTAACATCACAATCTGAGATTCATTATGAATAAACATTATGATGTTTTCATTGCGGGGTGAAAGCTGCCTCCCGAAGAAAAATTTCCTTCTTGGCCACGAGAGTAGATGGTGTACGCGGCCATCAATCGTTCCTGACCAAATCTCTGTGTTATGTTGTGAAGATTCAGATTGGTGCAATTTAAAACTTAGGCCGACACTGGCCACCGAGGAAGGTAGTCCATCAGGTAGGAAAGAGTGGTCCTGTTTCAGACTCCGCATTTTTTTTCTATTCTGTTTTCTCTCATTTTACTCTTCTAATTTTTCTTCTATTTCTGTTACTTAATTGAAATTGAAGTTGTTTTGTTTTTTATATATTTCTATCCAATTCTTTGACTAGTAACCCTGAACACTGCTGTACTGTGTGTATTTTTTTGCACCTGTCTTACAACCAAGAAAATTTAAATGTGATCACTACTTTTTTAGACATATTATTGCTGTTGGATTTAGTGAAGCTAAGATGATGACTATAGTGATGGTGATAATGATAACGACACATTTTTTTTCAAATAGACTCATAGATAAATCACTAGAAGATTTACTAGTGATCGACATATGTATAAAATCAGCTGCCTGTATTGTATAGATGTACATCCTGTAGTTGACTTGATCATTTGGATTGATTATTAATATATATATTTTGGCAGCATGATTATCTGTACCTGCTTTTAAAAATTTTGAAGTTTCTCCCTTGAAATAATTATTACAAATATTAACCCGTGTGTTATTTATTTTTTACTTGACTGTTTACATTGTGTGTTTTATCTTTTTAATTACTTTTAAAGAGTTTGTTGTGTTTCTAATGGATCTCACGGATTATGACATTTTATTGCCTTCGTTGAACGGTCATTAGGGTGGGGGTTGAAACATTGTTTTCGTCCCTGCCACTGCCAGGCCCGACACACGTTACCTACATTACATAGGTTAGTCCATTGTCGTCGTATAGGTGTACGTCACAGATCCAACCTTTCGTTATGTGTTTCTTGTACAATCCGTCGCCTAATTGTACCTGTTATACTCGATACCTTTCCACCGTGACATTGTGTGAACGCCCATTGTTCAGTAACTAGTAATTTAGAAAGAATAATTTTATCTATATTTCATATATTTTTTTCATATATTTATACATATTTCATTTACGTTGTTTTCATTCCGTCAGGTGTGCCTTGTTTTGTTGGTGTTCATCGAATTTTTAGTTTTATTTATCATTTTGCCATAGAGGAATGAACCCCTTGAAGAAGATAGGTGACAATATCAGAAGGAAATGAATCAGCTTCCCATTTGCACAATCATTGTGTAAAATTGTTTATTTTGCTTGTCTTGTGACTTTTCGACTTATGACCCTCACGCCAAGACCCAGTAACTCGGATTCAAATCATAATTTCATTTGGTTAAATCGGCAACTTCAAAATATTCTCTAGGTACATAAAATTTAGGTTTTATAAGTGCTCTTTTATTATCTACGATATCCTGTCAAATAGTGTACAAGACGTAAGCTTCAGTGTTCAGTGGTCTGCTCCTACTGTTGGCTTCCAGCAGCAAAGCACACGCGCGTATTACAGCTTATGGCAAAGAAGCTTAACTGACACCTCCGGCCGTGAGTGTCGTACCAATTTTTCTCCTAACCGGTTGATGTCATTGATCTGCCGGGGCTTTGCTTTAAATTTCACGGTTAAGAACTTGAAGAAGTTCACGAGCCATTGGAATGTGTGAAGTGACCGTGGCTGGTCAATCACTTGGCATTAGCAGAGGCAAAGAATCATAACACAGAACGGTTCAATTGATTTCAGATGGTCGATCGAACGATTATCTCCCACAAATCGTTCTGGTCATCTCTTTGAACGAGGCGAGGAATTCGTAGTTGAACCATCATGAGGGCCATCTGTGCCAAATGTGATCGCTGACAACCCATCATAACTTAATTCCAGCTTGTCTTACATCGAAAACGTTTGCTTGTGCTAAGTGCTGTGTAACATCACGACGGGGAAAATTTGTTTTGTTTCACCCACAGCCGGTCCATTGGATCGTATTTAACGATGATGGCCCAAGTGTTGTCGCTGTCATTTCCACCTCTTTGTGTATATTTCTTCAGATGCTCAGTTTCAATATCCAAAACGATGTTACTTTGAAGAAACGCATTAACTCGGAAACTCAAAGTTTTTATAATTTGATTGTCTCATTCGCTGTCACTGATACGATTGGAATGGTGTTGGCTACTCGTCCGCTTAGATAAATATACTTCGCCATATTGTTTATTCATATGAATCTCATTTTGTAGGCTGCTTCAGGTTCTTGTTCCAAGTCGAGCTTTCGCTCCTGAATTTCACCCGGTCGATTTGCTTCTTTCCGTATTTCCGTATCGTCCGAACCTAGGGCTCGGGGGCAGTACGTTTGAACAGGATTAACAGGGATTAACGGATGTTAGAAAGCGGAAGGAAGCGAAACCTGGGCAGGCAAACAGAGCCGGAACATTCGACATTGATTTCCGAATGATCGGAAAATCATTCATCGAAAGTTTAGACTTGTCGACACATTTGTTATAGTTTGGTTTTTTATTTTAGTTTACTTACTTTAATTTACATTTAATTTATTTTGATTTCATTTGTCGATAAATTATTTATTAATTTATTTATTGTAATACCTTCCCTAATCCGTGTATGTGTTTTCTCCATGCCGCCATCTCTGCTGCTTCTCTGCAGTTGTGTGGAGTCAGATGTATCCCAACCTCCCGACAACCCAATTGTTTGTCACCATTCCGACAAAAATAACGAAACGTTTGTCGTTACGTGTTGTAAGGAAACGGACTATTGTAATAGGGACATAAGGCTACCACTTCATGTCGGGAAAGAAGGTACGTTGTTCAACAGAATTGAAATTTATGCATCCCATTAGAGCTGGAAGCAGAGTCGTACAACAGAAAACTGTCAATTTTTTTTTTTATACATCACTTTCTCACCTATTTTATTTTATTCATTTGTTACTCAATCGCCTTTCTTCTGTTTCCTCTGTTCATTTATCTATTTTACATTTTCGTTTACTATTCTCTTATATACTGTTTCATATTCTCCCTTTTTCTTTATGTTGTACCCAGAGGGCTTTATTTCGGCCTAAATTGCACGATATAAATGGCTACTCTTGCAAGTTGTGGTGCTCTTATCATTTGACTTTTACTTGTACATGTTTTCACCAGCTCTGTGCCTTTCTTTCACTGCTTGATATTATCTAGCCTCTTTTTTTTTATTTTCTCTATTACACTTACTGCTGTCACCGTAATAAATTTCAATTACAAATAAATTTATTTTTGGTGTCGGTAGAGGTAATTTTATTTTTCAGACTGCTGGCAGACTTTTTTTTTCTCGTATGTTGTTCATCCGGGTCTTTTATGGTTGGCTACGGCCCATGAAAAAATGGATGGTCGTTGAGTTTGAATTGAAAAACATTCACTTGTGAGGATGTTTAAATTTAGGAGAAGAATACAGGGCGCTGGGTTACTTTTGTCGACTTCCGGTGTGTTCGACAATCTTAGATTTTATTTTTAATTTTTCACATGGAAGGAAGTCTTTGGGTAGAGTCGATCAGGGAAGAACTGCCACTTTTGAGCGCTTTAGCTGGACCCGAATGAGTTCCAAAATGTTTCACAAAGTCGACAGTCAGAGACGTCGTCCCTTATTGTAACTGGGTTTATTCCTTGTTGATGCAACAGGGCTTCCATCCGTTTCAAACTGGGATCATCATGTATATTTCTTGCAATAAATGTAATAGAATTCCATTGTGTCGTTACGAACATATTCGATATACCTAGGATGCAGGTTTAGTTTCTCGTTTACTTTGTACAGTGTCATGTATTTCCTTTACAAAATTATCATAAACACTCACTATTTTCTCTAGATTTTTGGGTAATATACCAGACTAGTTCTCCGGAAGGGACCTAACATAATATTTTAATGTTTCCTTTTTTTACCTTGTTTTGCTCCCGACTTTCCCTTTCCCGTGCTTCCATTGAATCGTACATAATGTGCTTTTCCACAAAACGAAGACAACCTCTTGTTCCATGGGTCACAACCTCGTGGAAGTAACTTTGTGGCATTTGCATAGTTTG
Organism: Polyplax serrata; assembly: GCA_037055365.1. NCBI lineage: Eukaryota > Metazoa > Arthropoda > Insecta > Psocodea > Polyplacidae > Polyplax > Polyplax serrata. The sequence continues at coordinate 13,048,794 of JAWJWE010000036.1, read as the reverse complement.
AATATATGGAAAACTATCCCCAGGTGCTTTCATCACGACAAGCTTTTTCCTCCTGACTACCCGAATTTAGGATGGTTGTGTCCTCTTATATCCGATAAAACGTTGGAAATCGGAGTGGATTTGGAGGAGTATTTTGTCGTACAATGCTGCAAGAATTTCAATTATTGTAACAAGGACCTGTCTCCTAAGATACCTTTTTCAGGTGAGGCATAATATTTGGATAAGGATAAGGAGGGCTCAAACGTGTCGCTTTTCGTTTGTTCTCGATCGCCTTGATGGACATGCTTTTTTGTTCAGAATTTGTTGTCATTTTGATAGCAGGACCTGTTCGGATGCCAAAACCAAATTTTGAATGGTTTCAGTTAACCACGTGGATGCTCTGTTTGGTCCTGGGGCTTACTTACGACGATACATCTAACCCATGTGGGCGACCGTTATAAAAAAGTTTTGTTTTATTCCTAGACCCAGAGTGACGCTTTGGGAAGCTTTGGCAATTTGGGAATTGTTAAGCAGAATTGAACTTTGTACGTTCTTTGTCCGCGATCTCAGATTGCCGCCCGAATGAATAAGAAGAACTCTGACAGTAAGTACTTCCTCCAATTCGAAGACAATTTTAGGAGCAACAGTACTGTTCATACATTTAAGTCACGATGCAAAGATGTTGTCTCCGGAAGAACAACTTTATAGTTGTACGTTGTATAACTTGCTCTCATGCGTTCAGACAATTTCAATTGATCGCTACTTGTGTTTCTATCGAAGTTTTAAACGACAAAAATAAATTTTGTTTTGTAAATACGGTGAGCTGCTCTTAATATTTCTGTCGCTTTTGCACGATGCACGTTTGTCTGTTGAATGGAATTTGTTCCTACGTGCTTGCTTATACATAATTTTAGCATGTAAGGTGAAAATTGTGATTATAATTATAATTAAAGGGAAAGTTTTTGTGATTTTGGGAAAATAAAAGTTGAAAGGTCGATTAGCATAACGCTTGCAGTTCAACATATTCTGTACCCGGTGCTCCTACATCGCTATGTGGCACTGTGTGGTACTCGTCAGGGCAATGGGGGATATGCACGCTAGAGCTTGGTGTATTTGTGGGAGATTATCAATTTTGTATTAGGGGTTTTGCTAAAATAATTTGGGCTTTGGGTTGCGTACTACAACGCTTTCACGGGAAGCACCACGACATTGTAATGTGTTGTTTATTGTAGAGGATTCGTCTAGTAGATTCGGGGCCAACATGACTTCTTACGAGGCAGCATTGGCAGTGGCCATTCCAATTGCCATAATTTGTCTCCTCGTCATGATAGCCTACACATTCTTCGAAAGGAGAAAGAGAGTTCACACGGGATTGAGGGTAGACGAATCCGTCGATGATCCCGATCATCCCATTCTAGGTGTTAACTCAATAAGAGATATGATGGAGATGACCACGAGTGGGTCAGGTTCAGGTACGTAGGCAGTGCAGATGTTTCTGCACAGGCATCTCCTGGATTACTATTGATGAGTGATATTTGTCTTTTCAGGTCTTCCTCTGCTTGTACAAAGAAGTATCGCGCGACAAATTCAATTAATAGACATAATCGGTAAAGGAAGGTTCGGCGAAGTATGGAGAGGGCGGTGGAGAGGCGAAAACGTAGCGGTTAAAATTTTTTCGTCCCGAGAAGAGCGGTCCTGGTTTAGAGAGGCCGAAATTTATCAGACTGTTATGCTTCGTCACGATAACATTCTGGGATTCATCGCAGCTGATAACAAAGGTAATCCCAGAGGTTGCGTATTCAATGGCCCATTGAGTGCCACTTAGACCGCCCTTAAAATTTCATACACAATTCAGTTTAGCCTTAGGCCTCCATTAACCCAAGGAGTAGGCTATGTGGAACTGTGATGTCAACCAGGATTGAGACTTTCGGTAGCCGTAGAACTGACTACCACAGTAAAATGAATAACGTTTATTAAAGTATTAAACTTGGTTGAAAAGTATTGTTTATATATAAGAAGCCTACCTAGTTGTCGCTCTACCTGTTGAATATGTTGAAATGCTCTACGGGTATGTGAAAAGTGAAATTTGATAAAATCAAAGGCATAAAATTTTTCAAGATGGATTTCTCGGATGGTGTGCTACAGGCATTTGCTAACCGATCCAAAGGTATCAGGTTCGAATCCCACCTGCGACTTAAAGGAATTTTTCCTGTGCAATTCTGGTTCCGTCGCATTCCATTGCTCGTAACCTTGCGAGTACTTGGCGTTGATCTCCCAGTAAATAAGATCCGTTCATGTACACAAATGAGTTGTCTTGAGCCCTCCTCCAGAAAGGGAATCAGTCTGATTGAATTAGTGTCTATTACAAACGAAAACTTGTATTATTGCCTATAAATATTTACTTTTCTGATGAAGTGGTTTTCTTGTTTTGTTTTTGTCTTTTTTTTGCGAGTTTTTGGTTTTCTTAATCTCTCATTATTTTTCTATAATTCACACATGATGTTTACACGGAAACAACTCAAATAAATTCAGTAACCTGAAATAAATCTGGCTTCCTCTAGTGGAAGAAGACTATACGCTCATATTGGAGGGGAACTTACCTACAATTCCTTTCCTGGTGAATGAGTCTCACAAGGAAAGTAACCGACAGGCCTGTGCCCCGTGTTGTAAAATTGCCCCTAAATATGTACATATTTTAGGCCACATACCACCTCTTTTCTTAGTCGTAGTGTTTCCTTTCTCACATGGCATTGTCTTCTGTAGATAATGGAACGTGGACGCAGTTGTGGCTAATCACAGACTACCACGAAAACGGCAGCTTGTTTGACTTCCTTAATAGGACAACAGTCGACATCCCCGGGATGATTCGCATGACTTTGTCCATAGCCACTGGACTTGCTCACCTTCACATGGACATATTAGGGAGTCAAGGTATGTGCGAAGAGCGTGAAGGAAGAGCGTGGACAGTGCTTCGCTAGCGAATCATAAAATGTAATCATATTTTATTTGTTGGTAGGTAAACCAGCCATTGCTCACAGAGACCTGAAGTCTAAAAATATTCTTGTCAAATCAAATGGACAGTGCGCCATTGGGGATTTGGGTCTCGCTGTTAGGCACGACGTAGTTTTAAATGTCGTCGATATACCTTTCAATAATAGAGTCGGTACCAAGAGGTACATGGCCCCTGAGGTGAGTAGGCGGGACTGTTTATGTGGTGTCGCAGAAATTTAGCGACATGAGAGCTATATGAAGGCATTTATAAAGCCAAATACGGGTGGCACCGTGTGGGAGCGATCCGGCCACCACGATTTGTATCAATCAAACTCAACATTCTTGTGTGTATTTTCAGGTTCTGGAAGAAATGATCAACATGAATCATTTTGAGTCATTTAAAAGAGCCGATGTGTACGCTCTGGGTTTAATCTACTGGGAAATCGCCCGAAGATGTAATGTTGGTGGTATTTACGACGAGTACCAGTTGCCCTACTACGACTTAGTTCCTAGTGATCCAACTATAGAAGAAATGAGGAAGGTTGTGTGTGTGGACAAGCAAAGACCTTCCATTCCAAACAGATGGGCCTCCTGCGAGGTGGGTTCTCTCGGTCTCGAGGAAACATTCTCTTAGTACTTAGTTCAGGTACTTTTCATTTTCCGATTCTTTCAGGCTCTCCACGTCATGTCAAAACTAATGAAGGAGTGTTGGTATCAAAACGAGGCGGCCAGATTGACAGCCCTCAGGATAAAGAAGACTCTTGCCAGTTTGGGCGCTTCAGAGGACTTGAAAATTTAGCGACCAGAAGTGACGAGTAAGAACTCGTACTGAATGACAGACACATCTTTGACTTTTCCGACTTCCCCTGAAGGAATCAAAGAGTAAAAGAAGAGTCGAAGCGAATCGAGCGAGAAAACTCGCTCATCGGAAGAATTTTCTCTGTTGGGAAAAGTTCTCGAAAGACTAAGCCCAGGCCTTACACTTGTTCGAAAAAAGCAATCCTACTAAGTTTCTCCTGAGTACCCGTGAAATATTATATTGGTGACCAATGGACATTCTCCTCGACCAGCGGTGGACCACTGGCCGAAGGAACCTGCCACAGCCTTTTCCTGTGCATCCTACCTTTTTTCAAAGTCCGTTCCATTTTGTTCTGGTAATCAGTAGTCGACCTTAATCCAAAGTGAACCACGAGATTCCCGTCGAGATTTGCACTTTGGGTTTTCTAACATTCCACTCAAGTACAATAAAATATTGTTGATTAATCGGGGAATTCCCTTCATTGAGGACACTCATTCTAGCCGTTCAAGAACAGCTTGCCGTTAACCTCTCCTCGGGACACTACCCGAACAGGTCCTTAGAAGACTTCTCTAGGACTGATTCATATCGTTGAGGTGATCTATCTAAAATTCTAGTGACGGACATGTCTCGTAATACCGTTGTATCTGAGACTAACTTAGTGCCTTTAGATGCGAAAACATTTTAAAAATATGGTTTGGAATGTCTGGATTTGAAATCTGGTACGTCTATTAAACCAGACAAATATATAGATAGATCAGCGGGTATGGCTAACGGGAAATTTAAATATTTTTTACGATGTCCTCAACTTCCAACAAAATAACAAAACAGCTTCTTTCACAACACTTCCGTCATGTGGTACTGCAACTTAGCATTACTCCCGTACTGCTTGAAGGCAACCTTGATCTTTCCTTGAGTAGTCTTAGTTCACTTCATTACCTCAAAAAACCTCGTGTCATACCTTTCAGCAGACGCTTTTGCTGATACAGACTGAGTGCCCTCCTCTATTTTGCCTTGTCCGTCCGAATTCTTCCTCTTCACTTTGTGTTACCATCTCACCAACACCTAAGGTTACCCTTCTTGGTACTATTGTTGAACCGTCCGATTCTTCCGTCAAATCCTCACACAATGTAGCCCTTGTCCTAATCACCTCTGACAGGTGGCTCCTTAGTTAGTAGCTGGTGTGGCTACCTAGCTGTCTTCAAGACTCACCCGGCCCCATATCCTACCGACCTATCATTTGAGGCAATCAACTCATGTCCCCGTGAATGGGCTTGTCGGTGGAAAATTCTAATGTCTGCAGAGGTCATGTGAAATATGGGATATTGGTGATCGGTGATCGATCATTCAGAATGGAGAAATCAATTATTGGTTTATCGCTTATACTGTAAATAAGACTTTTGTGTTTTTAATGTTTTTTATTTAGTTTTTATAATTAGTGCGATGAGAGAGAGATAAACATACATGAAGAGAGAAAAGAACTTTTTATATTTGTATTTTTGGTTTTATATTTAATTATGTTTTTAAACCAAAGAATGAAATTTTCGTCTAACTTTGTTTTCGTTTAATGAGCTTTTTCCTATTCATTTTTAATGCCATAATTTCAGGACGTGAGCAATTTACCACGTTCTCACGAAATCTGATAAAACTCCTTTTTTTTAGAGATCTGACCGAATCAGACCAAGTGAGTCGCACCAGAGGTAAAGCAACTGCCAAGTTTAAATTTAGTTCAAATTTTTTGTCTATCAACATTTCACTGAGTGCATTTTGTTCAGGTCATGTAAATTTGGATGCTCTCGGACTTTCTGGTCTGCCAACCTTACTTTAATCATAATCCAGTTAAATTTTTCTTAATATCGACTTATTCATCCACTGCTAGTGTAACTTAAGAAAAATTTAATTGGGTACCTCGCAAAGTACTCAAGCTTTCTCTACATGGAAAAGCTTTAGTGGATGTCATCTTGAGGCTGGACGAAACCTGTCGGTTACCGTATAGGACCACGAACACTAATGTAAAAGGAGTTAAACAAAATGAAAAGGCATGAATGATTATTCTAAAAAAATTTATTTACACTTAATTTATTTTCAAATGTAGCAAATGAAAAATGCAAGAAAGTTTATTTGGAAGTTGAAAGGAGACATGGGAAGAGAAGGAAAGGTTTCACAATATTGGAGAGGTACAATGAGAGAACACTCGGGGTCTTCGGGGGGGCCCAAATTTTCATTCACAGAAAAATGGCCGCATTAACAAAACTCAAAAAAAAAGCGACAAATATTGTCCAGAAGAAAAAACACTGCTTCCCACCTTTGAAGCGTCATTTTCCCTTCTGAGGGGCCTCTGCCACCCGCTAAAGTCCAGGAGAACACAACTTCTTGATGACTTGTTGAGTGAGGTGGTGAGTTAGGAACCAGAGAAATCAGGTATTCAGGTACTTCTTAATCGACTTCTTCCATTCTCGTCGCGTCGTCTCCGTCGGCTCCCTCGAGATTTGGAATTTCATCGATTTTGTCTGCTTCCTCCATGACTGGGTCGTCCTCATCAATACCCAAACCTAATTTGATCATTCTGTAGATCCTAGCGGAATGAACTTGTGGGTCTTCTAGGGCAAAACCTGACGACAGGAGAGCAGTCTCGAAGAGGAGCATCACCAGGTCTTTCACTGCTTTGTCATTCTTGTCAGCCTCTGCCTTCTTCCTCAGAGTGTTCATAACTGGATGATCAGGGTTGATTTCCAAATGCTTCTTACTGGCCATGTAGCCCATGGTGGATGTGTCCCTGAGTGCTTGAGCCTTCATGATCCTTTCCATGTTGGCCGTCCAACCGTACTGTGATGTGACTATACAACACGGTGATTCTACCAACCTATTTGAAACTACTACTTTTTCTACTTTCTTGTCAAGAATGTCTTTCATGACTTTGCAGAGATTCTCATATTTGACTTTGTCTTCTTCCCTCTTCTTCTTCTCATCTTCATCTTCTGGCAATTCCAAACCTTCTTTTGTGACTGAGACCAGTTGTTTATCGTCGAATTGCCTTAATTGTTGTACAACGTATTCGTCCATTGGTTCTGTCATGTAAATAACTTCGAAACCTCGTTTCTTCAGCCTTTCGACGAAAGAAGAGTTGGCTACCTGTTCCTTGCTCTCACCAGTAATGAAGTAAATATGCTTCTGGTTCTTCTTCATTCGGCCTACGTAGTCTTTCAAAGAGCACATGTCATCACCAGAAGCCGAAGTTGTGTACCTCAATAGTTCAGACAACTTCTTTCTGCTCTGTGAATCTTCGTGGATACCGAGTTTCAAGTTCTTGCCAAATTGTTCATAGAATTTCTTGTACAGTTCTGCATCTTCTGCAAGTTCTTCAAAGAGTTCCAGACATTTCTTGATTAGATTCTTCCTGATAACCTTTAGGATTTTGCTCTGTTGAAGCATTTCTCTTGAGATGTTCAGAGGCAAATCTTCACTGTCTACAATACCCTTAATAAAGTTAAGGTACTCTGGAATGAGATCTTCACAGTTCTCCATGATGAAAACTCTTCTGACATACAATTTAATGTTGTTCTTCTTCTTCTTATTCTCAAAAAGATCGAAAGCGGCACGACGGGGAACGAAAAGAAGGGCCCTGAATTCCAATTGACCTTCAACAGAGAAGTGTTTGACTGCCAAGTGGTCTTCCCAGTCATTGGCAAGTGACTTGTAGAATTCACCATATTCTTCTTGCTTGATGTCATCTGGATTTCTTGTCCAAATTGGTTTTGTCTTATTGAGTTCTTCATCTTCAACATATTTTTCCTTGATGGTCTTCTTCTTCTTGGTTTTCTCCTTTTGTTCCTCATCCTCATCAAGATCTTCAATCTTTGGCTTCTTATCATCATCTCCTGCTTCTTCAGCCTTTTCAACCTCACCTTCTTCATCATCACTCAACTCCTTCTCACGTTCTTTCTCAACAAGGAGCTTGATGGGATAACCAATAAATTGTGAGTGCTTCTTCACAATTTCCTTAATTTTCTTGGCTTCCAGGAATTCAGTTTGATCTTCCTTGATGTGAAGAACAATCTTGGTACCACGACCAAGTGATTCATCATTGCTTGGTCTGACTGTGAATGAACCTCCTGCAGATGACTCCCACAAGTATTGTTCATCATCATTATGTTTGGAAGTGACAGTTACTTTGTCAGCAACAAGGTAAGCTGAGTAGAAACCAACACCAAACTGTCCAATCATGGAGATATCAGCTCCAGCCTGCAGAGCTTCCATGAAAGCTTTGGTTCCAGACTTGGCAATGGTTCCCAAGTTGTTGACCAAATCAGCCTTGGTCATACCAATACCGGTGTCAAGAAGTGTAAGGGTTCTGGCTTCTTGGTCTGGAATGATTTTAATGTAAAGCTCTTTTCCACTTTCCAACCTTGATGGATCAGTGAGTGATTCATATCGAATCTTATCCAAAGCCTGGAAGAGAAAAGTAAACATATTTGTAGTTGGTTGTACTAAGCATGAAAGGGCAATTGCATGGAATTGTGAAATTTGTTAAGTACTTAATAAATGATCATGTAAATGATTTGGCAACTTAACTCTACATATTTCTACTTTAGAAGTATGAAATACTTACATCAGAAGAGTTGGAGATAAGTTCTCTCAAGAAGATTTCCTTATTAGAGTAGAAGGTGTTGATGATCAATGACATGAGCTGAGCAATCTCAGCTTGAAAGGCAAAGGTCTCGACTTCACCCTCTCCCCCCATCTGTACGTCTTCTGGCATCTGCGACAAAAAAAATAGAAAAGCTTATTAGCACGAAAGAAAGGTAAAGCAAATAACAGACAAATTTAGTAAGACAAAGGCCTTCACTGTTTAGTTCATTCAAGCCTTTGTTTAATAAAGTGGTGTCATGCGTGCCTCCAGAAAAATAATTTATTCCGATCAATTAAAAAGCTCAAATAACCTGAGTAACTATTTAAAGCGGCACAAAATTTACAATAATTTCATTTATTAGTCGCGTAATCGTCGTAATGCTCCATCGTTTTTTCCCACCCAAGAAAAACTATATTTTCATGAATCTCAAAACATTCACTTAAAATAAAAAAAAAACGAAATGTAAAAGAAAGCCGGGTCTCACCTTGGTATATCAATTAAATGAACTTGTTTAGTAAATAAGTAAACCGCGAAACACAAAGTTCAGCTGCAGAAAGAGTAAAATCAAATTCCAATTCTTCTTGTCAACCGGCAAACACCTCACGACAACAATATCGAATGCGCTATGGCTGACGCCATTGCCCGGCACCCGCTTAAATAAGTTTGTAGAACATTCTGGAACATTCTAGAAGAAATGTCACATTGCGCTCACAGAAACCGGAAACTTGCACCTCCCTTGCCGCTTGCTCTCCCACTTCTTCACATTCTAGAATCTTCCGCCATTGTATTTCACATCGCGTTTCAATGGCGGTATCGCAAAATATACACTGTATTTTTTAATATATATCACGCAAAATTACATGGCATTGTGTGTTTATAATTTGTTAACTTTTAATAATTTATATTATTTCAAATAATATCGGTATTACTACGTTCAAATTAATAATAAATGAGGTGAACACGTGAAAACTCTTTCGCATCAATGAGATTGATAAAGAAACGCAATCATTGAATTCACCCAAAGTCTAGATCTTTCTAGAAAACTCCGACAAACGGATATGAGAATTTTAATCAAAGCAGCTTCTTCAATGAATTGGCTTCTTGAATTTTGTGATGAGAAATTCGATGCTTGTTTCGCATTTCAATTGTTTTATAATATAGTGTATTAATCCTGAAGTTTTAAAAAAATACCGATTAAAATTTATAAATGTTTGAGTGAACGGTTGGTCGTCGAACACGTGTTGCCGGCTAATTCACTATGACTACTTTTCTTGCACCTAAAAATGCATTATTTTCATTTGTAGGATGAATGAAATTAATGATTAATAATATTATGAATTCAGCATTTTATCTCAATAAGTCGCGTAATGTCCGCTACAAATAAATTTAAATACTTTTGCATGTGATTTATAAAATTGAAGTTCCTTGAAGTATGAGTAATGCTTATGATTTCCTTTTTCTGTAACAAGTTTGCTCCGTTGAATTTTATATTTTCAATTAAACGATCATCGATGAACAATCGCAACGAAATGTAAAATTCTTTCAAAGTATGAGATTCCTCCTCGACCACTTTTTCGATAGGTTGAGTATTGATGTGATATAATAGACTTTAAAATTTTGATTTTTTTTCAGACAGAAAAATATAGAAACACTTATACAAAGTTAAAGTTTCAATTTGAGGTGAGAATTGTCAAAAATCATCAAAGAAACAAATAAAGTATGCTTGAAGAAAAAATTTTTTTTTATGAAACAATGAAAAATAATTTCGGATTATTAAACGAATGGAAATTGATCGCAGGGGATCTGACTACTCTTAATATTGAACCGAGGTAATTTGCCACTTCAACAGTAATTATGTGACATGTGACAAAGAACATGTATTAGCACCGCGAAAATGAAATGGAAATATGGAACATGAAGATTATTTTTTCAGAATGTAAAACTCATGGATGTTCGCGAGTCAGAAGACATTTTGTTTAATGAAATCCATTCGGTGTATAGTATGGGAGTGCACTTAGGGAATTCCAAAGTTACCGGTATGGCATTACCTTTAGTTTCAAGCCCAAATTGAAGATAAAGGTCTCACCAGGAGACCATTTTTAAATTTACAGTTGGCTTGATTGTTACTTGTGCAGGCGCTGAAACATGTGGAGGTTTGAGGGGAGAAATAAATGAACCTGGAGACTCACTACTACACACCATAAATTTGAGGTTTGAGTTCTAGAAAAATTCTTAACTGTTTCAATTATACACGAGGGTCTTGTTTATTGTGCCATTAGGTCGGGCACCGGGTTGCCGGTTCAACTGCCAGCAGGTCTTCCGGGAACTATGGCGCCCACACAAAGTCTCGAAAATATCTCAAGCCTGTTTCAACGAGTTGAAAATTAAGTCCGATTGTAGCAAATTGTAGAAGAGTTCTGTTGCTCGTGTATAAATCAGAAGTGAACTTCTGTGAAAGTTGTTAGAACCTAATGAAGATTGAATTTGAACCTAATTAGATGCGGTTACACGTTTAATTGATCTGTCTTTGGTTTCGATTGGAGACCGATAAAAGCAGTTCAACGTACTTTCTGTATCAGTTCATGTGGGATGACTAACAAATCATATAGTTCTTCACAGGAACAACTTTCGATTTGTTGCATTTTAATTGCAGTTGAGTGTCATTTCCCTCGGATGGGAGAGTCATAAACCGCGACATCTAGTTTCGAAAGAAATTTTAAAACAGTGCTCGGTAAAGCAGGTTTCTAAATGTTTTCAAGTGGAACCGCTTGGAGCGCTGGAGGTCGTAAACATTCGATCAGTTCTTTTTAGGAAATGAAAATTATTCATTTTACAAAGCTTTCCCAAAGGATTTGAGAAAATTATTTGAAATAACAGATGTGACTCTCACCATTTATCTGAAACTCTCTATTTGCACCACCTCATAAAAGAAGAGTTTTTAATTATTTAGAATGAACCCAATTGAAAATTAGTCAATGTTTATTCGGTATTAAACGATCCGTCGAATCAACGAGATTTTGATCTATTTCGTCCTTCTGAAATATGTTTCCGTCGGGCTTTAACAAAAAGACGTCGATGGTATCGATTTACTTCGGGTGGGAATGTTCCCAATTAAAACAACTACTTTTTTCATTCATCAATCGGTCCCCCAACCTGGAGACCCATCTCAAGATTCAACAGAAAGATTCTTAACCTTCTTTGCAAATAGACGTGTTTCTACGAAATGACAATGCGTAGGATATTATAGAAATTTGATGTGGATGTTTTCAAATGCTGAGGAGATCAAGTTAACATTTTCAAACAGGACCGAAGCTTGTAAATTACGTCAGATTGAATTCAGTCATCTAAGCGAGTCTTCGGTCACTCTTTTTTTTATATTTTTTCAAAGTGTGGAGAACGTCGAGGACGAGGATCGTGGAGAATATTCATGTTGCGGTCAATTAAACCCGGGCGAAAAATTAAATAAGCGCCAAAGGGAAGTGAGAAAAGGAAGTGAAAAAAACGGGAAGACAGCAGAACACCGAAAGTTCCATCTTCTTCTGCCCGGGATTTTGCACTTTGGTTTTCATCATTCTCATCCTCATCACATTTATTCACGTCTCGGTATCTTTAAAAAAGCCATCGAAAAAAGTATAAATTTGTCTACTTTTGTATTGCCGTTTTGATTTTTTGCGATGTGAAAATAAAGACAAATGGCAATACGTCAAGACCTGTTTTTGTGCATGGAGGAATGAGCCTCCCCGGCGGAAAAGGTTAGGGCTTCTGGTTAGAGCCGAGGAAGAACATTTGAATTTTACTAGTTTCTTACCAGAATAATTTTCAATGGATGGCGAATTTAATTTTGTTATTTGAATTGGAAAAACGAGAAAATGGATGTTGAAGAGGCGAGGGAAGTTGCAAAATCGCTCGCAGGAATTGCAAATAAATTTCGGGGATGAGAATTTCTACTAAACTTCTCGCTTACTTTCTCTCCCTCATCCCCCAATTCAATTAAGGGGTACCTTCGAGGAGGAAAGACTTTGGGAACATCCAGAAATCCAAGACTCGAGATGCATCCTACGAAACGACGGGTTAAGTTTAGTCTTGAATATTTCTAGGGTGTGGTACACGTTCCGAGATTCTAGCATGAATCCATCGGACGAGAAAAAGGTTCAATGAAGTGTCGTGAAAAGACGAAAATAAAGAAAAATAAGGCGGATGATGTAAATCAGAAGAAAGTTTTCTGACTTCCGGTCGGAATGGAAAAACACGAGAAAATCTGGTGGAAAAGCGTTAATGAAAGCTCATTTAAGCGGATCTGAACAAATAACCGTTGTCTTCCGTTTGGACAGTGAAAAGCTCGAAAGGTAACAAACAGAATTAAGTTTTTCTTTCAATCTTTGCAACTTCTCAAAGCAGTCCATTTTTCTTTTCAGACAATATTTTCTACTTCCACGACTCTGATTATATCGTTTGTGAGAATTAGCACATTCGAATTCAAAACCCTTCCCAATTCGTATACACACGATATATTATGTAGTCATGATGCAGTTTTCCGCCTTTTGTAGTGTCATTACCATGCGTATCTTAATTTTTATTTGACGTCTTTCGAAACTCCAGAATACATTACGCACGTCTTTCTGATGATTAATTGCTTCATATATGCTAGAATTTATTTCCTGGTGCAGCGTATTTGATTTTTATTGTCGTCATTAGTTTATTATTTTAAGTATTATTATTTATAAGTTGTTATTTTGGTTTTTTGGTTATTTTTCACATTTTGAGAAACATGAAGCCTTTTAAGTATTTGTTTTCAGGACTCTTCATATACCGTTATTGCTTTTGGCAATTATAATTATTTTAATTAAAACTTAGACTTAAAACTTTAGAAAATGCTATATTTTTATAAAGTTACTGTATTTAAATAAGATTTTACTTTTTTTCTGCAATGCTATTATGTTACATTACCCAAATTACTTAAATTATTTTTCTGGTTCAGGTGACAATGTTGAGCTTAGAGTAAAAATATAAACTTCTGAAATGCTTATTTTAAAAGATTTATTAATTTCGCTTTTATTTCAGTGTTTCTTCAAAATCAAAAAGTTATTCTTGGAACGCAGATGAAACTATGGAATGCTACACATATATACATACAGACGTATGTAAACGCATAGTGGCAGGCACGCAGGCACACAGATGGTAAAGAGAGCGTGCGGGTCGAAATTTGCTTCTTCTTTTGCTGTTTCTGCTGCTGCTGCTGCGTCGTTGGAAGATAAACGTGGCGGGTTTCGCCCGGGCAACGCGATCAGCTCGCGCACGTATCGAGCCCAGGCAGGAGTCGCCGTCGTCGTTGGCCGTCAGTCGTCAGAGCTTTTGCTTTCGGGAGCTTTTCTCCAGCTTTCCAACGAATGCATGCCATTTCAGTGGTACCTACAAGAGGCGAGGTTTTCTTATCACCGATTTGATTGATTCGTATTAGAGTTTTATGTCGCGAAATTTGTGCGAATTCTTTTGAATCGGCAGCCTATCCGGGATTTTCCACGGTTTCCGCGGGAAGTCGCCGGAACTGCTAGTCGTCCACTTCCGTTCGCCGCTCTTTCTAACCGAGGTACGAGGGCCTCATGTAAAGAATTGGTCTCTTGCCTGGGAGGCGCACAGGAGGCAGAATTCAATGACGCGTACGGACCGTTCACGGGCTGAAAAATCATGACGTTCGTCCAATACCGAACCTATGGTTGTGTGGTGTGCTTAGTGGTGTAGACATTCTGACGGAATTGAACGAATTAAAATTGTGTGGTTTTTTCAAACTGGATATAGAAGTAACACCGGCCTCTCAATACTAAGATAAAGTAAGTAAGTCGAACACGTGACTGGTATTAATTGAAAGGATTTTGATTCCTTAGTACGAATACGGTGCCGGATAGTATTGCTTGTCCGAGTGTACAGCTCTTTCCGGGGTATCGGGGTATCTAATAGCCAACAACAGGACCTTTATGGTCCGGTCTCACGAGAGCTATAACCTTGACTCGATAGATGGTATTCCGTATTCATTCTTAGCATTGCCCAAAATGTGAAATGCAAATTTGCCATTTTTGGAAGAGGTGGACATCGAGGTGGTGGAAAGACGATCGGTTCTTTCCTCGTGGTCCTCTACATTGACCTCGGTAAATCGATTCAGCCTTTTGTTTTTGACTTTTGATCCTCCTGACGAGGTTTCGATTCTGCCGCCAATCTGAAAACAATCAGTATTTTATGTTCGCACCTGATTTGAACATGTAACTACTTTCCTGCCAGGGGAAAACAAATTTAAATTTCCTGCAATTTTCGTGCTGACTTGTACACACGGGACGACCCACTTGGTTCTTTTCCTCTTTCTCTCACTCTCACCTCGACCTCTCTATTTCTTTCAATTACTTTTTTCTACCAAGTCTCCCAATTTTACGGGTCTGAAATTGACACGCTCTAAAGAAATAATGCCAGTTCAAAAAAATTAAAGTCTCAATTTTTTACTTTCTTTCGGGTTTTCTGCCATCTCCGTTCGAGACAGACACACTGGTGAGTGCAGGAGATGGGAGTGAAGCGTGCGACAAACAGTTAACTCTCTCTTAAGTAACTACGAAGTTTCCATTTCGAACGGTTCTTCTAAGTCCTTTAAAACTTACTACTTTTTTGTGACGTAAGGGACTAACGTCGGGGCATAAATCCAAGTGTAACCGAGTAGATGACTTGAATCAAAATTAAAGAAAAAGTTTGCTTTTTTCTAGTGACGTAGACATAGGGAAAAGTGGGACAAGGCGATGATAATGAAGAAGACCCAAAAAGAACGAAGGAAGAAATTTTGAAGATCCACCCGTTGCCGGGAAATGTGGGACCCGCCTAAAAAACTAAAACAAAAAAGGTGGAAAGGAAAGGGGTTAAATTTTCGAAGCATTTTACGAAAAGGTTAAATTCAACCTTTTCCGTTCGAATATTTAGTAGAAAGTTTCCATGGCTTTTCCTTTTGTTTTGATAAAGGGGGGAGGAAGGAATGCCTTCTGAGGTGGTCGAAACGACAAAAAACAGCAAAAGGACCCCGAACCTTCTCCATTGAACTTCACAAATGCACGCCCTCTCTTTCGTACCTTTCGTAATTTCTCTAAGTCAACCTGAAAGGTTGGCGGGAAAGCAGAATCATTTGGTAAATCGAAGTAATTTTGGGAAAAGGTTGACTCCTGGGACCCAGAAAGACTGGAGGAGGTCAAAGGGGTAGCCGTTGGGAGGCAAAAGGCATTTTCCAAAGGTTTATCTAGATCTGGCACGATATAGCGAAAATCACATCTAAACAGGAAATCGACTTCCTGTTTCCCTTTAATAAATCTTTTCGGTACTCACCGCCACGCCACCTGACCTCCATTTACAGACCACTTTTCCTCACGAGGCACCTGCTGATTAAATAAAAGAAGCCGAGAGAAAATTCAAGAATTGTGAAACCTTATACGTAAAAGAAAAGAAATGTGAGGTTCAGGTAGAGTGTCTAGTAGAATCCAATGAAAGTTATCCTTCAATTGTAGTAAATTAAGTAGACCAAAGGTAACTCGAATTTTATGGGTAATGAAAGTTGCTAAGTTGTTTACAATAATGAACGACATGAATAATTCTTGCTTTAGTCTTCTGACTTATTCAGACAATTGGTGATGGTATACATTACAAGATTGAATTCCTCAAAGAATATATTGAAAGTTTGAATGATTGATCCCAATCTAACTTGAATGATTGATAAAGTAAACAATTTATTTTCCTTACAGTTTTCAAACAGTTAAATGTTTGGGAGTAATAATGAGTAATTTTGTATCACTGAAAGTAATTGCAATTATGGAAAAACTTGTGGGGCAGGTTTGCTTTATTGAATGTCGCATTCCTATTTATTAATGATCTATTTTTTTGGTAGTTTTCTGTGCACATAGTAGGTCAAATTATTGTTATTGTTTGATATGATTATTGTAATGAACGTATAATTGTCACATATAACTGTCGTGTAGGTTGTTTCCGTTAATGAAAAACTATTGCACATATACCGTATTTACTTATTGATGTATTCGAAAATTACGGACGGCATATTATATGAACCTTCCGTTATGATAATTCGTATCGTATAGATTTTTGAAAGGAATACTTTGGCGAGTGTTTCTTTAAATTTGAAATATGAACAACAATACGTATTATTTTAATTGAACACCTATAAATAATTCTACCACCTATAAATATTCATACCCAAAATTATGTTTAATTCTTTTGTGTAATTTCAGGGAAATAAGGAACTGAGCAATACCAGACGATTTTATACTTGTGAAAAAGAATAAATGTCTCGCCTATAAGAATTTAAACTGCTCAAGGAACGTCAGACTTTGGTAAGCAAACATTTTATAATTTTAAACTTGAGTAAGGTTGTAACGAAAATCGACCTTGGCCCTAAATTTTGCTAAAAATTAACTTTCCGTAATTAAAGTGTGTGTGCACAACTTAATAACATTGTCAAACCGGTGCTTTTTTATTTATGAAAAGAATATAAATATTAATAGAGCTTACGTATACCTTGAAATTTGATATTATCGATAAGGTGAGATTGCACTAGAAGGTGGGGAATGACTGCAGTGCAAGTGAAACTTCCCCTCGGCTGCGGTTGGAACGAGGAACGACATGAAATAAATACGATAAATGGTTATACAGGAAATGTTGTTGGAATTGACAGAAATGCGAGTCGGAGTATATGTTTTTGGAGAAAACATAGGGATGGGTTAATGAAGTGATAAGGCAGCTTTCTATGGTGCTTAGTTCGCACGGTAGTTGGACTACAAATATACCTATGCAAACAATAGAATATGTTTCATTGTTTCATACACAAGGGTTTTCCGCTGACAGAATTGCATGTGCTTTTTGAAAATAAGTACTTGAATGAGAAATCAAGTACATATTTTTTATTACCATTGCACAATCTATCTTAGAACAATAAACGGCAGTGTCGATTACAGATACAGGTAAATTAAAATGCATTAAACGAAAATTACAGAAATAATTCATAAAAATAAAAAGAATCTATCAATGCTCTAATAATACTTTGAAGTATGTATATAATTAATGTATTTCACGTATTTGCATTCTCTAAATTATGAAACTAAGTAAATGATTTGATGGACTCGATATGTTGTGAGATTTTATGTGGATCATCCGTGCAGGTGTCTGTAGGTCTCTGTATGTTCCTTTCTTTCACATCCGAATTAGGGTCATCGACAACTTCGGGTAGGAAAAAAAGTAAAATGCATTTAAAGAAATTGTATCTGTTTGTTTTCATATGTAGAAGGAAGAGAAAATGATAAGAAACGTGTACTGCTGACCTGTTTAGTCTGTGTAAATTTATACCGAATCATTGACTCATCGATTTTTCTACACATACGCAAGCATAGAGCACATTTATAAACTATATACTGAAAAGAATTTTTTCAAATAAAAGTTTATGGACTTTCCAAATCGGGTCATAAAATAAAGAAAGTGGAGCGAATAACAGGCGAGTTCCTTGCCTCCTTTCAAGACTCACCCACGTGATAAAGGGTGTATAAATATATCTATCCGTAAATAATACGTAATTTATGCGATAGATAATACCTAGCTAGAGGAGTTAGCCCAAATTAATTCTTTATTATCCGTAGCAATTGCAATTGGAATTCTCAAAACCGTTAAAATTTGTATTTTTCTTTGTTTTTTTTTGTTCAATATGCTATTTATAAACATAGTACTTGTTTTTAACAGCTTAATTTCATACTCTTTCAGTTCTGGTTTTCCTCAAAAATGATTACTTAATAATTCACGTAGTCTAACCCGCGCTCTTCTAGGGGGTAGAGAAGGAAGGCATGAATATTGAATTTAACTATTTGAGAGTCTCGGGGGGGTGAGTTCGTGTGGCTTTAAATTAATAAACGCACATGCACGGTTTCGAATCGTTTAAATTTCCAGTTATACTATTCCTAATAATGGATGTTAAATAATTGTAGTAGTGTACGGCAGTGTAACGTGTAATTGTGCGAAGGCAAAGAAATATCAAATGATTAAGAGGTGGCGGTGTTTCGTTACATTCTTCGGTTATTTGTTTAATTTTTAAGTTATTGGGACAATTTTGGGATTAGTTAATTTCTAGGTTTTGAAAGTTTCTTTTGTATGTATTTTACTTTCAAATTGTACTTATGACTTTTCCATATTTCCAGTCGAATTGGTTAGGTTAGATGTGATTTTAACATCATGTCTTGTAACCAGTTGAAACATGGAACTTTTAGAAATCCTAAAAAATATTTGAATCTTAGGTATAATTTTAACCTTTTATTGAAGGCAAAAAAAAGCTAACAAATAGAGATTCTTAAATTTCTCCCAAATTATTTTAATAATCTACAAAATCAGGAAATTAATATTTGTGTCCCACACATGCAGTGTCTATTAAATTTTTAGTTTACTAATGTGTGTTATTAGAATTTTATTGATCCTACACTAATAAATTGTAGGTAAACAGTTAGTAAAACCAAGCAGGGTTATTTAAAGCTCTGGAAAATTCACCCGGTCTTATTAACACTTAACCTACTATGTGCGGTCAAATGACCGTTTTCAAAATTTCTGTTAAAATGTCTCGAAAAAAAGTTACTGCACCACCATGAGACTTATTGACTTTTCCTAAAATATGTATGCAACCCATTTTTAAACATTTACAACTTTTTTTGTTGTTTACTTTCCGAAAAAAACTGTATAATTCACCATAATTCAAAGGTACAAGTAAATAAACAAAAAGTCTGGACGAAGAAAACAACGTGTGGTTGTGAGGAAGGATTCCTATAGTAAATCAGGTCCAAATAAACAAACAGAAGCGTGGACTAGAAAATGGTTGCAAATTAGGATTCGTAAGACGAGATAAGGGAAAAGCTGAAGGGAGTAGATTTGGGGAACCAGGTTTTTGGGGATGAAATAAAAAATACAAATACACTAGGACGAGGTCATTCTGGAGAAAGAATTCGCGACTTGAAGTTATACGTTATAAGTGATTTTGTTAGTTTGTGATTAATTGTAAAGTGTTTGAAAAGAAACAAAAATCAACGAAGTCAAAGCTGTAGATGCAATCGATCATATGACCAAAAAATACAGTGTAAAATCTAAAAATCAAAGATGGCATTAACATGTTTTTTCGATATCTTAGATTTAGTCGGTATAAATGCTTGAATTTTATATAAAGAAACAACGGGTGAGAAAATATCGGGGCAAGGGTTTTATTTCAATGGGCAGAAGAACATGAGACCGAATATCAGAAACAGAAACAGATAAGCACGGAAAGCTCATCAAAAACAATAAAAAATGTAAAGATTGTTTCTTCTGAACGGAGATCACGCCAAATAACATACTGTAAGACTAATAAAGCAAACAAAATTTGTAAAAAATATGTATTTTGAAAATACGAGGTTCAGAGTGCTGTAATTTGTAAGAAATGTGATGAAAATGTAAAAAAGTAAAAAAAACCATCATGTATCAAAAAGCGAGAGTGTAGTTTTTTACTCTACCAATAGAAAAATATTTTGGTTTGCTGTCTATTTTACTAAAATACGTATTTTTTTTGACGCGGTCATTTGACAGCTCACGATAGGTTAGCTATAC
Organism: Polyplax serrata; assembly: GCA_037055365.1. Classification (NCBI taxonomy): domain Eukaryota; kingdom Metazoa; phylum Arthropoda; class Insecta; order Psocodea; family Polyplacidae; genus Polyplax; species Polyplax serrata. The sequence continues at coordinate 13,028,758 of JAWJWE010000036.1, read as the reverse complement.
ATGGAATGTCGGTAGGTTTAGTTAATGGACATTAAAGTTTTTGATTACGATGGTCAGTCATGCGCCTGTAAAATTTAGCAAAATCGAATTACTTATAAATGTAAAGCAAGACATGAGTTCACTTTAATTAGAGATATAATTAAAAAACAATTACTGAAATTTACTTGAGATGCACGGATAACATTAAGACAGACCTACATAAAAATCATTCAAGGTGTAAAAATATAGGTGTAAAGCAATTGACTCAGGAAAGTATCGAAGGGAAGGCATTTAATGATTTTTTGTCTACTGTACGTAGACGGAGATATTAAATTGATATTTAATTAAATTAACACGCTTATATATATATATATACATGTAATTTTAGTGTTAAATTTTGTTAACCGCGCAATTCCCGTCGTCTACAAACTTGTGCTAAAAGACAAAAGAACTGTAATATTGAATGTGACCCCTTCACAGGGTTACCCTGGAGAATTCTTATGCGTCCCAAGTGGTCTCTCATTGGTAAAGGAAATAGGACAAAGGACTTTTGATGACGTAGATTGTTCGCTCAGTGACGTCAGAGGTGTTGTAGTGACGTCATGTCGATATCTGGCGCGCACACGTGCAAAGTTTAATTTTTGCATGTACGTCTCGCTCGATTTCATCTCCCATTTCTCTCCATCTCTTCATCCTCTTTACTGTTAGGTATCAACCTCTTTTATTTCTCTGCTTCCGAAGCCCGATCATTACAATTCCGTATCTGTCTGACTTTCCCTTCGTATTTTTCTTCTTCTTTCTGCTGCTGCTGTTTTCAACCTTTCGGTTCTTTTCACGTACCAAAAGGCAATGGGTTTTTGTTCTATTTAAAATTTTCTTCAAGCCTCCAACCTCTTTTATTTTCTCTTTTCTCACTTTTTGCCAGTTTGTTCTATGTACTTCGTTCCGATGCTTTACTTTCGTACTTCTGCGTCGCGTTTGTCCTCAGAGCACTCGTCCTCTGTAACCCCGTTCACGGTCTCTTCGTTTAAATGCGAAAACTTTAAAATCCGTCATTGTATTTTTAAACGAGCGGGTGGAACCCAGTTTTTGCCGAGATGATTTTGTCCACAGGAGCCCTAGTATCCTTCTCTTCCATCCTCATCATCCTATTTCCTCATCTTCCACGTCTACTTTTCTACGTGTTGTTTTTTTCGCCCTTAAATTTTTGAAGGTTTGCCAAAATCGATTTTTACCCCCGGAACGCATTTCCCTTTCAAAAAGTCATTTTCTCTTTCTCCGCTCCACATTCTCATCCTTTTTCGGATTTATTTATTGTTCCGTCTCTTAGCATTCAAAAGTTACGACTGGATGTCTGGGATAACGAGGAGAATTTCTTCCATTCTTGTTCCTGGTTCTACTCTCCTAAGACCTCAGAGGATGAGATTTTTATGGTAGCATCGGGCAGGAGACCACCTCCCTTACCCAGCATAGAATTCAGAAGCTTCGGAATGATGCGAACTTTTATATGCTGTATTATGACATGGCAGGGGAAATAACAAGCTAATTAAAGGTATCGATTTGTTAGAAAACGCCCCGGGTGCGTGACACCTACTTGACCAATGACAAATAGTGAACGATGTTGACCTTTTTTCCCCAGCCGTGACACTTGGAAAAATGTAAAGTTACTAATAAGGTGCATTTCGAATATATTAAAATATCCTAAAAATATATAGGAAAAAGACACGAAAATGTACGCTAAAGAGTTCAACTGTAGTTTACTCTATAATCTGGTGTGTGAATGAAAGGGGTGTCACAAGGGAATACATTAGATTTGAACTATCTTAAGTGCACATCATTAATGTATCAGGTATTTAGGGTAAAGGTGACGTTGACATTTACTTATTGACAATCATAACGTGTTATTTACTATTTCTAACCTTTTCATTTTCTCTTTATACTTTCTATTTCATTCATTTTCTAGTCATAGTTTTTTTCATTTTCTGCTCATCGTTGGATTTGAAACCTTACTCCTTACATGCAAACGTAATTATGTTTTAACGTTCAGTTCAAACACGCTTTTTCGTCGCCAGACTTTAATACTAATTTTCATGTGCATTTTATATTTTAACTCTCTTTTGATCCCTATCTTCTACCTTAAATATCCGTTTTAGCCCTTTTTATTCTTTTAATGAAATTTTTCTAATAGATGCTTCTGGGCTTCGATTATTTCACCTTCGCCTGCTTTAAAACGTTACCCGGTAATTTTCCTCTGCATTTCTGTTGTGATGACCACTTGTAGATTTTAATTATGTCACACATGTGCGGTGAAAGGAATTGATACTAAAATATTTGATTCTGGAGAGATTTGTGTCAAATTCTTCGTATACACAGTTCGGAGTGTTACTAACTTGTCACTCTACACTGCCTTCTGGTTACTAAAACTGTAGGATTTTCAAAATTGTTTTATAGTAAAATGTACAAAAACATATGTAGTGGTTTTTACCCAAAGTGGCCGGAACAATTTGTGTGTAAAACTAATTTTAAAATTATTTCGCATTATGTGTAGATTTTTTCATGTAATCGTGTTTCTTTGCAATCAGAGGACAGATTACATTGTTAAAAATATTTTATTGTCGGGTCTAACAAACAATAGATTTTGCGCTCCGCTGCATCCAAATCTCATTTGCCGATTTGATTATGTAAGACTGTATACATATTTCATAAGGCGTGCAATTTGCATACTGTCAACTGCTATTGTATAGAATATTGGCCAAAGCTAGACGCTTGGTGTGTTGTAATTTTAATCAAGAAAGTAAAAAAATTTTTTACTGTAGTGTATTGTATTAAATGGTAAGAGTTCACGTTGCTTTCTGGTATTCATATTAAGCGTTTACTCAATTCTTTAACCTTCAACAAAGCAGTAAAAGACACGCTCCTCCAATCAGAATTGACCTCGTACCAGGTACAAGAGCAGAAACATTGATGATTATGGTAATGCGATTTTTATGTCTTCTGCTGGAGTGCGACAGAAAACATGCGATTGCATGCTGACTTCGGGCCCCAGGGTGGCCCCCCTGGTGGCAGGTCGTACAGGTTTTCCCCGGTTTTGGAGTTTTTTCTTTTTGCCTTTTGCCAAATAGCTCGGACCGGTCAAAAGGAAAACTCCTGGCTAATGTCCTGCTCAATTCAAATGACGCTTTTCTGCTGTCCGATCAAAGACAGAAGAGCTTTGGCAGAACTTTCAGAGACTATAAAAAATTAGTTTTTTATTTCCCTCATTTTTCTTTTTGTTGTTCAAAGAATTTCCCAAATGTTTTTTTGCGCTAATATTATTAGATAGCCAAACGGGAGCTGTCGTAATTGCTGCTTTGTCTCCATTTCAACATTCATTTAAACTCCATTCTCAAATACGTTCATTCCACAGCGGAGAAACTTTTTGTCTAGTTTTTCAATAGTTTCCTCCTGCACTGATAAATCAATCAGTCAACGCCATCAATCATTCTAACTTGGGGTTTTTGATTTCCTGTTTTCTTTTCATTTTCTATGACAAACTTCTCGTATGCTTTTGCATTGAACAATTGTAGTCAGTAAGCTGACTTCCGTTTACCAGGAGACGTCATATCCGGGATTCAGAGGATTCTTCTACCACAATCAGACATGTTCGTTTCGGTTCTAGAGTGGTATATTAATTTTTTTTAAATGCGGACTGCTTTTCATTAGAATTTTCTTTCATTTCCGGTACGAGTTTCTTTTTCATTCTCTCTCTCTCTTCCTTTCCGGTTTGCTTTTCGCTTCACTTTTCGTTGCCTCTTCCTAACGGTTATATTTCAAATTCAGTGTTGCCCGCAATGTTTGTGTGTCTGGGTTGGTTTCCACAATTCCATTTTTACCATTTTACAGTTCTAATTAAAAAGAAGGGCTTTATTTTCGGTACCGCCAACAAGCGTCTTTTGTCCCCTGTTTAAATCTGCTATTTTTAGATCATCTTCTCTTATTACACTATTGCGTAACAACCTGTCCCACGTGAAAGGTGTGAGACTCAAATTTCCTTTGTTTCGCAGGTTTCGTCAATAAAAATATGGACATTTTCTAACATTCGAGTTTTGCTTATATTCTTTCATGTTGTGCTTGTTCTGATCCCCGGAAGAAATCGAAATCGAAAGTTTTTTTTCCTCCGATACGGCACGGGATTAGAATTTTAATTCGTTTCATTTTTATCGCATGGAAAACATGAGACAGGAACTCTATTCAACTTGAGAAACCACTACGCTGTAGTTCAGGGGCACAAGAATTCGTGTTGGTTATAGCAGAAGTTCGTTTTACAAGTCAGACATATACAGGTTAATTAGTACATTGTATATATCGTTAGCAGTGGAGTCGAGTTTATCGTGTAAATAATGATGAATAATGTTGAATAATGTTACATCGCGTTCAGTAAAACAATTAGTTGTTTATGGTCCTCGGTATGTGTTATGATGAGCATATTAGCTTAAACATCTTTAAAGAGTCTCTTCCGTCAAGTACGGGTGCAGCTTTAATAAATCTCGCACAAGATAACCATTTATGGAAATTATGAAATATTAAGTACATTTTATATACTTAAGCGAAAACATTTACTCGACATACATGTGGTTTGTCATTTTTTAAAAGAATTGTCTTTCACATAGATGATGTATGATTTGAGGTGATTGCGTAAGGAGGTAATACGTTTATTAGTTAATAAATTCATCTTCCTGGCATTTAATTTTAGGATCATAAGTCGAAATACATGCAGTATTTTCATGAGGTTCTTGGTGATGGCTTTCATCATGGCGAAATCATTCTTCACTAGGCAACTATCTCGAATGTCATTTCGTACTTAGTTTTTGTTTGTGTAAAATAGACTTCCCTCGTGTTCTCCTCCTGTTGTTCTCCTATCCGTCGTCCTCCTATCCGTCGTCCTATTTTCGGTTTTGAGAATTATATATACATTTGTTTTGTTTATTAATCCACACTGTCCATCCCCGCTCTCCATTGGTTATTTTGTCCGCAAGGTTGACGATAAAGCAACAAAGGACTGGCAAAAGGTTCGTTTTGCCCTTTGCATCTGACGAATTTTGGCAGGCCGTTGTGCCGGATGCCACGCTGCCGTCGAGAATTTTAATTCCTCTCGTAAAAAAAGGAATCTCATTAAGTTTTTGGAGATACTAAAAACGTCAAGGGTTGACGTCTCTATTTCTGACGCGCCACCCTCGTCTTCCCTCTGGTTAACTTCAACTTCCGAAAGAACAGCCTGTACATTTTTATTCGTTTCATGTGCTGGTCGCCGGGAAAGAGAATTTTCATTTGCTCATGTGCCCTTGTGTAGAACTGCCTTTCCCAGGTAATTTGGAGAGTTAAAATTCCTTTAACTCCTTTTACGATTTGGTTCGACTCTTCGAGCTCAAATATTACTTTAAATGGCTCGTTTTCTTCAACATTAGAGGTTTTATTTTTCTTCTGATTTGAGTGACCACACAGATTTGAGGTCCTCAGTTCTCAATGGCTTCTTAAGGGTTGAATTTGTTGCCATCAGAAACCCTGCTCTGTTCGAATGTGAATTTTTCAGAGCCAACTCGAAATTTACTTTTATATTCAATTCAACATAAATAAACTAATGATCTGATAAATACTAAATAAATAGTACATATACTATATATATATAGTAATACATACAATACATAGTAATACAAAGTTAAATCTGTTATTGAATACAAGTAATGTATCACGACAAATGTATTATGACTAGTAACACTGACTGATTGGGTTAACCAAAGAAAAATATTGTTTTTTGTAGAGAAAGTCACAGAACAATGGCTTGCTATCTCTCCCCGAATGAAACTTCTAATGTTTCTGGTACTACGAGTTTGGACGTTTATGTATATTATTGTTATCATAAATATCAGAAAAGTTAGATTGCTCTGGTGTTCCTTGTCAGATGACCCCAGAAACCGAATTAGCACTCGGTTTTATACCTTCGCGAATGTTTTCAACTGAATTTACAAGTTCGGAAAGATTGGTTTTTGGGCCTTTAGCGCGGTTATCAGCCTGAAGCTTCCATAATTAATCATGGCCGAATATTTTCCGGGCCTATCTATTGTTGGTCCAGCAAAAGGTTTTGCTTCAAAACTCCTGCTTTCTTTTCCCTTACTTTTTTTGCTTGTTTACCGATGTAGTTTTGTTTGTTCTCTTTTTATTGACATTTCGTAAGGGCTCTTAAGAATTCCATTTTAATTCACTGGAAACAATTTAAATTCACTCTCGGACCCGTCAGAATTCGTCGCAACTTTCTACCGCTGCCATCCGGATTCTTATTAATTTTACAATTTCATTCGGTTGTGTGCCAGAGCACGTTGCTGCCGCAGTTCTACGGAATTTTTCCCCCCCAATTCCCCTCTAGACGGGTCTAAGAGAAGCTTTAAATTCTTTTTTCCCGTTCTGATTTATATTTCATACATTTCTGTGTACTGCTTAAATACATCGGGTTGATTTCATTCATTAATCACAATTATTTATTGCTCTTTTTATTACATTCCTCACGTGCGTACAAACCTTTTCATACAGTCATTCGTTTCCTTTCCGGTTCTTCTGACCCAATTACCTTGTTCCAATTGACCATTCTGTTTCTCTGATGGCTCAGATTTCCATCATCATCCAGTATTATTACATTTATTATTTCTGAAATTCAGAATATCGCTAGGCATTGGTGGTGTTTGTTGGTCAGTGTTTAGTCTGCTGGTATTTGCAATGTAACTTTTACCTTACTCAGTTTAATTGTTCCGTACGTGCTAAAATTTACCTGTGTGGACTTAGTCATAATACATCAGCCGTGTCCACATCTGCTTAAATTTAACGTAATAATTTCGCATTGATGAAAAATGAAAATTGGTATCAATGTGTTCAAACATTCAACCATAAGGAAAACGGAATAAACAATACTTGTATAGTAATGAAATATCAAAATATCTCTTCTATTCCTTGCGGTATCCTTCTATTAATCTTCCACATTTTCTATTTAACGTTTGCTGAAAGGTTCGTACCTAGCGTTCGAATTGTTGACTTTTGTTCCATTAGTGTCCTTTTCCAGTCGTGAAAGATAAAGCAAAATCTATAAAATTCAATATTTTACTCCTCTTTTTTATATCGACATAAATTTCGTAGGTGAGTTAAAACGTCATTTTCAGGTTTTATTTGCTCTTTTTGAATGACTTTAGAGGGAGCTTTCCCCGTAGGTTTGAGAGCAATAATTAAAGAAATTTTTTGGCATATTTCCACGTATCCGGGTTTCGACATACAGGGTTTTGCCTGCAGCAATAAGAAATTTCTGTCAGTTGGGTTTTCATCTGTGTGTGGAATTGTCCCCGAATGTCTTTACAAAGGAACATCTGAATTACTTCTATTCTAAAAGAAATCATCCGAGATATATTCGTTGTTTTCTGTCTGTTCAGGGTATGGTAGGATACATTAGGTCAGGTCAGGTTTTTACTTGTTATTCAAACGTTGTGAAATAGTGATGGCAAGTATTTCTGTCCATCAAATTGATAGATAAATCTTATATTAATGTACCGGTATGAAGCGACACCTGACAATTTATTTATAGTCATAAGCTATAAAATTAATAATAAATTACAAGTAACCATAAATTAGTTTTTAGGGTGTAGGCCATAAATATAGCTTTATAAGAAATAATAAAAGTTATGCCATTTTAAGAGACGAATGCAATATAATTTATTCTGAGGTGAATGCTTTAATGTTTTATGATGAACAAAATAATGCATTAATGTAATGGTGTACCTTTTTAAAATGGAAGTGGTACACTAAACAATTATACAGGGTCAATTTTCAATACGTACTTAATGTTTGTAGGAGCGGATGTCTCTCTGTGATACTCTGCAAGGCTTCGCAAATAGTAAAAGTCTAATAATTATTGTAGTATTTCAATATTAGATTACAACTTTGTTTTAGGACACACAACAACGATTCTGGCTGATCTCTTTGTTAAATTTAAGGTTAAACTCACTTTACACCTCATCTCTTTGTTTCTCGCCTAATACAGAGTAAAGACTTATTTTTTGCACAAGATGTAATTCAAAGAGATTTTCTCAATGAGTCCTACTTTCAGAACTTGCTGTGACGTAGCTCTAATAGGACGAATGCTTTTAGAACTAGAAGAAAATCGGTTCTTTCCTGTATTATAACTTGAGTTTGCTAACTCGAGACTTGAATGCCTGTTTACCCATTCCCCAAATATTTAAATTTGTTGACTTTTTCAATTGCCGACTTCCCCGCAGCCAAACAACCGAGTGCTTTCAAAATGTTAGCCATAATTTAATTTTTTCCTCGACAATTTTCATATCTTCTTGCCTGATTCCGTTAAATGTGATTTCGATATCTCTTTTCGTGTTGTTTTCTTAAAAAGTGTAGAGTAACAGCAATCATCTGCAAAAATCAACGTAATCAATGATGGGATTATTCTTGTTGTTAGCCTAGGTTAACACCATTTGCAGCAATCTGACTTTCTAAAGCTTCCATTCATTTCCATATGATCTTTTTTCAATTGGAAATAAAGGGGTGGCAGACCATCTTTTTACCTCCTTGTGTTTTCGATGACACCAGAAATATAACTTTGGATTATTGTACTCGTAAGAGTTTTCCTGATTAAAGTTTGAAGTTTTCCAATTACAGTCAAATTCTATTTCGGTATTTTTAGGTGGACATATAAGCGCTGCCGTAGACCTTTCTAAATTCCACGAAAGTGACCACGAACTCCTTGTTCCTGCATTTTAAGTAGCCAACCATATAACTCTTATAAATTATTTGTCTTTGGGCAGTGGCTGAACGTTCCGTGAACCAACCTGGTGCTTTCCTATTTTGGATTTCAGTTGTATTTCAATCCGACTTGAGTGTTTTGGGCAATTTATGTTACTGGAGTTGCATAGATTCCATGGAAAATGTAAAATATAAAACCATTTTCCATCCTGAATTCGTTTTGGGTTTTTAGCAACATCCAAAGGAAAGTAAAACCGTAAATGTAAAGCAAGAGGTTTAAACATAATTGGGATTTACGTGTGATAACTATTAGGGTCATTATTTTTTAAGAGGTTTTCCGTTCGTAAAAGTCAATTTTTAAGCCCTGTTAGCCCTGTTAATAACATTCCATGTTTCTCTGTGCTCCAATGGATTCTTTTTGGTAATTTAGCCATGTTTCTTCTCTGTTCATATTAACATTTTCACTATCACAATGTTACTCACTTAATTTCACAGGAAGGAATTTTTTTTAAGTTCTCACGCATTTCTTAAGCACTTCCTATTATTCAACGGTAAACTCTGAATTTGTTTTTCGCTTATTTTTTTCCAACAGAACTTAAACTTTTTGTCCTCATGTTTATTTATTTTTTATTTTCAGTTTACGAAACAAATGGAGCATTTTTCAAAACTTAAAGTTTTTCTGAAGTCATTTTTTGAAATAGCTATCCCGAAAGAAAGTTAAGTTTTTTTCCCTTGTTTTAGGGAGTTGTTTAAAGTTTTTGAATTTCGGAGTGGGGTTAAAAAAACCTGCATGCATTTGTAATATATATTTTTTTCATTTTGGGCGGTGAGCTGACCCACTATTTCCATATTTTTGTGCTCTCATCCCCCCGTTAGAATTGAGCTCCCCCTAAAAAACTGTAATATGGTGATTGCGGATTCCATCGAGGACCATATCCGTTTGTTTCAAGAATTTTTCACAACCGGTTGGATACTTTTTTTTGAAACGTTAGTGGAGCATGAGCATTATTATTTACAGATTTCAAAGATAAAAGAAGAACTTTCCGCATCGGGACATAAAATCTATATCAGAATTTGAACTTTTTGCTCGCTAAAAATCTCACTGAAGTATATTTTTTTCCTTCTCTTTCTCAGCTCTGTTCAAGAACCGCCAGAAGCATTACCTTTGGTTTCGTGCTGAACTAAGACTTTTAATAATTCTTTTACCTGGTTTTCTTTTAAAAATTCCCGGTTTCAAAGGCAAGTTCATCTGCAATTCGCTTGGTATTATTCTTACTCCTTAAAGAAATCATAATCGGAGTGGCGTAGCGGTGTAATAGGAATATTACCTTTTATAAAACAATACGCTACTTATATGTTCTTTAGATTAAACGATTTTTGTTTAGAATTTTCTTACAACAGGGATAAATAAATAAGAAAATAAATACTCAGTGAACGGAGTCATGTTTTTGAAAAATTGAGCAGTAAAAAATTGTCGTGTGCAATACAACGTAGAACTGTAAATAGGTAATTCCCACATCAAACTATACTTGTAGCGTTTTCTGTGTCATAAAAAGGAGAAACGTATGTACTAAGTGAAATAAAATTTATAATGCGTTGGAGCACGTACTCTACTTTGGCAGTTTATGACGTGGACAGAAGAAAAATTATTACACGTATAATATAGGGATTAGGTAATTAATGTAACAGTACTTCTCATACGTTTCAGCTCTTTTCTATTTCTAATTTCTCGTTTTCTATTTTTTCCAAATAAATGGCGTGCAGTTGAATGTGACCGTGGCCTCGGTTTCTGTGATACCATTTTCAAGAATCGATATAAATCGATTTTAAAGATTCCCACTCTAATTACAAGGAATCGTCTTGATGCATTGCTAATAAAACATTCATCTTGTTATTTTTGTGGTAAGTAAAAAAGTTCATAAGGAAACTTTGTTCGTGCCAAGGAGGAATTCGATTTTCCTGTGACTACGAGTAGTGCAGAAGAGTTAAAACGAGTAGTCGGCTGCCATGTTCGGCTACTCGTTCCCTAAGCCTCTGAATTTTGCCTGTGGAGGTTTACCTCCAATTTTAGGCCGATTTGGTTTTTTTGTGAGTTTCTGTCATTTACATCGGCGTTGGGTCAGGGAAAGGGTGGCCCTGGTGATTCGGTTGATGGATGATCTCCCTTAAGAGCCTTCAATTTTAATCATAGTTGCATCTGTCTCATTTCAGATCCATGGTACTAATGCCAGAAGAGAGTCCGAGAGTGAGTCGGTGATCTCACGGCTCGGGGCTTCCGCCCCGCTTTCGCTTGGCTAAAAATGGCATCGGGTGGTTGACCGAATTGGTCGCATGGCCTAACAAAGTGGTTGAGGGGATGTACCCCGGTAAGTAATAGAATTATTTGCCACTTTCTGCTATTTTTCTAGTTCTTTTTTTTGCGAGAAGATCCAGGGTGATTAATTTTCTAGAATATTGTCTTTACGTGCCTTATCTTTCTTCGATATTTCCTTTTCAACATCCCCCAACTCCTGCCTTTTGGGTCTTCTTTTCTACACTTTTCGACTTTGGCGTGATCAACACCTTTCGTTTTAGCTCCGGGTAATAGGGTTAAATTCTTACATGGCATATATTTTAAGAATTACAGACTTCAACCATTTACACCGTTTTGTACGTTCAGTCAAATGTACAAAGTTATTACTCTCTCGTAGCTTTGTTTTTTTTAAAGTATGAATTGAAAATTATGTACAACTGTAATGAAAAACATTTCTTTTTTGGTTACCAACTTTTTCTCTCATGGCAACCAAAAACAATCAACTCAAGCTGGGAGTTGTCATTGTTGTTTTCGTTTGTTTCCTCTTGTTCCACTTAAAGTTTAAGGGGTTTTTTGTAGAATTTTCACAATATCTGGGGTCTGAATATTTTTTATTATTCTTTCATTTTGGGTTATGGAATCTACTTTTAATTTGCATTTTAATTTTTTTAATGTATTCCAGTACTCATTTTCCAATTCTACCTGAAGAACTTTTTTTCGATTGGAAATTTTAATGCCTTAACTTCGCTGATTTTTTTTGGACTTTTGGGTGCGGTCTACGTGTTACAATTGTTATTTTTCATCAATTGGCAATCCAACTAATAAATAGTATGCAATCCTATAATTTTTCAGTTGCCGATTCCATCAAAATGTATAAATAAATCATCTTCTTTCATTTTGGTTCTATAATTTTAGAAATAATTATAGACATCCCGAGGGAGACATGAAACCTACGGATTGTAGTACTACTTTCATTTTATCATCCGCAAAGCAGTAGGAGTAGTGGAAAATTGCTGTTAATAATTGAGACCTATAAAATTTCACAAATTTCGCACGAACCATAAAAGCTTTGCCTGAAATGTTTTCACTTTGAGCCCGGTATCAGACTGTAGTTGTAAATGTTTGTTATTACCATTTCATTACAATGGTGTAATTTTTGAACAGTCACCGTAAAATTTAAACATATTGCAGATCATGCAGCCGTTACTTTACGGAGCTCGTAAACCGATCGGAAAAAATCGATGAATTGAATTTGTTGCCTATCGAGAGTAGTTTATTTTAGAGTAGTTAAAGAGTACCACTTTTATCAGAAGTACCTGTAGTGAAGAAAACTAATTTCATTAATTGCACAGGATTCCCACGTCACAGAACAACATTACTGCCATTATTCTCCGTACGGTACACACGGATTGAAGTGACAGTTTAATCCGCACGTGTTTGTGACCTAACTGCAAATGGCAGAGACAGGAAAGGCAATTCTTGTCCTTTCGCTGTTGCCTCTCCACGGTCGGTCCCGCACGACCCAAAATGAGAATTAATGAGGCACAATCGTGGGTCTAAATAAATAAATTGAAATCCGTGAAAGAGGCATTTCATCCTAGGAAGAGTTTACCATTCAAGAAGCTAAGCGTCATTCAATAATCGTTTTAACCGGTTTTTGCGCCCTCCTAGCAAGGTCTCCCCTAAAAACCACTTCTCCTATTGGAAAACTAATTATTAAGATTTGAATAGGATTTCGCGTGCAGGAAACTAACCGATTCTTGTTTTAATTAACAACGACTCTTTAACCTGGACTTTTTCTGAGAGAGTCCTACTTGTTACTTGCAGGTATGATTGTCCTCACTGACGAAGAGGACGAAGATTTTAATCTGGAGGCCCTAACCGAAGCAACCGTCATTTCCTGCCTGGGAGTCGCCATCATCGTGTCGAATGTGGTCATTATTGCTACGTTTTTGAATGCCCGAGGTAAGAAGGATGGTGTCGATCGTGACGGATGACCGATGGAAACCTTTTCCACCGGTGGACATCGATTTTAATAATCGAAGAGTGAAATCGATTCGGTTTATTACTATTTCATTTTATTTGGTGGTTGAGAACGAGAGGAAAAATTACTCTTTTGAAAAAAAATGAAGACAAAATTGAAAAGTAATTTCGTCCTTTGAAGATAAAAGCCGATGAGAATGTGCTGCCCCGGGGCTCAGGTGGAAGGTTGGCAGGGGCAAACCTTACAGCCTGAATTGAACATTCCGGGGTAGTCAATTCCTTCAATTCTTCTGTAGTCAATTTAGTTTCACTCTAACGAAATTTATATATAGTTAACCGCCAACTCTTTCTTTGATCGAATGTTTTCGGGTGGGGGGGAGACAGAGGGCGAGGGGATGAAGCAATGCACATGGTTGAACGATTGCTGAAACTAGTTGATGAATAGTGAAGATATAACGACTCATCAAACTGCCTTTGAGGAATTAATGTGAGTGGAGTATAAAATTTAAAGTGCCTTGAAACAATAAAGTGGATTAAGGGCGGATTTACCTTGCTCCTTGTCACTTATTTGAAGTAAAAATTGCAAGTTTCTCTGACACCGTATTTTCAATTACGCCTTGTTTTCAGGCCCTCAAGAAGTGATTAATATTTACATTCTATCGATCGCTGCTGCTGATCTGATCTGCGGATTACTCGTTGTGCCCTTATCCGTTTATCCCGCAATGGTTCAGCGATGGATTTACGGGGATATCGTGTGCAGACTGGCCGGTTACGTGGAAGTAAGTGATGAGTGACGATGAACATCAAATAACAATTAGTGCACTCAAAGCTTAGTTTTCACATTCAGGTAGATTACCATAAGTGTCGGATCTAATTTTAGGTAACTCTATGGGTAGTGACCATATTCTCATTTATGTGGATGAGTGTGGACCGGTACCTGGCCGTAAGGAAACCGCTCAGGTACGACACGGTACAAACGAAGACGCGATGTCAATGTTGGATGGTGTTCACATGGGTTTCCTCATTGATGCTGTGCTGTCCGCCTCTTTTGGGCTTTTACAAGCCGTTGTACAATAAGGAGGCGCACATTTGCATGCTCGATTGGGGAAATATGGCGGCTTATACAATAACACTTGGAATTTTAGTGAGTTACACACACACACACACCACAAACATGAAATAAAGACTCCCGTGTGACACTTTCAAATTAAACTTTCCCGTTTATCACCAGGTACTAGTACCGAGCTTGATCACAATCGTGTACACTTATTGGTACATTTTTCTAATGATGCGCCGGCTAAGACACGGCGTACCGATTCACGACAAGGAATATGCAACAGCTCTCGCCGAGAATCTCGCCAATCCGAGTCATGTCATGTCTTTTATTCTAATAACCGTGTTTTGGATATCATGGACGCCCTTCGCAGGCGTCAGACTCTATGAATATGTCACAGGAAGTAAACTACAGGTACTTTTCAGTCATTACTCATTAGCATTAAATGATTCAGGGGTAGCATGAAAAACTAACAATGTTTATTTTTTGGGTACATTACCCTCACAGAGTTGTGAAGCATTCCAATGGCACTAAGACATCGCAAAATAATACAGAAAGGGTTGCCAAGCAACGACTACATAGTCGAATTCATAAAAAATATTTAACCGTTACCCTGTCTACTATTGCTTTCACAATCTTATTTCTATTGCATCAATAAAAACTTTTTTTTACTCGAGTTATCTTTTGTAAATAAAATTTGAAATTTAAATTTGAAATTTTTCTTTTACAGATGCCAATTCTTCAGTTTGGCATCGTCTGGATCGGAGTAGCCAACTCCGCCTGGAAATCTTTGATTCTTCTGATGTTCAGTCCTCAGTTCAGAATTTTCTTCAGACTGTTTTGTTTAACGATGTTCTGCCGGTCGAAGAGTCGATACCAGGGAGAACTCATAGACATGGACGACGACTAGAAGACTCCTGCTTAACTGAATGAATTTTTTTTAAACAAAATGCAGCTATTCCGCTTCCCAGATTTTTCACCCTTTTCCCGGTATCGCAGAAAAACAAAAACGACAAAAAAATTTTTAATAGATTGGTGTACCACCGTGTTTAGATACAAAAAAAACTAGTTCAGTGTTGGAGGTAGATAGTAAAAAAAGTATAAACTAAATGCTAATGCTAAAGGTAAATAAAAGTATACTAAAAATAATAAACTAATAATTAACTAAAATCGATAGTCGAGGAAGAATAAAAAAATAATCATTCATATCATTCGTTCTTCTTCTACTTCATTGTTGTTATTTATTCCTATTAAGAAAAATATTTCATGCAAAAAACCAAAGTCTAAACAAAAAAATATTATTTACTATTGTTTTGTTTTTAATTGAATTGCTTATATTCGATTGATATATTTTGAAAACTGTTCAAAAAAAGGTTAAAGCAGAGTTTTTGCTACAAAAAAAACTTTTAAGCTTCTAATAATCTATTCTGGCGTGCAATAAGTTACTTTTTTAAACTATTCATACTATAACTAAAACTGTTGATGATATAATGATGATAATAATGATAATGATGATAATAATAATCAATAAGTTCGTTTTACGAACGCGAACGAAATCAATCAAACTTAGGTGAAATTCTTTTTTTAGAGCTATGAGGGTGCTCGACGTATTTGTAACTTTAGGGTTGAAAATACAACTATAAACGATTTGAAGAATAAAAAAAAACAGTTAAAAAAGGAAACAAACGCTGCAGACAAAGAAAACAAAGTGATGGATAAGAAAGTTGCTACAATTTTTTTAAATTGAATTTTCGGTAGTGTGACTAAATAAATAAGTAAAGAGTTCACGGGTGGAATCCGGATATAACAACGGCGAATAATACCAAGCAAAACTTTTTTTCTCTTTCTACGTAAGCTTAACTGAAAGTACTATGCTCAATTATCTGCACAAATTCAGATTTATTTTTCAAAATGAAATCGGGAAAGAGAATCAAAGACTTGGGAAAAGAACTGAGAAATCCAACAACCCAACGCCTGAGTATTTTTGGGTATACAACGGAACGTGTCTCGTTGCGCACAAAATTTACAACAAAACAAACCGTTCAACTTGATAACTAGCTGCATACTAATGTAAACTTATTATAGTAAGTTATGGGATACGTACATGCCGTACATGTACATAATTTATGACACCTATTTTTATATTTGTGATCTAGTAGCATTTGATGAACTAATCGAGGGAGATTTATTTCCAACTGCATTCTGTTGGAAAATAATTAAGAACAAAATTTAAATGTTTCTAAAACAGTAAGTCGCCTCAATAGTTATCCTCAATTTCAGTAAGAAACCTTTACTGACGTGAACATACAACTTGTAAGGAATATAAACCTTATCAAGAATAAAAACCTCGTTAATAAGAAAATCAAAATACAATTATGTAGACAGGAAAACAAAATTTGATTCGACAATCGTTAGATACTCGCGAATAGAAGCATAGGAGCAATATACATCCCATTCTGTAGAAACGTGTACTAAGTTAACATAGATACATATATATAAATATATACTTCTAGGCGGGTATGTCTATGTACCTGTACGTCCATACCGTTTAATACATTTTATCCGGTCTGTGGAAGGGTTGTTTGGGTTCAATCTGACCGTCATTATAAGCGGAGTTCCACCGAAAATAAATGGAAAATTGTTTTTATTTCTGGCCGTAGATGGTTCGACGTAAGCAATTTAAAAAAAAAAAAACACTGTTGACACAAAGAATTACGCGAGAACCCCGTTGAACTTTTGAAGTTCGGGTACTTTTTTGGGATTTTGGTTACGTCAACTTGACGTGGGACGGGCACCAACTCCGCGATGGGTACATTGAAGGTATGGCCGGGTTGTTAAATTTTTCCCCTCGTTAAAAGTTCAACCGGAGTCCGCGGACAATCTATGACAAATAGATTATTGTTATTGAAGAATTAATTGTAATTTAGTAAAAAGCAATGTTGAGAATATATTTGAAAGATTCTTTTTTTCGCTTCTTAATACTCTGCGGACCTTACACTATTTTTTGTACCATTTTTCAGGACATCCTAGGAATACTTGTACCTTTGACCCTCGTGCCTGCCTGCCTACCCGAATCATTAGTGAGACTTAGTGCCCCGTATTGGCTAGAAGAGGTGGATCAGAATAAGAGCAGCCGGTAGAAATTGAAAAATGGATACCATGAGGCGAACAAGTGAAAATGATGGGTGGATACCTACAAGTTTTGAAGAAATTGAGAAAAGGAGACGTAACCATTAGGAAGATCCTGAAGTTTCCTAGGATCGTTCTCCAAGCAAGCAGGTTTTTGTTAATTATTTTTTAGACATTTATTTCTTAATTTACAGAACCCTTTACAATCTTTTTGAGTTACCCACATAGCTTGCAGCAGTGAAGTGTTCTGTTTGAATGAGACAAATTGTGTCTGTTTGCAAGCGCATTGCACAGGATGTCAGAGGGCATCTGGCCGACCCGACGACGTCTACCTGCTTTGCCCCTGTGATGTTGTCCATCGAAGTTTTGTCTCGCCGTCGTGGACGACACGACGTCCAGTCGACGTCCGGTCGACGTTTAGTAGCCAGACGATTTGCTGACGCTTAGAGTCGACCGAAGTTTCTTTTTGATGTAAGGAGAGGACCACTTGCTACCGCCCAGAATGCTTTTCAGTTCGTTCGGCGAAATTCCCTGGTCGACATCGTCCGCCTCCGTTTTGATTTCCATTTTCTAGTACAACAATGACAAATACCATTAATTTAGTTGAATGGGATACTTCAACTATATTGATTTACTATGTGAAACCACGAGCGCGAATTAATGTTAAACAAGCTTTTCTCCAGTCGAGTGATTCAAGCGCCGCTAACTTCATCAGAAGTTGGTCCTTTCCTCTCCTACTTGTGCAACCGTCAAGGAACGATAAGAGACTTCTTGACAATACTTTGGCAGGTACTGGTAAAACTAGCTAATATGCGTAGTACTTCCTAGTGAGACATGATGTCAAAGAACCCGGTACTCACTTGTACTATCAGCCTCAGAAATAAATGTTGAGTTTCCAGTGCCGACGAAATCTCCTTCAATTTCCGCTTCTGCTTCATCATTTCCGAAGTGATGTAATCCTCGGTGCTGTCTACGACCATTTCCCAACCCGCTACGTAAAGAAGATAATATTTTTATTTTTCTGAAGATTAAATTTATCACCTGTGAGGGTCTCCAAACCTCGGTCCAATGTACATTCTCTGGTGATTATAAAAGTTTCCTTCCTTTCGAAAGAAAAGAAGACAAATGGAAGTGTGGAAGGCCACACGACCCGACTTACCATCATCCATGGAGAAAGGGTTGAAGAACCATTTGCCCAGAACAGTGTCAAGAAATCCCAATTTACATTTCTTCTCGTTTGGGTATTCGATCAACTCCATTTTGTCCACTCTCTCCAACAGGCATCTGGGAAGGTTTCTCTCCAGCTCGGTGTGCAAAACCACCTGAAGAAAAAAATAGGTGGATGAAGCAAAGGTCTCGAAGTCACAAGGACATTTCCATTCAGATAGTTTATCTTTCAACGGTACCTGCATGGCAAGGCGCTTAAGTTGAGCGTTACGGCGAACGGATTCAATGTCGCCGACGGCCAAACCGATCAGGAGATTCATCAGCAAAATCGGCATGAGAACCATGAAAATGCCTAGAATGAAGAAGGCCGGAAACGGATATGGCAACGTTTTCATATCCTTGTCGGTCGTCTCGTCCGACTGGTTCGACTGCTTTCGAAAAAAAGGCTGAACGTACGTGCCGAGAAAATCAATTTCGCCCAGCATCATGGCGAACGTCCGCATGAGAGACATAGGAACGGTGCTGAAGGACAGGTGGGCACCCTGAAATCAACCAAGATGAAGTGATGCCGCGGCTTTTCCTAGATGTTTAGTACAACAACGTTGGAAAAGAAAACTCACCCCCGAAAGGAGAATATAGAAAGCGAGTCCAAAGGCTATAATCAAAATAGAAAACACTAAGAGAACCTTTATCAGAGTCTGCAGAATTTCTAAAAACATAACCACGTAGATTCCCACTTGGTCGAACCTGAAAATTTAAACGAACGTAAGGGCTTCTGTTTGTTGGTGAAAGAAGACTTGATTTATTTGGAAAACATTTCATTTCTCACCTTTGCAAGTACAAGAGAAGGTTAAACCAACTGAGAAAAACTGTGATGGCGGCGCTTGAAAATTGCACGTCCGTATACCTGTTCATGAAAACAGGTAGAACCATCGTGATGGAGGAGATGTACAAGCACCAAGAAACGAAATTACTGGGATCCATACAGTAATTCCACTTCTGCTGGTAGATCTGAACGAGTTCGCGAAGAGACTGAAGAAAAATGTAAACCGTGATGGCAATTGCTGTTGTATAGATGATGGGTAAATTCGACCAATGTTCTGGCCTGGTTGATTGCGTTGGTGAGGTTTCCTTTGAAACGATAAAAAAATTGTTGTTAAATCAACGCATCAAAAATGCACGAAATATATAACGAATGTGTAAAGACAATCAACCGATGGGAAGCAAGCAAGATTACGAGGAGCTAGTAGAGAAAGTACAACAGAACAAAGAAAACTATCAAAAACAACTACTTACCATCAGAGTAGTGTCATTCCCTTCCAAACAGCAATTTACTTTGAAGTCTGACTGCATGAGATTTGCCGTGAAGGTCGTCACGACCGTCAGGAAAACACTATAAAACAGTAAGTTAACTAAATGGAAATATTTTCCGTATGAGTTCCATTTCATTTGAAGATACTTTTGACTTAGAGGATGAGCCAACAATTCTACTCTGTCGTGCGTAACCATCGCCTGAAAAAATTGACAATGCAGTGCACCAGAAAAAAATATAACTTTAGGGATCCAACCTTCCTCTACCTCATAACAGACACTCACGTTTAATGCGGGTAGTGGAATCGGATTCGAAATCGTCAGAGTTTCCCCCGTTTTCTCATCCACTTGAGCATATATTTTGGGACATTGCAAGCATGAAAAGTGGTACTTCACCTGCAAGGCAAGGAAGTTCGTATGAAACGACGATTCTAAGACTCGTCGCTACCAAATATCAGTAACATTGTACCCTATGTACAATAATTGCTGACAAGTAGTTATGATTGGTATAAAAAGATTCTGAAAATCAGTACCAGGTATCAACTGGTACTTGACTGCTTACATAAAACGATTTTGAGTCTTTCTTGCAGTTCGCTTTCGTTATACAACTGTCTTGAACTGCTTCGAAGACCTTCGGCATGGAGGCGATGAGTGCAAGTGTGACGCAGGGATGTTTGTCAGATTTCAGGGCCATCACCTCACAGGATCTCTCCGGATGCGTCACCATGGCCAAGGCCGCCTCTTGGAACTTATAGTGAATCGCATAGTCTATTGCACTCATTTCCAAGTAGTTGTATAGGAGTTTGCAGTTGAGAGATAGAAGCAGTGATATTGCGTTCGGTTTGTTTTCCATGGCGGCCAAATGTAGGGTCGTGTTCTAAAGAAGGACGAATAATGAAAATTAATGATCGAATGTAATTCATTCTATCATTCTCTGATTGATTCAATCTTGCAACTTAGTCACTCACTCCGTCCTTGTCAACTTGATCAAGGAGGTGGGAATGAACCGAGAGAAGAAGTTCCATGGTTTGGGTATATCCATTCATGGCGGCCAGATGAAGTGGATTTCGACCGTTGTGGTCCCTATGAAGCAGGGCTCCGCGGTTGAGGAGCAACTGAACTACCCTGGAATGTCCTGTATAGGAGGAACAATACCATTAATTCTTACAGTTTCATGGTAACGAGTGAAACTATAAGCTGGTCAGTAAAAACTTCAGGCTTACCATGTTGAGAGGCGATGTGCAGCGGTGTTAGACCTTCACCGTCGCTTTCGTTTATTATGAAGGTTCCTTTCTCCGAGTCTAGGAGCTGTCTGACCGTGTTGTATCGTCCATACCTAGCAGCAAAGTGCAAAGGACTCTCATTGTTGTTGTTCTTGAGGTTGATGCAGGCACCCAGCCTGATGAGGCTCTCTAGTGATTTGATGTGACCCTCTCGACTGGCGTAGTGCAAAGGAGAACACCCAGAAATATCCTTTTCATTGAGTAGCAACATCAGGTCTTTCTCCGACTGAGCCTGAAACAAATAAAAAGGTCATGAAAATAAGATTAATTACGTTGCTTTTAGGTTCATAATGGCTTCTCATGTACCTGTAATACTTCCTTAGCAAAGTCTTCCAATCGACCGCCGTTCATTACCACCAGACTCAACACATTTCTATGATTGGAATCTTTCAGAAGAATGTTCGCCTTCAGTCGAATGAGGGTGAGAACAGTTCGCCAACCTGCACGGGAAGCCGCCAAAAGCAAAGGAGATCGGTTTTCTTTGTCCAGTGGATTGATTTCGGCTCCCTGTCGTGTACGTAAGGAAACAGGAATACGTAATAACTAGACAAGTATAATTTCCAGTTGTCAGAAAACAAACGGTTGTTACCTCCGAGATCAAATACTCCACAATTTCTGGATGATCAAACATCGCCGCGCAATGCAGAGGTGTCATCTTTTGAACGTCGCAAGATGTGAGGCACATGTCCTTCTCGGAGGGTTGCATTGTGAACATAAGACGGACAATGTCAATAGCACCCTGAGCACAAGCCAAGTGAACGGGTGTCGATAGATCATGTTGCTGTGTAGAGATTTTTGCACCGGATTTGAGACAGAGTTCGACAGCCTAAAAGAAGTGAAAGGTCAGACGTGGCGGGTACTAAGTGCCCTGGGAAATTCTTGGTCCAAGCCGAAAGTGAAAAATGAACAATTAATGAAGAATAATAAACAGTGAAAAATTGTTCTTTCAGTTCTTCAGAATAACATGATCTATGGTGGACCACGAACGTTCTGCGTTGCTCCGGTTCTTTATAATTGATTTTTTCCAGTCCATTCACGTACCCTTATGTCTCCTCCATGGACGGCAGAATGAAGAGGAACGTTTCCCTCTGAATCGTAAAAAGATATCATCTCTTCTCTGGAACAACCTCTAGACTCTCCCCACTGAAGGAAAACTTCCATTGTTTTCGAAGACGCGTTCTTTGCTGCCTCGTGTATCGGGTAGTACCCATTGTTGCACGGTTTTCTCGGACACGCACCAAATTCTGTGATCTGGAGAATTAGCCAACGTATCGAATATTACAAGACAAAAAGAGGACAATCAATCAAACAATATATTTTGGGGGGAGGTGGGGGCTCTCACCAAAATTCTCGCGCAATCTTCGTAGTCGTAGATGGCTGTGAGGTGAAGGGCCGTTCTGCCATGTTCACCCCCCTGTTGGATGTCAATTTTTGATCGATGCTTGCTGAGTACCTCAAGTGCTCTCACCTTATTGAGTTCTGTTATTAAGTGAATCGGAGCTTGTTTTTTCTCATTAAGGATACTCGTGTTTACACCACTAAAAATTTTTTAAAAAAATCAAGATTATCGAGGTATACTCTGTAAGATGACTGATCGTAATTTAATTTGGTTTCATTTTCAGGTAATCTGTTTTCCTAATGTCACTGTTTTCGCGATCAGGTATAACAAGGTATTATTAATCGCATATTCTGTCACGTAATTTGACTAACCTTTGCAAAAGAAAGTCTATGACATTGTACGAATCGTGAAGAATGGCCACATGTAACGGCGTGTTCCCGGCGAAATCTCTTATATTAAGATCTGTGAATAAATCAAACATCGAAATTTAAATGTCTTCTTTCGGATCTAACGCAAAAGAGGAAAATATTAGAAGATGCATAAAACATCAGAGTCTCATGTTGTGTTGGCAACATGAGATTGTTTGGTGAATTTTCTTTGAACTTCACTTAAGCAAAACATTTTCACATACTACTTCCGATATAATGTTTGCTTTTTTAGTTTTCCATGAATGTTACGGTTTATTGCGATACCAAAGAAGAGGTAAATTTCTTTTGGATGGGACCTCTTTGATTGCGGTGCGTGTTGACTTGGTACCTAAAACTTTGTCTCCGTAATGTTTTCTTTTCGCCAATTTTGCTAATCGCTCAAATTGCTTCGCAGAATTTCACTCTCTTTGCCTTTGGCATTCGGTTCTTTCCCATGAAGCGATTTCATTTAAATATCTCTAAACGTTTCGAAAGAGATTGACTCGGGTGCACTGGACCAGACGAACTTTCATTTTAATTCCAGTTCAAAAATTTTAAATGAAAACCTCGAAACTCGCTTTAGTTCATTTTCCAAATGAACCTTTCAACTGATAGCCATAAAAAGTTAGGAAATGAATTTTGAGGAAATAATTGCGATTGTCGATCGTTGGCATGTGTAAACTGAAGAAATTGTTGAAATGCCGGATCAAAACTTGAGAAGAATTTTGTAAAAGAAAAAAGAAGGAAAGTTTGAAAAACTTAAGACTTTCATCACAGAAAAATTGCAGGATAAAGAGATGATTAATGTATTGAAGAAGATGAATGCAAAGACTGATCAGGTAAGGAAGAATAATTCACTCAGAGGGAATCAGGTTCAAGACTTTCAGGCTCATATGGTCACTGTGTGACACCGCTGTCGATGTCGTACCCTACCCCTGCCTGCAAACAATCTGACCTCCTGAAGGCTCAACTCGCAACTCACCTCCACCGCTGGAATGAATAAACTGCAAGATGTTGACTTTATTGCGCGCGGCTGCTTGATGTACCGCAGCACGTCCTCTGGAGTCTCGGATTTCCAGACGACTCGGGTCCGCCAAAAACAACCTGGCAAAGTCTTCCAGGTTTCCACTTTCGGCAGCCTGAAAAGAATACACAATCAAGAGAATTGTACCGAGGAGATGGATGAGAGGATTTAGGTACCGATGAGTACCTCGATCAATTCGTCCGGTGACGATTTCGGCGAGAACTGAAAACCCAAAAGAACTTTTTTCCAGTTCCTGATGACGACAGTGGGAGGCGTCACCTTTGGTGTGACCGTGTCCCTACGCAGGAAAACGCACGGGATGAGATTTCGGAAATTCTCTCTCAGAGGTGTCATTTTCTACAACTCGTTGGTATCACTTGAAGAATCTCTGGCAAATTTTGGTATTTGCCGTTGATCAATAATTTTTTGAACTTTAAGATTTGCGCAAACCTTTTACAGGTCTGTCTTTATTTGTCACACTTTTTCTGTTTTACATGACGTTCAACATACGCGCATGTTTGCGAGCGAAGGTTTCGACTGAAATTGGAAAGGAGAAAGTCATAGAGTCGAATTTCATCTCTGTCAATCATGTACTTTGGAACCGAACATTACTTTTCCTGACTATTCTGCCAAGTTCAAATTTCTTCATAAGTCTGAATATTTTGTTGAGTAAGTCTCAAGACCAATGACGTGTTGCTTTTTAGACAGCAGTGAAAGGTATAAGAGCCCTAGGGAGCCAACCTGACTTCAAGACTAAAAATTAGTTTTAAATCACATTCTCTTTCAAATGTAAAATGTAAACCGACTTGTCTATGAATTTCAAGAATTCACTGCGTTAAAACAATACCTCTTTAAATACGTAGGAAGGGATGATTATGTGCATTCTATTATAATAATTTTGTATGTTGTATTTAGAGCAATCATCAAAGATTTACATTTCTCATGAGAACCTTTTTTGGAATTGTTTAGCATTGTGACGAACATCCGTGATAAATTCTGAAGAAGGCAATTCAATTAATTATTGAACGCTTAAGGGGCTTTGACACATGTACTCATTTAGACTTGGCACAAGGCAGTCATCATCATAATCATCATAATCATCACTCTTTAAAAAGATAGCGAAAAACTATTAAATAAAAACGTTGCGATGTAAACGTCATTAGGTATACAAAATGGAGTATTAATGGCATACAAAACTGTAATTTTAAATGAGTACTATCTGCGGTCACCATAAATCAATAAATAAATAAATATAATAAATTTACATAAGCGTAATTTTAAGGTTCGTTTAAGTTAGGGGTATCCCAAAGGAAAATGACTTTAAACATAATTGTTGCAGGTATTATGCAACCGAAGCACGTCTTTAATTGTTCCGTCGAAATAAGATGGAGTAGAAGAAGAAGAAAAATAAAAGGCTGTTACCCGACAAGGTCAATAGCAAACAAAACAAAAAATAAATTCGCCGGTTGATCGTCCGACCTTGACGTCAATCGGAAAATTTCTTTTTCCATCGAATGATTTCGAATTGAAATGGTGGAATGGGGAAAAAAATACTAGTTTTCACATTTGCGACAGCGTCAACGGGTAACGACAGCAAACTCCGACACGAAGACGCTCAATCGAAAAATTCAAAGAATAATTTTGCACCTTCTACGATTATCAGGGAAGTGAAAGTCCCCGCGAATGAATTTGTTGCACACCGCACATGAATTTACTTGGAAATGGCGAGAAATTCCCGCATGTACGTGTGAAATATACAATGGCAGTAAATGAGGAGGAAGAAGGAGACAGAAGAACTAAAGTAAACCAGACGTTTTCAACGTGAAGTCAACGACAGTCAGACGGGAAGTTGTAAGATGTCCGAGAGTAACGTCAATTGAACTTTAAAATCAGACCAACTTTCAAAAACGGATAACCGCAAGTAGTGACAGGTCCCAAAAGGAAGACCAAAATACTTAAAAAAAAAGGTTTTTAGAATTAGAAAATCGACAACTCCTGGTGGCACTCCCCTAAGTGCTCGAAAAGTGTCGGAAAACCCAAGGAAAGGAGTAAATGACGGTGACGAAAAGATCGATCGGTAATTACAAGTAATTTAATGAGAGTAACTGTAGTTTCTGCTCCAGAGATCTTTTCGAGATCAAAATTCATCTGAACACTCCTTTTCACTGATTTCGCTGCTCCGTTTGATTTAATTAAATAATACAATAAAGTAATAATGTATATTTTATTATCGTAATTGATTTAATTTATAATTTAGACGCGAAGACGCAATATTTTACGTCACCTTGAATTCTCGTCCGGGAAGAAATCCTTCAGTAGGGCCGAGCAATGAAAGTTAGCCACCGGAAATTAGTAGACGGAATTGAAACGAGGGGAAAATGAAATTTTCACAAGAAGAAAAAGGTGAAGAATTCCGAAAAAACGAAAAGCATTTCGCAAGAGGAAAAGGAAGAGAAAGGGCAACAGAAAAGGTTTCACACTGATTTTCGATTTGCTTTTTATTACATCAGAAGAGGTGGCGGAATGGGACCTGCGAGTCTAAACGCTACAGAAACAAATAATATGTGTACGATTAAAACTCCGTGGAAGGTATGAGTACCACGAAAGGTAAAGTTGAGAAAGGTGTTGGGTTAGGTACCCGGTGTTGGGAACCCTTCTGATTTTCAAGACGACGACGATTCTAACGTGAATTTTCTTTTATTTAGCCATGTTTTCGATGAAGAGGCAATCTGATTGATTCAACGAATTACAAGGTTTTGTTTAGGCAGGAATTAACAGAACCCAACCGAAAAAAAATACTAGAGAGCTCTGCAAGACGAATAAGATTTCTCCAATTACGTTCGAATTCGTGGTCTTATCCTCAGGTTCGTTCAACGTTCGTTAGCTTTCATTCAAAATCGCCAAGTGTACCGTGCCAATTTTTTTTAAGAATCTTAAAATATGAATCGAGTATTATTTAAATGCTGTTAAATCCGATACTTTGTTAAATAATAATGAATTTGGTAAAATATCATGTAACGGAGTGCCGAACGATTATTTCGCCGGGTTCTACCGTTGGAGTTCCCTTTTAGAGTTTCGAAATTCAAATAATACACGCATCGAATAGATTACATTATGTTCTTTGTTAGCATTATGTAAATACCGTTATGTTATGTACACAATCGACGTGTTAAAATTACGCTTCATTTCCTATGCAATTGGGTGTGAAGTGAAGTTGGGTTTGATTGCAGAAGTTTGATGAATCGATCAAATGTGAGCGTTGAGGTTTTGTATTAATTTAAATTGGATCAGTTCTCTTGATTAAATTAATTTAAGTTAGTTCGCTTAAACTTTTAAATTGCTCGTAGTTTTGATAAAATTTTACCATCTGTAGAAGTTCACCGAGTCCACCTAAAGAACTTAATTTTTATGTATAGATATATTTTATTCTAAATCGGAGCAGAATTTTGTGTTTGCTTTGCACAAACGTCATATTTAATGAATTTTTGTTTTTTTCTTGGATGTCAAATATAATACAAAAGAAAGATGAACAAATGCAACGGCAAACTGTTGAACGGGTTATACTTTTAATCAAATGCCAATTTTCATCGAATAAGTAAATTTGAAACAAATTGTCTTGTGTGTTTAGGTCCTGGACTGGCACCACAGGCACATAAAACAACAGAAATTAATCAAGAATGATTCGCGTACACCCGGACAAATTGCACAACACCAACGGTGTTAAATACAAATACTGTTGTATGTACCTTACACACACATACACACGTGCACTGCCTGCAACAGAAAACTCAAAACTGATTGTCTTAGTCGAAGAGAAACAATATGAAATTAAATGAAATTGCTGTCGTGTGAAGACGAAGAAGAAGACGAAATCACTTGGGACGTAGGCAAGCAATAATAACGAAAGTCAGGAAAGAAATGAAAATTGATGTATGAAAACGGCAGTAGGAGAGAATTTTCAAATTGCCCAAAAATCCATTAGGTCAAATTGATGCGGATAGTAAGACAATTTCTGAAAATGTCGAATGTCAATTGGCACCTCATAGTATGTCAAAATATGGAAGATTTGTGAAAAGAAGGGCACTCAGAAGTGACAGTTTTAAAGTAGGAAACAAGAGCCGAAACGGGAATATTTTCTCCTAAATTGTCCGCGGTTGATTCATCTCAGGCTCTTGAGGATGGTCCGAACCCTGTCGATACAAATGATATGGTAAATCCGTAGTAACTGGTGTGGTAAAACTTTCCAGAGAAATACTTTATGGTCAGCCTGATGTTTCACGTCAGTTTCAAGGACAACGAGAAAGAGCAGTCTTTGAAAAGAGGTAGGTCTGCAACCATCTACAGGTAGACTGACAGGAACAAACCGGCTGGTACCCAGGCACTAAAATAAGTTAAACAATTCAAGAATGTCCTTCAAATATTTCTCTCCTCCTCATTTGTTATTCTCAGGTACCGAATTTTTTGATTGTAGTTTGTGACGTCAACTTTCCCTTACTTCACTCCGGTCATCGCCCGATGCTCAGACCAATTAATACTACATAATCCACTCGATGAGTTACACAGTTTATTAATCAATAAAATAAATTCAGTTAAACTGAATTCGACACTTGAGCAAAGACTCTAAAGGAGTACCAAGAAATTCACATTAAAGATTTTTCTTTGAAGGTATGCCATCCTTTCTTGTATCTCAGTTGGTTAATTTAACCTTTATTAATTTATATCTATTAGATTTTAGTAACTTTTTCTACATCAAAGTCCTGTGCGGGTAAATATTAAATAGGTTCTCTTGCGACGGCTCTTTCTTGGGAAAATTAATTGCTTCGGGCCTAAAACGGAGGTTTGAGAGTTACTTTTTAAAAAATAATACAGAGTAAGTCAGACGAGGTTTTAGTTACAATTTCCATTTTGTTAATTACAATTCGTAATTAGAAATCTCAAATTAGAAAATGATTCGGTTTCGGTAAAACACTGGTTCACTTTTGACTGTACCGTTACGGTTGAAGTTTAAGAAATCACAACATGCTCATATATATAAATGTGTATATGTTTTAAATATTGTAATTTGCCTTTCTCTCTTCTGTTGTTCTTTCCCAGGAATACTTTCATGCCGACGAGATAAATTTCAAGAGACAGACCATAATTTCAAATTCATTACACAGAAACTAGAACAGTAACTCTTCGTAGGCGAGCGCCAAAACGAAACGCTTATTTCATCTAGACACGTCTTACGAAGAAGTTTTTCCTTTTGCTAAATAAGAAGAAGTAAAATTAAAGGGAATCTTTATGGGGAAACTTCTCCCAAGAGTAAAATTTAATGATATTTATAATAGTTGTAGTAGGTAAGTAACACTTGAAGTAAAATGAAGATGTTGAGTATTTTTTAGTCAGAAACCAGTGAAAAGTAGAGGTTTTGTTGGTAGTCCAAACGAAATTTAGACATCACACCTTTATGAAGAATGCACCGATGCAATCAACAGAATGCAATTTGCTGAAAAGAACGGCACTCCTATTTAAAGGTCACGGGGATCAATCCGGAGATTATTGGGATTTTCCATGTAAAATCAATAACAGCCATAGGAGGGGTATTAATCCGGATTGGAATAATCAAAGGAACCAAACAGGAACTGGTTTGTAATGTAATAAGTTATGGATTTCTCTAAAATTATGAATCAATAATTGAACTGTATCGTTGGAGATCTTCAATAACGTTGATGTATTTAAGTAAGGAAACAGAAGAGAAAGACATTTTTGTATTTTTTACGCAGTTGTCACCGTCGCGGCCATTTGAATTCTACCCAGAAAACGGATAAATTGAAATCGTTCAACTTGCACAGGAGATATGGTTACATGTTCAAGCGGAACTCCAGGAAAAGTTTATTAGGAACTATCAGGTTTCCAAACTCAACGTCCGTTTCCTTGTTGTCGATCAGACATACTCACCATTCTCACATTCTGGACCGTGGCAAACAACAGGGAAATTAAGTTAAATTCGATGAAGGTAGAGCATTCAGGTCGTCGGCTAAAGCTAAATGAAAAGCACCGACAAAAGACAAAGTCATAGGGGTTGGCTTGGGAACCCTTTGAGGAATCGGGCTGTGGGAGAGGATGAAAGCGGACAGACAAAAACAATGAGAGGATTTCTCTAAAGGATGTGTACGGAAAGGTTGATGAAGGCACGCGAGCCTTTTGGAGTGAAAATTGGTTTTGGCAAACTTTCGACAGAGAAAAAGAGAGTTAAAACAGTTTAGTTCAATTTTGAAATAATTCTCTTATTTACGTGATGAACTTTCATCGAAACTAATTGAGACGTAACGTTGCGAAAGGTAACGATGGGAGAAAATGTTGGGGAAGGTTGCAAAAGGATCCAAGATTGTCTCGAAATACAAAAACTTTCTGATGGAAAAATTTTGAGAAGCTGGAGTTCAACGATCTGTCGAGAAAGTAACCTTTTGAAACGAACTTTTTGAGTTTGAATTCATAGCATGGTGGCTACCATTTGGAGTTCTAATCACTTCAATAATTTTCACAGTCGATTCTTACACGTGGTTAATTATATATAAGTGTGATTTGTTAATTCTGTTCCTTCCTTGCTTCTTTAATCTATTTTTGTAGGTAGAAGACTGACGACTCAATTTACTTCTTTCCTTTGTTCTTAGGCAAAAGCCAGGTAAAAGAGGCACCCGAATGACACTTCGATCTAATCCTTCTAATAATTTATCTAACTACTTACACCGAAAAAGATGGTTTTGGGAAGAGTGAAGAGTGAAATAGGAGAAAGTGACCCCGAAAGGCTTAGCAGACCAACGGGACGAAGAATACCGGCCTAATCCTTTATAATGCAAACAAAACTGGTGTGTCGAGAACAGATAAGTTCTAAAAGAGACATTCTCGGCCACAGAAAAAGCTCAAGGAATGATGAAGTTGTATAAAAGAGATTAATTCATCAAGAAGCACTCCTAGAAATAACAAACATTGTTGGAGAAGATCACGTTTCTTCGATTTTCCTTCGGCTAGTCATAACAATTGTCAGTTTGGTTTCCAGCTAACACAACAGAAGGATCCGTTAACTAAAAAACATTTAATGAATAAAAATATGACAAAACGTCTGATTCGACAGAAATTGAAAAAGTGTCCTACTTATTTCTTAAACAATTGTACATTGCAGAAAACGTCATTGGCCGTTTAAGGAAAGAAAAATACAGCAGAACTGCGCTTCTGTACGACTTTTATAAAGTTTGAGTGTCATTACTGAAAAAGAAGTTTGTCGATTAGCATCAGAATTTGCTTCGGGTTTTTTTCCTAGTTGGTTTACAAGGAAAATAGTCAAAATCGACAATTCAAAGGATAAGAAGATACTGATCTAGAAAAATAGAATTTAACAAATGGTGAAGGTAGAACAGTATATTTGTAGAACAACCTACAACAGGAGCACAAACCCACCACCACTAAATATGGGGATGTGAATAATGTGGTTACCCCTGCGAATTTAAGAGAGGTACCACCATGTACCAGATGGATGACCTCGATATAAAAGGCTCTTGAACCAATTAGTACAACACAAACAAAATTAAAAGGAAGTGTTATGTTTCCGAAGCTTTCTAAATTGCTACAGGAAAAAGGATGGAACTAGAAAATGATGGCTGAGCTGAGTGTAACAAAACTTTAAGTTGGATATTCATCTTTTTAACTTAGTTGCAGGTGTTTTAATGGTCAAAAGCAGATGCAAAGAAATACGGCAAGTTTGGGTTGTTGATGAAAATATCAAGTAGAAACATTAATGATGTTGCTTGTACGAGATTGCAGAAGAAGCGAATGGAATACAACGAGAATGCACAAGAAGCTTTTGAATTTTACAAGAAAAAGTGGTAGGAATGCCATGGAATTTTGTGCAGATTATATTCAGGTAAAGGCAAGGCGGTGCTGAGTGACCAGATCGCCAGTCAGGACGTAGACACAACTCGGTATTCATTCATTTCAGGTTGTCATAAACATTACAACATCAAAAATTTATAAGTAATAAATGGTCGCGAATTTAACAGTCGATCGTAAAAGAGAGATACTAATAAGTGAGGATATAAAAATGTCACCGACAGGTAATTTGGCACGATTTTAAAGGAATTTTCTAGTCTCGCAAACTGAACTCCCCTCAACCGGTCAATCCGAAGAAGTAAAGAATTGAACTTGACGACGAGCTAACGGTGTTGTGGCAGAACTACCGTTCAAACGATGAAACTTATTATATATGTTTATTAGCATGCGGCAATCGGTTGCTATGGTCAGGCACGACGC
This sequence comes from Polyplax serrata, assembly GCA_037055365.1. NCBI lineage: Eukaryota > Metazoa > Arthropoda > Insecta > Psocodea > Polyplacidae > Polyplax > Polyplax serrata. The sequence continues at coordinate 12,996,731 of JAWJWE010000036.1, read as the reverse complement.
GAAATGTGCAACCGTTGCAGATGCAACTGCAGTGTGCATCTCTTCAACTAAGCTCATGTCCACAATAATAAAAGTGGCTGGTTTCTCAGGTGAGACATAAAAACTAATCATTTCAGCGTTTAATTATTCTCTTACTCCTGTTTAATAGTCGTCTCTATTAAGGAGCGTTTTATAAATTTATAATTTTTTCCTGGCTTGTCCAAGAATTTGAGTCTGGACTCAAATGTGCTGGTTTAACATTGACTTACTCCAACTCCGAACTGGTATGTTAACTAAATTTAATATGCTTAATACTAAGAAGATCCTTCAATTATCAATTATCAATTAATAGAAATAGACGAGTAGTTGCTGGAAGCATTCAACGGCAGCGAGTGCTCTATGTATGGTATTAGTAATGTATATCTTTCGTCTACTAGTTTAAACTATAAATGTTTAAACGACGGTAAACCGAAGATATTTAACGTACGTCTCAGGTAAAAAACCGTGAGATGGTCAGGTTTATAATTATTTAATCCAAAGATTAAAGATTGAATATCAGACAGGTATTGTAATACCGCCTTCATGAGTACTAGTTTTCTTGGTGCTCCTTCACAAAACATGACCTGGGAATGAGGACAAAACGACTTGGTTGCGTTCGCCTTATGAAACATTTAAATGGTCCCAATAAAATTCCTAAACATCTTTAAGAAAATTCTGTTAATGCATAAAAATTTTTAAATTGCTTTTGAATAAAAGTAAAATTTCTCCAGAATTATGCAAATACTTCTAGTAGTAATACCTCGAACTTCGGTTTAAAACTATTAAGTGATTGAAGAAAACTTGTTGTTCACTAAAAATAAAACACCGTAAAACTGAATTATTTAATTCTAAATAAGGAAAAAAGTTGTTTCCCCCAGTGTATCAACTCAATCTTCTTTTGGGAACTCTTCCAATAAGAGCGAATGTAATTTTCAATCAATATAAGTTTGTGTAGAAATAAATATATATCCGAGTATATATTCGCAAATAAATATTCGTAAATATTGTTAGTGTATAAAAAATATAATAACGTAAAAAATATGAGTATAAATATTACTGTAAGTACTAATAAGTAATACATAATTCATTCGTGTAACCTTAATAAGAATACCCAGAGTTGTATGTATCAGGAACAAAGTATCTAATAAGTCTGAAGGATTATTTATATTAAAAACAAGTATAAACCGTGCACTTGTAGCACGCTGCCTATAAAAATCTTAGCACGTGTTTCTTCATGTAAGAATCAGTACAAGTGATCAGTGAGTGCACATAATAAATTTAATAATATTTTTTAAAAACGTTTTATGTAAATATGTGAGAATATAATATATATTGTCACATAGAGTTCAGACTTAAAACTTATTTATAAAATGTACTGTACGACTTGTGAGGGTCAAAGTGCGTTTGACACGCGTAACTGACATAAAGCTGCAGGTTCTTGTAGAAAACGAAAAGTTAATGTTAACAATCAGACCTATCGGTACAGAGAAAATTCGATAACTAGTGATAGAAAAGTGCCAAAATTATTGATTGACATGATTTTCAATTACTTTGATCAATCAGAAAAACTCAAAAGTAAAAAAGATAACGTGAAAGCTTCTATTACAGCTGGGATATCTCGGCAACACGTCATTAGGTCCGTCGCAATTGCGTGATCAAAATGTTTGCAAAAAAAAAAATACATCAAACCAGATCTATTACTACTTCTATTACTCTGATTAAAAGGGAAAACCTCCGGAGTAATCATAACTCGCACGAACGAAATAAAATCAACCGACAACTCGACTCCACTCGATGAAGATCGTGTCTATTCATCACTGAAATATTTCACTTCACCGGATCGATTCATACACGTCAATCACTAGATCACGGCTGCAGAGATTTGCCTATTAATCGTAGACCGAACTAGAGAAACGAGAACCGAGACACCTTGCACGGGAAATCGGAATTTGAGTTCAAGTTGAACGAGCGCAAATTTTCCCACTACGAAATTTTTCGCCGGGTAAACATCACTACAGAACCGTTGATGAGTGCGTATGTGCGTCCGTGTGTGTGTGTGGTCTACCGACATAAACACACACACACACACACACGCATACAAATGTGTGACCTGATGGTTTCAACCAACAGCGAACTTCCAACTGAAACTCAAATCCGACAACTCGAGAGAGAACGGAAAACTTAGGCGAGATTTTCCCGCTGTTGCCTGTGGAGAGAACGGGAACTAAATGATCGGACGGACGATTTTCCCACTTGGATGTTGAGGAGCGACAGAAATTTCACTCCGACAGGAGTTTTCCTCCATGACCTGACCTACTCCAATCGGTTCTTCCTTCATCTTAATCCTCTCGAGGGCATTCAAAGCAGTGAAAGTCTGTAGAGGAACGTTTAAGCGCTAGAAAATTCATCCTTGTCTATTAAATATTGGTCAAAGGGGAGTAAATGAATTAATTCAGCTGCCAGGTACCAACGGGTGGCACAGTACTCGGGAGTAACAACTGACTTTCCTTTTAAGCAGACATTAAACTTGAGAAGGTACTGCTTAACAGGAAGGATTATATTAATTTGAAATAAATTTAGGCAGCGAACTGGCACTCACTCTATCATTATATTTAATTCGTATGCTACAGCGGTATGCTATAACTATATAGGCAGATCTATTCCTACTAACGATATTTACAGACTCACTGGAGTTACTAGAACTGTTGCTGTTGTCTATGTTTTTATACATGTACGTTACACGTAAATCTCACTTGAAACGCCTAATTTCAGGAAAATCGCATTCTAATAGATGTTTATTACTTTCATGTTTTTCATAAAGAAAAGTAGAAAAATCTTCGTGTCTATTGTGGTTACTGAATTACGTCCATCCATCAGAGAAATTAGTTTTTCCGTGACGAGAAGACAGAAAATTTGAAGTAGTCAAATGGAAATTAATATTAGAGGAAACGGAAATGCAATTGGGCTAGGCCAGTTGAAGGAAGTTCAAGGCCGGAGACTCTGGTGATCTGCCTGTGTGATGAGCAAGTGATCTGAACCTATCTACAAGTACCCACTGCGGTACTCGTGTGAAAACCAAACGTTTTCTTTCTCCCCGTTTTTGTTTGATTTGATTTCCCCCTTCCGCCATGTTGACTTTTCGTCTCCTTGAAGTAAAACTTTCCAGTTGGTCAACTTTCGATTCAAAGCTTACTAATAAACATCCGTACACATAATATTATTAAATAAATTATTCAGGTCGTCTCTACTCAGCCTAAACACAAACATCGGTAAAGATGTTAATATTATTCTACGTACAGAAGGGTTCTCGGGTATTATTCTTTCTCATTCGTGGGAAACATGGCCGGTGCAAAGAGAAAATTCCATTTCCCGCCACGGTAACGTACGATTTCTTCTTGGTTTAATTAATTAAGAGTCGTTCTATTTTATTATACCATCTAGGTGAGGAACTCTCTGCGATAGCTGACATTAACAAACAATTAAATTTTCTAGCTTTTCCGGTTACATTTTTCAGTTTAGCGTCAACGAAAGAATTTCCTGTTTGAACTTCTTCGTCGGGATTTAAACCGAAAACTGCATTTCCCGGCCTCTGTTCTTCCTTTTTGTGTACCTTTCATTACACCCAATTACTAAAATCATCCGCTCTTATTTTCTATTATCATGTGAAGGGCGATGGGTCAGGGGAAGATCGAAAGCCTTGCGGAACCAGGTGTGCTACCACAGGTAAGGCCGAATAGGTGAAAATTGTCAGCTTTAAACGTATTTTCCTTTAGTTCCTGTTTTCCTTTGCTTTTTTTTCTCGTTTATACAAACAAAAAGATGTTCATTCCACATGTCTGAGTGAAGACGCGTTTCATTTTCATCTGTTCAACAAAGCAAAAGGAACATCGTGTATTTACATTTCACTTTTTCCTCGTTATTAGTATGTCAAATCACTCGTGAAATTTATTTACTTGGATAATTGATAATTAATAAATATTAAAATCCGTCCGTCGGTCGTCCCTGCCGTCGTTCGAAACCGTTCAAATATCAAAGGCAGAACGTCCGTAATAAATCTCCCCTTGTTATAAAAATTTCGAACGTAGCTGTTCACCTGCTTTACAATTTCTGGGTATCCATAATTCTAATTTTTATACGAATTCTTGGAAATGCTGATGGAAAATTACCAAGCAAAAATTAAGTAAGAAACGTGAAATTGTGCACAGCTTCAGGAACAGTCGAGTACCTGAACTTCCGAGAAAGAATAAAGGAAAAATGAAATGTGGAGTGGTACGTTCACGGAGTATGCTCACAGGAAAATTGACATAGACGAGGTACGTTAGAGTAATAGAGAAGTACAACTTGAAATTCAAAGTGGATTTCCTAACCAATTTTCTTAGGCATTTTATCTGTTTCGCGTAGGTACCAAAGTTCTTCGAGAACGCAGTGGAATCACACGTGTCTGTTTTATCACGAGGGACACAAAGACGGCATTAACAAAACTCATCCTGGGGGAAGACTTCTATTCATAGAACTCACCCTTAATATTCGGAAAGGACTTTCAGCGAGCAAGCAAACGTCTCCGTTGATTCTTTGGCTTTTCTCCGACGTCGAGTCTTCCTTTTTCTTCTCGTCTTCTGGTAAGACGGCTGTCAGACAGCCAGGATTTAACAGTTGGCTCTCAAGGTTTGTCCTTTTCTCACGCCGCGTCACATTCTGGTAGTAAGTTGTGAACTGAAGACAAAGAAACAAATCAGGACTTGATTGGACGCCATTAAAATTCGATTTCGGGTGTCGTGTCCCAGGTACTAACGTTGTTTTCTTTCGATTTCGTTTCGTCATCGTTGTCTTCCTCCAGAGAAGGCACGATGGACCTTCTTCTGCGAAATAAACTCAACATCCTGCAAATGACCATTATGCTGGGATTACCACTCATTTGTGCGTTTTTCCGTCCACCAGGCACACCTGAAAGAAGATTTTTACTCGTCTTAATTTAACGTTGACCAGAAGACCTGTTGGCGTTAAGGAAGTAAACGTTAAGGTACCACAAAGTGAAAGTGCTGGATGGACCCTCGAACATGCAGGCTCTCGTCTGGTGGCTGTGGTACCGACACCGTGAAAAAATACAGCCTGCGTCGTAAATTACACGGCAACAAAGGATAATACGGATTATGGAGATTTCGGCCCGTTGAAAAAAAACCGACATGTTTTTCGAGAGAACAAAAACAAACAAAAAAAACCCGGAGTTTTATTCTTGTTAAGTAGTTTATTTCTATGGTCCCCTGAGGCACCTCATCAGGGTGTGCTGTCCATCCCTTTCATTCCATCATTCGGAAGTTCAGTGAACTGCCTGGGTACCAGCGAACAACAACAAGATGATTTTTTTCCTACTCATCTCGGTTACAGGTGAGCTCATTGTTTTCATTGAATATATTTTTTTTTGTCTACTGAAATTACAAATCGATTTATCGCTCGAACTTGTCTTGGCTTATTATTTTACGAGTGAGATTGCTCGCCTCTCGTGTTGTAATAATCGACTTGAGTTATTTTCAAACGACTAATTTAAGTACAAGAAAATTACTAATACCTTTTTAACGGAATTAGAAACTGAGTTCGAAGAATCTCTGCTCTCCTCGAGTAAGATGGCTCCTCCTCTTCTTCTTCTTCTTCTTGTCAGGTTTAACGACTCTTCATCCGTCAGAAATTGAGAAACATTCTTCGGAATTCAGACGGTCGGAGTACCAAATTTTTCCTACGTAACGAGTACTTCACCGCCTGATTTGTTGCGTCTCTCTCGTGCGTCGGAAATCTCGACCGAAAAAAAAGTCACAAAAAAACAAAAACGACTACTTTTCACTACAACTACGAATAAGATAAAATATATAAATAGTTTCTGAAGGTTACATTCGCACTGTCACGGGATTGGAAAATTGGCGAAAACGCGACGTAGAGACGAGAGCCATTAATGGAATTAATCCGGATCACACACGGTGTGAAAAAGATCAATTTATGAATTAATAATGTACATTGTCAATATGTCGGTAATGAAATTTACACGTGAGAAAAGGCAAAAGCACATGTCTGACAAAAAATTAAGTGAAGGTCTACGCTTTCGTTCAATAAAACGAGTAGAACATTTAACAAAAATTATGTGTAAAAAAACCAAGTACTCGTACGAGTACCACGACACTTTAATAAACGAAAATTCGAGCGTTGACACGACCAATGTGAATAAATTTAAGATAATTAGGCTCTGTTTGATACCTGAACTCGCACCTAAGTGACAAAATCTTTGTGTGATCTACCGTACCTTTTCTCTCGTGGGGTTCTCGTTCTCGTCCAACGTCCTATTGACAATTAAAACATTCCCTCGACGGTCCGATCTTATCTGAGACCTCTGTAAGGTTTCCTTTGATTCATTTTCACCATTCGGTTTGATTAAACTAATGTTTTTTCCACTTGTCAGATTTCTCATGGACGACTGATTCGTGAACAGGTTGAGGGATCAGCCCCGTGAAAATCATCTCTCCGTGAGAAAATTTCCTCTCAGATGAAAGGGTTGCTACTCATTACTACCCTTCATTTGTTACTATTCGCGGGTGTGGCAGGCATAGCCTTAAAACTACCGGTAGGTATTTTCCCAGCTTGTGCAGTTGTGCAGGGGACAACACCAACAGTCTACCTAACACAACTTCTACAGTACACACCAGAGAAAACCACTCTTATGATTTGTTATTATTAAAAAAAATTTTCCTATTTTTGTTGTGGCCATTAATAAGTATTGAGTACATTTCAGATCCACTAGAAGTATTTATGTATGTTTTAAATTTCAAAAAGGACCAACGCCGTCCTAATTAGTAAATTAGTAAACGAAATAATAACATAAATTTAAAGCAGCTACAGCTGCTTAAACACAAAAGGAAGCAAATGGAGAATCGCGGAAGGCGATCTAAGTGAGGTAAATAATGAATCAAGTTCCTGAGGAACATCGTGAGGCAATCAACGTACACATGCTGCTACACAAAGTGCCTGGAAAATTTAAAAAAGACAACAGAGATCCCTCCAATAGGCCTGTTGTTAAGGTGATTGACAGGCCCCAAAGGGAAAATGAAACGTAGAACGTAGAACAACATTTCATTGTTTGGCCATTTTCTGTAGCCCTGAGAAAGCTCGTACACAAAAGATGAAGTTCATGCGTGTTATTTTATTAAAACCTGATTGTTCGAAGCGGATGGAACACCGCGTCAAGTTTTCTTTTTTTCTTCTTCTTCTTCTTGTTATTCTCGCGTCTTTAAACGCCTTTTGGTGATTTAATTCGCAAGACGACTCCTTGAAAGAACCGGATATTAACATTCGGTGCGAGTACCAAGTTACATATGCAATGATTTGTTTAATGGGCGACGTAGAACATTGATGTTTTGTCTTCATTTCAACCATGCAGCATGGATGACTATTTAAATTCTACCAGCAGACAGTTTAATTTATTTTTCCTTTGGTTTTTTTTGTCCACCATCATCCGGGTTAAAATTCAAAGCGAGAGTTGTGGGTTTTTGGATAGAAATCAAGAAGACAAATCACATGTACCTGATACCTTCAAGTGAGGTGTCGGGGTCTTATTTTCAAGGTTTCAAAGTGTTTTATTATTTTGATTTTCGTCTGTTCATGTATATTTTGGTTAACAAATTTTCTATCATTTTGCTATTGCTACGTCTACTCCTATTCCTAGGAAAGAAGGGCAAATTTCAACTGCCCCAAATACACTCTTTAGGTATTAGCGAGTGTCCTACATAGAAAGAGTGGTCTCACGGCAGGACTCATGACATCAACCGTAAAGTGAAAAGCTTCTTAGAAAACATATAAGCTTCTTTCTTCGGTGAAAGGTGAATCTAGGCTTTTCCTATTACTATTTGCTACTGATCTTTACGTTGCTCTCTACTTTATTAATTGTCTATCGGTCTAAAGTTTTTCCAACTTTAGTTTTTGCATTCGCATTGGGGTTCTCTTATTTTGTTTGTGGTTCTTTGTGAATTTCCTTAGAATTATTTCTTTCATTTTGTCTACTCCTTACTCTATTTCTTTGCTTCATGAACAGCTATGAAGTTTGCAAAAATTATTTACCTATTTTAATATGGACAGGTACCGACACACATACATAATGCACACCTGTATAACTTCGTAACTGTTTCTTATAACTCGGTTGAATTGTCTAAATTGTTTTGTTCGTTCTGTATCAGAATGGACTGATGGCTTCTCCTGTTGAATTCAATGGGAGGAGTAGCCTCTGCTGTCTTTTCCTGGGACGGAGCTTTACTTTGTCATCTCCGTGTCTCCCATCCTCATATTATCTCATCCGATTTGTCATTAATTCATTATCGGTTTTTTTCGTGTCGATTGACAAGTGTTTGACATTGGCCTGAAAAATAAAATTTCATCAGCCGAAAAACAGCCGCGGCCCAGGGTGATGGGCGAGGTGTAAACGACCTGGCTTAATTGCAGCTGACGCCGAAAAACTCAGGTGACGACTAAAAAATACAGATTAATGTTTTTTTCCTATATAATTAATAATTTTTTTTTATTTTTGACGAATCGTGCAAAATAAATTCACCTGTCGCCGGCGATCGTCGATACCCTCGAGGTACCTTAAACGCTGTCATTGACCCCGATTGATTAAGATCGGGAATTGATCCCTCGAGGATTGCAACTCAACTTAAGTGATGTGTGCCTGACCCTAAGCATCCCGCCAAGGCAGGTTCATCCCGGCACAAGTTTACTGAAGTAAAACTGCACTTTAGAAAAATAAGGTACGTATTTTCCCCATATTTAATCGTTCAGCCTTTTAAGAGCCTGTAGAGCAACCTAAACAAATGTTTCTGTATACTTAAGTATTGATCTAGGCAGCAATGTAATTATGCTAGGAGTTCCTTACTATCACAGAGAAATTTTTAAAGTTAAATAATTGCCTGGGATAACTTGATTGTCATTTCAATGCTCAGTGTTTCTAACATCGTTCCATGTTCGCTCTAGTTACTTCATACTGAGAACAGTAAATTCGTAGCGAGTCATCATATTTTCTGACTTTGCATGCGGAATATACGAAAAACCACCATTTTATACTTCAAATGTTTCGAACCGCCTTGTAAAACAATGTTACTGCACGACACAACAATTTTCGATTTAAAATAATTTCGTCGGATGTAAAATCTGTTTGAAAATTAATTTTTTACATTAGAAAAAAAAAATATTAAACTAAACACGCAGGTACCGTCGACGATGATTTTGCTGAGGCACCAGGTATGAGTCAACGCTCAGGTTTCATGTCGACTTATTTTTCTTCATGCTTGGTTTTTTTTTAATTTATGATCATTTCATCACCTTGGACGTGAAGACGTTAGAAAAGGAATCAAACGGTAGTTACCAGTATCTTCGGGTGGGTACTCGAGTAAGAAACCGTAGGAGGACCAACGAATCCTGCGTGTTTTCTCGTTCTCAGAGTTAATTTAAACGCAAGTCCGTCTGTGTGATGGGATAAGATATTCTTAAACTAATTGCCGTAGTTACAACCTGGTGTAAACCGACTTCAATTGAATTTTATTATTTTGCAATTGCTAGTTTTTACTGAACAACAAGGCCAATAAGAAGTTGTGGCCGGTGGATACTCAAGGAAACACATACGAAGTAACGACAGGTACTGGAGATGGAAGTGAACCCTTGACCAAGTTAACAATTCTGCACGAGTGTCAACAAGACGACAAAATGTCATCGATAACATTAGATGTTCTAGATAATAGTTGATAATGCTTAATGTAAAATTATTGATTATTTTGTCCATGGACCTGGAATGAGTCAGGTAGAACGAGATTTTCGAACGGGAAACAAACTTTAATGAGGAGTACAAGAGAGACATGGCTACAGATAATGTTGAATAACCAGATTGTACCTGAATTTGTTGAACCCGAATGATGTCGTGTCTAAAGGGTCAGTTAAACTAGATTTTATCACTAGTTTTTGAATTTGTAATGCCGGATAGATTCAGCAATTGAATACAAATATGGTGGCTGGCGGTGGTGACTATTCAAAAACTTTGTTTGCACATCTCTTGGCACCACTTCCTTTAAAATTCGAACACTCGAAATGAAACCCTCCCGAACAACTAAATGGTACATAGCGTTTGAGGTGCTCACAACTGACCGACAATCATTTCTTCTTTACAGGTAATGAGCCCCTATGTTTTGATTTCTATTTGTACCATACGTTGAGGTTACCCAAGTATTTCTGTCCGTTTTTATCAAAATCAAAACGGTTTGTATCAATGGTTTTCTCCACAGAATGCTCCTCTTCTTATTTTTCTTGTTTCAAGTCATTCGGACATTGACGTACCTGGACACCTTCCAGAAACGGGCGTTTTCAGTCCTTCGCAGATGGTCGGATTCACCTTGAAAGTAAAATAACTGCTTCTCTTTCGTTTGTTTCCCTATTCTATGTATTTTTATTGCATCGCGCGTAACGCATTCTAAATACATAGCTTAATAATTAAGCTACCGATCTACAGGTGTGTGCAGGTGTACGATCATCTAGAGGTTTACCATGCGTGAAAACGAAACCTTTTGGCCGTGTCGCAGGTGAAGGGGTGCAAAACAAAAGTGAAGGGCCGCCGTGTGGTCTGACGCATTTGGGGGTGACTCCATCAAAAGTCCAATTTTTCAAGCGAAATCCTTACATTTTGGTCAGGTGGGAACCCGCACAAGCAATGAGTCTAGTTCTATTTTTATTTCATTTGAAAACTAACGGCGCCACGTTTATGTTGATTTTTTTTTAGTCTGAAAGGCTTTCTTCACCCTTTCATAGCAATTATTATCAGTTCAATATGTGCGTTGAAAGAACACGGAAGTTTTTTTGCACTTCAATAAATTAGTTTGTCACATCGGAGTACTTTTGAACGGACAAACCGACAACTGAAACGAACCGTTTTCGTGCCTTAGAGAGGAAAAGGGTGACTTTTGTCCAGAACGTAAATACGGAGAAGACAACTTGCTCTAAGTCAATTATTTTAATTGCAGGAAAGGTAATTAATCGAAACTGATTGAACGTTGGCGCGAAACACTACAAGATGGCGGTCATTTAGGCATGACAGCGCCGCGAACGTCGTAAGACGGAACCTTCGCCTTGGAGTTTTCAACTACGCGCACGTCATGTTCGAGTTAACTGCGCACCCTCCGACTAGTTTCGGTTAGTTTGATTTTATCGTGAGTGTAGGAGGTGATTTTTTTCCTTTAAAAAATAATTTTACTTTTTTTCAGTTTTACAAAAAATAAATTGTATATTCGTATTTGTCGCCTAAATCCGATTTATTTTCCGCGTCGGAGTGTCCGCTTGGATTAGTGTCAGTTGTGTCCAAAAAAAGTTAAATTTCCCGCGGAAAAAGTGCAAAAATCGGGGAAGAAGAAAATTCAAAAAAAAAAAAAAAAACAACTGCCAAACGGATTTTGCCTTAAATATTTGCATTTTTTTACGGATTACAATAAGTCACCGCCGTTGGGACGTTTTCTCTCTGTCGCAAACTGTAAGTACCTGGAATTATTAGTCAGTACTGTTGGTTTTTCGATTTCTGTCGAATCCACCTCGAGTGCGATCGTCTTATCACAACAGATCGGAAAACTAAATGGTGTCTTTTGTTTTGATTTCTTTTTCGAGAGATGATAAGATTAGACTGGGGTTTAGAAGGAAGTGGCATCCATAACAAATCAATTAAAATAAAATGTACAATTGGCCATCGGTGCCGACATCCTCGGCTTTGTTTACCGCGTGTGTGTGTGTGTGTGTGTTTTGGGAGACGAGTACTCATGAAGGTACCTGGTCCGAGTTACACGGGGAAATGAAGAAAATCACTTGGCCGTGAAACGAAGCGCTGAATTGCGTGTGCCATTTTTATTCCCGGTTATGGTTGGCTTATTCTCGTCAAGAAACTCAAGCACCGAAGAAGTAGAAGATATATATATTTTTTTCTAAATGAACAAAACAAGGTGGTAGCCACGGGTTTGTGCTGAACTTGGCTCCTAATCAGGCTGGTGCATCCCTCACTTAGTTTTCTGCTTTCCCTTGGCTATCCGAACCTTCTTTGGAAATCTGATAGTCGAGAGACACAGGTACAACACGGGGACGTGTCAGGAATTGTAAGTTGAGGACCCGATCGAAGCAAAACACCATCTTTCTCTTTCTCTTCGTCTCCGTCTCTCCTTCCTCCATGTTTTCCTGCTAACGAGGTTCAATTTGTTGCGATTTTTATGTGAGAAAAAAAATTGTCCTAGCATTACTAGATATCAAATTTCCATCTTTTCTTGACATCCTAGCTAGAAACCTGTGCATCTCCACATCTCTCCGTGGCATTGTTTCCGCCATTGTCTCGCCGGTACGAGTGCCCCGGAGAGTTTGTTACATCTTCGATGAGACGAACCTGATATCCGGCCTTTCTGGGAGGGAGTCTGTAACGGGTAATCCAATATTGAAAATGTTGAATAACTTGGCAGGACATCGTCGAGTGATACGAATCGAATATTCCCAAGAAAAATAATAAATATCACGTAATAAAATCAAAGGTCTCTCTTCTCTCGACTTCTGACTCAAACAAAGCAGGTAGATAATTTAATTGTCCAATTGTAAAATTCGTAATGAAAACGTAAAGGAATTGTTCCTTTGAACTCTTTCCACTCGGTAATTTTTTTTCTATTACTCGTTACCACCCGGGTTGCCTTTTTTCTAAATCCAGGTATCCATGGAAACTCAAGTAAGAAACTTGGACTAGGCGTGAAACGGCACCATCAAGTTGTCTGTCAGTCAGAGTACTCGATAGATCGGGTACCGGGTACAATAGTGCAGGTACCAGGAATTCTGCAGGGGTCCTAACCGAGTTTAAACTCATTTACAACTTGTTTTTGCTCTACGAGGTTTAAGCTAATCCCACGGCCATTTCTTTTCTGTTTGCTTGGAAGACTGTCCGAGCTCTTGGGAGTCAAAGAGAATGAATTTGAATTTTTGTTCCGATTAATTGAAAGCTCGAGAGAGTAAAGTTACGATAAATAACTTAAACGAATCTAAATCCAATTCGAAACAATCGAATGTAAACGTCCCTGAATCCCAATAAATTTTCTATCGATCGAACGGACAATGTTGCTTTTATGGCGGCCCTCTCGGAGGCCTCGTTGAAGATGGTCGAATCGAATTTTCGGTTCTTCGCTCCCGGGTGACGAGGTGCCCATGTCCTGGCCCATGAGAACAATGGTGGGTTCAAGTGAACTTTTTGATGATTAGAGCAGTGGAGTACTTGGTCGAGGTTGCTGTGTACTTGGAACACACCGGAGCACTTGAGAGTTCCTCTCTCCCGTCGGTTCCACCCAAAAACCAGGTCTCTCCTTCGGGGCATCGGACCAATTTAAATAGTTGTGGTTTCCATCTGTTATGCCTTTCCCGAGATGGTTTACTCGTTTTCCTGGTCAAAGTCCACGGTATCGAGGTCCTGGCACTTATTTATCCTACCGGCTGGTTGTCACTTCTTTCTCGGGCGACACCCTGAGGAATCACACGAGAGTTCGTAAAACACATAACCCTGGGTGTTTATGATTCCTTTTTATGAACTCTCAACTCGGGGCGACAAACAAAGACGAGCAAAATCAGGTTGAATAGGACAACAACAAAAAGAATTCTTTCTATTCTTTGGTGCCTTGACGGAGGGCAGGTGTAAAAGACCAGGTTTTGTCCTCCTCGGATGATCGGTCTTCTTGTCCGTTTTCTTCTTGTTCTGCTTCCACTTCTTCCTTCTACTTCTTCATCTTCTCTCCTCCGCCTCCTCCTCATCCCCCCAGGTCGAATACGACATTTTCCTTTTTCATTTTGGAAATTCCATCTGTCCACTCGTCGTATTGTCCTCTCTGTTTGTATCATTGTCGTCGAATTATGCCGTAACAGGTCAGAGATTTTTGTTTTTCATTTTTTCTTCAAGTGCGGGGGTATTTGTCCTTGTACCTTGTGCCTCGAAGGGGAACGAAAATGGTAAAACTTAATGTCTCCCATTGTGCGTGTGAAGAATTTCAATAGACTCCACCGTGACAAATGTAATTCACGTGTAATGAAATCAGACGGAATTTCGAGGAGCCGAGAGAAGAACAGGGTTAACCTCAAGGGTGTGTGCGTGTGCTGGAGGAGGAGGAGAAGAAGAAGAATAAGAATAATAAGGAAGAAAATAATACCAGTACAAAACAAAAACGAGTACTTGGAAATTAAAGTTGCAGGGTTTAGTTCCCAGTTAGAGATGGAGAAGGGAAGTTGTGCAGGTGGTGTCATGTCCTCCACAAGAACCGCCGCCATTAAATTCAAATTCTGAGTTGAACCGAATTACTCGAGTTAATTGGGATAATTAAACGGGTTCCACATGAATCCTTTCGGTCCTTTCGTTGGGACAAGATACATAAACAGAAAGCCGGGTATCAGTTAATTATTGTTAATTACCATTAGAATTAACCGATGATAAGCATTCTAAAAAAATTGTGATCGATGGGGTCTCAATTAATGACTGAAAGAGGGTCTGACAAGCTTCAATTGTCTCACTCGGACACTCGTCGAGTAAAAAGATTTATGCTTTTCCACAGCTGTTGTTTCGTTTCGTAGACACATCTAGTAGAACAGAAAGTCAACTATGGTTTCTACTGTGGACGACCAGAAATGAAATTCTGTTGCGGATTTCCACGAAGGCATGTTTGAACGTTTTCGTAGTACTCTGAGGATTCCTTCTGTGTATGTGTGCGTGTCTCTCTCTCTCTCTCTTTTTACATCAAAAGAAATTCAATTCAACCGTTGACAACAACAAGGTTCGATCCTTCGGGGGTTAAGAAAACGACAACAGCTGATCATTTCGAGAGGACAATGATGTCGGGGGTTAAAATTTGGTAAAGAAATTATTTACCTGAGCGCACATCACCGCTCATGTGAGAAAAGAATAAGGGAGTTTGAGGGCTGAGAGAACGAACAAGTACAAGTGAGAGAGAGAGAGAGGCAAACATTATGGTTTAAGGTACATGGAAGGACCGCCTTTGAAAGGTTTTAGGTACGGCGTTTGAATTCGGCTTGTGGTGGCCGTTCAAATTCAAGAGGTTGTCGGTTTGTTCGCGGAAGTTTTGTTAAAATGTTTTTCTTGTAACCCAATACTCTGTAGTTTTTTATTCTGACGTTCCCAAAAAATCGACTCCTCTGATCGATTCGAAATCAAATCGAATCGACAACTGAAGTGACGCTGTCGGTCCGCGTTCGAATTGAACTTGACATATGTGACATTTACTCAATGCGGCGTTCGCTTAAAGGAAGAAATAAATTGAAAATTAGTCGTAATGTGTAATGCAATACGTCCCGGCATCGATTTAGGCACACAGGTACAGGTACGGGTTCGGATATCCGTTTGAAAGAAATTTGTAGAATTTTTCAGACTTGGGTAACGAGGTCCCCCGGGGGGCTGGCTGGAGGGAGTGGAGTGACTGTGCACCCGGTCAAATCAAATTTGTTTTATCAGCGATAGGTTCGCCAAATTAGGTTTTCGAGCAAGAACCTGAACGTCACGTGCAATTCAAAGAAAATTTTTCGGCTGACTTTTGTCTAAACTTCGGACTTTCGAACGACTCGGGTGGAGTCCATTCGGTTACGGCACATGCTCCTTCGACGTTATTCATTCAGTCAGTCAGTCAGTCTCCGAGCAGTGCCTTGGTTCAAAGGCACAAAGAAGTGCAACTGCAACGTCGAAGCCTGAAGCGATGAGCCTCCAATAAAAACGAGGCCTGCGATTGCATTAAGCAAACTCATGGCAATTAAAAAATACCTGAAACCTGTAAAAAGAAGAAATCGAAGACGAGTATCAAACGTTGTGGAGCAGTCAGGTTTCGTCTTTTTATCCATCGAAAGCTACTCCGACGTTAATTGCCCCTCGAGGTGGGTGATTTTTTGCCGTTTTCTGCCATTCCAGGTACTCGCGTGTCCAGAACTAGTCAACTCTCCTGATGTGCCTGGAGAAGTTCCGGTCGGTCAGTAGGCACCTGAGACACCGGATCAAAATCGTTCCAGCCTTTTGTCTTTCTTTATCACGGGTGGTACCTGTACGTAATCGCTTCTTACCTCTCACGGTCTTTATCTCTACCGCACCTGAAAGAGATAACTCTTTGAGACCGGAAACGACAATTTTTTATTGTTGAGAAAACATGTGGAAGTTTCGGCGGACGGTTTTTAAAATAAATAAACATAAGATACCTGAGATGTTTCCGTCAGCATTTTTTTGAAATAATTGGGACTTGAAATGGATTTGGCTGAGTCAGGTTTCGAATTCACCTGAACCTGAAAACTTGCATTTTGATGATCGACCCGTCCGAAATGGCGAAATAAATTCGCCTGACAAATTCGTCCTTGTCCTTGTCTGCGTTAAGCATGGTCGACTTTCAAGGAATACCAGGGTACCTGTACTGTTTCTTTTTCAATCATTTTATACTCCCCCGCCTGGGGTGGTCCGCCCTTGACAGGAAAAGAGTTGAACGAACTCGAGGGCCCCAACCGCTTAATTTTGAGATTTCATCTGCTCCAATCAGTACCCATAATCCAGCCCAGATCATTCGTGATGCAACCAAGGATTATTAACATCTTTTTGTTTTTTTTTCTAGGTGAATAGCTTTAATAGACGAACATGAGCTGTCTGAGGAGACTATCCTCGCTTCGATGTCACCTGTAAAATGGATAAATAGTCGAAAGTCGGTGTGTGACATTGTCAGAACTCGTGAAGGTTCATCGTGAACGTGATAAATCTCGTTTATTTGAGTGGAAAATGCATTTCCGAATCGGTTAAATCCTCTCGCTGTCGAAATTTGCATTCGAAGTGATAAATGTGCCCGTGGAAATGGAATCCTCGACGAAGTTGACATTCGTCTTGTGTACGTTGCTCGTCGTACTCACCTGGACAGGGAGAGGAGCTTGCGACACCATCGAAGAAAAAGGTAAGACGAATTTCAACAGAATTTTACTCTTTGCCCTCCATGACGAACATTCCCTTTCTTATTTGAGTTTTATGCGTCACACGAGTTGGATTTGAACGAAACGCGAAATGTTTACTTGCTTTAGAAAAAGAAACACTTATCTATTAAGACGAGGTTTTGGAGACCTTGTTAATCACAAAAAGTCGACTTTAACACTTTGTCTTAGATCGGAAGTGAACTTGACCGGTGTAGGGCACCGAAGGTCCGTTACAATCTGGACAAAGTTGACAAAGGCCTGTGTCCCACCGGTTCGAGTCCATAACTCGTTTCTTGGACAGAGAATTTGTTGCCTTGGCTTGGGGGGGCAACGCAAACGGCGTTGGCATTCGGTACCCGAATATCCGGCACCATTCCCCCCACACAAACACTCTCGGTCAAATATTTACGCCTGAAAGAGACTCGATAAGATTTTAATCGGTCACCGAGTGATCTCGCCCCTATGGGGCCCTTAATTAAATCACATGAAGAGGTATCGGTTCTGTCGCCGGCGTGTGAACGTACCATCTGCTGGCAGTGCAAACATCCCCTCCCAGGCACAGAGGGCTCATCCGTTCGAGCGACATGTGTTTGTTTTAACCAAAGAGGTATTAAAAAAAAGGAATGAGAGAAATGAACAAGACACGAAAAAAATGTGTGTGTGTGTGTGTACGACATTTGGCTGTCGCAAGAGGTTGCGAGTCTTCCGATGGCAAGTCACCGCCTTCTGAGGTTCATCTTAGACTGTGCCACAATTTCCGAGCCTGGGAACTTCGATTGTGAACCTTCACCTTCCACCGTGTATTCCCCTCCGGTTTGTAGCAGCAGGTCTCTGGGACCTGAAAGAAGAAATCGGTAAAGCGTCGTCTCAACATGGCGAGGCCCCTTCTTCCGATGCCTTCCGACACTCATGGGAATTTCATTTTTATTCTGGAGAAATCTAACCTTGGTTTTCAGGCTCATCGTCTGTTTTGTTGGTAAATTCACACACATACGGACACATAGGCAGACAGACCTGGGCAAAGACACACGCTGGCAGGAGTGAGAGGGTCTTCTTTGTACCTTTTGTCTCATCTTCTCTTTAAAAACTCATCAGTTCGGTTTTTTTCCTCTTGTATTTTCCACCCCGCACCTGGAAATACCATCGGTCTCGTTCTGTGAGTAGACCAAAAGTTGGGAAAAAATTTCTCTCCGCCAATTAACAGGAAGAAAACACAAAATTCAGGTTTGATGGCTAGATAATTGAATGAATTTTTTTTACTTTGCGTAATTTTAATGAATCCGGAAATTTAAAAGAATCACACGAGAAAATTAGTTTAATTTAAATTTTTAGGTTCGACGCCATTTTTAGGATTGGGTGGGGAAACATTGGGGCAGGTCAACCGGTACTCCAGCTCAGCTGGAAATTCTCTAAATGAACCTGACGGGGAGAGGTTTTCAGGTACGCCTTTTCGCCCCCCGTGCTACACAGATAATTTGACAGCCGTATATTCGGTTCGATCACTTCACGGGGGAACAATGGCGTAATCAAAAGTTAAGAATTTTAAATTTTGGGTATTGGACACACAATCAACCAGGTATTGTGTAAGACATACCTAGGAAGAGACAATATGCTGGTATGCCGTCCTCCGAAGGGCTTCTTCGACTTGTGTCGAAGTTAATTTCTCTTATTGTCACTCCGTTTGTGGATTGCGACTTAGACTTGTCTGACCTCTCCGACTGTTCCCACACGTAAAACGCCGCAGTACGGGTACCTCGGTACGGGGCAGCAGATTTGATACCCGTGCAGAAGACCACCTGTTGGTACTTCACCTCTGGTCAACTCCCATCCGTGCATTCCATCTTGCTTTAATAGTTTTTAATAGTTGTTGGCGATATATTAATATTCCCCCTCGACTGACAGTTACGTATTCCATTGTGGTACTCGAAAGACGTGAGACCGGGTAGGGAAAAAGTTCAGGTTCGGGTTTTTTGAACCTGTGAACAAACACCAAAACCATCATGTTTCAATGAGTGACGTAAACTTTTCGAATGTTCACAAAATTGGGTTGCACATTGCGATGAAATCAAATTCCTATTGGGAATTTTGGTAAGTTTTGATTTAACGACGATAAGATTACATCGTGCAGGTGGTAGGTTCGCCTTGCTGGGAACCTTAAATCTAGACAAGGTATTTTAGGTAGACGAGAGAAATATTTGAGAATGCGTTGTGCGGTAGTCACATGACAATTCATACTTTCAAAAAACGTATGTGTGGACTCACTCAAACGACGCACGGTTTACAAAACACTTTTCATATTTAAGGAGACAAATATTGTAATTTATAAATTGACCGGGCATTATGTGTTCTGCTTAACACTTTTCCTTTTTAGAGATCTCTTTGGTTTCCGCGTAGAAGAATTCAACGATTACTTTGCTCTCTGAGCCCTATCGTAACCATTTTAACAGGGCGTAACACTTGAAGAAGTAAGCGAAGCGAATATTAGGAAAGAAGAAGTTTCTTAGACCTTGTTGTTCTCATCCGCTCTGAGAATTTTTAATAATTCAAAGTTATTTTAGAAAATTCTCAGGGAATCGGAAGATTTCCACGGGAGCATCAGTCGGCGTGGCAGGCCTCGGTTGGGGCCATTTCATTCAAGATGGCATCCAGGCCTAAGGGGTACCCGTTGTCATTAACAACTTTAAGTGCTCACTGCTGGGCACGAGGGTACGCGCCGACGAAACGAAATCCATCAATAAATAACGTACGTCGTCGTAAACGGGCAAGAGACGGTAACCATAATTATTCATTCAAGGATTTTATGAGTCTTCTCAACGAGTAGCTCATACCTGGAACGTGGAGAGGTTCGAGTGCGGTCGCAGGGGGAAGACCAGAATAAATTACCCAAATCCAGAAATGAATGGAGGACTTGAAAGTTCGGGAGGAAGGAGTCCGAACAGACGCGAAGGTGCCTCACCAACGGCCTTGCACACGCACACGGAAACAGGGCCGGATGCACCGGATTTTGCACTTTTTTAACTCCCGTGAGAGAAACCGCTGGAGTTCCTGGTGGGGCCCAGCCCCAGAAAGAAAACAAAACCGAAAGCGGCCCACTTCCTTGTGGGTAGAAGTGAAGAAAAGAAGAAGAAGTGGGTAGAAAAAACCCTTGGCAACCAACTAATTCCACTTTAAACTAATACGGTTAAAAGTAATCCTTTAGGTATCGTCTACTAGCTGTGGCAACCGGATGCTGTCGACACGTCAATTTAGTCAAGTTCTTCCGAAGCTCTCCAGTTAAAAGGTTTTCTATCCTCCAAATGGTCGCCCCTACTTCTTGTTACAAGTGGCCCACTACTTTCACCCTTTCATTGGTGGCAAACGGTGGCCCCGTGTTCGTACAACAGGACTGAAAGACTACTGTAGACCCGAGTCACTCTTGATGCCCTTTACTTTATGATAGTTCTTTACTTGAGTTTTACTTCACCGTTCGTCATTACCACCGCCATCGTCGCCATTAAACTCAAAATCACCGCAATTCAATTGAATCCGAGTGGATTTCCATCCATCAGATCGTCTGCGGACTTCTCAACAACAATTTTTTGTCCCCTAATTAGAGAGTCTCGTCCGGGTCGATCCGTCGAGTGAAATTCTAACTTAAAGTGAAGAGAAAAAAATATCTAACTTTTTTTTATAGTTTCAGGTGGAACGCAGTGAACTTTCATTAGTTAAACCGGTTCCCTTCGTTTCGATTCTTCTTTTACTTCGCCGTCGTTCTCCATTTTATTTTCACACACAAGTTGCTCATGTCATTCAGTTTTCTAATGACCGTAATTAATGCCCCATTTGAAGAATTTGAACTAATGCTAAATCGTAGACCACTTGTGAGACTTTTTAACTAGGAATAGAGATAGAAAATGAAATCGTTTCGTCGGAAAGGGGAAGATATGCGTTTCCATGTAGAAAACAACTGCTCCGTTCCGTTCTGGTCTTACCTAAATGTGAACCTGAGCTGGGAGTGGGACCCTGAATTTTCTTTTAAACTTCTTCAAATCGCATGCGAAACGAATGGAGATTATTACTCTGTCGTCTCTTACACTCCAGCTTAACCAGGTGTCGTGGAGAAATGCTCGCGTCGGTTAGAGAGAGTAGCCAGGAAGACTGTCTAACTGTTGTTATATAAAAAGTAGACTTTCCGATTGAGGCATTAAACTTAAAGAATTAAGTAATTGTAATATTTTACGTACTTGAGAGGATTCAAGGTGTATTTATGACCCTTTTAACATTTTTTGTTTGTTCTGTGTTGCATTGGTGGAACAAATAGACACATGCTGCGAGAGACCAATGTTGTAATTTTGGACATCGTTTCCCTTAGTCTTCCATACATAGCCGTCAGGATAAGCCGTCAAGAGTTCACGAATACTCAGTGTAAACTTTTGTACTTTGTATATAAATATTGGTGTTCCTAAATGCCAAACCTTAAATAGGGAATACCAAGGGAGAAGTACCCCACGACACGAGGAACTTGCAAAAGAAAAACAAGAATAAAGTTTAAGTGTGACAACAGTGTGTAATTGTAGACTAGTTTCTCAAGTAGTTCTGTCACTATGCGATTTATTATCAATAATTCATAATAACTTAATAAATAAAATTCGTTGTCCTTGACTTGCCACGTAACACTTAAAAAGGGATCGGAGTACTTGCGGTAATCTTGACTGATATTTTCTCCTCGTGTGATAACCAGAAAGTCGTGAGGAAAATTAGTAGAACGCCAGGTGTGCCGTGTCAGAGGATTTAACCTTTCGCAGGTTTGAGTTCGCGACGAGTTAGCAGGGCAGGTTAGGTGTGTCAAAGAGAGACAAATACCTGACAAAAACACGTAAATTTCTACTGCTCCAAAGTACTTGGTTTTTGATTGTAAGTAGAAAAAATGGTCGACCCGTCATCTCCTCCGCGTTATCCGTACCTGTAAATTCTCTTCTCTTCCTCCGTGGAGAAGACGAACAAAAAAAGAACAGGAGGAAACAAAGTGGATGAATGGGCCTCTGCGGAAAGTTTTTGAGACAGAAACCGAGAAGTTTAATGGACTAAATGAAAGAACGAGTTGTCATTGCCGTTAAAAGCTTTCGGTTTGGGATAATTAAAACTTAGGTTGAATTAGTCGTAAAATAATGTTTTTCCTCTATTTCGGTCTCATCGCACATCGTGACATCACACGTGAACTATTTTACTATTTGACTATTTGACTATTTGGTTGTTGTTGGTTGGCGTCGACTCGAATTTTTTGAATATCCGTCGAACGGTGCGACTGTTGTCCTTCGTCTCGTCTCGGCGAAGGACCTCCCCAACATCTGTACGCTTAGCCGAGGTAAATGGTTGTATCGCATGTACGCAAGCACAAACGCACGCACGCAGACATTCTAATCATACAGATGTACAGTAATAAAACGCCGTGGGAACTGGCACTGAACCAAATTCTCCGTAACTTTCTTGTCCCTAGAGAAACAAAGAAGTTAAGAAGAAAAAAAGGCCGAAGAGGCAGACGCTAAACCATCTGACAATATACGTTTTTATTTAATTAAACACACACACACACAATCAATTAACAAATAATTTATTATTGTTTTTTTTTGTTCTTCGAGGAGCTGGGACTTATTTAAACGGACACCCATTAATTAAAAATCGATTTCGGGTTATTGTGACAAATTCTTGTGCAAAAGGCTCGGTTGTCTTCGGGGTCGTACTCCGGAGTTGGACAAAGCAAAACATCCCAGCCGGAAATTCGTTAAATTAATTAATATTATTCGAGTACGTAAAAAAATTATGTAAGCGTCCTTCGTCTCTTAAAACAATGGAACCAAAACTAGACGTCTAACGTCGGCTAATAGTTTTTCCCCCGCGTTGCGAAATATCATTCTAGACTTTATTACTAATTGTTATCGAACCGGGTTGTGTCGGACTGTTGTAGTGTAACACTGTGTAGGTTTCCATTTTTATTTTGAGAATTTCTAACTCGTTGGGTGGATTTTATGAAAATCGTTCAAGGCAAAGTTGCCCAGAGGAAATGAAAATTTGGATTGGAGTTGGGTTTAATTTTGACAGATGTAGAACTGGTGGTGTGAACGAACAACGAGATTTGTTTTTGTGTAGTTTTTATATGCAATTTGTAGTTCCTAATTAATGTACATGTATAATTCTATTAGACAAAATGGGAGTGGAGTATAATTACGGGCCGAAAGAAATGTGTTTATCATTTGATTGTGTCACGTACTGCACGGACCGTACTCCATGTAAATACTAATTAACAGTTAGTATTTATTACGTACTACTCGTTAGTATTTTCTTATTGACATCATAATGAAATTAACAATTGGAACTCACTCTGTTTCCTAGAAACTGTGGGAAACTGCCAGGAACCAAATTGTAGTTGTGTGGCTGTTTACCACTGTACGACGATACATCTGACCCTACTTAAGTATAAAGTTATGGTGTGTGGTTTTATATATATAATTGTATACATTACTATTATGTTTCATGTATTTTATCAGTGATCGTTAATAGCCGTCATTATTAATATTTTAATCTCCGTGCATTAGATGATGCATGCTTGCGCGTTAACAAAACGGAAGAAAATGCGGCAACATTTAATTGTAGCTGAAAATATAAATTAGACGCTAGGATAAGGTTGCTACGGGGGTACCAAAAACAGGAATGCTGCGACTTTTTGCAGCTAAAGACTAGTTAAAACTAGCAATCAGAATAAAGTTGAAAAATACAAATCGAACGCTAAAAAAATCCCGGTCATGTTGGCAATTAACTCGACAAAAATGGAACTAGTCGGAGATGGTTGATGGGAACCGAAAACTGAAAAACAATCTAAATTTGGCAAAGAAGTGCGGAACTCATAGAAGTAGAAAGATAATAGACAAATTATATAACGGCTCCTAACAAAAAGACGTCGACCGTTTTTATATATTGCAGCCATGTTGAAATTAAGTTCGATGATAAATTATTTCAATAAATTTATGACTTCCGATTGCTTTTTTTTCACGGCGGCCGACGGCCTGGAAGAAACCTCAAGTAGCGCAATTCGAACTATTCGGGGAGGTACAGGTCTTGAAAGTTTGGCAGAACGAAAAAAAATTAACAATAAAACACACCGAAGGCTAATAATGTAGGGAATTCAATAAGTTATTTTATGGTCCGTGGGAATTCATTCCCACTTCTCAACCTGCAAAAGTCTGAGATGTTTACATTCAGGTTCGTTGCCAGTGGGTACCTGGCACGTACCTGTTTCGGTACTTCAACTCAATTTTTCATAACAATAACATAAACCATATTAATAATATTATAATAATTTCAAGAGTTTCTGAGGTCTAGGAGTTTTGGATATAATAAAATCGGGTTTTATGTGTCACTTTGTGCAGTTTTAGGTTTTATTAAACTTGTAAACGCTACAAGAACATTTTGCCACATAAATGCGAATGACTCGCGTCGGTTACTGTATACCTGGACGGTTCGGTTTCAGCTCTAAACAGGCCCTGTCGAACTATGGCGATTCAAGTGGTCCCCCGAAGACGTACCTTCTTAAAGAAATATCAACCAAAACTTGGTTACCCATGATCATTCAAGGTGTCAGGGAAGAAAACAGGCTAGAACTCGATTAATGGGGCGTATTCTCCATAGACGACATTGTTACGGGAAAGACACAGACGACACGAGCGGAGTATCCAGTCAAATTGAGGAATTGAAAAACCAAATAGTTCGCCCCGAGCTACACAAAAGAGTTCTCGTCTATTACAAAACGTCGTAGATAATTGCTAATAATAATTAAGCCAGAACATCCACATTTAAGTGGAACTCGTGTTTTACACGTCACAAAAAAAGACAAAAAAATTCGAACTTCGATCGGAAATCGTCCAATTGGTAACGGCCTTATCTCGGGTACCCACTTGAGTTCACCGTTTGAGTGGATCAAGTCAGAAAAATTTCACTGACGTCGTCAGGAGAGTGAGAGAGAGAGAGAGAGAGAGAGAAGAGAGATATCAATGTCCCGAAGGAGAAGTGTGCTGGGAATGACGGGAATCGATCACCGATCAATTGATCGATCGAATCGTTTTCGCGTTCGCGTACCGACCGGATGTTTGACCAATTAAAACCGAAAACGAGCAAACACGGCATCACAAGAAGAAGAACCAGGGTAACACAGCAAGTGTGGCACATACAACAGGAATTTAGGCAGTCTCGCGTGTCTGTGTGTGTGTGTGTTTTTTTGTCCTTTTTAATTAAACGAAGATGGCGGATGATGGCAAACGAACGAAACGGTTAAAAATATTTTCGGTTAATCGGAGACGAGGGCCCCCGGATGGCTCATTCCTAGCCGTAACCTTTGACCTGATTTATTGCGGCCATCCACTAATTACTTGTTCAGTTTCAACAGTTTCTACAACCGTTCGAGAGGAGGAAATAAAAAAAGAAAGAAATGACACGACACGACTCTGTTGGTTCCCGTATTTTTCGTTTTTTATTTCGTTGCTGCTTTGCTGTTGTTGTTTTTTTGTTGTCTTCTACCTGTCATGTGTCCGTCTCGACGCTTTAGACCCTCTTTAGGTGCGTCACCTTCCTCTGACTCAATAAGAAAACCTGCGAAAAGTCAATTACAGCATGAATCAAACGAAATTCAAAATGGCTGAAATTCGAAGAACAGAAATGGCGCCGAAGTAAACAAATGCTTATGTTTCCGTTTTATACTTCCATTCTCGTCGGATTTTTTTTGCATTTTCGTTTTTCACCTTCGCGGCATTTCATTCTCTTCGCTCGTCCAGGAACTTGCAAATGGAAATAAATAATTACGGGTAACGGTACGGGTGCTGGGGTACTCGCTAACGCCGTGTCCGGTGGAATTGAATTGTCAGAATGAGTACCCGGACGCCTTCCCGCCAGGAGATGTCGAAATTACCGGTTAAAGACCAGGGCGGAGTGAGAAAGATGGAAATATAACGAGGTACCGGGTTAATTTTAATTACACGTAGTCATAAATGACAAACGAGCAGGGCAGACAATCTCGTGGGTACTTCGATAGGAAAATAAATTTGGTTTCGATCAAATCACGAGGTGCTCTGTCCGGAATTAACCAGGTACCTTTGGTTTCGTTTCCGGTTCAACGAAAGTCGTGGGCTGACGCTTACAAGAAAGTTGAGTTGAACTTCTGTGCGCGAGAGTGTCACATGGATGACCCTCCTTAATTAATGTTAAAATTAAACGACCGAAATCCTTCAATTTAACGGAACCGTACGGTTAATTAATAAGTACAAATCATTTTTCTACAGGGTTATGTACATAATTAAAATTATTTATGAGTTACACTTTGTACGAGTTCAAACCTAACCGAACTAGTCCGTCACTGTTGAGGACCGTTTCTCTCTCCTGTTGACATTTGATAAAGCTTTAGATTAGAAGTGCATAGAAATTCCTAGGAAGTTGAAAACATTGATTATTTGCGAGAGGATGAGTAAGGAAAGAGCAAAGTTCGAGATAGCAAAAAGAGTCGCAGATGGCCGCCCATTGCCCAATCAAACGGGCAGACACCTGCAGGGAACTTTCCGACAGCAGCCAGGTGTGACGGGGTTTTTCCTCTGATTTCGTTAGGGTCCTATCTGGGACCTCGCCTGGACATTAGAGTCCTGCGTCTGAAACCGACGGCCACTAAAGCGGCCATTTCAGATATTCCTTGACAGGAAAAAAAGATGTAAAGAGAGAAATCAGGTACATTTTTAGTGGTCACAGGTTTTGGCAGGGCAATTAACGATACCTGCAGGCTTTTGTGGGTCGTAAAATTTATCTGCCGTTTCGTGAAACGCAAGAGAAAAACAAATTTTATATGTGCTAGGTGGTTTTAGACATTTAAAGGACAATTACACACGAAAAACGAAGAGTCCACCATTTTGAATAGTTTTATTCGGATGTGATATCAGGTACGGAGGTAGCCGGAGGGCTCCTAGACGAATTTGAAAGTTTTTTAGACCACCAAGACAACAAAGTGTTGACCGAATTGTCATTTGTGTCTTACTCTAAGGCCTGGTTGGGGCACACACAATTTTCCGACTTTAATTCTGTCTCACTCTTTTCTTCTAGTATTTGCTATCTTTCCTGCCTATTTCGTTGCATGGCTCCTCAATTTTCTTAGTCAAAGGCCACTACTCATTTCTGACTTTATTTCATCTATCACCATTATGAGTCACTATCCGTTTCCTTTTATATTCGTCTGTACCTTTGCCCGTCTGATTATTTGTCCGGTTCAGCACTGCATTACTTCCTTGGTCAATTGCTGACTTCATTCTTCGCTTTTCCTTATTTCCAGGGCATCTTGTACGTCCTTCAATGAACCCACTATTGGTTCATGCCTTCGCTTACCTGGTACCTGTAATTTTTGCTTTTCTAATGAGTTTTACCTGTACCTTTCACCGTGTCTTATTCTTCTTCACTAGCGAGTTGTCAATCTTCTATAAAATGACCTCAACTTTTATTCATACTTATTTAGCCGGTTTTATTGCACGGAATTTCTTTTTCTCATTGATTTACTTTCATTGTTTGAAACGGTTTTATTGTCTTCACTTTACACATCTAATTACTTCTGCACCAATTTTATTGTTTAGATCCAATTAGATTTTATTCGTCTTATTGATAATGCAACGGTCGGTTTTGACTGGTTTTGTTTTCTGGGGTTCTTTGTCTGATAGCCCTCGACAATGACTTGAATAGGTTTTGAACCGATTACGATTATGTACATAAATAAATAAATAAATTTTGCTCGATTGTTTATAAATAAAACAGCATTTGGAATTCAAGTGAAGGACAAAAGTTTACTTGTCTTCGTGCTGGAACTATTCTTTGTCTGTTTCACTACAATTCTTCTGCAGACCAAATGTCGAGCGTTTTGTAACTGAAGTTTGGGGTTTTCTGAGAATTTTCAGGTGCAGGGGAAGTTCCTTATCCTGTAGTATCTGTGAGATTCTGATCGGTGTATTATTTGCTGAGTTCTTCTCCAGACTCTGGTGGCACCGTCCTTTCATTGTCCGGTGCCTCGTCCTACTTTGTGTCTGTACCTGAACGCTTGGTACCTGTCGTAGACTGTGTTGGAGAGAAATGTTGAAGCAAAATATAGAAGTCCATGCCCTGAGACGTGCCTGAGAATTTTGGGAGAGTCGCTGTGGGTCAGCCGGGGGCTCTGAGAAAGTTTTAATTATCGAACATCGAGTTATGTTCAATGGTGATTGATTGATCGAGAGTTTCAATCAATTGTTAAGGGTTGAATGATACACAAATTTGTAGTTTTCAATCGCCTGTGGGATTCTTTTATTCAATTTTCTAGACAAATAGAAAAGACTTCAATTTGCCACCGGGGCTTGTTTTATTGTTCTTCCAAATACACTCCCAACACCCGGAGGTGGTTCTCACAGTTTGTCTTCAGGAATCTACAGGTACGTGTAAAGGTTTTAAAACAACATCCCCAGGAAAATGTCCCCAATTGAAAAGAAAAATTGTAGTCAGTTGGCCATCGCATCTGTTTGAATGAATGTGAGTGGGTTCCAGGTACTTCAGGGTAGCAGCTATTGCTAGTAATTTGTGGAAGTGATGTTTTGTTCTATGTCGCAGGAATTATACAATGTTTTTCCTTCGAGTTTTGCAGAAGGCTCGAATACCTAGGAATACCTGGTATTTTTCTAAGGCTTTTCTTCGACCAACCCACACGATGCCCCAAATGTTTCAACAGACCCGAGACTGTTTGTCTTCTGTTTTGACAGACTGGATTTCGCAGGCTTAGCTAACCCGATCCCCCGACTTATTTTCTCGTAGCAATGAAATAGTCCGTCAACTATTTCATTATCACAGACGACACCTGATGTACTGTGGCCTGGTATTTATCGATTCCATTGAATGAAAAATTTCTAACCTTCAACATCGGTTTCTCTTTTCGCCGTTTAAATTTCGATTTGATTCAATGGATAATTTTCACACTTTCCATTTCTAGTCTACTACTCTACTCGTATTTTCATTCTACGATAAAGACCTTTCGAAAACAGGCATAATGAATGGTGGGTAGGACCTGAAGTGAACCTCAGGCTTCGTGAAGTGCCGTTTACAGTGCGACGCCTTACACATTACTTGATATGCACCACACTCAGTGGATACGCGTTTTGAGGTGCATACTTAGAATTTTGCAGGCGAACATCGGGCACCTTCCAGTCACGATTTTTACAACTTTTTAAATTTTCCTCAAATTTACAGATTTTACGCTCCGGAGGATTTTAATATTTTTGCGTATTCAAAAAATTGCTCGGCAAGAAGTCAAAGGTCACGGGTAATGCCAGTTCAAACAAGAAAATTACCTGGATTATTTATTTTAGTAATGTCTTCTTTCTACGCCTAATATTCTTACATAAGAGATTTATATTATGCGTTCGTATCCGCAGTAACATTCAACAGAGTTTTTATAGTAACTCTTTATGTATTGGTCGTTGTAGTAGTTAGGGTTATGTGAGTCGAAGGAGTCCCGAACCTCGAAGGAAACGAAATCTCCGAGTTCTGTTGTGGTTTCTCTCCTTCTCACATACTTCCTATCAAATTGAATTTTTTCATCGATCGGTTTTGTACCTTTCTCAAACTTTCCAGTTTACTTTTCTATTAAATTTTTTATCTGTCACCTTAAATAAACATCACTTGGGGGTGTTACAAGGGATTTTTCACGTGATTCTCCGCTCCACATTGGTATCAAAAGCCAAACACGTATTTGAAAGGGGGACGAATTTCCCGCCGTTTTTATTTCACCGCGAGAGGTGTCTTCTGCCACGTCAACGACCAATTAATCAGTCGATTAGCGTAGGTGTCTAAAATGGAAGGTGTCGGTCAGGTGATCAGAGGGAAACGAAGAGCAAAAGTCTTGTTGAAGTTTGGATGAGTCGGTAAACCTCGCCCGGTTAAATGATTTAAATTTGTCAAAACCGGAGAAACCAGAACCGAAAGAAGAAGACGACGAAGAAGTGGAAGAGGACAGGAAGAAGGAAACCTGAAATGAAATATACATAAAATATGCGGTGGGATTAATTTATTAAAATGAAACTGACGCCAGGATTTATTAAAAGGAAGTTAAGTAGTTGAGGAGGCGTTTCTTAGCCGATCCGAAGGTGTGAAGTTCAAGTCCCGTTCGAAAATAAAACTTATACAGAGTGTTTTATATACTTTAATTTATTTTCGAACTTTAAGACTCGTACAGTTTCTTAATGTAATTGCCCCGTTGGTTCCAACCCGTCAGAAACGACATTAAGCGCGAAGTGCCAACGCTTTCCCCTCAAATCTGTGGGTGACACGGATGTAAAATACAATGAGTAACATGGCAGGTTAGCCGCACTCGTAATAAAACATATATGCATACATTATGTACATAAAATAAGACGGGAATGCGATGGGATGTACTTGAAAGCACAGCCAGAGTAGAGCTGTAAATTGAGTTGAACTTGTGTGAGATATTTTGAGCAGGGAAATCATGGAGTGTTATATATAATATTGTATTTTGTATATTTAATTCATTTTCAGAAAATATTCGCTTCCCTTTTAGATGGGTGTTATTTTTATGTATATATTTACTGATAAAATCTTATAGGTTATCAGTTAATAACCATTTAATGAATAATATCTTACATAAATTCACGTATTTCTTTAGTTTGTATTTTTAAGGGTTGTGTAATTCTTCCACCGGCAAATTAGCCCTTAAATAAATTACAAGTAAGCGCATTTAGAAACCAACTACGGAAACATATGAATAATTTATGTACTGAACATAAGTTTAAGGAGTTAGTACCCCTGATCGTTTAAATTATTGCAACTATTGTTACAGTGTGTTGGTCGCTCTCATGAATGTTAAGTTTGCTACCGGAAGGAATATTCTTCTCCATTAACTTATTTGTAAGTCATACATAAGTCAGGTTAGTTTTATTTGACGACAGGAAAAATAAAGTTCGAATTTTAGGGCGTCGTACATATGTTTCCGTCGTTGTGGTAGTATGCACAGTGTAGAGTTTTTAACTTATTAATATTAAAATGTGACGGTTTAAGGGCCATGAATAAGTTCGGTAAGACTAATTTACTACATGTATTCATAAGTATTGAGTGTCTTGCGTACCGGGTACCCGCTGCCCTTGGCACTATCCTTTCTATACGAAAGTAACCAGCAAGTGACGACCAGCAACTGTCGTCCACAGGAGGAAAGAAGTCAGTTGGGCAATCAGACAGAAAGGTACGCCATTGAAATTGAGTTACGAGACAAGAATGTCCATCGTTACAAGCGGATCCGACCGCATCATTGCTCCATTAAATGAAAATTAATATCGGGAGTTTAAAAAGCAATGGCTGGCACCTCTTCTGGCAGGATAAGTAGATAAGTAGCTAGGCAGGTAATTAGAATTTAAAGAATGCTAGACACTCGGTCTAAAAAGGTCTCACCAAGGACTTTGAAACGTTAAATTTTACGAACCTGTTTCATCAATAGTACTCATTGGGTACTCGGAGTACCCATTCCCTGTCCGAGACTCATACAATGGAATTCGGTTTTAACGATTAGTCATTTTATTGCAATAATTTGAGTGACCGGCTCGTTAGACCGCAGAGTACTTGGGACTTTTCACAGTCGTTTGGTTTCATTGGCTCCGTGACGCTTAACATTGGAATTGCCGAAAGGTTTTGGTTCAGGTTCAGGTTAGAATGATTTAAGGTTGAGGTGACGAAAATCAGGTGTGTGTGTGTGTGTGAGAGAGAGAGAGAGAGAGAGAGAGAGAGAGAGAGAGAGAGAGAGAGAGAGAGAGAGCGAGAGGCTGAGAGAAACGCGGAAGGTTCAGAGCAGAGGCATTTCCGGTGGACTAGCAACATTTATGCCGGCGGTTATTGGATACCTGAAACCTGAATTCCAATCTCGCTGAAAATAAAATCCAGTCAAATTCCCAACGAATCCCAACAGACGTTTCGTCTCCGATTGCTGATTTTCTTCTTCCACGACGAATTTTGAGGCCGGAACTTCCCTGGACAAATGAAAAAGTTTTCACTTCGCCACCTCCCGGACCTGATGTTCTTTATTCGTCAGGTTCACCCTGTCACGTGGGGTGTCGAACGATAAAACCACCCGGAAATCGAGGAGAAAGCATTGGTGTAGAGGAATGAACCCCCGCGCAATCTCAAGAGGGAAAACTCACACGATAGTACAACTATTCAGGTTCTCCGAGAGAAGATAACTCCGAAGAGATCTGTACCAAATCAGGGTGGCAGCGTAAAATGGCGGATTGGGTCGGAGGAAATACCCGTGGTACCCGTCTCATTTAACGTCTCTCGCCGAATTCCTACGACCAGATAATCTCTACAAAAGAAAACGTTGTTCTTGTCCGCGTGCAGGGCCCTAAGAAGAACGGACGCCGCCGAGGTGGGCCCCATGTCCACCGCCTTCTTCTTACGGCCCCGCTTCGGGTACCTAAAGGTGAATTTACCCAGAATGCACTGCGACCACATTCCGAGTGTTACGTGCCAGTACCTTGTTTTTTCTTGTTTTTTATTTCTCAAGTCGGTCGTTAACTGCCGCGCGGACTCCACTGCTTGACGATCGGTCAGGTTCAGGTTTCTGAAAAAACAAAAAAACAGTGAAAAACGCAAGCGCTTTTTATTTCCAAATTCGAGTTTTCCGAGTCTTTCCGTTTTGTTTTTCTTGCGCGGGTTTTTTTCATCCGTCCCTCGGCTCTCCCGTCCGAAATTGTCCAAGAGAAGAAAAATTCAGACGGGAGTGTGTTGAGTGTGTACGCGAATGTGATCGCGAGTGTTTTGTGGTTGTTGTACCTGTGGATGAAAATTCTACGTGGGAATTCTGTTGGTGTCGGACGTTGCGTGAGTTTATCACCCGATACCTGACTTCTTTTTGTTTGTGTTCTCCCCATGTGACGAAGATCCGTTTTCACCGTGTGGGATTCCCTCCGACATGACACCTACCTGGATGAACGGTTTTTGTTTTCACGTCGGCTTCGTGCGCAAAATTCGTCTCCTCTTTTTAGGTATTTAGGCAGTGTAGCGTTTGCCGTGGTAGTGCGGTTTTTCTCTTGAGCCATTTCCAGAATCGTTTGACGTACCAGTGGGAGTCATAGGATTTCTTGGAAAGTCAGTTACTAGGCTGTCGAGTGATAAAAGAGAGTGGCAACTCTTAAACCTGTGAAAATCAAGGTTTGTGCTTAGATCAAGAGTCGTAGATGAGTGAAGGGTACCTGGCCGTTTTTGCAGTTTTTTTGGGAGTTGCGTTTTATTCGTGTCTTGTTCTGTTTCTTCTTCTGAGTACTCGTACTGGGTACTTGGTTAATTAGAGTTTTTCCGTACTGGTTTTTGCGTTGTTCCGCGACGACCACTTCGATACTCGAGTTTCTTAATTATTTTGTTTTAGTGCACGGATTTCGTTGTTTTCCATTTAATTTCACAGAGTCTCAGGTGGGTGTCAGTGAGTTGACTCGTTGAAGAGAGCGACTCGCCTCATTCGGACTTGGAAAGTGTGTGGGATTCATTTTTTCTAGAAATAATCGAGGCTGGGCTTAGTTCTGGGCCTTTTGGCACCATCGTGGGCTTCTCTGACTCTGGTGGGCTCCCCCTGAGACTTACTTATCCGTTGGGTGTACCTGCTGGTCACCTCTTACCGACACTCCTGCCTGTTGACTTGTGCACCTCCACTCGACTCACCGCAACTGCACATCCTGCCCGTGTGCAACACTTTCATTTCCTCCAAGTGACTCTTGTGCGTGTGTTTTTGTCGCTTTTTTTCGCATACCTACGTTTGAGACTTCTCCTTCCTTCGTGAGGCACCCGCCGACCCTGAGAAGCTAACTTATCAATGCATACTTCTTATCTCCTACCAGTTTTTATCGTCAATCCCAACAAAAGTGTGTGTATTTTGTCACGAGATGTAAGGTAATAAGACAAACGCAGTTTCCCAGCATGCGATATTTCGCCTCGAGTAGCTGCCATTTCCTTTTGTAACCCGAGAAGAATTGTCCAACTGGACGGAGACCCGTAGAACGTTCCATGTGGACCAGAATTTGTTTATTAACCTGATTTGCAATACAACCGTTTGAAACATAACACAAAGGCTTTATTGTGGGGGATTCTGATGTTTGTTGTCTCGGGTGGCAGCGCAGGAATCAAGGAATTCATGTTTTGTTTGCAGACACACCAGAAACCAGATAAAAAGAACTTGTTGATTTGCTTAAAATTGATTTTGTCCAGGGTATGTGGGTCGGGAGTTGTTACCCAAGAACTACTCTTTGGAAAGGGAAGAAACTATCGGAGCTCGGGTTGGTTTTGATTGATTTTAATAACAGTTTGATAGTCACATGGCGTACATTTTAATACGAGCATTAAGGAATTTAATAATGGGCTAAATGGTAGAAAGAAGGTTTTATTCTATCGATGGCGAATGAGAAGAGAAGGCGCTCTCAGTCAGGCACTTGTTCCACACGGACACGCATGCAGAAAGAACCGAGAACGAGAAACACACACCTGGAATTTTTCCTAGTCGTTAATTACTCTGTGATTATTCCAAAGACGTACCTGATTCGGAATGTTTGTGCGGAGGTTCCCCAATTATTTTGACCCATAAAACGTCTCCCACTTGGGTCTGTTCGGTGTTAGGCTGCAGATGACCCTGGAGGAACCTACTTGAGCTTTTCAGGTTTTGTGGGCGTGCAGAGTTTCTTTTTCTGTCGAAAGTTGAATCGACTCGTTTTTTTCGTTTCGAGCATCTCCTGACCCTTTGCTTTCCATCTCCTGATGGTTACTCCTTCCCTCCCCCGGACGGAACGAACTTTCCCATGTTTTCGTGTCTTTTCTAGGAAGAATTGCTCGGCCCTACCCTACCCTACCCTGCCCTGCCCTGCCAGCACTCTCCCTTTTACAGTTGAAACGCATTTTTCAATTTTGCGTTTTTTCTTTTAATCTTTCCCAGCGCTTGCCTTCTACGGGCAATTATCCCGCGTCCTTTGATGTCATGCTCCAAAGTCGAGTTCAATTAGAACGTATTTCGAGTTAAAATTGTTTGCTCGTGTCCTAGGCGACTTTGCCAACTGGCATCGGTTTGAGTTTTGACCGTTGCACCTCCTCGCTTACCTGTCGAAGGAGTTCTGTCTAAAAGGTGGTACCCGGAGGAAGCTGGCACAACATTTGTTGTACCTGACTGTGGATTACTCCGACCGCAGGCAGATTTTATGCTACAAGAGGCGGTAACTCGGTCAGGTGGAAGGTTACCATTGAAAAGAAAAACAGGAGGACACACTTGTAAGAGCCATGTTTCGGTTGTGTAATCAAAACTGAGAGATTATACTAAACAAGTGTGTAAATATGGTTTTTTAACACACTCTAATGTTTTCCGGAGTAAAAGTCGAAGAAGGAGACTGGGGAATTTACCCATACGGGTGATGGCTTTGGCTGGCCACAATTTTATGGCTTTAGTTTCGACCTGGATTTCAGACATACCACATATCTGGAGAGATTTGTTTGTTTGTCATGGCCAAAGTTCGGAAGGTTGTGAAGTTTCAAACCGAAATCAGAGCACGGAGCGCCTGTGCATCTCTGACCATTGCACAACCTGAGGACCGAAGAGTGGACTTTGGTGGCAAAAAAACCTTCTTTCCCTTCTTCTCGAGGATCCTAATTTGATTTTGATGAGGAGCGAACGGTGCTCTTCTTCTCATTTGGCTTTCCGTATTTCTCTCTCCGTTAATTAATCCTGTCGTACCTGAATTCTTCTTCATTTGGGAAACTTCTTCCGTTCGGGTGCACTTACACCTGTTTGCTCGGTTCACTAGTGTTAATTTTTTTTCTCTTCGAAGGCTCCGGAAAACTTTCACGGTTGAGACGATTTAATTTTACAACTTGAAACCTTTTTTTTTTCCATTTGAAAGGTTGTAACATTTTTCTGTATATTAAATGAGGGAAAATATTATAAAAGTGGCGCCATTTACTTTGAGTACCCACTTAGCACAATTTGAGATTCTATTGATTTACGGTACCCGGTGCTAGGAAAAAAAGGAAAAAATAGAAAAAAAATTTTCACAGCGGAGCCCCCGGCCGTCCTAAATCATTCTTTTATTTCTATTCTCATTTTTAACAGGTATTTTCCCCCTACCTGTACCTGAGTTAGGCGCGACAGATTTCTCCACCTTGTTGTTGTTGTTCTTCTCCTTCGCCATCGTCTTAGTTTCCTCCATTTTTATTTCTTTTTTTCCTATTTTATTCTATTGTACTTTTGAAATGGTTAAACAAGTCAAGTACATTTCAAACATATGTAAATTAAGAGAGAGAGACTTTGTTTATCGCGGTACGTACGGGACGAGTTGTAGAAGTGTGGCGTCCGGGGAAGAGCAGACACTCTGATTTGAATTGTTGGGTCCTCAAGTCTCGGGTTTTGCTTTCGACTTTTCTGGTACTTGCACCCGAGCAGACGCCCAGGAGGAAAAAAATGGAAAAAGTCGGGGAAAGGTTTCTTTTGTTGAGATGTTTCAACTGAAACCCCAATGTCTCAGGAGTCGTTCAGGTGCAGGTACACAAGCAGAGAGATGTGCCCCGTCTTTTTTTTTTACAACCTCAAAATTCTTGTGTGCTATTTTTACAATTCGTAGAATAATAGAAATTTCAACTAGCCGTATCGTTTACCGAGTGGTTTTAATCCTTCTGTTTATTTTTCTTTCTCCTATTTTCTTCGAGCAGGTACCTTTTTAATGTTTAAGGCACGTTGACAATCCGGACTGACGCCAGTTCTCCATTATGTTCCAATATTTATTTATTTTGCTCTCGAAAGAGGTGTATCCGTTTAATTGGACTCGTCGATGGTTCTGGTGGTGGTCGTGGTGTGACACAACAAACGTGAGGTCATTGCAAAACTGAACGGGTTTACCAGGCTCGGAGGGAAGTGGCAAATTCTCGGTGGCAAATGGCAGGTTGCCGTCGCAAGGACGTTGCAAGTCGTTCAAAGTGGCCAGGTAGAAAATGACCGGAATGGCATCTGCCACAGACAAAGAGATAAGGGGAACCGAGGTGGCGATGAGAAAGTCTTAGGAATCTAGGGGGCATCGTGGCAACAAGGCCCTTTATGTGATGAATGCGAGATAAAATTATTTCCCAACTCGGATATTTGTAGCCGTCATCCCTGTTATTATTGATGGTTCGAGAAGAAGTCAGAAGAAATAAAGAAGAACTTCATGGCTCGCGCGAAGTCGGGGCTCTGCTCCGCCTCCTTCAGGCACCATAACGATCGAACCATCCTCTTTCTCTGCGGCCTCCACTTGGAAATTTTACCAAATTATTATTTTTTTTGTGCGTTGCGTTACTCGAGATGACTCGAAATAAGCAGGTAGTACCTGCCGGAAAGTGAGAGGTTGAGGTTGCCGAACAAAACGAGGGCAGATACCAATGGGAAGGTGTCCCTCCGTCGGAAAAGCCCGCACAGATCACACGGATGAGGAAAGATCTCTCCTCTCTGGAGGATCTGGCCCTGAATTCAGCTAGGTACCACGACCGATGGGTGTTTTAATAATAGCGTTTCCGACTCCTTGTCCTTGAATACCTTTCGACACGATTTTACTATAAAAACACATTCGCTTTGTAGGAAGGTGTATTTAAGGAGGGTATTCAGGCGCAAGGGCCCCGAGTCGGGTACCTACGTAAGGAGAGTCGCCAAATATAATTTATGACGGTATTTTACGAGTAGGCTAATGCAATTTGCAAAATGGGGTCGTAAACAGTTTACGAAGCCATTTGCTTCGACTACGAAACGGTCTTGTCCTTATGTATCTATTTCTAACTTATTTGTACGTAAACACCTCTCTTTACCATTTATGTACCTGGAAAGTTTTATTTTATTATTTCCTAGTCGCCGGTTGCTCATTCGGAGGACATGCAGACGTCATCCGTAAATGGAATTTTCGAGGGTGCAAACAGTTCGGCTGTCGCCTTCCTTCTGTGAGAAAGTATCTGCAATTGTCCCGTTTCAGGTATTCAGGTACACAGGGTGTAGAAACCTTTCTCCTAGGGAACCGTCGCCCGAAAATTAAGGTCGGAGATTCGAATAAAAGTAATCCAATAACAAAGTCCTCGTAGGCTTTAGATTTACGTGAAATTGCTGGTGTCACTCATGTCTCTTACTTTAAGGTATGGTGCAGGTACACTCAGGTGTAGGGGAAATTCTTGAAATGTTGTTTTATTGAACAGCAGATTCAACTGCAGGAAGTTCCAGTTTTACTTGCGGCAGCTTTTCTTTGCTTTCGGAAATTATGTATCTTTACTCTCTAACCAGGGTTAGAAACCGGGCAGACGGGGCCGTTGACTTTCTTTCTAAGTAAAAAAGAATCTTCAGGTTTTGTTGATGTTTGAAGCCCCGAGCTCAGGCGACACCTCAAAAAACAGAAATTATACCGGGCACCACCACAATGCGTTGAAGAGGGTCAGACAAAAACTTAATCTTCTCATATTATTAGCATTTAAAATAGTTGTATACCTGAGTTTTTATCTGGGTAACGATTACACAAGGTCATTTCTTTACGAAAGAACTCAGGTTCAGGCTCTCTTACCCAAGAAAGTGTGAGTTTTTCTTTCTTTTTACCCAAAAAGAAGGCGGTCATATGGTGGATTTGAGGATTTCCTACCTCCCTGTCCACTGTCCGGAAACCTGAATATGTGATTTCCTCTGGATTATCAAGCCGGAATGTTTCACACCTGACTTCAGGTACTTTTCAAGGAGGTACGCGAATTGGAACATTCGACAGATGGTCTTCCGATGGGGTAGAGTTGATTTCATGCACAAGAACTCTCCAAGGCTACCTCAAACGAAGAAGATTTGTCTCCCCGACTTCGCGCAAACGCCTTCAGGTTCTGTTTTTCCTTCTTCTCGTTGTAACTGCAATTATCGGCTCACGAGTTGCTGTCATACCGGTAATAATCGCTCGCGTACCTGGTTTTCTATAAATAAGCAACTTCCAGGAAAAAATATTTTTCCAACGTATTTGACGAGGGAGTGTGGCAAACGATCGTAAATCATTTGTTTTTACGTTTTTCTAATTTACCTTTTAAGAAATGTGTGAGGAGTCGGTGAGGTTTAAAACACTGTCAAGTGATTTGATGAAAAAACGTCCGGACGCGGCGAGTTCAGGTAGTGTCGGAGTGCTAAGTCAAGGGCCTTCGAGAGGTTCACGAGTCTCTGCCAGGTTTCATCGCATGGTTCCCAAAAACCTTCCTAAAAATGGTTTCTGGCCAGGGGGTCAAATTCTTAAAAATAAAATTTTTCATAACTCCGACCGTGACTTGGCAGTTTAAAAAATCCAAGGGTTTTTCTTCATCCACCCCGTCGACCGTGGCTGTTTCACCTGTTCCCTTCATCAGCCCTTCGGCGAGTTTCTAGAAGGTGCGCTAAGGGTTCCTACCCCAGCGGTCAGAATTTGCCCAGTTTTTTTTTTGTTTCTTTCCTAATTGGCAGTTTCAAGTCTCTCGTGGAGTACCCCTGGGCATTTCCATCTGATACCTGCCCGATTTGATTTCTTCCGATCGCGTTTCTTTCACGATCCAGCTGTGTCGGGACAGAAGGTGAAACGAAAAGGAATTTGCATATGTGAGAAGGTAGAAAATCCGTTGGTGAATTCCGCCGACGACCGGATTCTGGGGCAAATATCAAATGTACAAGTTTCCGTTTTCACGTAGGAAAAACCGTTGGTGAGGTTTCCAACGAGACGTTCAGAGAGAGAGAGAGAGAGAGAGAGAGAGAGAGACGATACGGGTGAATACTTCCGGTGAAGTATCCGTTTTGTATCCGCCTCCTCGACTGTTCTGATTTGCATTAATTCGACTGACAATAAGATAAAAACCTACCCCTGGGAACTACCCTTGTCGACCGGGTCGCAGACACAACTCCCTTGCGTAACGGTCCACCGGTCGAACTCGTTCGTTAAAAACGAGGTACTGAAACCGCTTCCGCGAGTGCTCGTATCCTTCGTCGGATTTTTCTCGTTTAATGGTAGAAATTTCAAGAGACTCGCAATGTGAAAGTATAAATAACTAGTTCCGACCGCGCGAATGAACGCACGCACCAAAAAAAAGTACAACGGAAATAGTTGAGTTATGCCTTTTACCGCGGAGAGGAGAAATAGCGGGAGGAAATCGCGTGATGGAGAATTGATTTTTGCTATAAAAAAGGGGTCAAAGTGCAGATTTTTAGCCTGGGGAGGAGGCCTCTGGCTACCCGTCTGGGTGCACAGTTCTCTTGCGATTTAGCTAAGGTGTGTGCAGGTATCAAACAAGATGTCTTCCTGATCATTTTTATTCTGCTCTCTTTCTTAATATAATTTCATAATGGTACCTCTCTCTCTCTCTCTCTCTCTGAGTAGACGCCATCATTTACTCGGCCGAGGAAATAAAGTAGAAGTATACAGAATGATCCATTACCATTTATTTATTACCACGGGAATAATCAAAACGGAATATTAAAATTTTTCTTCGGTTAAATTCACGGGGCCATATGTTGAGTGTTCCGCGTGAGAAATGCTCGAACACGTCCTTCCTACGTGAGAATGTTGAAGGCGGGCCAGACCCGGACGAAGAACCTTTGCTGGTGTCCCTCAGGTACCCGGGGCTTCACTGCAGGTACTTGCCTCGAAGGACAATTACCGTGTGGATGTTTAGTGGGGGACCTCAGTTTGGCTCCAGGTATCGGTGGTGATGGTGACACGGTGGGAGAGGGCCTCCCCCCCAGTAGAAATGAAGTGATTTTTCAAAAATCAAGTTGTTAAATCGTTAATGAATTGAGTACCTGTTCACGAATTTTATGTTTTCGGTACTCGAAGACCCCGATACCCGGCTTGATTGGTTTTGTATGTTGCGTAAGTCGGTCTCTCCGACCACCAATGTTTTATGTCTTCTCGCTGGAATGGTTGTATGTTTCTTGTTCTTTAATCTAGAGTGTCTCATTTAATTTGTTTGTCTCTCTCACTCGGTTGGGTCGCACCAACACGGCTACGTGCAATTTATGGTGCGTGACTTACGCATTGTCTCAATTACCTTCCAAGTTTGTTTGCGCTTTTTTGCAACTTGGGAATTCCTTGTTGGGTACAGTTGGTAGGTAGCCACCTGGTTATATCGAATTATAGTTTAGTCAAATAACGTCGTCTTATCAAATAGTGCAGGTGGTTCGAACGTGCAAAAATTGTTTTTTGCCGACGTTGGTCTCGTTACGTTTCAATAACCGAGTGGGTTTCTTGTTAATTCTTCTTGGTATCTTGGGAGGGAAACCTCGACGGAGGTCCTTCTCTTTGGAAGAAGAAAAAAAATACAGTTGATTAAGATAGGATTGTAGGAAGAATAATGTTTTCGAAACGGACAGGAGGACAGAGAAGAGAAAGAAACGAAGTCCCGTCGCCGTGAACAAGACGAGCAACAACAACAAAACAATTCTTTGATACTATCATCTTCCGTTTTGCCCCAAGGGGGGTACAAACTAATAAAAAAGGAAAGAAAAAAAACAAGGGAGAAAATAGTTTCCCCGTAATCTTGATGTTGGTACCACACGAATCGGCCAGGTATCTGATCGGTTCAAGAGGCACTCAGCGTAAAAAAAAGAAAAGAAACAGTTGAAGGGAAAGAATCTCTTTCTCACCTTACACG
Organism: Polyplax serrata; assembly: GCA_037055365.1. Lineage (NCBI taxonomy): Eukaryota > Metazoa > Arthropoda > Insecta > Psocodea > Polyplacidae > Polyplax > Polyplax serrata. The sequence goes on along the minus strand of JAWJWE010000036.1, from coordinate 12,955,013 downwards.
GTTGCGTCTGGTTTGCTTTGGGACCAAAGTCCCAGCAAAAGGCAGCACGGGTTCAAAAGCCCAAGTACCAAGGATATCGGAAAGTGAAAGTTCTTCGGCGTAGGAACGAGAGTTCTCGGGTTCAGTTTCTTTCCCGTTCAACCTCGACTCTCCCACCGATGCGAGAGGAGTTGTGGTGCCGTTTGATGGCAAGATCGTTGAGATCGACCGTCCTCTACGACGAGCCCACATTGTTGTTGCCGAGTACGAGTACCGTGTGGAGAACAAAAACGAAGATATGTAGAAACCAACAAGCGGAAGTGTACGGGGGCACTTAATAAATGAAATGAACGCACACACAAAAAAAATGGTCGTGGGCACAATTTACGAAGACCGAACCCGAATTTGGAAATTTATTTCTGGTTTCTCTCTCTCTCTCTCAAGCCTCTGGTTCTGCTTCCTTCTCTTTTTGGTGATTTTCTGGGAGATAACTGTGAGTGGGTAGAAATGGCGGAGGAAAACAAGAGTAGCATGAAAACATCGCTAATAACTGGCCATTACACCTTTCCAAAGTGAAGTAACTCGAGATGGACGAGCAGTCGATCAAAGTGATTTGTTGGGCCCCCAAAATAAATCAAAAAATGAAAGAAAAAATGTTGAGGACCGCTACAAGTTTCATACAAAAGAGTGGATTTAGGGCAGACGGAGGCACGCGCCTACTCAATACTTTCATTAAATGAAAAGGCCACCTTCGAAAGCCACTCAATGGTCTCGAAAACACACACACACACATGCCAGCCAAGTGCTCTGGGGACTGTCTCTCACTCGAGAGACTCCTCATTCGAATTTAAAATGTATAGTTTTGCCTAATTAATATCAGCCAAGCGAATAGGTGGGCGCTCAATCGGTGAGCTAAAACAACTAGAACAAGACAACAGGTACAATTGGTTGGTGCAGATGCGTAACAACCGGCCACAGGCACCAGCCATCCCCATGCCGGAACTAAGCAACCCGTGCTGTAGTCTGGGAAAATAGCTCAGTGGTGTGAAGTGTCCTGTTTCTTAATGTAGCACACGGTTATTTTATGGTTCACCTGGCGTCTTCGTACGCTTGCTCAAGTATCAAGTTAATCCTTTAATCTCGGCTATTTGTGTAATCCGACAGTATGGGAACTTGATAATTTTCATTTCTCGTGAGCTTTCGCCATTAGGAACCGCTCCCGGGCTTCTCCCATAGCCCCAAAAAAGAAACATTCCAAACCGTTTGGCATTCTTTCTTCATCCGATGGAGTTAATTGGTGTGAAATAAGAGGTGTTCTCGGACGATTTGGTGTCCACTTCAACGGCCGCATTCCGAGGGGAACTTGTGAGCGGTGGCCACTCGAAACTCGTCGTGCGATCCTTCCGGCTCACGAATTTCCCGGCAAAAAATTTTTAATTTACCTTACGAAATGAGATTTTTCAAAAGAAGAGACAAATGATCCGGGGAGACAAGACTATGAAAAAGAAAAACATGACCGAAAACCCGAGAATCGAAACACAGAGTGATTAGGGCCCTCATCACGACTTGGGAAATTCGTGCGCAAATGTCCCATCGCACCCAACATGTCTTCGTGAGAAACGTTAAATTGCTCTTCTTCTCCGTCTCTCCTACCACGAATGTGAAGTTTCCAATTCGATTCGATATCTCGATCGAGTCGAATCATTCTGGAAAACCTTGCAGCGGAGACTAGTAGGATTAGTTTGACCATTGTAACAGTTTGTCGCCGTTTTATTTCCTACCTAACCGCCACCCTGACTCGTGTCACGCAAAACAGGTATTTCTACTGCCAGAGCCAGGTCTCCGATTGTCATGTTTGGACACTTAGTTAGCGAATGGATGGGCAAACATTAGGAAGGGAATTCACCGGTGGCACGTAAACATTTCAGGGAATGTTCTCGGGTGAGACGGACTGAGGTGCCTTTAAATTAGACCTGTCATTCGAATTTGACAAAAGTCGTTTTGAGTTTGAGATTGGTAATTACCGAGTAACCTTGAAGGAGACCATCGGAAGCATAATGAAGTCGAGATGGAAGTGTCGAGATGAAGAGATGGAAAAACAAAAGTGAAAATTGGCAGTTGCCCGCCACAAAATCAGACGAGTAATTAGGTATCAGGTACGGGTGTTGGTGTCCGTAGGAAATTAAAATCAATTTTAGAGGGAATCGTTCACCTGGTGGTGTGTCCTCTCCCCGTTACAGTTTCCGATAAAATTTACTTAAGACGGATATTGGTACCTGTACGATTTCAACAGTAGCCGTAGCACTCGTCCAAACCGACATTCTCTTTTTATATTTTCCTTGAAATCAGGTGTGACACACACCGGCGCCGGATCGGACAAATTTTCATTTTCAGTTATAAAATGGCGGAAACGCACTCGGAGAGAGTTTATTGTTTGTCACATACCTTCGGCGTGTTGTTGTTTTATTCCGGTGAAACAGGTAGTACCTTCGAGTATACATCCGATGATTGTTTGTGCCCTTTGTATCGGCGAGGAACGCACCTTGTCAGCCTGACGGATTAATTGCCGTCCAGCGATGTTTTCAAACACGAAGGCGTATTACAAACGCAAGAGCTTGAGTAAGCAACGTCGAGTTTGAAGGTCTAGAAATGGGAAGAATCGCTTGAAAAGAACAAGAGGAAAAACAGGTGTTCAAAGCGTGAGATGACCAGCTCGGCAATACCGAAATTGTGGTACGCGAGCAAGAAATTTGCTTACTCGCAAGCGTCGCAAGAATTGATGTTGACGCAATGGAGGAAATAAGTTTTTGGAAGTGTCGACAGGATGTTAAGACGAACTCGCGTGAGAAAGAAAAGAAGAACTTTGTTCTGATTTGCTGCTGTCTGACGTGGTTGTCTGTGAGAAACGAGACGGGGTTGATGAGGATACAGGAAACGATGGACGTTAGGTCGAAGTTTGCTCTTCCTGTTTGGAACCTCTGGATGAACCTTTTTGTATTCCCCTGAGAACAAGACAATCGAGCGTTTAAATTTCTTGCATTTTAACAGCGGGAAGAAACTATTTGCAACTAGTTCATCTGGTTATTTTTTTGTCGTAGACACGTACACGGTCGGATTTTGCTTGTGTGGCCATTTTTTTCTTTGGGGTTGGGGAGGGGAGAAGCCGCTCAAATGACAAGTCTAGTTTTAATGTGGCAGGGAACAAAAAGAAAGAAAAAGGTAAATAATAACAAAGCGAATTGAATTACAAGTAACATTTGAAGCAGATTTTCTGATGATCGAACAATTCTAACGGGAGAAAGAAGGCATCTTGACGAGTGGAAAATGGCGGTTGCGTGTTGAGGCAGAGAAGAGAGGCGAGCAGGTACCTGGCCAGCTAGAAATTGGACCGATGAAAAACTGGACCGACCGAAATGAAGCCCGGGTACTCGAGAGTGTCGGGAGGAGGGTACCTTCTTAGCACCTTCTTCGGTGCCTCAGGCAGCTGCCAGTTTCGACTCCTAACTACCCCCCTTGGAGCCTGACTTCCCAGAGCGCCCCCCCTTCCGGCTCCCCACACCCGCTTGACCTTCACCCGGGTCATTGTAGAAGTATCCTCGGATTACCCAAGTCAAGTTTCGAGTGGATTAGAGAAAGAAAAGGAATTCAAGCAAATAAATCATTTTTTAAGAAATTTGATATTAAGGCCAGGTACAATATAATAAAAATGGGATTTGGCCGAGGGAACTGGTTTGAGAATTAATGGCATCCAAGAATTCATCCGACGACATCCGACGAGTGTGTGCGTGTGGATATGCGCTCGAGCACACATACCCAGTGTCTATTTTGGACTAGTTAGCACGTAATGCGACCAGGTACTTGCCCGGACCCATTAGTGTAGTCAGGCACGTTACTTTGATGACACCCGCGAGCGAGGGCCAATTTTCGAGATTACAGACCTCCTGAAAACCCCGTCTGTCGCTGTCTCACCCTCCAGAATCCGCTTGGCTGGACCAGTTCAGGTCGGAAATTGGAGCAACACGGGAAACCGGGGCTTTTTCCCCGGGTGATGCCCACGCTCGGTCCGTCACTTGTCTTCTCGTCGTGACCAACTTAGGGAAAATACCCAGAAGTCTACCTGGCGAATTTTTTTTGGGGTGTTATAAATCAGTGATTGTGGTCCTTCGGTGATGGAAAGGTGAAATTGGAATTTCGGTTGATTTTTAGGGATGGGTTTCTAATTTAAGAAGTGGAGCTCTCGTCCAAATTTGGACGATTAAAACCTGGTTTTAGGTTGAGGGGGCGATGGATGTTTTCGAACGTTAGTTTTTCCATAATGAGACTTGTTGTACCTGTGGCCGGGCAAATGTCCAGCGTTTCGGATGTAAATAAACGGTCAGTCTGGGCCCTGATTAATTGGCGTTGGGTTTCCACATGTAAAAGTGGGAGCAGAAGGTGTCGGGTTTTTTCTCCTCGTTCGTTCGTTCGTCTGCTTCCACGTGGGCGAGGGAATTCGTCGTCGTTGCGGGGTAAAAGGAGAAATTCTTAAACATTTTTTTTCCCTTTCTCGTAATCAGATTTAATTTCACGCACTTGGAAAGGATGAGCAACGGTCATGGGGACCCTCGGGGGCCCTGCTTTCGACCCTGCCGTGTGGGAACTCACTGGACACCACTCGCGAGTGTACCTGGCTGACGTCCGGTCTTGTGCTTTCCCGTGTGGCACCGACGCCTTCTCACCTGGTCTGCCTGCGCGTACCTTTCACGCGAGGCCGAACCCGTGCAAAATGCCACTTGAGCCCGCGAAGAACACTCACGACTCTTGTTCTTATTTCCAATTTTCACTCGGACACGCAATTAATCCGGTGGATTTATCTTTAATTAAAACGTCCAGGTTTCAGGTTCGAATGACGTGTCTTCACCCACCACAGTATCTGATTCCGATGCCTTGTTACCCGTGTTATTGGCTTTGTTTGGTGTTATTGATTCTGTTTGTTGTTGTTGCCGCCGCCGCGCAAGAATTACGTTGTTAATTCTGGTTGTCTGTGTAATTGTTGTTGTTATTGTAGTCGCTGGTGTCCAACTTCACGTTAATTGCTTGGACGGATTTTTGTTTTGATTCGTCGCATGAATTCATAAATATTTTCCTGTTGTCGCCAATTTGAATGGAGAGGAGAACTTCTTGTTGGTGCGTTTTGTGTTCAGTCTCACCTACTTCTGACCGGGGCCCTTGAATAATTTTCAATTATTTACATGACAATTCCACAGAGACCATTGATTCCATTGTTCCTTGTTGACATTGCAATAAATAAAAAAGTAATTTTAACACGAGGATTTTGAGTCATTGGCGTCACTTCTCGTCGGCAAGGTGGTTGCTCATTGAAGTGCCCAAAAGGTGAATCAGACGGTACTGTCCATCCCCCCTTGTCTTGACACGCACGGTGAAAATTGATTTTTGTCTGTCCGAGGCGTCCACAAGAAGAGGAAGCCACGGTCAGGCGTGTTACCTACAATATTTTTTTGACCGTTTTCAGCTAAGACACTTTTACTGTTTAATAAAAAAAAATCACCATGCGAACGGAACATGGCGGACAAAACGGTCGGTTTGATTGTGACAAGAGCCGGCAACGGAACGAAAGGATTTGCATTTTGCGTGATGGATGCGTGTCACGCGATGCATAAAACGCCGGCGTACGTATGAAATTGGACTCGAGACAACGGAGGTCTCCTCCCGATGAAACCTTACTGGTCCTTTCACAACCTTCCTTTCAATTCGTTACGCTTCCCTCAATATGATGCGGACTTTGGCCGCTCGGTGCTTGTGGATTTTGACAGTGGCAATGTCCGTTCAGATGCTCGAAGGAGTTTTTCATCCGGCGGACAAAACAGGACAGAGGAGCAAGGAGAAAAGTAAGTAGACAAAACTTTGTATGCGTTTTGCATCCAGGCGATGGACCTGCCGTCGACCTGGGAGTGTTCCTCAACTGTTTTGACTAACCTCCTCCCGGTAGACCGTTTATATAGCCATAACAAACGTGTTCCATTCAGGTACTCACGTTCTGGTCGAATTGGAACGGCAGGTACCTTTTCCCAGGCCAGAGAAAACGATCTTTCTCTTTCTCTGCTGGCCCTGTTAAAAAAAAGACCAAACAATTACGAGAACACGCACAATTTCAATTTGGCCAGGTGTCCGCGGGCAAATGACAAGGTTGGCAAATTCGCGAGATAATCGAAAATGATGGAAGGGCAATTAATTTGGGCAACATCGCCATTCTCACAAGGAAAAAAACCGTTTACAACAATGTCGATCATTTTGAATTTGAAACGGTGGGTGGTGGGAAAGAGTGCATTTGTTAGTATAATGATGGCGTTGTTGTTCGTGTCTCGAAGTGACCTTTCGAGAGACCCAAGACACCTAAACCTGACGCAGACGCAAATTTCTTGTCGCGTCAACTTGAATTTGACTGCTGGAATTGACAGGTACACAGGTGCAGTGGTTCACCTGGTTGGACTCGGAAAATGGAAGAACAAATACCGGAGTCTGGTTGCTATCAGCCAGAAGGTAAAGGGCCTTGTAATTTGCGCTCTCTCGGGAGTTTTGCGTTCTTTTTCGGGGAGGGGAAGTTTCAATTTCAACTCGGTACTCCCGGTTAGTGCTTTTCGTGTTTTCCACGCCGAGTCGAACTCGCTTTTCTTCTCAACACTCAGACTGCAACAGCCCAAGGGAGGAAAGTTTGTCCCGTTCAAATGCGAGATATGAATTTTATTTTATATTTTGTATATTGCATACATCGTTTTCGTTTTATACTGTAAAACCGTAGGCAAGAGCATCTGATTCTCGCAGATGTCTAGGTGAGAAAACTTAGGTGTAATGTCGTCGCGTAGGTGTGAGGACTGTCGTGTAGCACAGTTTCGTTTGTAACAAGACGACAAGCAGACGAAAAAAGTAGGTTGCGACAGTAGGGCAGAAACAGGAGGAAGTACTTACGTGTATGCATACAGGAAAATCCAACTAATAGAGTAATCCAACTCACAGTTGGAGCCCATAGCAGTACCCATCTTACCACGGGTACATCTCACACACGCGGTGGACCCATGACGAGATTGCCGGAAGCAGCGTGGACAAGTACTCCCTGGAACATTTTGGGTGCAAAAAAAACAAAACGGGCATTCATTAAATCGTAAAAAACGGTTTGAATTTGATTTATTAACAAAATAGAATTATCCACGTAATTTAAAAGAACCGAGAGCGTGCTCTGATTGTAAAAACAAAGGGGAAATGTGTACGAAACGCTGGTTTTGTAGATCGTTATAAGCGGATGATCGATCATTTCTGGCGTAATTTGGCCAGCCGCACGTCTGGATTTTAATGTGTGTGTGTGCACTTTTCTTTTCAAACCGAAGCAAATCGTTTGCCTTGGGTGAGCCAAAAAACAACTACTAGGAGTAATGGTAGTAGTAGTGGTAGTAGGTGTTGTTGTTGTAGTACCGTAGCCAGCACCCTGAATGCGGCAATGCCCCAATTAATCGAATGGGGCACTAATTACAGTTCGGAAATAACGATGGAATTGAATTTCGGGGCCAGGTATACGGAGAATTTTACGCCCCAAAATGGCGGAAACTCACAAAAACGGCAAAAATTGACCTACGCGTCTATTCGCCGTGGAAATGAATGATTTTCAATAAGTCGATTATTAAACTTATTGACAATAATTTAAATTTCCTGGAATGGTTTGATGGTCCCGTCGAGAGGTGTCAATAGGACCCTTGGGGTCCGTCGGTTGTAATTTACAGGACGGTGATAAATTCCTTTCAGGCACTTGAGGTAGAAAGGTTGGTACCTGAACGCGATCTACTCATTTCGACTGCGCTAATGGGTTCTAAACGGAATTTCAGAGGTGCTTTTGTCTTCTGGACAATCGCGTTCATTATACCTGTGTGGCTGTGCTTGTGCATGTGCCTGTGCCTCTCTACTCTGCATCTGTCCTTCCCAATGCTAAAAAAAAAAACGTTAGCCGATTTCGTAACTAATCAATCACACGTGTGGTTACGGAGGTACCGGTACCCTGTGAAGAAACGCTTTCCTAATGAGTACGTCAAAGTAGGAAAACCTTAGAGGTACAAGTTCGGTTCCCACAGGTCTCGGATATCCGTGGAAGGTTTTCCCTCCCGTCATGTAATACAAGTTGTAGTTGTCTTCACGCCCCAAAATATTTAAATTGAGTTGTTTGCCACCAGCGGAATGCTGCACTTCGGAATGTTCCAAGTCTTAAGACAAACATACGTAGGTACCTGTATGGTTATTTACCATTGGGTTTTGATACCCGCTCTTGAACCCGGTTAAAGCGATCGACTCCAACTAGCGGAGGAATGATAATTGAAATGGACTTAAGTGCGTCCGCTAGATGTTTCTCTGTTTATATGAATATTTCTTTCACTTTTGAAATTTTACGATCCCTTTGGGCTGGAACCGTCAGATAGGTGCCATAAAACACTTTATGATGGTGAAAGAAGTGATGGTGCCCGAACAGACATCGAAGCGTCCGACGAGTACCTCTCTGAACACGTCGAATGTTAGCGGAGAGATGAGTTGTCAATCATTTGGATGTGGATTGCACGCTTTATGAGTCTGCTGTTGTTGTCGGTACCTGACCAGTCATACTTGTACTTGTATGACCAGGGAGCAGACACCACCAGGAACGACGTTCAGGCACCAAAAATTCTCCCTTTATTTTCCTCTCTCATCAACTGTCCGTGCCGTCGGTCGTACGCGTCTGATGCCAGCAAAGTTGAACCTGAAACGAGAACCTTAATAATAAAAAATGAACAATGGCTTATCTGAGTCCGTTTCGTTATACTCCCATACACCTTTTTCTCTTGATGAACACACCCGTCGTGATTTAAGTTCGACTTAAATGACATGGCAAGTAGCCACTCCGGAGTCAGTGTGCGTGCCTTTGTACCTGCATGTGTGAGTTTCTGCCTGCCTGTGTACCCAAAAACAATTTCCCGGTTCGAACTCAAAAAATTCTTTCTGATTCCATGAACTTTACTCTTTGATTTGCACGGTACCGGATCGATAAACCAGGTACGGTTTTGTTCCCCGGGAGTTTCTCTTTGCCTTGCACAACTCAGAAGAAAAAGGAAAACCGAACGGAAAGTGACCTTCGATTTTTTTTCATTGTTCTAAATGGGCAACGGTGCCCTTGTATATACATTTTTGTACTAGTGTAAGCAGCTTAGGCGTGTGGTTTGGGTGTTGTAAATTAATAATCTCTCTATGTATATCCCCCGCCGTTTGGGAATTGAACACGAAATCATTATTACTTATTATTAATAATAATATCTTTGCTTGAATATTCGAGCTGCATGTTCGAATTCAGTGCACTCGTCACATCTTCCACACGACCTTGTTGAGGATTTTGTTCAGTTGACTACCACTCTAGCGGCACTGCCACCGATTTTCCATTTGAATATTTAGCTAACGGTTAATAATTTACTTACGTTACATAACATAAGGCGTTGGTCTAATTTAATAGAATTAAATTAATTGGAAGCCGTAGGATAAATTACAGTGAAACCCATCTGAAAAAGTAGGATTGAATCTCACGGGTTATTACGAGTGGTTATGTAAGTTTTAACTTTTGTACTTCTCCGTGTATGTACATATATACACACACGCATGTGCATGTTGTACGATGAGAAGCCTGAAACGCATGCGTGCCTGATACAAATTTCTCGAAGATGTGTCGGAAGTGGCACGTTTCCGCTGTACCACAGGTACGGAGATTATAATTTTAGTATACATTTATATATAAATAAGTGCTTAGAAGGATAATGTATGTTAACACGTGTCGGTTTCCCTAATGAACTCCCCGAAGGAGGTTTGAATGACGTAGAACGTTGTACGGTTACATCCTTAGGTGTCTCCCCGTCCACTGGAAAGGAAAAACAAAACAACTTCGGGACCACCATAAAATTTGATAGAGCAATGCTTGTCGGGAAACGGACCTTCCCTGATGGGTTAAATTAATTTGGTCCCACTCAAAATCACATTGGATCGGTTGGAACCCTTTGGAAGGACCGTAAAAGATGGCGAAGGACCCGAAATTAAGTGAAATCGATAGATCGTTTCCGGTATTTAGAGTTGGATCACTTCCCGTCTGCCATCAATTTTTACTCTACTATTTAATAGGACATAGTTAAATTGTTTACCATCCGGATAAACCCGGCCTATTAAGGGTAGATATTTCTGCCGCGAGTGCTACCGTCATTCACTGTGAGTAGGTACCTGTTGTCGTTTCGGGTTTCCGGTCGACAGACAAACTCATCGGTCACAAGGGTGTGTGATACCTGAGAGTCTAGACGTTATTCTTACTCAACTCGATCTACTCGACGGTCGTTGACTACTTAACGCATGATATGTTTTTCTGGCAAATTGAATAACTAAAACTGTTTACACACCACAAATTGAATTCGTGTAATTTACTACTTGAAATTACTCGGGAAGTACATTGGTCGTTAAATGAAACGTCCTCCTCTGCCGGCTCGCCATGGAAAACATTCAAAATGGCCAACGAGGAGTCGGGTAACGACATAATCGAAGATGTGACAGATTTATACACGTACCCACGAACACATACTTATAGAAATATTCCAAACACGTAAATCCGAGTTGGATGTTAAAAAAAGAAAAAGTTATTAGTTGTAACCGAAAACTCGTCTGCGGATTAAAGAAAGATTCCTCCGCAAGTCGGTCCGACGAGCAGAAGTCTCCGACCGGACCCCTAAGCCTTAACACGACCCTGAAAAAAATCCTTCTCTGACAGAATCCGATGAGAGCCGCTTGTTTTGCCGTCGTATCATCCCATCATTTGATGATGCGGACATGTTTTCATCTGTCGTGGCTCGGGTGAAAGATCAGAAAAGTACTATTTCCTGTTTATTGTGAATCCTTTTCGTTCTTTGAGTGACGAGCCATGCGAAAAAAAATGAATTTGCCGGATAAAACCGACGAGTTGTTATTTCGCTCTTGTCAACAGCACGGTTGGCAGACTCCAAAGGGTCGTTCTCTTTCCTTTGATGGCTGGCGACGCACACACCGAGTACCCTCTACTTTGGGTACCACACCACCACGTTTCGCTCCTTCACTGTGACTCGTACTCTCGACCGAATTTCGATTTGACTTTCTGTACCTGTTAATTACCGGGTCAGTTTGTCAGTCATGAAAGACTCCGCCCAGTGATTTAAACATTTTTTTTCTGTATCATCATGAGATACCTGAAATGTTTCTGGTGTTTTTTTCTGCTGCGAAGCCGAAGTCTCAGGGGTCTCCGAGGTCTTTGCCTTGCCTTCCTTCCATGGCCACGGGGAAACCGTTTGGCAATTGATTTTCTCAAAACAAATGTGGCTATCTGCTTCATCTTGGACGCGGACGTTGCCACATCGGGGACTTCGGTGCCAACTGCGCCAAAATGGCCCATTTCGGAAGCAACCAGAAAAAGGATCAAACCATGGGTGATGACTGAATTTATGGTTCGAGATCTGACTGACCTTTTGTGGCACCAGCCTTTTCTTTTGGACGGGAGGGCTCAAGGGCTCATGTTTTACAGCGCTCCTTCGTCTCTGCAAGTGTCCCTGAAATGGTGCAGAAAAACGCTTTTTAAGTTGTGTCTTTTTTTTACTTTTAATTTACAAGGAGACCGAAACCCTCCGGTTGTCTGTTTCTTCGCCATATGAACGTTTTTAGCAAACTGCCGAAAAGCATTGCCGTTCATTCCACCGTCTTCTCGTTCTTCTGTTCGGGGAGTGCGTCATTTTCCCAAATCATTGGAATTTGTCGGCTTGATCGATTGTCCTGTCAATTGTTGAATTTTGGGTTTATTTTTTTTGGTTTTTTGGACATGTAGAGACACATATTTCTCGATTTTTCCTACCCGGGATGAGCGTCACGGTTTCAATAAAATTTATTTATTTTAAAATTGAAAGGACGCACATTGCAAATGTTCCCTTAAAATAAATGCAAAAACCTCAAAAGTTTCAAACCGTACGAGAAAAAGATCAACCAGACATGAGTAAAGGAAGCTGTCCAAAAGAGTCAGTCGACCGAAATCGGTTGAAGACCGCAAAAGCTGGACAGTTTGGACTGTGAGCAGGAATGTTGTAGTGGAAAATGTATTATTTCTGGAGGAGTTTGCGGGAAAATGTTGTCCATCGAAAGAAAACCACCAGAAGAAGGAAGTTCATTTAATCTATGAAACGTAATCATTAAGCTAAGTACTTTGAGACATTCCAAGTGGCACGGAAGGATTGAGAGCTTACCGTCTGTGTTGTGTTACGTTTCTGAAACGAGTCTGAACGTCAGATGCCCACCTTGGAAAGAATCGCGCCAAAATTCCCAGGAAAATAGTTTAGTTTAGACGTGTAGTGCAGATTTTTACTGAACCCATAACTCTAGTAGTCAATAAGTAGGAAAGACACATCAACAGGTAGAAATTTCCTTCGAACTTTCGCTTTCCAGTCGGTTGTTTCTAGTCATTCCTGTAGCCTGGATTCGGCATTTTTGCTACTTTTCCAAAAGGAAACTCTTGGGATTTTTTTAAAATTGAAGGGTTACGCATTACAGCAGAAAAGTATTTAGGTAATAGACCGTGTCAAAAGGATTGGGTGACGAGATGAAGAAGAACAAAAGAAGATGGAGTGTGGCAGAAATTCCTGAAGAAATGCCGCGGTGACACAAAGGAATTTTCAACTAAATTTGGACATTTGGAAGTTCCATTTCTAAACTTGTAATTGCTCGTATACGTTGGGCAAAAGAACTGGTAACTGGTCACGTGCCAGTTAGAGGACAAAATCCACGACGGTGGCACTTCTTGTATCTGAAGGAGAACTTGTGGGTCTTCTTACTCCGATACCTGGTCTTATCGTTTGGTACTCTCCAACTGTCTCGCTTATTTGCCATGTTGTACCTTTTAATTGAGTACCTTTTCTCGGGAGGTGTAGCAGAGATCGAACGAGAATCAATCACGGCCTGTGGGAAGATCGTCGTCGGCGTTGTGGGTCGAGGCCAACAAGGGCAATTTCATCCCCCGTGAAACAGATGTCCGTGCACCTCTAACACCTGTCCTACCGTTCTCCAACTAGATCAATGGGACGTATCTCCGTCTCGTTCGCTCTCACTATCTCTCCTACCGGATCCTTTCGACCGTGCCTGAGCCTTAATCGGTTGTCAACCACGTCCGAATACACCGAACATCAATTATCCATTGATTTACACATGCAGCAATATCAGAAATGTTTTATTTATTGAGGCGTTGAGTGTGACTAGACGGAAATTAAAATTCCAACTTCCTGTTTGGGGCACTCGCTGCGTGATGACTACCCGTACCTGAAACGTAATCGGTACTAATTACATGCACCAACATGACTGTCTCATGTCGCCCCGTTTCTTAGGCTTTCACCCGGGGGTTTCGACCCATCAATCAGCCCGCTTTCGGAGTCTTCTGATTGTCGTCCCACCTAGGAAATATCCATTTAAACCGCTCTCCCTCTCCTCCATTCCTCTCTCTCTCTTCTCCCCCACAACCTCGCAGCCCTTTAAGAGATTTAATTGGGTTCTCAAGTTCTTCGCCTTCTCTGGTGGTCATCGTAGATTTTGGGTGTTGGGCCGTCATTTCACCGGTCATCTTCTTTACTATCGAAACGTTTATGCTTTCCTATTCTTTCTTCTTAACTCCTGACATTTTTATGGTCCCACTATTGAAAATTTACGGGACAGGACATTAAAGTGGTGTGCCTGGATTTTTATGTCACTTTCGGGTTCATATCGTCCGCGGTTCTCCTTCTCTCTTTCCTTCTCTCACGAAGTAGAGAAAAACGGGGGACATAATTTAAATTAGAGCGTTTTTATTCTTCTCATGTACGTGGTGTTCTTGTCGGGTGATGAGAAAGGTTACTCGGTGCTTGTCTTCCTTATTTCTGACTCTGTAAGTGCCTGTTTGCGTGAGGGGCATTTCTACCACAGCATTGCTGACAGTGTTGATTGCTTTGGTGCCTGCTTCTCTTCCCGTCTTTTCATCAGAACAGTTTGAGAGGTCGGCTAAAGAGGTGGTTCGTCGTACCGTGACGTGTCTGATTGTTCGATTAGAACACGAAGCCGATCTGAGTGTTCTTGTTGTTCGAATTGGTTTGATGAAAACAAGTAAATTTATGGTTTATGGAGAGAAGTTCAGGGCAGTTGGAAGTCGCTTTACATTTTAAAGTGTTTTTACATTAATAATAGCCTGCTAAGAGAGGCAGGTAATAAAGTAAGCGATCACTGGATTGAGAAGTTGTTTTATTCCTTAATCCAGAACGAAATGCTTTTGACTTCGAACTTGACCATTATCATCATCACCTTGTCCCCTTAATCTTGGCCTTTATTATTTTTCTACATTTGACGGTTCCATTTTGAAGGAAAAACACTTTCCAGCTATCACCGAGAAAGAAACTACAAATGGGACCTCTTCGACTCACCTGACGAATGATTAAGGTGTTGATGGTAGTGGACGAAATCGTCAAACGAGTCGTCTTCAATCACTTCCGTCGTCGACTTTCATTCGGAGGCCTGAAATCGCGGTGGGTTTTCGTACCTGGCGAAATGAACGCGTGGGTTCAAGTCGGTTGAATTATCGAATCCTATGGAAGATAGACCTTAAGGTAGACTTCCGCCGCGGAATCATTTCTAATATTATTATTCTAATAGTTAGTAACATCGAATTTGATGAGTCCGCCTAGTAGGAAGACGACGACTTGTACTCAAACGTAGGCAGTCGAAGTGGAAAGCGACTTCTTGGGAGTTGGGACTTGGGTCATTCATTCATTCGTTCGTTCGTTCAGATGAGTCCGTGTGGCAGCGTAGAAGGCCCGGCAGCAAGGAATTGCTGTCGAATCGCCTGCACAACCTTACCAGACTCCACTGTCGTCCGACTGGCGTTGCAGAATTCGATTTTTGCAAGTCAAACACAACGTCCATGTGTTTTTACTTTGATTGGGTTGTTGTTGTTGTAATTTGCACAATTCAGGCAGCACAGTTGCAATTATGGTTATTGCTGTTATGAAAAAATAAACGATCAGGCGGGAAAAGTTTACTTTGTTCACTTGATGCGGTGAAAAAGAACGGCACAACCGTAGGCAGTCTTTAGATATTTTTAATTGCATGCGAAGTACCCGCGGGTGATGAGACCCGGGTGCTACCCGCGTGCCTGCCCGGGCGATACAATTAGCACATCCGAACACCCAAAAAAATGTGGTCGCCATTACTGCAATAAAATGAATTTGCTTCCATGTGGCAATGCCCGTTCTCGGCTCGTTTTTCGTCATCGTAGCCCACTAGTTTCTAGAAACGTCACCGTTGTAACGGGTATTTTGCATAATTTCCACCCACGTGAAAATCGCCCGTTTTTAGGGTGCCCCCGTCGGATGAGTCCCGGGACTGACTTCTGCTTTCGAAAGTTGTAGAGTGTTGTTCGTGACACGCAGAGCAGTGAACGAGGGGATGACTGGAGCAGGAGAATGAAATAATACTCGGTCGGAATACACCAAAAGAAAGGTATTTCCACGAGTTCGAAGCGTACCTGGCCTTAAAGAAACGCTTTTAGTAATTTCACGATCTAATTGATAAGAGTGGTCGGCTTCAAGATGGCCAGTCGTAAAATGGTACTCACATCATGACCAGGTTCACCTTGGAGCCTCAGACTCCGTTTCTTCTGCTATTCGAGCTCTATCATTAGCATCGTGATACCAGAGTGTGGAAGAATAGAAAAGAGAAAATTTGTGTGGAAAAATGCTGGGTGGTGGGCAAATCGAACCTGCCGAACAGGCAGCCACCGGTCGCGGCCAAGTGTTATTTTTCTGTCACCGAAGACTCAGCTGATGTAAAAATGCAACGCAGAAGACCTGACAAAAGCAGCAAGTCAGCCTGTGTTTTACCGTAGCTGGCAGAGCTCTTCGATGGAATTTTAATGCACTACGAAACTCTTATACCTAATATGTATCATTACCGTTGAATCAGGTTCCCTCGACGCGAGAGGTCCACCAACAACAAAGTCAGATTATGTGAGGATAATGAGTCGCAGTAATGATTTCCCAGAACGGGAGGATGACGATTAGAAGATGACGCGAGTAAGAGAGGATAATTGTGGTGAAACCGAGTAGAGTCGCTTTGTAGTTGATACCCAGGGATGCGAAGGGCCTCGTTGGGCACCGGGTCCACGCTCCTCCAACTGGGGTCCTTTTCCCCGGGAGATGAGGCGATAAATGGGTTTCCGGTCATCGTCTTTGCTGTTTCATCCAGCACCTCCCATTTTCCACCTTCTCTCACGATCTCGTTCATCACCTTTCCGTGGATGGCATGAGTTCTTTATGTATCATAACTAGATCGTGAGATAACCGAGATAATCGAGGTATTGAATCCGAACGATTTACGAGGCAACTGTTAAATTCGGTCGGGGGCCCCGGCACCAGGACCCTTCCTCGAATGTTTTTCCATGTCTTGGGCTGGTGGTCGTGTCACTTCACTGTCTCCCTATCCCGGCCTTCCACCGAGTGTCTCTCCAACTTGCCTCCCTCCACCTTCAAGATGGCAACAACCGATTATTTCGTATCGAATAATGCGCTTTCGTGCGAGATTTTGTGTAAAAATTACGTTCAGAAGAATCGTGAGTTTCACACCGGGAACATTAATTTCAGCCACCAGCACACCGTGACCAACGTCTGTTTCAGAAAATAGAAATAGAAAAAGAAGAAGAAGAAAAAAACGTTTCCAACTCCGGAGGATGAGAATTGTTTACGCGTTTTCTCTACTATTAAAATATTTGCATGCTTTGTTATTGTTAAATTGTTCTCTTTATGTCTCTTGTACCGAGTCTTCAGCGAGATTTCATCCCGTGAGCAACCACATACCTGACGCCCGCTTTCAAGGACAATTTTTACTGAAAAATTGAAACGGATAATTGATTTAATGGCGATGACTGTCATAGCCACAGTCCCATGGATTGGGCAATAAAAGAGACGTGTTATAACGCGAGCCTGCAGTCTTTCTGGTGATGCCACGCTTATCCTTAATCCGACTTAAGAATAGAAAAACAAGAAATAGGCTTGAAATTCCTCTGAGAGAGTGCCGGAGTTCATAAAAAAAAATATAAGAATGGTGCAAGGAGACCTTTAACCTTGAAGGATGAAACGAAAAATAACGGCTGGCAGGAGGGCAGAAAGAGGTCCAGCAGACGAGTTTTCTGGTCTCAGGAAATGAGCCCATGCAAGGAGGCTTAGGGTCAATGATGGGGAGGACTGGGGCCCCCACTGGCAGCAGCCAGGAGGTCCGACCCAACGGGGGAGCCAAATACCCCTGATGGTACCTCAAGGCCTTTCACGGTGTCTTTGATGGTATTCTTCGAGCCAACAACACATTTTATATGAATCTATGAGCAGGAGGAGGACACAGTGTATTAAGTTACATGAGTACTTGTTACCAAGTATATTTTTTATTGTTGAGAAATCAGTTTCTGGACGAGTTAAACGAGGTTTCACCACCTCCAGGTCACCCAAGAGAGTAAGCTGACACGAAAATCTCTCGTCTTCGGTTACTCCTTTACCAGTTGGCCTTAGTCCATCGCCTTGCCTTGTCTTACCTTGGCTCTGACATTGCCATTCGTCATACATTTTTTCCAACTTCTTCTTCGTATTCACCTTTTCATCCGTAAAAATGTATTTTATTTCAGTAGATCTGCCTCGCGTATAATTTTTATAGTTGTAATTTGAGGTTTCCAAGCAGTTTCCCCGGTTAATTTATTAGTGATAAATCAAGTCGTTTGGCACCGGACGATTGTTTATCCGATTACACGGAATGAGAAGTGATTAAATGGTGGAATGGAAAAGAATACAACTGGATGCTTTCGGATCCTTTAGGAGGCTGTGAAAAGGCAGACGAGAAGCGAAAGAATGGAAAACGTCGAAAAGAGGTGGACGTGGCTGCATTCCAACGTCAGGTCCGACAGAAGTGCAAAATTATCACTACCTGACCGATCGGCGCCCGAGGCCTTTTCTTCTTTGGACAGAAAGAAAGGTGTCCTGTCATGGGTCTGACCACTGAGACAGATTCCATAAAATTTCAATTTCATTAGGACGTGTCCGGTTTGGTTGCTGTTGCTACACGAACTTCTTCGACCCCACTTGAGGTACACAACTGCTCTCGTTCGTCTGGCCCACTCGATCAACTTCGCATCCAGCGGATGTTCTACATTTCACGTTGTCATTCGATTCACGAAAGGAAGTGTCTGTTTACGGGAGGTGCGTGCCATATTTTTCACCGAGCGTTTTCGCAATTAAAATTCTAATTAACGTTGATGAGTGCGAGCGTAATCAAATCTTACTGGAAGCCAATCAGATGAGGTGTGCACTCGGTAGCCGTTGGCGAACCCAACAATGCTAATCTGAAATTACTACCACTACCAGCACCACAACTGCTCCTACCATCAAGAGGCCTTTCAGATGAGTCCAGAGCTCTCACCGCACAATTTATGTAACGATATTAAGTATTACATAAAGAGTGTAAATTATTGGCGGATGAAAGTTAATTTGCTTCTCACCTGAAGAGATCACCAAGTGTGATGGAAGTAGGGCCGAGGGTAAACCGAAACGACCGAGAGAATCCAACTCTAACGACATGACCGATACGAATTCCAGTCCGGATTTTCTACGGATTACAATAAACGGTCGAAACCAATTACTTGAACCGAGTTAAATAGTCGAAATAGAAAAATAGTTTTCAAGGCCAGTGCTAAAATGTCTCAGTCCGTTGACCGCATGGAGAGACGATCGGTGCCTGGTGCTCCGGCCGAGGAGATTGCGAAAGAGTCCTGCCTCTGGGAATAGGAGCAGATGAAGTGAGCAAGTACCCGGTCGGGTACCCGAGTGAGAGGGAACGGAGCCGACCCCTAAGCGACCTTTCGCACACGAGGTACCCGGAGAGGAGTCCAGGTTTTAAGTGCTCGTCCTCCATCGTCGGCGTGTCCTTCGCAGGGATGACTGCTCAGGTACGAGTGGATGGTAACCGAGAGAGAGAGAGAGAGAGAGACGAAAACTGAATTTATGATCTGGGATATTTTTCATCTGTAAAACGTTGGATTTTATTATGATTTCGTGAGTGGCAGATATTATCTTACTCCTTCCATCTTTTTTATTTATAATACTCCATTTCTCCGGTTGTCTCTTGATGACCGTCGGGAAATAAAACAAAACGACAAATTTATCGTTGACATCTGAATGGCAAACGGACAGAAGTGTAGACACACACACACACACACGCACAAGAGAAAGAGATGAGGAGAGCGACAAGGCTCGGTCGGAGTTATAAATTTTTTTTCTTCTTTTGGACAGGTCGTTTTTGTCTCTTTTCGGGTACTTTCAGGTACGAGGACACGTAGAAATGGGTGCAGCAGAAGGCACCAACCTTTGGGTTGCTTTAGTCTGCAGTCACTTCTGACGAGAGCAACTCCTTCTCGTTGACTCCGGGCACGGGTTCCACCGTTTTCCTCCTCTTCCGCTTTGCCAGGTTTTCAGGTTCCTCTCGCACGCAATGCCGTCGTCACCTGGTGGAAACGAACCGGAGGAATTTTTTAAACACCTACCTGTACGGTGCATGCTTAATTTAGCGTTATTATCTCTTGTAATAATCTCCAAGTCAAAATGCCAGAAGAAATCATTACGACCGTGCAATTATATATGATCAACCGATTTCGCCATAATTCAACCGTTTCGTTACATCCCGCGCGCAAGAGGGCTATTAATCGATTATTTATTTATTCATTTATTGGTGTTCCCAAGCGATCTCTCTTATTTTCCCTCCCATACGGGCAGGTATATGTGCGCGATCACACCAGTTGGACTCACTTTAAGCAAAAACACGGGGATAGATAATAATTATAATAAGGAGAAAAAACCCGAAGAAAACCAGTACCCGGGTGTTAGGGTCCACGATCTGTAATTTAAGCACCTGATTACTCTAATTGGGTTTTACCTTCGCTCTTGATCTTTTTTCTAAAATTTAAAAGGGGGTTTGCAGACGGGTGTCGGACTCTGTTTGGGTGCACAAGCGGGTCCGCGAAGGTCCCAAACCAGGTGTTCCAAGGAGGTTAGGAAAGGTCTCGGGACGGTGCGACGGAGCAGGAGTTGGATGCCACGGCTCTGACCAGTACGTTCAAGACGATTGGTCGAACGTTGCGTTGCGAAGTGGTTAGTGCCGTTTTTGAAAGGAATTCCAACCTGGAAACGTGTACGTAGAAAAAAAAAGCGAAGGTGAAACGACGCCGGAAGGTGAATCTTCCACACGCACCTAATCGAGAGAGATGGATGAATTTTTCAACTGAGAGAGAGGAGATTAGCATATCTGCTCTCTGAGTACTTAGAAAAATGACTCGGAGGGCTTAGCCGTAAGATCTGGTGGAATGTGAGGTCCGATCAGGTTCGTATCGATCTCAGCCACGGCGGATCCGATGACCAATTTGGCCGAGTATGTGTGATGGATTCGAGAGTTTCGTTTTCGTACAATTGGTCATCCGGTGGAAATAAGTAACTTTTTTGTCAGGTAGAAACTCGTATGGTGCGAGGACCCGACACCCCGAAGAAGAAACTTCTTCTGGCTGTCCTTTAAGGAACGTCATAATTGTCAATTTCATTCTTATATATTGTTATATGCAAGCATAAAAATTTTTTTACGGTTGTACATGAAAAATTCCGATTGTTTTTCTCTGTACCTGAAGTGAGTGAGTCTTGGTTTCCAGTTAATTCCTATTTTCACTTTTGATCATTTGCATAAATGATTCGTTTTCTCGTAACACCACACCGACCTCCTACAAAGTGGAAGATTCGAATGCCTCGAAGGCAGTGCACTGAGCAGACGTCTGAGAAAGGAATCGCAATCGCAGGTGTGCTGAGTGTGACCGTACCTGAAACCTCACTCCCTGCAACTTTTGGGATTTCTCAACTGGAGGCATTAAAAAGTTACCAGCGAGTACTGTTTTCCATTATTTTTATTCATATTTAATTTCGCTCGTTTATTACAAGGATTCAGGTAGCACAGACGGAGACTTACAGGTTGCCAACAACGAAACGGACAACCCACGCCACTTCCCGTGGGGAGAAGAATCTCAGGTGGTGACATCGTGCCAGACGAACGCGTTCGTCGGCTATACCCTCAGATGCCAGACGGTGGTGCGAATGAAGTTGTACAAAATGATAGGAGTGACTGCACACCTGAATATTTTAGGACCATTAACCGGTTCAAAATTCAGGATATCTACACGAAAAAAAGTACTTGAGTGTAGAGTTGACCGATCGTTAGATCTTTCTCTCGATCAGGGTAATTCGATCAAAATTCGAGCGTTTGATGGCGGAACCTTCTACAAAACTGGATTCCGATTTATTTGAGTAATTTAAATCGTGGTGCGGCGCAGAGCTAGAAGTAGGAGGTTTACAGGGATAGAGCGAGATAGAGATAGATAAATAGAAAAAAGCGGCGATTACCATCGAGCATTAAAGCCCACCAATAGGAAAAAAAATTACATGTGAGAAAGAAAAATTCGTTTTTTTTTTTGTTATTCTTGGAGTACCTCGAGCTGAATATTGTAATTTCGATGGGAGCCTGTGCCCGTGCCTGGGTTTTTGTGCGTGTGTGGAAACATTCAGTGTTGAACTGGATTGGAGAGTGATCAATCTGTTGAGAAATTGATCGAGAGAAGCGTTACTCGATATTTTCCACGGAAAAATTCTTTTCCGGTTACGATGAGGCTCGAGGCGGAGGCGGAGTAGTTCAGGTACGATTTACCTGAAACCAAATCTGACGTTTGGCAGGTTCGGGAAACTCTGGTGTTGTGGAGAGTGTTCCCTCGGGGCAGACGGCAAGGCCAAAAGGCAGCCTCTAGAAAATGGCGGCTTGAAATTTCCGTTGAAAAATTGTCGTCGGGTTGTGTGGTTCTGATTTTCGAGCCGCAAACCTTTCGTCCAACCTTACGGTATAGGCGCAACGTGAAAGTGTGAAATTCGGACAGGCCCGCCTTTCTGCTTTTTGGGAAGGGTTTAATTGAACGATTCGATTTGACGGAAAGCACCTGGAAAGCGAACTCAAGTCAGGTAGTTAAAAACATTTTATCCAGTCATTTTTCTCCTACCTGAAATCCCTTCCCATCCGCCGGGCGTTTGGATCAGTTAAAAGGTTGAATTTTAACATGGCAGGTTGACGGAAAGGTACGGTCCCTCTCCCACCAGATTCGATGAAAGCGACGCCCTCGAACTCTCGAACCTGACGTTGTGAAGTACCTAATGGCAACTGATAATCAGGTACCGATTGTCTTCCACCTCGGTGATTGAAACGTTCGATTGGAGAACTTTCTTCTCCACTCCACTTCACTTAACATTTGAGTGTTCGCTCGAAGAGAGTCCGCCTCAAAACGAAAAGGCTGAAGGCTCGCTCGTTAACAGGGGGAAGGGGGGAACGACACATTGGTTTCTTCAATTGGAATTTAATTGTGGGACCGAGTTATCGGATAATGAAGAATGATACTTACCATTAGTTGTAATGTTTGTTACAATAGTAGAGAGTATTTTTCGAATGATATTTAAACACTTAAGGAAAAAAACAACAAGATTGAGGGAAGTTGTGAAGAGAATTTGTGTCTGATTACTCTCTGACAGGAGACCATCGGTGGACACAGGCGGACTGTTAGCCGAGTACCCGTCGAGGTACTCGCCGTAATAAACCCGTCGCCATTATGCTTTCACCATTATCAACCGGATTGAATATATTAAAATTTATGTAATATTGTCTCGGGGTTTTCGCTTACATTATTAATACATATTTATGCGGAGGAAATGAATTCACGAGAACTACACAAGTCGATGGCCGATCGTGGCGATTTTGGTACCGGTGACGTCGGCCCTCACCGAAGAAGCGAGAAACGTCAAATTAAGACGACAAGACGTTTTTTTCCTCATCGTTTTGTGTATTTACATCAACACCCATGCAACTCCAGATAGTTTTATCTGAATATTACATAATGTACATATTTATCTAGTCATCTGTCTCCCCGTCGATGGTTCATCCATCAAACTTTACGATGCACTACATATTGATTTGATTCGACTATTTATCTATCTAATCAAAGTACACACGAGGTCTCCCAACCCATCACAGACTTGAGGTGTCTCTCGGTTGTCGCTACCTCTCATATGTCTGACCTTGTGGAGTCTAACTCCACTCGTGTTCCGTATGACTTTGTGTGGAGTCACTTGATGTCTTCAGCTTGTTGCTTACCTCTGGTGAGGTGATGCTGGTCACCGCAGATGATGGAATTTTGCAATTGACCGAAGTGTTCGTGGAGTGCATTACACACCCATACACACCAACCAGACAAACCACGTTGACAGATCACACTCTTCCGTTTTGATGACAAGAAAGGTTTCGTGCCAAAGCCTCGTCTTGGAGACGAACCCGAGAAATCATGGTTGGATGATCAACACCTAATTGATCAATTTAGACAAAAGATCACGAGATCCGAGTCTGACGAAAAGAATCGAAAACTGAGAGCCTCATGACTTGTTCTTGGACTCCTCTGATATTTTAAGTAATTTTGTCTTTTTCTTTCTCTTTCCAGTATGCATCGGTACAAATGGACGAATGTCCGTGCCTTCTAACCGGGAACACCACTACCGAAACCTCCGAGAGAGGTACACTAATTGCAGTTATGTGGACGGCAACCTCGAACTTACCTGGATCGAAGATGATAAACTCGATTTGAGCTTTCTCGAGAACATCCGCGAAGTCACCGGCTACGTTCTCATCTCACACGTCTACGTCAAGAGAGTTGCTCTCCCCAAGTTGCAGATCATCCGGGGTCGCAGCCTTTTCAAATTGAGCATTCACCGGCAGGAATTTGCTTTGATGATCTCTCTGTGCAAGATGCACACAATTGAGATGCCCGCGTTGCGAGGTAAGTCAAATCGATTCATTCGGTCCGGTGGCCGTGAGGTGGTCGGGCAGAAGCAGACGACTCACGAAGCCGCCATTTTCATTCTGACTTTTCGCTTACCCTCGATCGAAATCATTTTCCATCAAACTTGTTTGGAAGAATTCAAATGAAATGTGTGCACGTCCGAAGTTCCCCCGGTTAGGAAATTTGCTGAGGTTAAATCGTCAGGAGCACGATTCGGTCCGTGTGTGTTTGCTTTGTGCAAGAGTTTGCTTGCGTTTGACTTTTTCTTTGAAGATTCGAATTAAATTGCAGGTATTGCTAACGTGAATTTTCATTGAAAAAAGCTTATCCTTCTTTGTTCTGTGGAACTTGCGTTTTCCAAAAGAAGCACGTGCCCAAGCAACGGTAGGAATTCAGAAGGTGATCGTTTCGATTGGCTACTTGCAAGTGTTTAGGGGAAACCTTGGAAGGGAACGCACCAAGGGGTTGTCGTCCCAAGTCGGTGCAGGTTTCAGGTTGTTAGTGCCTACATTCGAAGTACCGAAATTCTTGTTTTGCTTCCGTCCAAACCTCCCAGAGATGTTAGTCAGGTCGTTTGTTGGTCACTGGCTTGTACACACGCGATCATCAACCAATTGAGAATTCTCAAGTTTAACTATTTAAGATTAAACCAGCCGTTGAGTTTTCACTTCATTTGTAAAGAGTACAAGAAGACGAAGAAGAAGTAGAAGAGTAAGAAGAGTAACATGATGATGATGATGATGATGGTGATGGAGTAAAGTCGTGACTAGGTAAGTGCGATAACCGACCAATGGTTACATTAGAGGGACCCGTAATGAAGCCAATTAGGTGGAAATATTTCGAGGAGATGTAGAGGTTGCCCTCTGTTCCTTCTTCACGCACACATACACACTTATATATATTATATTTATATATTTTTGGTTTGGAGAAGATGATGGTTCACATACCTCCGAGATTCGTGAATTAACATCTTTAAAATGGATGCTATTAAGGAGATTTTTGTGTTGACTGATGCATTAGAAGATGGAATTCCTCTCTCTCTCTCTTAAGATGTATTGATAGTTGTTATTTCAACATGGTGACCCGAATTTTTCATTGTTCTTCGACTGGATGAGAATTAGAGTTCGGGGATGAGGAGTAACAAGTACCTGGGGAGAAGTCAGCAGGGTTTCAAGCCGATCCGAGCCCTCGGGGTGGTTTCATAAATTTCCTACCTGAGCAGGTGTTCGCCTGGGTTTCCTCATTACACGTCATTTCTTTTTCTTTTTCTGTTCTGCTCCCTTGACAGGAACTTGCTGTGGTCCTCCTGTTCTCTCAGACCACACCAAAAATGAGCCTGCGTCGCTTTTTCTTTTATCGTCCCCACGTATGCTTCCACGGTCGCCGGTTCGACAAAAATTTTGTGCCCAATAGCATTGTGTCGAACTGTTGGACAAGCAAAAATTCTTGATAAACATCATTACACCGACAGTTAGTCACATTTGTAAATGAAAAACTAACTTGTAAACAACGTGTCGCAATCATCAGTTTTTCTATGAGCTGAGTTCGCCGAGTGTGAAGTTTAGTCCCTGACTTTAATAGAAATAGATTTTTGTTGAACAGGTTGGCCTCGATGTAGCAAGAGTTGAAAACGTTGGAGTTGACACGCCACGCTCATTCGGAAGGAAATTTAATTTAATGCTACCTGACGGAGTATTTCGAATAGATCTTCTCTTATTTGTCTGGTGTCAGAAAATAGTTGTAGGTTTTGACGATGAAAAAAGAAACTTGAATTCAGATGTTGGAATCGTTGGCACGGTTCGGACTTCAGCATTACTTTGATTAGAAGTCTGGTGATTAGAAAACAAATGTTTGAAGTCCATCCTGAGATCGCCATTTTAGTTTTTCTTGTAGAGCAAACAAAATTTTGCATTTGTAATGCTTTGAAACACCCAAATCGTGACTGTGTACATTTAGTGTAAACATTTGTTTACTCGGTAGCAAGTACCCACCCTTTTATGGTTCATCATTAAGAGTCATCCTGTTTGATTTTGCAGACATTCTCGCCGGAGGTGTCGGCCTTTTCAACAACTACAATCTCTGTCACATAAGAACGATCAACTGGAAAGAGATTATCACGGGACCTGACTACCACGATGTTTTCGTTTACAACTTCACATCCCCCGAAAGGATGTGCAAGCCTTGCCATGAAAGTTGTCCCGGAGGTTGCTGGGGCGAAGGACCGGAGAACTGTCAAAAGTTTTCCAAACTGAACTGCAGTCCTCAGTGCTCTGAGGGCAGGTGCTTCGGTCCTAACCCGAGGGAATGCTGCCATTTGTTTTGTGCTGGAGGTTGCACCGGTCCGAAGCAAACCGATTGCCTGGTAAGTGTCGGGGGGGCTAGTTCAGTGGAAAGCACGGCAGGGGATCTCTGCAAAATTGCTTATCCTCTTTATCTATTTGAGCATTGCTAGGAAAACCAAGTGTTTACATTGTTACAAGGCCACAAAAGTCACATTCCTAGTTAATCGTGTGAATTGTCGTAGGCCTGTCGAAACTTCTACGACGAGGGTGAGTGCACTCAAGAGTGTCCTTCAATGCAAACGTACAATCCATCGACATATTCGTGGGAGAACAATCCGAGAGGAAAGTATGCGTACGGTGCCACTTGTGTCAAAAACTGTCCCGAACATCTGTTAAGGGACAACGGAGCCTGTGTGAGGAGTTGCCCCCCGAACAAAACTCCGTTGAACGGCGAATGTGTCAACTGTGAGGGGGCCTGTCCCAAGACATGCAAAGGGGTCGAGGCCTCCGGTAGCGTGAACGCAGGCAACATAGACAGCTTCAGAGGGTGCACCATTATCGATGGTTCCATAACGATATTGGATCACAGTTTCACCGGGTACCAACACATCAACCCGGACTTCTCATTCGGACCTCGCTACCCCAAGATGCACCCGGACAGACTGGAGGTGTTCAGCACACTGAAGGAAGTCACCGGGTTCATCAATATACAGGGATCTCACGAGGACTTCAGAAACTTGTCTTACTTCAGGTAGGCTCCTGTCAAATCCTTTCCTCTAAGAACTGCGCCACAGATTTAGTACTTTCAACCGTTTTCACCGATGGATTCCTCACGGGTACTCAGGCAATTTGCGGTAAATGTCATTTGGGCACCTGTTTTTTTATGAGGTGCATATGTGGTGTACTGAGGTCGTACCTTCATTTGCATAAACCCAAATGAGTTGTCTAATGTCGCGAACCTTCTACCCGGGGTACCTGCGTTTCAATCAAAGCCCTCGCCGCCAAATATTTAAAATATTTCGGTTTGACTAAGAGCTGCAATGATTTTAGGTTCTCTGTATTATTAGACGTCAGACTTATCTTGCGGTTAATAAATTCTTCCCCACTTTCTATTAATACACATACGTGTACGTGTTCGTTATTTGTACATTTTTCTCTCCTAAATGAGAGAAGAAAAAATACTAAATTCAGTATTTCCTAACAGTAAAATTCATCGACTGTTTGCCAGAGAACAAGTCTTGTGCATTAGACAAATTAAGAAGTCGATGAGGAACAAGGTCCAAAGTCCGGAATTCCATCGCTTTCATCATTTTCTAAATTAATTTTCTGATTAATGCTGATCGCGGCGTGTTCAATTCCTGGAAAGACAAAACCTGCACGGATCGACCGAGAAACCTTGTCAGAATCCTCACCACGAATGGAAACTCATTCCCTTTGAACTTTTAGGAACTTGGAGGTGATCGGTGGTCGCACCTTGACGGAATACTTCGCTCTGTACATCGTGAAAACGTCGCTAACCTCACTGGGACTCCAGTCCCTGAAGAAAATCTCTTCGGGAAACATTGGAATTCTCGAGAACAAGGAGCTCTGTTTCGCGAAAGGAGTCAACTGGACGAACATAAAGAAACCTGACGGTCACCAGGTTCTCATCGTGCAGAACAGAAACGAATCCGAGTGTGGTGAGTTGATTTGCCTACCTGCTGAGCCTGTACCTGGTTTTTGCGAGTCGCACCTGAGCCATACGAAGGCAATGACACTTGCATAATTAGGTAAACACGTAGCCTAGGAGTTGAGCGAGAAATTCGCCGGTGCAGATGAGTTAAGAGCTCGTGTCTGCTCGTCTGTCGATGATTTCCTGTTGTTTTGCCAGCTGTGTGTCTTTGCTGTACTTCCGACAGGAGTCAGGCTCGGTCGTGCTGCACCTGCAGTTTACGTTTCGCCGGACCGATACCTTATGCTCTCCTTTTATCATTCACAGTGGCCAAGGGGCTGGTGTGTGATCCTCAGTGCTCGTCAGAAGGGTGTTGGGGCCCTGGGCCTAAGCAGTGCATCTCCTGCGTGAATTTCAAAAATGGAAACGAGTGCGTTGAGAACTGCAATTCGATCAAAGGGTAAATTATTTTTGCTTAATGTGCTAGAAATTCAAATAAATTTACGTCTTCTTAAATTAATTTACTAATTTCTCAACAGGATGTACACTGCGGGACCTAACCTGTGCAAGCCCTGCCATGAGGAGTGCGCGTCCACTTGTTTTGGACCTGGAAATGGAAACTGCACAAAATGCAAACACGTGAGGGATGGCCCGTTCTGCTATGCTTCCTGCCCGGAAACCAAGTACGACGACAACGGAGAATGTAAACCATGTCACAAGAACTGCGTTGATGGGTGCACCGGACCCGAAAACAGGATCGGCCCGAACGGGTGTGTCTCTTGCGAAAAGGCCATCATAAGTGCAGACCTGAAAGTGGTGAGTGTTTGTCGAAGATGACAAGTTCTGTTTGAGGTTTAGTAGAGTGTCATTAACTCAATTCCTTGTCGTTTCAGGAGAGTTGCTTGCCCAAAGATGAGCCGTGTCCGACCGGGTACTACTACGAGTGGGTTGGACCACAGTTTCAGGGACCATTCAAACCGCTTGCCGGTAAAGCAATCTGTCGGAAGTGTCATCCAACATGTAAAAAGTGTACGGGCTATGGAATTCACGAGCAGGTCTGCCAAGAGTGTACCAACTACAAAAGAGGCGAACACTGCGAGGACGAGTGTCCGCAAGATCACTACGCGGATGAAAATACGCAGGAGTGCGTGCCTTGTAACACGGAATGCAGAGGGTGCTACGGCCCTGACGCGTCGCACTGCTACAAGTGCAGAAATTTTAGGATTTACTTGGATGACAATGGACCTTTTAACAACGACACAGCATTCAACTGCACGGCTGTGTGTCCACCAGATGCTCCCTACAAGATTTATCCTGAAGACAATCGTGAGCCCTACTGTTCCCTTCACACCATTGGTGCCATATCTAAATTTGTCGACAACGCTCAGTGGCCCGTCTTCATTACCATCATAGTCGTCTTCCTGGTCATCGTACTCGTCCTCTGCCCGTTCTTTTACCAATGGCGGAGAAAAGTCAAGGCGAAGGAGGAAGAAGTCAAAATGACGCGTGTCCTGACCGGAATGGAAGACAGCGAACCCTTGAGACCGTCTAATGTAAAACCAAATCTGGCCAAACTTCGAATTGTCAAAGAGGCAGAAATGCGTCGGGGTGGCATTTTGGGCTACGGAGCTTTTGGAACTGTCTACAAGGTACGAGACAACAAACCCTGTTTTTCTGAAAAAAAAATCAGCTGCGAGATAGGCGGGTCAAGGGTCAATGATTAATTGTATTATTTTTTGTTTCTCAGGGTGTTTGGGTACCCGAGGGTGAGAACGTCAAAATACCGGTAGCAATAAAAGTCCTTCGGGAGGGAACCAGTGCGAACACGAGCAAGGAGTTCCTGGAGGAGGCCTACATCATGGCAAGCGTCGAGCATCCAAATCTTCTGCAGCTGCTGGCCGTGTGTATGACGTCACAGATGATGCTGGTCACTCAACTGATGCCTCTCGGTTGTCTTTTGGACTATGTTAGAAATAATCGTGACAGAATCGGTTCGAAACCTTTGCTTAATTGGTGCACTCAAATAGCGAGAGGAATGGCCTACCTCGAAGAGAAAAGACTCGTTCACCGGGATTTGGCCGCTCGTAATGTTCTTGTTCAAACGCCTAACTGTGTTAAAATAACAGACTTTGGTTTGGCCAAATTGTTAGATATAAATGAAGAAGTGTACAAAGCCGGAGGAGGCAAAATGCCGATCAAGTGGTTGGCACTCGAGTGCATTCAGCACCGGATATTCACTCACAAAAGTGACGTCTGGGCATTTGGTGAGTACCTGGACGAGTGCGCGGCACCCTGTACGACTCCTTACACGTCCGTCGTATCCAACTGACCGTTGCATGTTTTCTTGTTCGCAGGCGTCACCGTCTGGGAATTGCTGACGTATGGCGGTCGACCGTACGAGAACGTGCCAGCAAGGGATGTACCTGAGCTTCTAGAGAAGGGAGAACGTCTTCCACAACCTCACATTTGCACTATCGAAGTCTACATGGTGATGGTGAAATGCTGGATGTTGGACGCGGACACACGTCCTTCGTTCAAAGAGTTGGCAGATGATTTTGCCAAAATGGCGCGGGATCCTGGTCGATACCTCGTCATTCAAGGAGATAAATTTTTGAGACTGCCTACTTACACAAGTCAAGTGAGTCTATGCCTATGTACCTGAACAGTAACATTCGTTAACATTGGTGCTGACTTCTCTAACGTTTCCAGTTATGTTCGCAGCAGCAAGAGAAAGACTTAATGCACACTTTGTCCACGGGAACGAGCGATGGCCCCGAGACCGTGATGGAAGCCGACGAGTACCTTCAGCCTCAATTCCAAAGGCCGGTTCTACTCAGGGGCCACCAGTCCTCCAGCACGTCCTCATCTCCCCCGGTGACGCCGACCCTCAAACAGTCAGCAGATTCCTCCATTCCTCAGAATCAGCACAACTGGGATAGGGAACTGTTACGGTACGCCCATAGTCATAATGCCCAAAGCAACGGCGTTCCATCCAGGTATTGCAGTGATCCTCTCAGGATAGGAAAAGGTAGGTTGAAATTACATGATCAATTACTCACCTGGACGTCCGGCAATGTAACAGTCCACTCAAATTTCACGTAACTTTCAGACATGGACGGGGTCGACGAGTGTTACGACAATAAGCCGGCAACTGTCGGAGACTTAAAATTAAATCTTCCTCTGGATGAGGACGACTACCTGATGCCATCACCTCAACAGACGGAGACAACCACCACGTACATGGACATAATAGGAGAAAACAAATCGTCAGGTAGGAAAAGCGAAGCGAACCCTCTTGTGACATCCTTGGGGGAGGAGTCTCTCAGTACCAACTCTTTTCTCATTTTCAGATGAGGCGGACTACAGAAACGGAGGTTTCGCGCGACCTCACCCACCAGTCAGTTTGGTCAAGTCAAACACATGTGTAGACAATCCAGAATACATAATGAACAGCGATCAGACCGAAGGTGACATCGGAATTCCTGTGGCGGTGGCTGCGGCAGGCAATCTGGTGGGCATCAACATGGCCAACCTGCCGGCAGGGGGGACCCAGAGCACCCAGGCGCAGAGGCCCTACGTCGCCCAGAAGTCTTCGGAAGAAGAGTCTGACCACGAGTACTACAACGACATAGACAGGTTGCAGAGGGAACTGCAGCCTCTGAGAAGGAACGAGACGACGGTCTGATGTCTGGAACGTCAGTTTCACCTCGTGCCTGTTAGGACCTTCGGTTACCAGTCGCTTCTTTGCCGTTGGATTTTCCCTCCGGCGGACATTTTGAATTTGTTCGAGAGAAGAAAAAACGGGCGGAAAAAGGTTTTAGCTTCCTTATGTTTCCTTGCCGTGTTTTTAAATCTTTTTAAATGGCGTTTCGTTGCCTTCGGGAGGGTTTTAATTCTTCCATTTATTAAATGAAAAACATTTCGACTTAATAACAATTTATTTTTTAATAATTTATTTGTTAGAAATTGATCTCGTATTTGTTAAAAGTTTGTCTAACTCGAATTCCACGATTCTATTGCTTTTGCCGCAGTTCCCGCAGTAGTCCTTTTCTAGTTGTAGGACTTTTTCAGTCTCTACTTTTCACCTACCCCCCTGACTGTTTCCCTTGTCCCTCATGGTTTTCCCGCGTGGTAAAGCAAATATTCGTAGACAATTAATAACTGGGAATTGTTTTTGAGATATTTTAATATAATAATAGAACTGAACCGAGTTGAGGTGCCTTTCAACAGACAGAGCCTTTGCTAGGACCCCCCTGTCTAGGACCGAGCGAGCACCAACAACTTCTGAGATGATTTCTAACAATTGTGTAAAAAAAAAGTTTCACTGAGGATTTGTCTCCTTGACAAAAACCTCCAGGGTTCGAGGAAAAGGACAAGGAAGATACCGCGGTGAGGTTTGAGCAAGTGCAATTTTAGTGTTTTATTGCACCCTTCTGAAAGGTCTGCAGAAGTCCTTTGGACGCCGTTCGGTACCCGACATGTACTACGGGTACCAAGGAAGCAGGTACTTCAGATGATTTTCTGTAGCCTTTGATTTTTCAGTACTAAACTTTTTTAATGTAATGTACCTTTTGTGTCTTGGGTATTAATCCGTTCTCACGCGGACATCTTCGTTTTGTACATCTCCTCGACAATTCTCACTCAAAGCTCAATTAATTAATAAATTACATACACATAATTATAGATAATACGCCTTGAATAGATTTTTTTTTAATTAAAAAATTGAATTAACCAACGAATTGGCTCCCTCAAAACGGCCAATTGACGCATCAAATGATAAAAAAAAACAAATTAATTAATTTTTATCTATTAACAGTTCCTAATGTCCATTAAAAGAAAATTATGTATAAATAAATACTGTGTACATTGTTTTTGTATCGTCAATTGCCATGTATTTTGTCTGCGTGTTGTTAAGTAAACATTTCTCACCGGTCGGTTCAACATTCTTTCAACCCTTCAAAGGTGGTGCGAGTAAGAGGTGAAATGACAATTCGTTTTTCATTTTGTACTGTTAACTCCACTCACCTGGACGGATTAGCGCCGATTAGAATTTCGTCGATCGGGCAGATCGATCGATTTGTTTTTCCGAACTTCTTCCTCGTCCCACCTTTGTCTTGCCTTCCGCTTTCGATTGAACAAATTTGTAACTTTCGAGAACTGTGATAATTTTGCCTTCTCAAGTGATTTATTTGTTTTATTTTGTAACTTTTTGTTTTGTTTTGACGTTACTCCGATCTTTTTCGTCCGGCCGTCCGAACGCAACCTGATCGGAGATCGATCGAGATGAAGGAGGGAAAAGCTCGAATGAGATCGAACGAGAAATGATCTCGCGTCGACTCTCGACTTATTATTATTTTTATTTTTTTTTTTTTTTTTTTAATGTACAAATCTATAGATGTACGTGTGTACACAGTTCTATGTATGTAAAATTGTAAGAAAGTGCTTACGTTTGACGGATGGAAAGCGAGAAAATCGTCTTGTGTTGCAGCGTTACACTCTTATTTAATTTATTTTTCATGTAAAATAATGGAAGGAAGAAAACTGGAACTCAAGTTCAAGTTCTTGAAATTTTGCTCGTGTTCTCTTCGCTTTCGCCCGGAGGGGGCAACGCTGCGATGAAACGATTTTTGAAAATTGTATATATGTATACACATACACACACACTTATATATATATATACATAAATACAGTTTGTGCAAATGAAAAGAAATTGAGAAAATAATTTAAATGAATTGAAACCATTTGTGTTTTTCTTTGATTATTTTGATTGAACCTTTCCGTCCCATCTCTTCCCTTTTCTGTCCTTGTCCCTTTCCTCCTAAAGGCAACTATGCGAAGGACATTCGGTTTTTTTTTCCTCTTGTCTGAATGCCAAATGTAATTGCTTTTTTATTTGGGTCAAGGAAGACTCGGAACAGTCCTGCTGAATGTCCTCAATGTCACTTCTTTTGAAAATAAAATTTCTCCTAGATAGTCTTAATTGGACATTTGACTGAGTAAAAAATTGGAATTTATTTTATGGATTTCTTCAGAAGGTTGCTACTGTGTGAAGGTTTCGTGTCAGAACAGTGTGGGGTGTGTGTGTGTGTCGAAGTGGATTTACATAGAGGCACACAGATAGCAGCCAGTAACTGATAATGAGAGACTGTATGATACAGTTCGCAGCAGGTTAATTTGTAGAGAAAATAAGAAATGTACAGTTGAAGTCTACGTAAACCGTAAATTAGGAAACTATTTTCCTGACTTGTGACGAAGTCGAAGAAGCGAAAGAATGCCATCGTCTAACAAAATTTTAAATTGTTTTAAAACGAATGGCCAAAGTAGTTTTGTTGCATTTTTCATTCTGACCGTCCAGTCTCAGAAAAATTTTTGACGCAATTTGACATTAAAATCTGACAAAAATTTTTACCATTCCTTGACAAAAAGTTTTGTCGATTTTTTTAAAATTTTCCTTGTAGCTTTGAACCACACCGTTGAGCATCGATGAAAGATTTACATCAAGTTATGAAATCGTTTCCACAGTTTTTCAGCTCTCAATTCGCTTAATTTGATATAACAATTATTGACATAAGTAAATTATTAATATTACCAATATGACGTCGTATGAACGTCCTCTGGAATCCGTCCAAAACTGTACGTACCTGGCAGGCAACATTTTCTCAATTTAAAACTTTTAATTGAAGGTAATAAAAATGAAAGATATATGTATACGTATATTCGTTTTTCATGGGTAAGTAGCCCCTCACCCACGAATTTATATTACGTTCTGTAATTTACATTTTTTCACATTTTTAAAACATTTTACATAATTTTTGACCCCGAGACAAGACTTTCGAACAGAAAGGAGCTCCCTCGAATGTAACCGGCCTTGAGCCGTGAAAATGCGCTCTCCCCCTGACATTCGAACGGCGGTGTACATGACAAAATACAAGATGTTTAACAAATCGAACGGTACGCTCGTACACCACCACGTACCTACTCTTTCGTTACTACTCACGGTAAGTGTGCAATGAACATGTAAAAACACAACCGGTGGTACTAAGCAGTCAATCTCGAAATCTAACGGGTACACTTGACAGTTGAATTCATCTAAGTAGTTGAAAACGGGGCCGTCATTCACGTTAAGTACCTCCTACTCGTAGTGAGGACTTCTAAAAAGTGTCATGAAAAGGAAAAACAAAATGATTCTCCCTCTGGTTCACCTCTCTTTGTCTTGTCGTAAGTTGATAGCCTGCAAAACCAGTAATCAACACTCGATAACTGACTTACAACTGCGGTCTTCAACCGAAATTTACACTCGAGTCGAAGAGGGAAAGGTCGGCTATACTCCAGTTGATACTAAAATTGTAATATTGAAGAAATTATACTGCGGTAGTTCAAACAATACGGGATGGTCGAATTACCATCTTCTTCAATGGTCCGAAGATGGTAACGAAGGGGATGCAAACGGTGAAGAATATTCAACCTTTTTTCTAATAAATTTATGGGAACTCGCTTAAGATGTGCATTCTCATGTTCGGATATAAAAAACTCATAAAAAATGACAACCGGAACCTGAGGAGTACCTGAAGGAGAATGTTCACCTCAAACGCAGACTACATCAGGTTTAAGTAGGGCATTCAATTTTGGGCAGTGGGCAGTAAAGATTTAAAAAAAAGGCAATAAAATTTATCAATAAAAGAGAAGGGAAAATCTTCCTTCTCCATTTCTCTCTCTCTCTCTCTCTCTCTCTATCTCATCGCCATTTTCGAACCAATAAATATTTTTCAATATTAAAGCAAACAATTCTTTTTTTACTCGTTTAAATTAACA
This sequence comes from Polyplax serrata, assembly GCA_037055365.1. Taxonomy (NCBI): domain Eukaryota; kingdom Metazoa; phylum Arthropoda; class Insecta; order Psocodea; family Polyplacidae; genus Polyplax; species Polyplax serrata. Next base: position 12,919,285 of record JAWJWE010000036.1, on the reverse strand, counting down.
AAACAAAACTTCTCCTCTCTCGAATTTGTTCAGTTCATTGTTCCAAAGACGGGATTGTGCCGGCAGATGCTCGGACCGTACTCCTCGTAGGCGCTTTTAGTGTGACAGACCTGGTAGAACTCGGGTGTCGAGGCCAGCATGCTGCCTCCGAACCATACGGCGTACCTCTGCATGTGGTGGGACACGACCTGAACCTCAATGGGCTTAGGTTTGATGCGACCACCGCTGAGGGTTTCGCTGACGCTGAGACGACCATCGACGACTCGTTTGATGTCCCTCTGAAGCCGTCGGCCAAAGTCCCTGAACATGGTCGACCCCCCGGACAGAACTATGTTCCGATAGAGGGGTCTTCTGACGTCGATCGGACAGTTCTGAATTACGTTGTCGACTATCTCCGAGAGGGGAGTCGTGAAGTCAGGATTTGAAAACTGAAATGACACAAACAGACCGGTTGTTGGCTTCGACTGATCGTTTACAAGCGGGAACCACACGAGCGACAACCATATCGACAGGAAACGACGATAATCAATCAATTTAAGGAGAAGCCTGCGTAACAACTCCTCCATATGGTTGGTGTTAATTCTTTGTCTTCCTTATGTGTTTGGAGTGCTCACAGAGTAAGGAAAAACTCTCTTACTTCTAATTATCACACTGTTATGTTTCCGAACCTAATTTACTAATTTGACTAAATCCGCGTTGTATTGGACCAATACGACACGTAGGAAATGTACATTTTATAGAATGCACTGCTAGAAGGTAAACTCGTTACCGTGTTCATTACAAAAACACTTTACAAAACCAACTCAGTAATTTATTACGAAACACTCAACCAAAAGTCAATTCTCATCTTTAACCAAATTAACCAAATTCAGGAAATAATCTTTTTTTGGAGAAAAATGCCAACGTACAAGAGACCCCGTTGGTTGGCAAATCCAATAGTGCGGGACTCAACAGGAAGTAACATACCCTAACATAACCTAAGTTGACTCTCAAATATCAAATCAGTCACATGAGTAACAAAGCTAAAACCCACCATGACTGTCACGACTGACTGACACTCGACTAAACACTTGGAAGTGTCAAGAACCTTTTGTCGTGCACTTACCTCGGGATGAAAGAAAATTTCAGGTCCGAGAAACCTTTCGTAGCCGACGTCTACGTTAAAAGGATGTTTTGTCACCGAATTGATTCCTTCGTATTTTTTCATCCATTTTGTCGGATCCGCGTCATACTTGGCGAATTCTTTGGCAATATCAGGGCAGATGTAACAGTACCTAAGCAGAATTCAGAATCACATTGTCAAGTTGTTCGTCCTCAAATTTACACAATCTCTCTTTCTCTCAAATGATAAATACCTCTCCTTTATTGCTTTTGCTGTTTCCAATGATTGTTCCGGAGGAATTCCAACTTCTCTCTCCCTGAGCAATGACTGGATAAAGTACGTAATGTTTCTCCCGGCAATCGGAATGTGTTTAATACAACTACCAATAACATAGCCTTCGGCCTAAAAGTTCAAATTAGTGTGATTAATATTTTAAATAAAACAACGGTGGCAATAGAAATGTGTGGCAGACGAGGACCTACCACTGGAATGACGTGGGTAACACCATCACCACTATCAACAACAATCCCCGTCAAAGTTCGTTCTTCCACTGGTCTTGTGGCCCAAGATGCAGCCAATGCCAATACTGCTTGAACAGCTATGTACAATCCAGGTACATTAAATGATTCAAACATAATTTCTGGAAAGATAATTCCAATGTATGCATTAATAACATAATTACAAACATGATAATTAAGATACTTTACTCAATCTCTTCTTCCCTGAAATGCAAATATTGCTTTTCAAAAAGAATGGTAAACTACAAATGAATAATAATAATAATAATAATAATGGGAAACATTGGTTTGAATTATTCATGGGTGTGTTGATGCTGCTCCACAAGTTTCATTTTATTTACCATTCTACAAGGATATTTAAAAAAACAATGATAGTAAAAGTAAAACACTGCAATTCGTCAAAACCCACGAGACCAAATTTGGTGTATGAGACCTTGTAAGTTTGAATCTGAAATTGCACCCCACAGTCTGTTTTGAATTTCAAATCTATAAATCAAATGTTTGTGTCAGGAAAAAAGTTAACACTGACTCCTCATATAGAACAGAGTTGGAATTTTTTTGTCCACAACTTGTTTTTTTTACTGGGGAAACCATATCATGTAAGAAAAAAGAATCCCATTTCGCAAACAAGGTAAATTGCTAAGTACAAATCATAAGGATTGCGTGCATCCAAGAGAATGTGGATGTGAAGAATGACGAATGACTTACCTGCAATATATTCCCTATTTTCTGGTGTGTTTAGTGGTGGTTCAGTTAACAAGAAGAAATGATCCTCTGGCTCTGCTCTTAAGTATTTAAAAATGCATTGCTCTAAAAATCTCTCCATTAAATCCCAATCTTCCACCAGTCCATGTCTGACAGGGTACTAAACATAAACAAAAGTTTTTAAATAATTATTTTTCCAACTTTTAGGATTTTCAATTGTAAATTTATATAACTGTGGGATAAACTCAGTTATGGGAATGCTGTTCTGTTTTTGTATTACTGCTTTATTGTAACTTATTTTATTGTATTCTGTATTATTGTAACTTACTGTAACAGGATTCTCAGGGTATTTGTGCTGACTTTATTAAATATTATAAAAAGGTACCTAATACCATACCTTGACTGCATAACCAGTGGCATCAAATGCTTCATCTCCAATAAAAAAATCTAAATCTTCAACACCCTTGGTCAATCTTCTAATTGCTTGATCGCCTACTTTGGCACTTTCCTTTATTGCAATGGCCGAAGGAATGATGAACTGGGGTTCTTTATTCGATGCGAAACCCAATTTTGTGTACCTGTAGAATAAGAAAAATAACCGGCGTGACTCATATGCGACCGAATTCAATACCCAATGAACACACTCGTGTGAAAATCACACGAGCCTCTCCCATTGGAAAAACATGAATGAGAATACAAATCTCTGGCGATTAATTCGACTGCCGGAATACGAATTTGAATTTTTATCTGATCAACCAGCACCCATTTGTGTACTTCAAGTGATTTGCACACGGAAACCTCGTCAATAACCCTACTTCCGACATTTTTACCCTTTTGAAACACTCACCCTGTTCCGACATCGATCACACATGCCGGCAATCCCCTTTCCATCTTAAAATAAATTAATAAAAAAGCGATAACCTTTTACTAAACACTACCAAAACTAATACATAAAAATTAAAATATGACAAGGAACGCCCGTGGGTGACAAATCCGACGACGACACCACCTATCTCCCGGCAGTGCTGCCAACTGAAAATTCAACTAATGACACTTTTTACTAAAAGACCGCCATTACTAAAAAATTATTTTAAAAAATAATTTCTAACCGCATCTCCTCAATCTCATTGCTTAAAATGAATTACATGTGTGTAAAATGACAGATCTTTCCCACGTCTTGAAATTATAGAAAACGAGGAAGAAACATCTGTGTGAATGGAATAAATTGCAATGTTTGAAACACCAATGATCACTGAAAATGAAAATGATCATTCGTGTTGTTTCTTTAGAAGTGTTAGGAGAGTTTAAAATAAAATTAACTCCTTATTAATTGATAATTATTGTTAAAATTAATTGTGTAATCGTAAATAAAATGTACAATTTCACGAGAGAAAGTTAAAGTTATTAATCATCAAGTATCCACTACCGACATTTCTACAATCACATATTTTTGAGTTTTGTTGTCATTGGACTTAACTTGTAGTTAGCTCTACCAAGTCACAATTCAGATCAGTTACCGATCACAGTTACATAAAATAAAATTCATAAAAGTCTAGGTGACTAGCAGGCAATTCAATAATATTCACTGTCATGGTTCCTCTTCTTTCACGTGTTCCTCTGGGTGCGGGTCAAAATGCGACCACGTTTTTATGATTTCGTACACATTTTTGCCGGGGCTCATAGTAGAAAAAGTAGAATTTGCAGCGAGCAACGAATAATCGTCGGCGAGTTTTCCGGTTTTCACACCGAGTTTTAGCAAATATTTAATAGCGTTCATTTGCCTTATCGTAGGTTTCACCGATGTCGAATAATCCCCGATCAAATTGATGTTGACGTTTCGACCGTTGATGAATCCACCGGCGACATTTCGCCTCGTCCATCCTCGTCCGATGTAAATGTTCCCTTCGGAATCAACCATGAAATTGTAGGCTATGTCTGCGTAAGTAATAGACTGGTGGTATTTCTGAATTCCTCTCAGGAGAGAGGCACAAAACTTAAATTCGTAGCACAATGAGGTGACCGAGTGAGAAATGACCACGTAGGGAACGGGCAGTTTCATTTCAATGGCGGAGGTTGGGGGCAGTCCACCCCAGTCCTCTTTGGTGTAAATTTGGTACTCGCCATCCCTCAGGAAACCATCTGAAAAATACAATAAAAAACTATGTTCGATCTGAATGAGGCAGTGCCATTTTAACATGTGTCACAAAAATCATCAGGCGCAAGGAGGTTTGAGGTCAGACACGTCCTTACCACCATCAAAAGGATCCTCTCGAAACTTGGGCCATTTTTTAATTATGTTGTACACGTAAGTGGACAATTTCCGCTGGGATGTTACGTTCGAGGCCATCAGAATGTAATTTTTTGATAGGAAATTATTACTTGAGGCGAATTGTACCAACTTCTTTGCCGTTTCGACTTGAGGGTAGGTTGGGTAGTCGACGTCATTTCCGATGAGACAAATGTGGAGATTTTCCTGAGAGACTGGACCTTTCAGCGAATTCGTCAAGTTCCAGCCCAAATCTTCGTAGATGTGTCCGTCTCCACCGACCAAGAAATTACAACTCATATTTCCATATTCTTCTACTTCCACCTGAAAGTTTTCGACTTTTGGGAGACACGACTTGAAATCGAAGCAGATGTTTCCACCGGTTTCTGAGATGACGACGTAAGGTACGGGGGATGAAAGAGGCGGAATCCCGTGATTTTTTCGTCCTCCCCACGGGTACTCGCCGTAAATGCAATTTGTGTCTTTTCTCTCGACTGAAGAATTGCAGGGCTCAAGTTCGGTCTCTTCGGCGTCAGACATCTTACGGGAATCTGTCGAGAGATACAAAGGAATTCTTCGACTAATGACAGCAAAATAATAGAATTTTAGCTAATTTGTAGTTACCTTCACTTTCCTGTTTGAGTAAAACCAACAAAGCAGTGACGATGGTGCCAATGAAAATGGCGACGAAGCACAGCCAAAGGACGTTTGGCATTCTGCACAAAGTTCTCTTCAGCCAGGGCACAGGTTTCTTCTCCTTGCAACCTTCTTCAAAATCAAATTTCTCTGAAAATTTTAAATTTCAAATTGAGGATTGGTCCCACGAATACTTTGAAGCGTTTCGCTGGACGAGGCTCACCTTTTCCTCCGGTATTTTTCAACGCCATTTCGCGAATTTTCACAGAAGCCGACTCCGACAGGACTTTGTCTCTGATGACAACCTTCTCTTCTTTGTCGTCGCTTTCATTTTTCACGGGCACCAAACCTTTCCGCAGAAGGTTTTTCTCGCAGTTTATGATGGTGACAGGACCGTTGAAATTCGTCTGTCGTCCGACGACAAAATCCGACGAATTGATGCAATGAACGTTGACTCCATCGGCGGCCAACTCGTCCAGACGTGAAACGTCAAAATCAGTTTCGATCTTCTGCCAGAGATCTGATGCCTGAGATGCCTCGAGATGGTCGATCTTTTCATCCATCACTTGAGGGGCCTTGAGAAAGAAAGCGGAAGATGAGCACCAGCGAGTACCTGGCATCGACTCGGAGTTCGTGAGGTACATTTCGACTACATACGACACTTATTACAAACAATTTATCTATTAATCTATTAATATAAAGCAGCCATTTTGTGTAGAATTTCTTTGTTGATGTTCAAGTTCGACACTTCACATCTCTCAAATCTTCACACGTGGACACCCAGAAATTTTTGTTGAATGAACCACCCAGTTTACTCACCTCCATAACAGTTGACAGATTATTTAACAAATTAAAACCATAATCCCAACTGATCTTCTACTTGTTATTATTTATTGAGCGAAGCAAAAGTTGTAATTTGCGCATTTTCGTTAGCAAAACTGCTCGGTCGAAAGTCCGCGATGCGACTGAATTGAAACTCACAGAGCAACTTCTCTGTTCAATGCTAATCGAGTTGTTTTTTTTTCTATGTGATAACGAAATATTCGGCCTCACTCGTTGCACTCTACAACAAATGAAATATTTAAAGCGTGGTGTTGTTACCATCTTGCATTCGATTCCAAATTAAAATTAAAAATTTCTTCCTGGTGAGAGCCTCGTTTTTGATATTCTAAACAGACTTTCTTTACTATTAAGTTTTTGCGTGAAGTACAATGTACCATACTAATATTCTTTACCTTTCAGAGAAGTTTCAGTTAGGAAGAAAAGCAAAGCAAGTGTGACTCTTGTTTCCCACGAAAAACAGATTCTACCTGGCATTAAATTTACAGTAAAATTATTAGGTGGAATTCTAACAGTTTAATTTAAATAATTTAAACTGACTTCATATTACTTTTTTTGAACGTTTAAGGCAGTCTTACGGCATCGGTTGTGTATACATTTTCCCATACTATCAGGCGGTAGACCGAAGTGAAATTAGTATGTTTTTCTCCTAATGTCGGAAAGCCACGTTGTCATCGAAACAAAATGTCGGATGGGTTCCACTGGGGTCCATTAAACGGGGGATTCCCCTAAAATTCTTTCAATTTAAAAAAAACTGGTCGAGCTACTTCAAGTTGGCCATTCACGTTCACACACAAGGGCGAATAACAGAGATAAAAATTAAATAAATAAGAAAAAAGAATTGAATTGCAAAATTTATTTATTTATTTAATTAATTTCATGTTCGTATTTGAAAGGTTGCATTTGTAACAAATAAAATAAACGTGGAGAATTTTATTTTTAATAAGAATCAATTGTTTTTTTTATTCACCTATTGCTTTGCATACAAAAACCAATTGCTCGTCAAAGGAATCGGGGGAAAGGAATTGAGTGTTAACTAGGGTATGTGCTGAAAGAAAATGAGGTAAGGAGACGAAACGGAGGAAGAGTAAAATTGAAAATACTAGGAAGGATAGAAAATGAGAGACGACACAGTCATTCGGTATATTTATACGTATGTATATGTACAGAATGAATATACATACTTCATGTTTATATATATAATATGTATATATATGTATAGATCTATCTATATATAACACAAAATCGTTTTAAAAATTACAGTTTTGTTTTTATGTCGTTTTCATCTATTTGTTTCGGTTCACGCACTCACTCACGCGTAACAAGTTCGTTTCTTGTTCTTGTCATCATTGTATTGTCGCGCACGCCGTCACAATCAATTAAAAATTACCAGCTAAAAATACTAAAAATTAAAATTTTAATCTTCTCTTTTGTTCCTTTATACAAGAATTTAAATTATCTACATGAGAAAAATAAAACAATGACTCGAAAATTAATTGCGTTCAGTTTTTGTGTCCGATTTTTTCTTTGGGGCCCAGAAAAGGACATTGGGAAACGGCCCCCGAAGTAGCGGGCCCAGAGAAAAGGACAAACGTAATGTGTAGTAAAAACGAACTGAAAAATAACATGTTGTTCGGTAGTTTTCCGGGGCGCATCTCAAAGGAACTTGCCGGACCACCGCCGAACGCCGCAGACCAAAGACGTCTTAACTCGGAGGTATTTGTCGAAATAAACGAAAAACACACTAACTCTTTGTCGCGATTTGTCGCCAAACTTACAAAAAATAAAAATTATACATACAAAAAAAACAAAAAATAAAACAATCTCGACACGTCGTTTAAAATAAATATTTCTGGGCTTAAATTAGTTTTATGAATATTTTTACTGTCTTCCATTAGACAAAATCCTCTCTCTCTCTGTCTGTGAACTCTTCAACTGAAAGTCTCCATCTTCTTCGCTTACATGTTGTAGGCTACATAGATGGGATCCAATTGATCCGCAAGAAAACCGTCCCTCAGGTGCATCCTCTGCTTTTCTCCTCTCGAATTGATTGGAACAACTCCAGGGTCGACGACGACGACCACTCCGACTATCAGATGATGTTCCTCCAGCACGGTGTTGGTGACGAGTGGAACCAAGTCCAAAGCCTCGTTCTCGTTGCCGTCCAGTTCGACGACGACGACGAGAAGGTTCGTCCAGGTGAAAACAGCGCTGGAAACGAAAGGAAACGTTTTTTACACCTTCCAGTTAAAACGAGTGCTACGCTCACGTGCCAGGGTTTCTCCGCTTACCACTCGGCTATTTTCTTGTGACATCTCATTACGCTGTTTTCTATGTCGATCGGATGGTATCGCATTCCACGTAGCATCACAGTCTCGTCCAAGGCCCCGACAACGTACACGGAATCGTGTAACTCTGTAATTCGAAAAATGGGCAGCCGTGTGAACCATGTGAAAATATAAATTTTGTCATAATTGTTATCGGAAGTGGTTAGCCGTTGTAGGAGTGAAGGAGACAGGATGTTAAGATTGATGTGACATGGCAGTGAAATGATAGGTGATGACGGCGTTCTCTCATGCTCTCTCCCAGTAAAGGGGATTCACCGTTTTGCTTTGTGAATTAAGATGGTGTCCTGGTGGCGAACGGTGAACCTGCAGGACTCGACCAGGTGTGAGACATGTGAACGATGATATAAGTTAATGAGTTACCCTAAATTATGTACAAACCTACAAAATGGCGGCGATGATCGTTCTCTAATGAATGAAATGAGTTTTAAATTAGCTTCCATTACATACATACCTGTCATGTTCCTCATCTAACTCTGCACCACTAAAATGATATTAGTGAGTAATCAAACCTGAAGGATACCCGTTAACAATGGTCGAAGCGTATGATTTTTTTAGAGAAGCATGCAGACAAACAGACAGGCAGACAGACAGACAGAAAAGACTGTTTCCACTCGCAAGCTTAATAATGCGTATGAATGTGCACCTGAGGTAACCAAGGGTGAAGCAGGGCCTGGATCTGGACCGGGGCCAGGGGGCAGGGAACCATCGTTCTCCTCACCTCCACCTGAACCTGACACGTCATTGCTGTCCTGTTGAGTACCCTCTGTTCTTCGCAGAAATCCCAGGTACCCGGTTCTGGCGTAGACCTCGCTGTTGGGTCCCGTCACAAGTTTCGCATTGAAATGATCTCCGTAGTCGCTGTCGTCTCCGTAAATTGTGAAGTAACCGCTGGCATTGTGCGGCGACTGAACCCAAATCTGCAGGAATAAAGTCGAACGTAAGATTTCTGTCGTGGAATACAATGAGGTGAACGACAAGGTCCCGGACTGATTTTTACCTCTCCTAAGTGCGAATCCCCGCATTGACCTTTCGTTTCGGGATTGGCTATGATGACTTTAACACCTGGAAGAAGTTTGCCTGATTCCATGACGCAAAGGGAATGAGGACTACCACGCTCAACTAGAGAAACTCTATCATTTCGGAGAGCTCGCAAATCGACGTAGACGGACGAAGGTTCCGGACTGGAGGCTCCCTAACGAAAAAGAGTTAACATTAGGAGAACGTCACCTAAAGACAGGTGTCGGAGTTCGACAAAAGCCGACAGATTTTTCATCCGACAAAAAGCAACAAAGGCAAGTGTACCTGGAGGCAAATGGCAACGTTGACGCGGCAACCAAAGCTTGTCGACACTGCCCTGGGACTAAGTCCGAGGGCCGAAAACAATTTCGAGAAGGAACTCGTCAGGTTAATCCTGGGCCTTTCCTCAGCTACGACAACGCACGTCCTGACGCAACTTAAATTGACGTTTCTCTGTTTGAGCAGATTCACCGATGAACCTAGGCCCTTTGTACATAATTCCATAACACCTGAAACAGTTTATTAAACGGTTTAACTTCCATTTTTAATTGAAAATTTCCTGAGGGAAATCGTAGAAATGGAAGCTTACCGTAGGAGCAAAACGTGTCCCTAACGCGATAATTACTAACGGCGGTCAGCCAAAGCGCCGGATTTACTTCTACTTCAGACGGAGGTATTAGTATAGAGTGATGACCAGAATATATACTGAAAATGTATAAACAATCATCAGACCGTTTAGTTTTAATGACTAGTATTAGAGCAACATGACCGGCTACCTACCTGCTAAGACACCAAAGTGCAAAACCTAAACCACAGTAAGGATCCAAACAGAGGGCGATGTGCCTCGACGGGTACAACTCGCAGGCCAACTTCATTGACTTACACAGAGAGGTAACTGCTGCGTGAGACATTTTAATTCCAGCTAACATACCAGTCGTGGACACACTAGAAGACATAAAATCGTGGTATAAGTCAAGAGAACAGTGTTAACAGGTAACAGGTACCAGAGTGATCGGTATCAGATACCTGAAATCGAGGTAGGCCAACATTTCTGGAGTGGGCGCTCTGTACATCATCGGCAGTTTTTTCTTCGGCATGTCGTCCGTGTCAAGTGTGATGGGCCACGATTTTATGTCGACCACATTGCTTGCTTCTTTCGACCTGAGAAGTTTGATCACGTTTGCATTCGACAGAACTAAAACGGATTTGGAAACGTCTACGATCATTCGAACGGTGGGCAAAGTCGTCTGCAGGTTCTGTGGATGAGGTGGCCTTATCGTTACGGGTACGGCTCCTAAAATCAAAATGATATTGTGTAGGAATATGTCGCCGGTTCGGTCTCTTCGTATCGGCGTCTTCGCTCACTCTACTCACCAACATACAAGCAGCCGTAAAATGCGCAAATGAGATCAATTCCAGGAGGGAATATCAAGGCTACGTGGTCGCCGGTGTTGATCTTTCCCTTTTCCAGCAGAAGGTTGCCCACTCGTTCGGCTCTTTTGTGCAGTTGAGAACACGTCAACAATGTGGTGGCAGTTCCTTTTGCATTTAATAAACTAAATATGACGTGATCGGCTGCGCTGGCGGCTCTCCATCGCAGAGTCTCCGAAATGAATTGGTACTGTGAACAAAACAGAAAAAAATGACAAACATCTGACAAAGGTAAGTGAAAAAGATGAAAATCCTCCTATTTGTTCTGACACAACTGACCTTCCTTGCGGAATCCGATTCTTCGTCGACCATTCCCATGTCTCTTCCTTGAGCCGACGCCAGCCTGTTTCCCTGGACCAAATTCCCGACGATTACCGAAGCAGGACCGATGTCTGTAACAAAGTTCGCAGCTGGAAAGCCACATCATAAAAAAATCGAGATTATAGAAAACCGCACAAAAAGGCAGACAGCTTAGTCGTGTGCTTTTGGTCTTCTCCAACTCACTCACTGTCCTCGTTTCTGTCTTTCTCTCTGTGCCAATGCTTGTTAGTCATCATGCAAAATCAATTCACCTAAGCAACCTCATTTAAGCAAGAAAGACAAATACCACAAGATAGAAACTCGTTTCTTGCTCTACTGCAATTACTTCAAAGAGACAGACGCCGACAAGATGTTGTTATTCTACTCAACGTACAAGAAAACATTACTCCGGTGACAGTTTGGTCACCGGTCACTCAGAAAGAAGTTAGAGTACTTGAAAACAAGTTTGAAACTAAGGCAGTAAGAGTAGTGAAGGCCAATTAAAGAGCAAGTAGATCGACTTACCTGGATGAACTTCTCTCGGTTTTGGTAAATTGGTAACGCAGGTGTGGGGGCACAAAAGTACGTTGGCGGGGTGGAGGGTGCCCTCGAGGTACCTCCGCTTTGTTTCCGACAAGTGGATTCCTCCGAGTGGAGTTTTCGGCAAGTAGTTTGGCGGGACAAGAGCCAGGCAGTAGATACCGACCTGGTGTATCGAATCGACGGCTTGCAGTACCCTCGACATCCATTGGAAACTCTGAAAATAGTGTTTTAATTGAGTTGCATGACAAAGAAGAACATGTTGTTTCCTTCCAGTTCTCATGTCCGCTCCGGGTAGTCACATACCTCCTCTTCACTACACTCGGGTCTCTGTTCGGCTATCACGCAAATCCTTTCATCTCGCAATACTCGAATGCTGAAGACCGCAATTCGACCTCGATATATAAATCTCATTGGTTCCACAGCCAAAACGGTAGCTATTATGTCGTCGGCATTGTGTTTTCTACCTGTGACGGTCATCAAACCATCCCGAGATCCGCATACGAAAACTAAACCTCCCTGAAATTTGAAGCGTTCATCAGATAAACGATCCTGTAGGTTTTAACATCCAGTGATGCAAAGAATTGTAGTCGTACCGGCCCAAGGAAACCCAGCAGACCACTCCTGGTGTACTCCGCGTCGCCAAGCAAAGTTCCATCGGCTTGCATAGGTTGAACCTTAAAGTTGTTGTTCGTGAGTCCTTGTAAACCCCAATACTGGCTCGCTGTTGCTCCAGAATTGACGCAAATTTCTCCTACTTCGTCAGTCTTGCACAGGTACGATGTTCCTTCCACTTTCACAACCACAATGACACCTGCAAGTCAATTACATCAGTTTGTAAAAGTGAAAAGGTACGGACGGTCATTCTCACTTGTGAAGTAAAGTACTCACAACCAGGCATAACCTGTCCGCAGTCTTGCAGAGTCAACGAGGTCAACGAATTTTCTTGATCGACTCTCACGACTCCAAAGCTTAGGCCAGACATGGACAAGACGCCTCGGCCAGTGGCGTTGACTCCGGCTCTTCCTGGCCGTCTGATGGACACCGTCAGCGCTTCGCTGGACGAAGCACAAGGACAAATGGCATCAGGACGTAAGCCCTTTGACTGGAACACAGATAGAAACTGGTCGCAAGAAGACAGCGACCAGGGATTTGCACCGTCGGCCACGAGGAGAAGTCTCAGGGATGACAGACTGATGTCCTTGTGATCTTTCGTTGCCAGAAGACCCCAATGCAGATCCCTTGATTTAACAACGGCTACACTGGCTGCAAATGCACGAACAAGAACCAAGTTATAGAGGAGGGCACAACCAGAGCAATTAGGCTTTTGCTGCTGAAACTCTTCGATTTATTCTCTCACCTCTGTATTTAGTTATCATCTGCATCCAGGAGGCAGGGTTTACTTTCATTAGAGCGTACGGTATGAAAATGACGTGCATTCCGTTTAGAACGCTTGTCAGAACGCTGTGCCAAAGACCCACTTCTCGTTTGAAATCTAAAACGCAGACCATGTTCTCTCCTTCCGTGTAATTGCAAGCCATTGTTAAAGTTCTGCAGTGAGACAGCATAGCCACCCGCGTCACGGTTACGCCCATGACGGAGCCATCTTTGTCTGTCGTGTACTAAAAACAAAATCGATATAAATCTAGTGTTCTCGCATTCCAGCACACAGGGCTCCGTCCATTTGACCAACCTCTATATAGGCCGGAGTGTCGTCTGTCAGTTTTGGGGGTGGTAACCAGTCTTTTGGAGTTTTCGCCAGATGTTCGGTCACGAACCACTGGAGCTTTGGCCAACCTTTGAACGCGACTACTTCTCCGGCGGTTGTCTTTGGTAAACCCTTGAGACAGGCTTCCGATGTTAAAGCTACCGAAATGCCACAGCTGCCGAGTAGAAAACCAATTTGCTGGGAACCGGCGTCCTGAAACAGAGTGATCAGCCACATAACACCAACACTGCCAGAGTACTTCTTCACTTCTGTTATGGTGTTCTTTGACTTACTCGTCTAGTGAGTGGAACTTCGATCGGAACCGGAACGATCCCGGCCTGAAGACATCCGTAAAAAGCACAGAGAAAATTGATTGGATCGTTATTTGGATATACTAGGGCTATCCTATCACCAGGTTTGAGCATTGTTTCTTTGCTAAACGACCTATTTAGCAGGGTGTAGGCTATTTTCTGAGATCTACTGAGCAATTTTCCGTAACTTAACGACGTGATGAGTTTTCCATTTGGATCGAGGACAGTCGCTACGGGAGCCTTAAATGAGGCCGATCCATACCGTTGAATGGCAGCTTCTAAATTACGTGGTAACCCTGATGGCACCTGAAATCGAATGTACAGTGCGATTGGTACCAGGTCCTCGGGTTCTTCTGCTCGGTCAGCACGACTGAATCAAACACTCACAACAAGTTGTTCGCCTAATGCCGGAGTCATGGTGCTTCCTTCTGGCTTCGGCGCGTTTGGATCTTTCGGATTTGCAGCGATTTCCAGTTCGATGTCGTCGTCCTCGTAGAACTCCGGCAGCGGACGTCTCTTGGGCCTCTTCAACGTATTTAAAAGTTGCTGTATTTTGGCCGACACTTTCCACCTTCCGGTGCCCGTGAGAGTACCTGCAAACAATAACGTTATGAAAACTTTCTCGAATAACTCCTTCTATAAATAGTTCTCTTTTTTTCACGTGCATGAAACCCCGGTGAGGATGCTGGAATGTTCAAATTTTTTGATTTTAATTTGTAAAGTGCTTTTCTACTTTTTGGAAAGACGTCCATTCATAGAAACTTCTGCGAACGAGTATTCAACAAGAAGAAAGTTCCAAGGGGCTAATGAAACTTCTTTGTGCATAATTAGAGGCTGAGAAACTTCTCATTTTAGGAAAACCATTTCAAAAACCGTCTGAAATTAAAATAAAAGGCAAAATCTGGGAACTCTTACAAAAGAAACCAACTTTAAGGTCGTTCTATCATTAGATTTTGACTGACCACATTCCATTCCAGTGGAGTTCATCGGGGAGGGTAGACAAGCCAAAGTAACCGCCCATTTGCTTCCAATTAAGTTCCTACCGATGCTACAACTGGATCTGTTCCAGAGGTCCAACAGTATCAGTAGAAGTCGGGTACGTTGGTGCACTCAAGTGTACTCACCCATGCTTTCATCCGAAACCGACGATTGCCTTGACTGATTGTACCTGTTGACTCTGTCGGCTGCCGTAAGCCTCCTTGATTGTTGCGCTGTGTTATGTGTCACGTCTGGCGGCTGTGAATCTGCAAAAAGAAAATGATGAAGGTAAAGAAAGGTAAAGAAAACCGCCCAGGTGGCCTTTAGGTTCCACACGATTTATAGACGCAGTTGGACACTTACAAGGTCTTATGTTGTGCATGGCATCGGATAAATCTGTCATTTCCAAAGGTTGTTTGCTCCTTTTGCGCTCGTCCCTGGAGATGGGCTCTTCCCAAACGGTGTGACTGGGACCGTTCGGTATCCTGCAGAGAGCAAAAAAAAAACAACTCAATGTTAATCGATTGTTGTTCGAACCACCCACAATTAAAAGTCGGACATCGGCTCGTTTTCTTTGTGTCAAACATCAGGAATAAAGTCTTGAGTCTCAGGTTGTAAAACTTGTGTCGCACCGACAAGTTAACTTATGAGATCATGTTCATGGCACAGCCGAGGAAAGCAATTTCTTGGTGGTACCCACTGGGAACCGACTGAATTTTAAGATAAGTTAAAAGAGAGAGAGAGAGAGAAACCTTGGAATGACTTTGAATGTGAAGGTGTACGTCACAAAGTTTAATTCATTGGAAGGCACAAGTTCAAAAGAATTGTCGGAAAAGTGGAAATTTGTGTTCTGACGTGAAAACTTGTCCGGCCAATGATTAATAGCTCAATTAGCCAGGAGAAGTCAAGTTATGCTGAAACTGAGCCACAACGAAGAATTCAAATTATCTTCTGATATTCCAAGTGATTTTCGTCAAACAGATGGAACAGTAAAACTGGGGACGAGACTTTCAGTTCTGAGGCGACACATAAGAAATATAAAGGCACGTTTTTTTACCTATGGACCAGACATTTCACTTTCATCAATTTCTGCTCTCAATTTCAGTACTAACCGCTTGTATTCAAGAAGGAAAATAGATAATTTTGATTTTCATTTAAATTCAATGCGTTCTGTGGTGGAGAGAGGACGCAAATCGAATCGGAAATGAAGCAATAGATGACGTCAACACTGGGTGTAATCCCCCCAAAAAAAAGAAAGAAAAAAACTCCGGAAAGAGGATAACTTCCACAGGTGTCACAGGCGATGAAAGGAGTCAGTAAAAAACGCCTCTTAGATTTATTGGGATAGATGAAATTGCTGTCATTTGGACAGACGTTCAATAAATAAGAGATTACAAAAATGGAACCTTTCCTATGGACAGCTGTAACTAAACTGACGTAAAAACCAACTGAAATTTTCGGATGGGGAGGAGACTGTTCGATGAGGAAACCGAGCAACCGAAACACCAAACCAGACAACTTAATCCGGATAATACTGTATACAGACAATACAATCTGGATGTTAGGAAACTGTAAGTTTAACTCAATGGCTAACGTGACGTTCAATTCGCAGACATAATCGTGATTTATGACCGATTCTTTTTATATATAAAATGCTTACGTAACATTAATAATACATAAGCGGTGTATTACCGAGCAATTGTATTCTTCTAGTTAATATTTCGAGGAGTAAAAGTAAGTCAATCGAGGGTGGAAATTCTTAAATGCGAAAAGAGTGAACATTTAGCTGTTTTTAATTGCTTTTGTCCTGTCTTCCTCTTCTAATCCTCCACGAAATAACTTGCTCCCCATCATTTCTCTCTCTCTGCGGCATTGTCTCTTAATTAAAATAATTACCTGGTACTTCTGTGCATTTGTCTTTGCTGTGGTGGCGTCTCACGTGCAGACCCCGTGCTACTCGTGTCGGATTGCAGCACCATTTGCGTAGTTCTGGCTCTCTCCCGCTCCGGAGTGCTTTGAATGTCACCACCCTCGCCACCGCTGTAGTCTCCAGAACTTGAATCTGCAAAACAAACCGTTTGACTTAATCTATTCGCGGGACAAAAGAATCTCTGAGAGAATGAAAACGCACCGGAATCGTGTCTTTCTCTGTCTGGACTTTTGGCCATCACCGACGTCCTTTTCGACGGCATCGGAAGCGACGGTTTCGGCCTGTTTTGCATGGCCGCGAGAGCCTGTTGAACGGCTTCTTGTCTGACCTCTAAAAATCAAAAAGAAAAGTTGCATTTGAGTACTAACTAGGATTAACTGCGGATTAACACCGCAGAAGATACTGACGAAGTAACGAGGCATGTAAAAATAAAACTAAAAAAAAACGAGGCAGAAGGCGGACACAGCCGGTTCTGTCGCCCTGTCGCCAATTTCTGTTTGTTAGCCACTGGAGACGAGGCAGCAGACAACAGCACCATTCCTTACCAGAATTAACAATTCATGTTCGACCATCTTTTTCATTTCTTTTTCCATTCCCAGGTAATTCCAATGACGACGAAACGCCATTAACCAGTAATTATGCTTTTGAGAAAGGTTCTGATTTTCCATCGAGTAACTTCCATCCGAGATTAAACCACTAGACGGAAATTTCACCGGACCAGCCAAGTTTTTTTCCGTTTCTTTTTCTGCCAGCAATTTTTCATCCCGAGTATTTGACCTGTTTTCATCTAATTCCTTTCCTCCTTTTGCTCATCCTTCTGAAAATTGCTTTCTTTCGTGTGAAAGCTTAATTGTTTCGGATCGGTTTCGGAGGGATCCTGCCAACTCCACAAAATGCACAACATCAGACCCAAAAGCATTGAATTCACCAAATTTAAAAAAGAATCAAAGTATACGTGGTGTGTGTGTGTGTGTGTGTGAGAGAGAGAGAGAGAGAGAGAGACAAGACATCAAGACATTAGGAATTTCTACAGGAGCCCGAAGTAGGTAGCAGAAGAACTATGAGGTCCGCATGGTACGAGGTAAAACACCACAGAGTCTAACTGCTAAAGTTGCTGACGACCGTCAGAAAGTCTGTTACACAACTTTTGAACGTAAAGTTTACAACAACAACAATTGTAAAACCATCATGCGGACGGAAACATCCGGTCTTTCCTGCAACTAATGGAATGTCATTTGTCGTTCAAAGCTGCATTTTCTCCCATCAGACCACCACTCTGGGTACTCGTACAGAACAAGAAGAGAAACGGGTACCCACTCCAACAATTCAATCGCCACGTACAACCGCTTTTCTTTAATTAACGTGGAACAAACTTCTTTCTTGCTGTTCATCCCTGCCCACACTCCTTCTTTTGCACGCTTCTCACACTACCTCACGGCGAGCAATTTGAGACCAAATTTTCTGTGGTTTTATCAAATTTTTGATTTACTGCCTTGTCTAGTGCAAATGTACTCGATCGATTGGAAACTCACACTAGTCCGATTGAACAAAATTCATTCTTTTCCTTTTCCGGTGTCCAATTTGCCAACTCGCGTACACTTCTGACCGCTCTTTCCTTTCGAAAAGTGTCTTTTGGGTGGAAAACTCCCTTCACCGGTTGAAAATCAATTAGCCAACTCCACGTGTGTGACATTTTCTGAAAATGTTTATCGGAAGTGTCCCACGCATCGGATGTAAAATGTTGCTCGCTTTGAGGCGGACTACTCAACTTGCTTTCGGCTTCGTTTCGCAATAAAACAAAGTTTCTGTTTATTTTTACGTTCATTACTTTCAAACTTATTACAGAATATTAAAACTATCGTTCGCAAGTCGACAATATGAGTGGGAGTGCGTTACGTTTCGCGTTTGCATTCTTCCAAACATGGATTTTAACTTTGTGTCGTGTCGTGTCCAGGTACTTCAGCAGTTCTTCACGCTTCTTCAGGGTCACTACCACCCTTGTTTAAAATTAAAATAGTACCGGTTTCTGCTTGCGGCTGCCGTACAAACATACTTCACATATCTTATTTTTCTAATCGGTCGGAGCCATCCACCAAATAAAAAAACTTTTCCCGATGCGTAACACAACCGGAAATTAAAGGACCTTCATCGTAACTTTAAATAACTGAAAAGCATCTTTTCAAGACTCGAGTGATGGATTTTTTTTCGCTTCAGGTTCTATTCATACACCTGATTTCGAATTCTGATTACGAGGAACCGGAGAAAAGGACGGGACTATATAGAGATACTCCGTAGGGAAAATAACAATTCTCGGAATTTTGCTAGTTCCTGCCTGAGAGGAGTGCGAGCCCGAACCTTCTTTGTTCTATTCGCTTCCCTAACAAGCACAACAACACGAGACTGTCTTTTTTTCGGGGCTCTGACATCTCCGACAGGCCTAAACACGAGGTCCTCTGAGTAAATTTTAACAGGCTCTGTCACGTTCGTTTCAAGCGAAGATTTAAATGGCTTTTTAAAAAGCTTTCAACGATTCGTCCAGGTGAAAATCAGGTACGACACGGGGAAAGCGCGACACCCGGTAACAAGTTTTAATGAATTAAATAATAATGCAAACTTAATAAATTAAAATATTTATGGGGTGGGAGTGAGAACTCGAGGAAAATTCGCCCGTCCTCTACCTTTCTCGTGACTTCCAAGAATAAAAAGGCATTTGTTGGAGAGAGGACTTTGACATCCGGTGAAAAATCTATTATAACTTCATTTCCTGACTTGAATTTCCCGAAAATGGACTTCGCATAAATCAGAAACGTTTCGCACATTTCCTCCTCCACTTCCGGTTCCGGTCGATCGCTTCTTCCCTCTCCTACGGAGTGGGTACCGCCCCTGTCTATTTCCATTCCCCATTTCCTAGGTCGCTTCGGATGTACCGATTTTTCTCTTCTTTATAATCATCATCCATCATCGCGATAAATAATTCCCTATTTTTAACTCTTGGCACGATTTATTAATTGGAGGTATGTTACCTTTCGGGCGAGGCCATCTTGAATTGTGAAACGTAATGAAATAATCAAATTGCGATAGAAGATAAATAGGTGCGTGGCACTGAATTTAATCCGAAAAAAAAGAACTCCGGCTGAATCTCCCAAATTGAATTTCTGGGATTTTCTGGTGCGAGAGGTGCAACCCCGGGAGATGAAGAACACGACGGCCACGACATCGATAATTCACCTGGAAGTTGATGGCGGAACGCAATAAATTTTCCACTCAGGTTCCTATTTATTAGAAAGTGTCGGGAGAGACGTTCGAGATAAGCAGGTACGCAGGTAGACAGGTAAGGCGCATAGGAAGTAACTGTGCGAGTTAATTGTTTCCGAGGAGCCGTGCCGCATGAAAATTACACGTGAAGATCGTTCCCAGAGAAACGTGGCAGCAGAAGGAGAGTGGAATACCTCGAGGCAATTCCCCAAAGCATTTTATCTATTCTTCTTAGTGAGAATATCTCCTATCTTCTAGCACTTTGCTACCGTCAAGTCCTCTATCGTTCCTCTACAGACGATTATCAGTTGTACGGCACCATCAACATCATTCTTTCTTTTCTCCCGTCAGGTGTCTTCTTACTCTTCTGCCACGAACTGGGTGAAATTATATGCATTTCATATCGTGAATTTTTTCTTTGACATTTAAAATCCCGTTAACGGAATAACTGAGAAAATATGTTTAGCGTTTTTTTGGTGGACAAACACGACCACGGGTCGTTGGCTTGATGCTTCGGCTACCATGAAATTGTTTTCGGACAGAGGTTCTCACTTCAGCAGTATCACCACGTGTCACCGCGTGTCCTTTTTCGCTTTTCTTCTGCTTCCTGCTTTTCTGTTTGTCTTCCCAACATTCACCATCCTGCATCGTCTCCGCGATGCACACTACCACCGCGTCATTTACTGAAGCTTGAGTTTTATTACTCCGTTTCCCTTTACAGTCTCCCGTCTTTCTGCCCTTGACGTTCCACTTTTTTCCCTTCCAAGAGGATTCGTTTTAAATTAACTTATAATGAATGAACCAATTGAAGTTCCTCGATTGGACGAAGACGATGGAAGTGGCGGAGCATTTTCTCCCGGTCTTCTGTCAGCATCTCAATTTCGTTCCTGTTGTTTCCGTGGGGAGACAAGTCAAAGGAGGAGAAGGAATTCTCGGTCCCAAAATAATAAATCATAATTTTTTTTTATTTGTTCTTCTAATCACACGACGATGACGACAACGTGAATGCAGCCGACATGAGTCCATTCACCCGTGCAAACTGTCCGTGTCAGTCTTGCCTTATTCCCGGTGGAGTTGCATACGGCAATTAATTACGACTGGAAAATGAATGGAAACTGAAAGAAAAGTAACTGAGCCTCGTGCCTGGAGGCAAAGGCGGAAAAAGAACAAGGCGGGGGACAAGGCAGTGCTCAAATTAGATTTCCATGCTCTCCAACCTGTCCAAACCTGTTAAAGCGTGCACGTGTTCTGTCCCTTCGACAGGCATGCAATAGAACATGTATACATGTAAAGACAGTCAGACTACTGCAGCAAATCAGAAATATCAACTCACCTGAATGGTACCTGCTTTCGTTTCTCGTGAGTCTTCTGTTGCCCCGATGCCTCGCCCTGGTGCCGGGACTGTTGGGTGCTGGAGGCGGCAGGTATGGTGTGAAGGTGCGTGCAGCTGCGAAATACAACATTCCCATGCAAAAAAATGTCTATTCTGTTTTGTTTCATTCAAAATGTACGCCGTCAAATGGACTTTCGATCATTTCTTTATTTTTGTTTTACAAGAGTAATCCATTAGATGGGAACGAATCGCGAATTGATCGGAAAGACGGATTAAATTAAACAGGTCCCCCGGTTCAGGATGTATGGGATAATTGATTCAATTAATTAGGGAATAGATTCGATCGATGATTTCCTAAAATATAATGATACATTACGCTCCCCCTTTTATTCGAGTCGGAGAGTGACGGAGTTTTTTTTAAAACCTCAACTCTCAGAGTTAACACGCGGCCGTAGGATTGACAACCCAAACGGCAGTGCAGTTCTTCTGACACGACACTTTTGGAGTGAACTTAAAGTAATCGCATGTTACGAAAATACGAAAATCAAGTTGATGTTGATGAGTCACTTAAACGTAAGCTCACATTCACGGTGAAGATAAGCAAGTTTAATTAGAACGTGGCGTTAGATACGGCTGAGGCAATTTCGAAGAACCTGCGATCCGTTGACTGAGAAGTTTGTCACATTAACTCCGGTTACAGCGATGTTGCACGTTTTATTAGTCAAGAAAATATTTCAACATGGCGCGGGAAAAGAAGCACTCGTTTCCACATGTCGGAAATTATTTATTTTAAATTCAGTGAACTTGAAAACCGAAGGTCGTCAATGGACCTGGCCGTTCAGGTTCAGGCACGACACGCACATTTACACGTGTGTGTGTTGGTTTTCAGCTTCCACCGCTAGACATCCCTGAATAATTTCAAGTTAATAAGATCTTGTCGAAAGGCTGTTATATTTTTATTTCTTTAGGGCACGGGGGGTCTACTGCATCTCTGTTGCTCTCCTTCCATCACGTTATCTTTGATTCGTCACTTTTACCCTCATCCCTCCTCCGACAACATTGACGGCAACAGATTGAACGAAAAAATTAAATGCGAGGAACCTGTATTGTAATTACAGACAATTGTACATCTCGTACCCGATATTAAACATTAATTAATTGCTTTTTGCAACCGTGCTGGGTATTAAACAACCCATTTCCCTCGTTCGACATTTCTCCTTTCCTAGTTCCGCTTCATTATTCACGGACCGAGTTAGCCTAACGGTTTACCTATTCACATGGCCAGACTTCCGGCATGTGTTCGCCTGAAGACCGAATTTTCCAATATCAAGGCACAAATGTGTCTTCTCCCGGCAACACATCAGAACCATTTGATTATGTTCACGTGGCGGTATCCACGACTCAGGTGATCAAAGGGGGTAAGAAATCCCCGTATTCTGAACGCTGATAATTCCTTCTACGAAAAATTACTCCTAGCGAAAAATTACAGTAATAAAAGTGACGTTATAAAAATGACTTCTCTGACAGGTGTGGGGATGAGTAATTATCCAAAGGAAAAGAGTCAAAACTTTCCGTGCAACCGAAAAAGAGAAATTTTTTCGTAGTTTTAAGTGTTGGCGAGTGAGTTAAGTTCTGTGGATTAGAAGAAAAAGCCAGCATCTTTGTAGGAATTAGTATTCCTGAAGTAAACAAAGCATGAAAATTGACCCGAAAGATGTGCTCCAGGAGGAAGGAGGTTGCACTCCAACCCATCCAACCTGCTGCAGAAACTTTCCTGATGGAAACGACTTACCCGAACGGCTTAATTGCGTCAGGTACGAGTGGAAAGTGACCTTCGTCTTAATTAAAAGTCTTTCCTAGATTTCTAATCCTTCACCTGAATCATTAAAACGGTTGCAGACGTACAGGTAAGTCGGTTTCTCGCCGCTTTTCCCCAGTGCTAATCACCTCGCATTTAGTAATGAAGATGGCGACAACAACCACGTGTACAATTAACAAATTAAAAGTTTCATTCCCCAAACGTGACGTCGCCTTTAAAACTCGAGAAATGACTAATTAACCAACTACTTTCAAACAAAACGGAGTTTCCCATTCGACTTTGATAGCATCAAAGTAATTACGGCGAGTCAGAACGTTACAACTGTTAAAAAATGAAATTGCCTAGGAAAAGCGCGAGCGAAGAGACTCAACCAGATGGTTCCGGCAAACGGAAATGATTGAAAAAACGCCCAGACCTACTAAAAAACAATACCACCCACATCACGATGACTGGATAAGTGGAGTGATGTGTTCTACATCCAACTCCTATCTCCACGAGACCCATCTAACCCTCTGCAATTTCACAGAGAAAAAAGTTTATTCACTTCGAAGCGGGGTACCCGAGTGAAAGCCAAAAAAGGAATGACAGGCCTAATAAGAAATTCCCAAATTAAGGCATTCGGTCACGTAACTACAAACAAGAGCCCTTTGACAACGACAACGGGCAACCCGTAAGAGAATTATTTAAGTGAGAGAGCAACTAATCTCCGATGCAATCAAACTGTAACCTCTCAAACGAGCCAAGAGGAGACTCAAATTAAACCAGATGTTGCACATCCGATTCACAATCGTGGAGAACCACAACAAATAATTCGTATTATTTACGGTGAAAACGCTTCGTCGGAACTAGACGAAAATTAGACAACGAAAAAAAAAGGGCAGGCAATTTGAGTCGTTGTCCAAGTGCCCGATTGCGAGACCTGAAAATCGGCCAGACCATCTTGCCCATCTGATCCGGAGCAAATCGGAGAAAGTTGCAAATCAGTAAACGTTACCATTAATCAATTTAATGGGATTCGAACTGAAATCAACTCACAATCGGATTCGAATTAATCGGAAAAATAAAATACCAATAAAGAAACTTTGGGCAAGGGGATGAGTTCACGGCCTTCCGAAGGATTTCGGAAGACTGGAAAACTCGAAGGACCAAATTGAAGGATTGCGAATTAGAGAATTAATTAAACCTGTCCGGTTACCCTGTTCCTTTTCCGGGGATTCCCCCAAAGCAAAAATTCCCGTAACCTGAAAGGTTCTAAACAAGTCTCAGATGGGGGGATGAAAGGGAAACGTTCCAGGTGAGACTCCTTAAGAAATGTACCAAGAGGAAAGCAAAAAGCCTAAATGAAAAATCCAATTACCGGAAACACAGCCGGCGCTGCGGTTAAGCGGATTTTCCGTCGCCGGAACCGGAAATCACATTTTTTTCTCGCTTTGTAACCGGCTAAGCCCTTAAATGGAAAACCAAGTTTATCTTGGACAATATTTTTTCAAGTGTGGTTCTTTGACTTTTGAATTTTTCTGAGTGGTTGCCCAACGAAAGACCCGACCAAACCATTGAGGATCGGATCTTTCAGAACGAAGAAGTTGAGTCTGAAGGAAATCGAACACAAATTATCTCCCCTGTGGACTATGAAGTTGAAATTCTTCTTGAACGCGTGCGTATTCTGCGTCGCCGTTTAAGCACAATTCGACTGAGTTCTTTGGAGTTACGAGTGACGGCTTCAGAGTCGCACGATGGCTCTCTGGTCAGCCGTAAGTTCTGTGTACACTTCCGGTCAACGAACTTTGTGGCGTGTCAAATTCTTGATTTAAATCGTAGCGACTTAGTCTCACTTGATTGGTGAAATCAACGACAAAGCCCTGCGGGTGTTCGACCATTTTCATGTTCGAATGTCAGCATTTTTTGCACCCCCAGTGTAACACCTTTCCGCGTGTGCAAAACACGAAAGAAGAAGCTAAAACTACTGACTTTTTCTGTCTTCCAGAGGAACCGGTTCGCGGCGAATCTTATCCGACTCTCCGTCAAACGACTCAACCTTCTCATTCACTAAGAGAAATCACTTCGGGTACTTTTAATGGAAAGACCACTAATCCCGAGAAGATGACATCGCACCGGAGTCAACGTCATCGTTCAAGATAAATCAAAAAACCGTTACACAATTGATGATCCCATTTCCAGACACCTGGAGTGAAAAAAAGGCCACCTCACCATCACACTTAAATTCGTCATCAATCAAACGGAAATCAATAAATGTTTGAAATTAAACAGTCTCCATATATCGGTGGAACGTTCACGACGTGAGACGCTCTGACATTTGAGAAAGTCACAAAACAGATACAGAAACGTAATTCAAATAGTAAAATAAAATAAAAGATGAAGAATGATGCAACAACAACAACAGCTACAAAAACATCGACTCATGCTCTGACAAAACATCAACTAGTAAGGTACTACTCGTACGAGTAACAACCAGGCAAAGTCGATACCTGAGTGATAGCGTTTTTCATTGTGCGTGAGACGTCGTTGAGTTCTCCTAGTTCGGGGCTGCTGTCGACTTTGAGTGGGTGCTAGCCATGTAAGAGAGAAAAACATGTATTCAACAGAGTGTTTCCAACACGGTGAACGGGTACACAGCTGAGCGACCGCCAAAAGAATGGAACCCCTAAATTCGACAGGAACTTGCCCCGATAAATCTCAACCAAATTAAAATTAATAATACTAATAATATCGAACGGATTAATAATAAAAAATAATTAATTACGTTGCCAAATATTGTTAAATTATGTTTAATTCGGTACCCGTGAGAAATCGGTAATTGCTCTCTGACGGTTAGAATTACACCGAGAACTTTCTTACCGCGAAACTATTACTCAATCAATCGATATCTCGTTCGATTACTTCCATAACTCGATTTTAAGGCCGGTGTTGTAGCCTTGCGAACCGATCGACAACTGCAATTCCACAACTGGTTTCGTCATTTTCACTCGCGAATCCTAACGGTGCTGTCGAGGTCCTTTCCTACCTTCTATACTTCTATAATTAGACCCTGCAAGGCGTCGATGGTGACATTTGAGTGCGATATTTCTAGATCTATAGATGTAGCAAATGTATTTCTATGTACGCGTGGACGTTTCTGACATTTTCTCCGGGTACGTTGCAACAGACTAATACTATCTTTCGAATTTCCTTGAACTTAAGCTGTGACGCAATTCTTCCGAAGAATTCTCTTGGGGGGGTGAATGTTTGTGTCGTGTGCTCCTGTGTCTCCTCCACGGGGAGACGTAGAGAAAGGTTATGCGTAAATTGCTTCTACGGAAACACGTTCGCATTCGCTAGACTTAAGTATTCCCGAAGTGGCAAATAAGTCCGGGCCTCAAAAACAACTCCCCTGCAAGTTCTTTATGATGTAAAAAGTTTATAAAATAAAATAAGAAACCGACACACATTGCAAGTGGGAACAAAACCTGCCCACAAAATTACTCAAAATATTTAATTATATATATAATCTAATAATAGCATTTCCAACTACACCACCTCGTCTTCTAAATGTTTTTTTGGAGTTCTCCCAGTTACATTAAATTAAAATCGTATTGTACTGTTAAATGTCAGTTACACTCGGACACTTTTAAGTTACTGATAATTAATTACATATTACTTTCTTAAGCAGGAGTACATAACTCATTACGTCGGTGGGAATTCGAGTGAAAACCTCCACGTAAAAAACTCGCCTTGAACTGTGAAAATATAAAGTACCAATATTTATACTCTAAGGTAATATACTTTAATTCTCTGCGAGTGCCGTTTCAATTGCGAAATTTCTCACCTTTAATACATTAATTTAAATCGATTTTATTTAATGGTTTCTAGAGTGTTTATTTCCTAATTATGTACATACATATATATGTACAAAATAAAAGCAAGTTCTGTAATTGCCAATTCTTCGTACCTCGAAATCAACATTGCAACGTCACTGAACTAAATTTCTGCTCCTGGTTCAGTCTTACCCTACTTATTTATATCCGAGACAACCCCAAAAACAACGGACATTCTAACTCTGCGGCGCCTGAAGAGAAGAAGTTCGGCACCGCAAAATCATACTTATAAAAAGAAAAATGCAAAGCACATTTGCACGAGTAATAAAATGGCAAAAATGTGTTGAGAGAGAGGGAGCGAGAAAACGAGACTTAAGTAAGAAAGAGTCAAATCAGAATGAGTCCAACTCGACCGATGTGACAGAATATAAAGTTAAATCAATTTTAATTCATTTCCGATGTAGTCAAGAACTATCCCGCACAGATAAAACTGAATAGAAATAGATAAAATGTGAAAGCATCGACCATTTCCCTATATTAAAAAATTCCAATCCGATTGGACCGATGGAAGGGATGTGAAAGGCTGTGACGAAAGGTTCGTAACAGGACGTCAAGCCACGGTGAAAAGCCCACATTTCAATATTATATACGTTCCAAAATTTAAAAATATATCGACGTTTTATTGGATTACTCGGAGAATAAACGTAGCAGAAGGATAATGTGAGCACCAAGAAGCCAAAAGAATTGCAACTTTCCCTGAAGCGGAAACCCACGGTGGTTTGTTACCGTCGGCTCAGGTAATACACCCTCCTCCCCTGTTATCCTTCCGAAGTCCTTTTTCTACCTGTTGGCTCTCAGAAAGTCGGTGAATTTTGCCGTACGTACTGTAATTAACTACTTTAGGTATAATTTTGTTACTCTCCACCCTCCACGCTACCCTCACTCCTACCCTTCTCGGGTGCCTTTCTGAGGGTCAGCAAACACATCGACCACCGTACCTGGGACTTTTTTTTATTACCCCCATATTACCCTACAAATCCTGCGTTTCATTAATTAAAATTTTATCACTGTTTAATTAACACTCCCCGGACCGTGGTTTTATTAAATTACCCCAGACAGAGAAGGCTCGCTGTTGGGAACGACAGCTGCTAACGGCCACAGAAAAAATTTGACTCTATGGAGTGATCTCCTTGCGCGTGACGAACTGAACGAACGTCATAGTCTCAGGTGAGCAGCTCAGGTGCAAGACGTTCAACTAGTCTAATCATTGTTTATCACAAATACAAGTCAATTTCTTTGGTTGAGCTTTCTACATGAAAACACTTCAACACTGAGTTAGAGGTAACGTATAAATAATTTTTGTACAAGAGTGTAAACAATCTCGTAGAAGGTTACATCATGGCATCAATGTTAGACACTCTTAAGGTGTCAGAAGCCTCTGTAAAGACAGAACTTTCGACGCCTTGTTGTCTGATGCACACGTGTACAATTCGGGTGGTGATAATTTAATTAATTAATTTAGTAATTTGGGTAGGTAACTTTGTAAGTCGCGAACGAAATTATTTGCTTAGTTTCATATGGAAAAAAATGCTTCATCCAATGCCATTTTTAATTACAGTATGTTGTAAGCAATATCTTCATAATATCTTCGGTACTTTGACCTCCGCATGTGCATGTCTTGAAGGCCATCGACACCTCCGCTGTTGGTAAACTATTTTGAGTTATATTTTTATTCTTCAATTTCTTCGAGCCGCCTTTGTGTTTGGCTACACACTCTGACGACCGAAGAGCAACAATTTGAACGTTTCACTAATTGACACTGTTCCTCCCAATATTGATATTATTAAAATTTAACCGCCGAACTTAAAAATTCTTAATTATCTGTACTTCAGTACTTATATCTTCCATAGGCCATGATTGTACTGTGGAACAATGGCTCTTTGAATACGATTTACAAAATTACCGTTCCGAAACGCTCTGCTGCACGACTACATAATTAAAACTTAACGTTATTTAATATATTCCTCGCTCGAAATCTGAAATTCCCTGGATCCGGCACTGACGAGTAAAATAATAATAAATCTAATTAACTGATGTTTGGGACTGTCCCGAGAACTCGTTCCTTCGCACGGTTATTAAGCAATCATTATTTTTTTAATAAATTAATTAGAGGTTTAAACTGGAAGTAACTGGAAGTCACATCTGAAACTGCTAGAGATGTTGAGCTGACCAGAATAATAATTCTGAAGTGTGCGATCGACTGGTAATAAATTCCGGTACATAAACATTTAAAAGATGGCTCACTACCGAAGATATTCCCTAGGATTCTTAGGGTTGTTTAAGGTAATCATTAAATAAGAAAGGAACAACTTAAATGAAGCATTTAAAACATAAAAAGCCTATTCAAAAGGAAAGGAAATGCTGAAAGTGGGTCAGTCATACAAAGGAAAGAGTAAAAGTTTAATAATAAACGGGATAAGAAAACTAAAAAGGTAAAGCGGATACCGAACATTAGAGTAAAGTTAAACGGCGGTGTAAATTACGAAAGCTATACATAATAATTAATGTAGAAAAAGTTGAATAGAATACGGAACAGGAATAAAATTTTGATTGCGGTCAGGGGTTACCGAGTGCACATTAAACCTGAATCGAACGGGATGCCACGACAACACAAAAGGAGTCGGAAATACGGAATACTTTAAATCTAAAGTAAGAAAGACAGAAAAACCCCGGAGCCATCCGGTGGACGTCTCTTTGATAAGGGAAACAGAATGAAAAGTACAAACCGGCAAACCCCCAACGAAGATAAGATAAAAAGTAGAAGTAGGTCGTGGATAAGAGCAGGGTTGGGACAGCGAAGGTACAGGGGAGGACGAGTAGAACCGAAAGAAGACGGAAAGGTTGACGAATGTAAAGAGGAAGGGAAAGAGAAAGCAAAAGCATGGCGTTGCAGGGCGACTATGAGAAAAGGCGAAAGGCAGCAAAAGGATGGATAAGGTCTGAGGGAAATTAAGGTTTTACGACTGCTTGGAAGCCTTAAACCACCAAGGGAGAGATCCTTTCCCATTGACCTGCTTTTCCTTTAATACTTTCAAAGCGACGCAGTAATTTCTTCCTCTTCGTCGCCGTCATTTTTTGTCTTCGGCCAGTCGAAAAGGTCTCCCTGGAAGGCCTGCCATCACCGCGAAGGCACAAGACCAACGGAGAAAGCATTAAAGCCCCGGGACATTTGACGTAAGGAAAACTATTATTCATTTTGGTGCACACCCTGAACCTTCCGAACCACAAGAAAAAAAAACCGTCAGATCCTGTCACATTTCCATTAAAAATTTATCAATCGAAGAAGATCAATAACAGGGAGTTATGGCGGGGGATGGGTCATTCCTTAAAAGCAATTTACTCGGACGTGTGGGAACATGAGTTAAGCCGTAGACAAGAAACGCAAAGATGAAGATCCCGGAGGCTCCGTACACAGGCGCTGGGTGCAACACACCCCTAAAGACTAATATTTTCTAGTTGTATGAAGTGAAATGGCTGCCGCTATTCAATGACAACCGTTTAATTTAATACGAACCTTGTGTTTGCTTTGGGACGTATGGCGCCAGCAATTTCGTTCTTTTCTTCTCATAGCCCTTCTGTGTGATATCACCTGCAACAAAAAAATAATTCGTTAATTCCACTCGATCGATTACTAAATCGATTGTCAATGACCAATGAAAACCATTCAAGATTCTCTCAGACGAGGAGATTTCTACGTTTCTGGGGGTCTCCCGGGTGGAAACCGACCGGAACCGGAAACTATCTCATCTCGACGGAAATGACCGTTAAATTCAGTTCAATTTTAGCACAATCAAAAGCTCTGCCTGTCGTTTCCCTTTAATTGTAATTAAATTTCGAAGCTTTCACGACAAACATCGGGCTGGAGTCCTTGGAGTAACCTGCCACCCTACGACGAGGGGGACGGCAACTTAACGGGGCTCTCGAT
This sequence comes from Polyplax serrata, assembly GCA_037055365.1. Lineage (NCBI taxonomy): Eukaryota > Metazoa > Arthropoda > Insecta > Psocodea > Polyplacidae > Polyplax > Polyplax serrata. Next base: position 12,888,451 of record JAWJWE010000036.1, on the reverse strand, counting down.
TTTCAATTTGTGTCAAGCCAGTTTGACCGTTGCTCCTGGCGGATATTTACATTTTTGCCGCTCCGAAAGCAACGTCTGCTCAAATTTAAATAAAATAAAAAGAAACAAAGACTGGAAAATTAAGCAAATAAACGACCAAATAAAAAACAAAACTCCGTTGATGAGGTTTTTTTTCCCGCCGAACCTTTTCATGCCTTTTTATTTCGTCCGCATCCTTTTCAGCACTTTCCAAACTACACTCTTGTCCTCTGACCTCCTTCCACCTCCAGGAAAAAAAAAACTCTTTTAACAATTTTTCTTGTTTGTGTTCACGTCGTGCTTTCTCTCTCTTTCCCGCCATTCCCTCCGTTTCCGGTTGTCATGTCTTTCTCTCCGCCGCCTTTCTGCCACCGATGAAAAATGATTCCAACCTCCTATTCCGCATCTCCTTCCACGTTCCATTCGGTCTTTTATGGTGCTAAATTTAAAAAGAAATTATGAAAATAATTTTTTTTCCCGAGTCTGCAGACGGGCAACTCTGAGAGGAAGGTAACGGGAGGAGAGTTCCCCTTGCACATGATAACGTGGAGAAAATGTTTTTTTTTTTCAAAAATTGCGAAATAATTGCAAAACGGGAATTTTATGATGGCTAACTGACGAACACAGAAGGTGCACTTCCGTAGTAAAGCTCGAGTCACATGGGCGGATTCAGGGATAAAACAAGATTTCGAATTCGAACCTGAAAAAAGTTTTTTGAATGTTCAGAAATGCTTTAGCTTGCAGAATGATAGGCTGAATGAATAGGTACCATCGATACTATGATAACTTCAGTAGTATACTAAATATATTATTGAATGTAAGAATGCCATGTAAGAACATCGTCTGACGCGAACATTCACGGGACCCTTTGCAATTTTCTGAGGAGTTGGAATTATACGTATTTCCAAATGATTTTTGCTCTAAGCTGAATTCCTCAGGGTGGTGGTACCTGGGGAGTATGGGTATGGGGGCTAAATTTTACGGTCTTCGATACGAAGACGACGACGACGAAACCTCTTTTGAACGTGGCCAAATCCCTTTTCTTCAGCCACGTAATTTTATTTTTATTATTTTCTAATTTAATTCTGCCCGGTTGAGAATTACGCGATGCAACGAAGGCAGAATTTTAATTCTTTGCGTTTCGTTTGTCCTTTTCCCTAACAAGGCCGACAGCAGACCGCAGAAGAAAGGCAATTTCTCCAGCGGAACGGTCGAGGAGTGTTCTCATGGAGCAAATCGACAAGCGTTCGAGCAAAGGCTGAAAGTGAGCCTTAAGGGCGCGAGTCGGTCCATTCAAATTAAAATTATCTGAATAAAAGGCAATGTAAATGAAAGGAAAGATCAACAAGGCCTTCGCAACCGACATGGAGGGACAGCTGAAGCCACCCGTAACCGTGACGCAACACTCGTTTGAATTTCGGGTAACATTTACCGGCCGCAATTGCACTTCACGGTGTCGGATTATAGCAGGGTAAGAAGAACACATTCCTCACATGAATTCCAACAGGGAGAGACCTTCTGGAGCTGAGGAGAACCAAAACCGTCACGGACCCAATTGCATAAGAATTTACAGTCGTGTGGTGGAGGGCGTTTAAAACGTGGAAGTAGGAAAAGAAGAAGAAGAAATCGGTCGACTTACCGCACGAATTTAGTTTTAATTTCTGATCGAAGCTGCTTCAGATTAAGAAATTTTAAATTTTATCGAATAGCTTAACTTGGTAACTGGGCGTTCCTTCAATCGGTTCCGTTTTTATTTTACAGAGCATGCCTGCCCGGGTACTCCAAGTACATCTTTAACCTTTGACACATTGAACTCGTTAGAACGCGTATCTGATCACAAAACGCCAATTTTGAACCGGTAGTTGTGGTTAATGGATTTATATAAAAAAAGTGGCTGTAAATATCAAACGTTCCTGTACAGTTTTACAGCAAGAACACAAAGATGACCAAAAAGCGTAGAAGCGAAATCCTACCAGACGATACAAAACTAGTGAGACAAAATAACCAAAGTACAGAAGGAAAGCAGAGAAATCCCTCATAGCACAGTCAAATAAAGACAATTCAACCAACGACCATTATAAATAAAATAAAAAGGAAGTCAGGTACCTGAAATTTTCACCTGTAATTTACCTGATGACCCACAAACCACAGCAAATCCCATTTTTACTTTGGCATTTTATCCTCCCAGTGGTTAAAATCCACCTTTTTTACCTTTGAACAAATATCAAAACTAATTTTAGACAGTTTGGCGGTTTGGAGTTGTCGCTCTGACAGTTACGTGCAATTTTTCGAATATTAAAAAAACAACCTTTTCATGTTTGCTTTAGGGTCAGCTATGGAAAAAGGTTCTTGTCGCAAATTTTAAATCCTTTCTGGGAAACTTTTATTTTTAAATGGACGTTCAACCTTTCGAAGCGATACTTGTTACTTGAAAACTGAGCTCCTTTCAAGTGCAATTGGAACGCTGGTGAGGGTGGTTAAAAATAACAACCGATTTAGGGTCATCTCAGGGATGTTCCAGGAAAAACCACAATTATTTGCTTCCGAAGAAAATCGTTATACGAGGGATTTTCGACGATTAAACAGATCAGGTGTGGGTGAGCTTTTCAAGTCTAATTAACCTGCACAGGTGACGTCTTCGCAAGTCAAACATTCAACTGTCATTTTTTTCAAAATGACCCTCAAACCATGGAAAAATTCCTCGAATTCCGTCCAATTACAGTTCCTAATACAATTCCTGTTGAGATTTTTTTAGAACCACGACAAAACTATTTCCTCTTGCAACCCTTGTTTGCTCTGATATAGGAACTCTTCCCACATCTTTACACATCTTTGGTCTTCAAAACAGAAGTCAAATTGAGTAGGAGCCTCTTTGAATTTTGACAATTTCGTGAACCTCACTCAAAGTCGTGTTTTTATCATAATGGTCCAACTGCTTCCTATATGTAACATTTTATACAGCCGACTGTACTCTTATCTTCAGCCAAACCGTATTTAGGATAAAGCTTTTAATTAAATCAGGAAAAATGAAAAGGAGATATGACATAAATACTCTACAATTCAAATAAGTTACGTTTACTTTTTGGGGGAGGATATAGAAAACAGACAACCTAATGAAAGAGAGTAGTAGAGCAATCTACAGAATCTTAATGTAGCAAAAGCAACACGAAATATTCAAATTCCATCACAAAGTTTTTTGAAAAAAATCGTGACAGGTGTACCCGGGTGGTGTGAGGCCATGGTCTTCCCTTTTTCTCAACGATGGAAATGATCATTCGTTTGCACGGAAGAAACTAAAATGATGTTGGGCGAGGTCGTCAGGAAAAGAAGTTTGCTTGTTTGGATATTTCGAAAGAAGTCACGGGTTATTATCGAGATCCCGAAAAGGTTCACCTAGAGAAGCAAAGATGAGATTCATTTCGTAGAACGACAGAACCTTAAACTTAAACACTTTGCCTGCATTGAATTTTTATCTTACACGAGAGAGTGGGAGAGTTCCAGACAGTTTCTGTTATCTCTGAAACCACCCTGTAAAAATGTACAGGGGCAAAATGGATGGATAACGAGACGTAAAAGTCTAGGCCCCATCTCCAGCCGTAAATCGTCCAAATCCAAACTCCTGCTCCGCTGTTTCCGCTTTCTCGATTATTTCGGTTAGTAGAAGACTGAGCAAAAGTCTAATTTGCTTTTTTTGGGCAAGTGACAAATTGCTTTCTCCATTTTCAATGACGTTGATGAACTTATTCATTAAACAAATCTGCCGTTCTATTCTATTTCCTCTGATTGGGATGTCTGACTTGATTTCCAGGTACGGGGCGGCAAACGAGGTGCAAAAACCAACGATTCGTCTTCTGAGTACCTCCAATTGCTCATCTGTTTAATTCATCGCATTCTCCTACTTGGGGTGTTCTGAAGAAGACGAAAGGCAGAGGGATACAAAAGATGGAAAGGGAGAAACGCCCAGTACATCAAACTCTTATTAACTAGAGTCCGTCTAGCTAGAAATTTGTCTGACACAGTTGATTGCTCCAATTCAGAAAGGGGCCTTCCACATCCCTCCCAAAGTCTGGATCAACGACCTAATTCTATTTACAATATCCATAAAACAGTGCCAGAGAGGGTGCTCCAGGATAAGTGGGAATAATTTGGCCTGGGCGTAACAAACATAACTTGAGGCACGATTCGAGCATCTTGGTTTTATAATTAAGAATTCTTTCGGTGTCGTCACAAGGAAATGTGGGCAATTAACATGATTAAATGATTTTAAAAATTGGTAAATTGTTCAATTTCCATCCGATTGGCCGTATTTCTCTTCATGATGGTACTCTTCTTTCACTTTCTACCGTTACGGAACTTAAAAGTCATTTTCTGTTTCCCCGTTCCACTTCTCGCTGCGGTAACTCCTTACAAATATACGGACAAACCAAATGGAAGATCATTAATCTCTGGCCGAAGACGAGTGACCCATTGACGGTGTACAAAACAAGGATTTCACATGTCGGGATGACAAAATCGTGACCAAATTTACGTGTTACGCCTTGTCAACCGAGAGAAAAAATAAAGAATGTATAGAAAAAAAATGATAATGAGTTGATTACAATTTTCTGGCAGTGAATTCAATTAATTTGAAAACCCAAAGTATAGAAAATATGAGAAGGAACTTCTCGGTTGGGTCGAGCAAAATGAAACACAGCAAACCATGTGAAATGAGAGCGAGACAAAACCGAAAAAATAAAAGTCGAATGGAAATGCAACGAAACTCAATAAGTTCGACAAGGGAGTATGTAAATGATATTCGTTCAAGAGTCATTTAGATCAGGGTCGGAATCAGTACTTTTCCCCTTACCACGCCCTTCAATTCAGAATTGGAACCTACATGAAACGGGGGGGGGGGGGCAGACAAGACAGTTTCCAATGGAAAGGATGTCCACAATTTCTGCCAAAATCTGCTTTCGGTCCGAGCAAATTTATTTCTTTAATCTGCAGCAAGTGAACTTGTGAACGCGAGCAACTGCCAGAAAGGAAAATCCTACAGAAATACTAAAGTTCCAAGGGAAACTCAAGGGTAGCAGGGTGACATTAAAATGTTTTACAAACCCTTGTTCGAACGGTGACACTTCCCCTCAACCATCTTTGACACTGAGCACGATGAGTAGTCATAGTAAAAGACCACAGAAATAAGAAACCCAATTAGGACAGACAGTTAAACATTTGAAGGTAAAATCCTGATTGGGAACAAAATCCTCGGTTTATTGTAGTGGTAATTCACCTGGTTAAACTACAAGGGTAATAAACAATCCGTAAAGGAAGCACTCGAGACAGAACTGTCGATAATGACGAGAAAGCAGAGCCCCAGAAATCCTACACATCTGCCGTAAATTTCGATCAGAATCTGTCGATGGATTAAGTGGGTAGAAGGGGAGAAATGCGGTAGTAAGACAAGACTGTGGACCATCCAAAAATTCATTTGGAATCTGTGAAAATAAGGACAAGTTCACTTTCATTTCCGGTGAAGTGTCAACTGACCGAAAGCTAAAATTTCCAAAATCGATATTCGAACTCGACGTTTACGGGAGACAACTGGAGCGTACAAACGTAAGGAGAACAACAACCTAAACGTTCGAAGAAGAAGGTTAAGCAACGTGAGAAAATTACAATGACACCTGGAACAAGTGAAATTCAACAAACTCACCTGTTAATTATTGAATTAAGCCCACACACACACACACACTCGCATTGCGAAACATGTTAAATTACGACATGCTGCAACCGTTGAGAATCACTTAACGCTTAAAAGGCTATTATTCGCTCTAGTCAGTTAGGCACATCCGGTTGCGTCCGTAGAAATGGTTACCACTTCCAGACTCTTCTTCGGGAGGAAAGAGTAGTTTAATTGGAGAAATAAAAACAGGATGGAAGCATGAAATTGTACCAGAAGATTACTTTTACGGTCGGATAATTTTTAATGGATCGAAATACTTTTCTTCATTTTATAAATATTCGAACTGTTAAATGAAGTGGATGTAAGTGAACAGCTCCGACGCTACCGACGAACAAGTACTTAACCCGTGAAGTAGGTAATGGTGATTTTACTCATTGACCGAGCGTAACGCACCGGTCCAATCCCTCAGCTATTGAATACGCCACACTTAATCCGACATATCAGACGAGAGCTATTTGAATGACTTTCATAACGGACAAATACCTGACCATTAACGTTTAAGATGCCTCAGTCAGTGACCAGGTACACGACGATTTCTCTTGTGTCGAGGGGGAACCATAACGAGAAATCTCAAAATTCCCCTTGGTGAAAACCTCACTCATCGAGACTGCAGTAAAATAATTTTTTTACATTTCAGTCTGCTCACAAAACTTATTCTTAGACGTTTTCTAGTTTTTGGAAGTAAAAACCCTCCCCCCAAAAAAGTCGTTTCCGCCCTTTCAACCCCCCGGACAGACGACGGTGGAGTCTTAGTTCCATTCTGTCTGAAGATGACGACTCGTTGAAAGTTGTCGTCAATCTGACACAAAGTTTTTTTTTCGCGTCATTGCCCCACCGCGGAATTATTATTTTCAAAATGACATTGAATCACTTAAATAAACTCTTTTTAAATGCACAACGGTTTTAGAAAAGTCTAGAAAACGTAGAACATTCACATACAAAACAGCTCTACTAATAATAGACAGACAAAAATGAAGTAGTGTGATGTTCTTCGGGGGAACGAAATCCACGTTTTTCTTCTCGGTGGATTTTCCGACTGAATAGTTTTATACTTTTATTAGTCGACAGATTTTCTGCTATCCACTTCCTGTGGGAAAACCGACCAGCCTGGCTTTCAGTCCATCCCCCCATGAAATCTCTCGCAGAACTCATTCCTCCACACGGATAAGCACCATTCTTTGTCACTGGCACACCACAGCGAGAGTAGCGAAATGGTTGTGGAAAAGAAAAGTGAAAAATCACAGACGATTAAAGCAGAAAAGAGGAGGAAAGAGGAAACTTCTTCCTTCGCCTGAATTTATTTTAATGTTCTACTTTCCAAGGAGAAAAAGAAAGGAGTTTACACTTAGCGCGAAATAAAAAATCTATTTCACCTAATAGGCAACAAATTCGTAAGAACAACAACAACAACAACGACGATTTTAGCCGTTTTCAACGATGAGGAGGAAAGAGAGCGAGCGAGCGAGCGAGCGAGGAAGAAAGAAAGAAAATCAAGTTTTATGTTGCGTTATGGTGAGTGGTAAATGTCCGAAAGATTATTGCCGGACAACAAGTTGAGAAAAGAAACAATGACCCGAGTCAGAAGGAAAGAAAGTAAAAAATAGTAAAGAAATAGATTCCCAGAAGATTCCCAGCATGGTTGAGAACTTTTCAACACAAAAACTTTCTGTTGACGCTGTTTGTACAAACAATAAAAGTATCGTCCGTGTAACGAGTCATGTTTTTGTTTTCTGTGCCCTACAAGAAGAACTAAATTTGTCATGTTCTTTGATTGCTACCTGAACGCGACTCCTTCGCAACGGGGTCACGGCTGAGCTAATTGAATAAATTTCATGTCAATTTGCACCTGAATTTTTACCAAAATGAACGACTTGGACGACGAAGACCGACGGGGAAAGTTAAACAGATAGGAAACATCCAGGGAAACTCGGTCAAAAGACAAACAGCAATTTATACATTGACGTGGACAACATAACCATAGTGAAGTGTATAACCCCGATTTTGACATAATCGTTCTCCATTACATCCATTAAGTCATTGTTCGTGGCCTTCTCCGCTTTCCAAAAACACTATTTCAACTCGTCGACTTTTCCGGGTCGTTTGCACCGAATCGGGTGAACTGAGAGAAAGAGAGGGAGAGAACTTTCTCCGATTCTTTCGCGACATTTCAAATTACTAAAAACTTTCGTTAAATATTTCAAGCCGGAGGGAATAAACGAAGTTGGCAAAAAAAGGACAAATTTTAAAATAGAGTCGAAAGGTAACGGGAGCATCGGAATAAACCGTGAGAATGACATGGTATGCCGAAAGGAAAACCCCTCCGCTTTACAAAACATGAAAGACTAATAAAAAGAGAAACGATGGATGAAAGAAAGGACAAACCCTGAAGGAAGAAGAAAAGTATAGGACAACAATCGAGCCGATCTCCGTGCAGAAAACAACGAGTTTACGTATCATTGCCAGCGTAAAACAAACAAACAGACCTCACAGACATAGCTTGAGAAAACAAACAAACAAACAAAAAAGCAACAACTGAAGAATGCAGACGTGGAAACAAATCGAACAACGAAATCATTTCCTCTCAATAGATGAATTGATACACCGGAAACTGAAAATTTCGATTCATCCTATCCAGGGAATGACCCCCGTCAGTATCCTTTAATATAATTAGAGGTTGTTCTCTTTCATGTTCTCATGGGACCACCTCATGTCCACCGTCTTAAATTTCCTCCATCTAACAGCAGTCGAATGACAAAGTCAAACTCAAATTCGACTCAATCACTAAGAAAGCAATTTAAATGAATGAAAACTATTCACCAACAACTGGAAATAGATGTCTCCGTAAAAACACCACACCATGTAAAACATCATATTTTAGAGTTTCACTTTTCTCTTCAACATCATTCTTCTTCTTTTTCTTCTCATTTTGTCAAGGCATTTTGTCGTAACACAGAAATATGAAACGGTCTTTCGAAAAATAAAAAAAAATCTATGCGGAACCCTTAATGCGTGAAGACATAGGAAAAGGTCAAACGTAAAACACACAAAGTAAGCCAGCGAAAGAATTAAAGCCTAAAAAAAAAATTAAAACCTGAGAGGGTAGTTTTTTTTTGTAAATTCAGTTAAAAAGTAAACAAAGTTGAAGTGGACTCAGCGATGGAAGTAAAAACAACGAGACGAGCCCTCTGACGAAGTTGATTATTCCGAGAATAAGACAAAAATGACAAGTTCAAACAAGTTCAAAAAAGGTTGGAAAGTAAAGGAAGCAGAGGAACTTTCAGAGTCAGGTTCGAATTTCCTGTCGGGTGAAACCTCCCCGGAAATTCCCGGAAAGTAACTCGCTCTAAAAATATTTACGAAAAGCATTAAACGAAGAAATACAAGTTAAGATTCCATGAATTAAAATATTTCATTGGAAATACTTAATTCCAATTTAAATGTCGTCGTCTTCCTTGCTTGCCTGCCTTCACTTTCTACTTCCCATAAAAATTTAGGTTTTCCCGACGATCCTGTGGCTTTTTCAACGAGTAGTCCGATTTTGCCCGTGCTCGAACAAATGAAAAAGAAAATTAAATTCTCGTTACATGTGTTCTACAGAAAAACACAAATGCGAAAATACGTGATTCAATAAGAGTCGAATCGCGTTCTGATTCTTAAAGAGGGAGAAAGACACACACACACGAACAGACAGGAAGTAGTTAACAAGTCGTGATGGTGTCGATGGATCGAGAAACCCAAACCTGAATCGAGATTGCCTACCTGAAATTAATTAATATCCAAAGAATAATTAAGCTAAAAATCAAATGATAATAATAAAAGGAATGATTCGGAGGAATCGAGTTTTCCATCAAAAACCGGAAGACGAACCGTTGACGAGTGTAAATCAAGAGGATTGTGCAAAATGCCCGTCGACTTCTCTTCCTATACACAACAATAAGATTCAAAATTGAAAACAATAAAAACCTGAAACTTATGGACAGGTACATAAGTCACAGTTTTCTTAAAAACTTGATTTTTTCTGGGTCTCAACTGTCATCTTGTTGCATCGCAGCTTGGTGGCTACCTCAACAAAGAGTGTGGTTTACCCTAGTTACAGGTTTGAGATTCTCTCTTTCAATGATAACTTCATTTACTATTAAACGGCAGAAACACGACCCATCTAATTTCCTGTTCTGAATTCATAATTTTAGAAATGTATCAATTATTCTTAGATATCGAAAGATGAGACGTTCCTTTCATTCAAAATAATAATTGACTTGCAAAATTCAATTCCTGCTCCGCCACGCTTGACGTCAACATATTAATTAACGTCTATGTCTTATTATGTATACGGTTAACATAAATAGACATGTTGAGCGTACAAACCTTCTGCACTTATCGTTCCCCGGGAAATGGAGCCCGAAATGTAGTATTATGCATAGGTAGTAGTCGAAACGTGAACAAAGTCAGGTATCGAGTCTCCCACTGCTATCAAATGATAGAATACATAAACAGGTATATCAAACCGGGTCCCTATTCTGTTATGCAGCAGAATTCAATTCTGCTGCAGGGGTTATCAATTTACGACTACAATTCGGAATTATAATTTTTGTTCATACGCAATGACCTATATTCTCGTGTAGAATGGCGAGGAAAGGGCAGTTTGTGTGCGACAACGAATCAATGGAGCAAAAACCAAATTGGGTGGGGAAAATGCCTTCACTTCGAGGTAGGTGTGCAGGTGAAAAACCATAACTTCTTTCCTTATCTGCTGTTCAACGGTTTGTGGTCTAACTTGATATTCTGGGCAAGGGAAACAACACACGTTCGCGGATGTGTAAAAACCGAAAAACCTTTTGGGGACAGACGAAAAGCGAATTTTAGTGAGGCTGCTGTACAAAGAAAGTATAAAAATTTGATACCGAACAACGTCGCTCCTACAGCAACTGTCTTTGGACAGTGCCTACAAAAGATGGTTTGGGTTACATTTCCGGGGGGTGCAGACTTCGATTTCACCATTTTGACCGTTGCTGACATTCAAATTTCATAGGTTCTGAATTCGCTTTAAAAAAAGAAAAAACTAAAGAACTAAAATTAAAGTTCGTCACATGGTTGTGACAGTCTTCAATCATAAAAATTGAGTCTCCGGAAGTTGTTTGAGGAACAAAGCCAAAAAAAAAAATGAAAGAAAAATCTACCTGAGAATATTGTTACGTGTAAAATAGGGCAATGGTAGACAACAGAGAGAATGACTGAATTCCGGTGAAGCCAATTAACCAAACAGGCTCACATCTCAAAATAAAATCTGTCGAAAAGGTAAAATCCATTTCGGGAAGTCAGTAAACGAAAAATGATACATTATGTGTAATGCTCCCCAATTACTTGAAACAACTGGAGGAACTGTCAGAGGTAAACGAAATCGAAATGAAAAATTACTCATTCGAAGTGGAAAATTCAATCAGAATTGGAAATCGAATTGATAGTGTTCGTTGACTGCTTTTATTTGTAGCAAAACATCAAGTTGAGAACTAATAGAAGAAGAAATCTACACAATTATTGTGATTTTCCGGTTATTTAACTGAGACTACAATCAAGGTAAGTTTGTGACGGTAAAAGCAGTACTACTAAAAAAAACTTGGCAGTTAGGCAGGAATAAGGAGAGTACACTGTAAAGATCACGGAATATTGAAAATGTCGACAATACTATTGAGCAACAAAACAGAGTTGTAACAGTTACAAAACGAGCCTTCTTTTCCGAGACAAAGTTTCGTTTTACACCCCCTGCACGTACTCTCAAGTCCTCTTACATTTTGTTACAGTTTTAGTTTTTGGTATCACGCAAATGTAACACAAGTTACGAAACATAATTTACAACTGTTTCCGTTCCAAACCGTTCGTAACCGAATTGACAATAATCGTCGAATGTCGGAAACAGTTTAATGGTTACAGACCGTTGTCCCACAATGCCAAATTATGAATGTTCTGGAAGTATAAAACAATGGCGGTGGTAAAAACGAGTTTGAGGAAATTTCAATTCGAGCATCGCTTCGATCAACAACTTCCTGTTCGATCGGCACATATACCGAACAATTATATGAGAGTGATCTGTCTGATCGCAACAAAATTACTCGAGAGAATGGAGTCGAAAACACAGCGGAGGTATCGAAATGAACGTGGCAGAAGAATTTATTTTCCATGCGGAATTGCATCTCCTCCTTTCCACACATCTCAAGCGGTGATTTTGTTAAGATTTTATGCGGCACACGACCTCAACGTCCCACAAATTTCCTTGGATCAGACTGTTAACCGCCAAAGATCGATCTACAGCGCAAGCCGAATGAATTAATTATGGTCTAACGGAAATCTCAAGGATTTTAAGTCGTGTTCTCCCGCTGGAAGTTCCATCTATCCCACTCGGTTTGCGTACGGTTCCGCCAACTATTCTCATTTGAATAGTTTTATTATTATTATTATTATTATTTTTTATTTCATGTTGTGCGTGACACCCATTGAATATTCTAGGTTCTCGTGGAAAGACGAGAAAAAAAAGTTCAACTCCAGAAAAAGGAAAGAAACGAGCTGCTAAGTACGATTTTAACGACACCACGGACAAGTCATTTCAAATTTCTGTTCGCTTTTAACGACTTTCCTACTCGTCCCTTTTCCCCGGCTGTAAAAAAGCATAATAGTTGCTATTCAGGAAAAGATTTTATCGCTAGTTCGAAACTTGAAGAAACAATATAAATTTCCAGGGGAAAAGGAAAAGAAGAAATAAATTGCAAGAAAGAAAATGCGGGTAGTCCGGCCCGACCAGAGAATTCAGGTTTGCCAACATCATCCGACAAGAAAGGTTTCAGGGAAAACTTTTGACAACAATTTTGAAATTAATTGAAACCTTTTCCGTTTAATTGCGATTGCCGTTAAATTCACGGAAACAAAAAGAGTTGAAACAAAGAAAGGAGGACAGTAACAATCACGCGTGCATGGGACTGCATGAGGTTGTCATTAAGTTTTGCTCAGCTGGAACCCCTAAAAGACAAGAAGCTCCTGTAGGAACTCATCACCGGACAATCAAAACCAAATTCCAGTAAATAAAAAAAATATTTGTGGATGTCATGGCCTTTGCCAGCAGTTGCAACTATTAATAAAGTTTTCAACTCCTTGTAGGAATTCAGCACACGCCGCCATCATCCCACCAACCTCAAACTTTAAACATCCCTAACTTTCCCGGAACATCCCGGAATTGATGAATTGCAACGATTTCGAACCGCAGGGCTTGTTTTATTGACCAATAACAAATTTGTATGCAGAAGTAAGAGAGACCTTCCATACGTCAGACTTCCTACCCCTGCGAATTTCACCGCCCGCCGTTTGCTTAACCAAAACACCAGAACACGCAGAAAATGCACTTCATATTTCACTCACTTGATTGCAATAAAGGTTATAATAAATACGACTGAAATCCACGTGGCTTCGGGAGACCCAAGACGTGAAACTCAAATTAAGCTCGAGGACTACCGAAAATACTAATGAACAAGAACAGTTTCCCGTTGAAAATCCTTCCCGGTGCGAGGGTTTTGATTTTGGCAAAATTTGATCGAGTCAAAGGCCTCGAGAAAACGGAAGTCAAGAAAACCCGACTGATTATGTAAATAATTGAATGATAATAATGGTCCACCGATGTTGCCAGGACAATACTATTGCAGTCCTTGTCATTAATTAACCGGTCCTAAACCCGCCATTAATATTAATCAACTTCTAATGGTTTGAACCGATTACCAAAAAAGAGGTTCCCTCAGCATCAAAGCAGAGTTAAAAGCCACGGGCCACCACTCAAACCTCTGATGAAACTTTGAAACCTTCCCCATGTATATGGACTATCTTACGTAACCGATTGTCTATTTTAACTCCTTCCATATTTGGTACCAATAGGTACGGGTACTTTCATAGAAGTCGAGCACCAGAGCCACAGGCCTTGGCAATTAACTCTTTTTCCATCAAGTTAAAGCAGGGGACTTCGATGTCGACGTAACATTGTTACAATCATTGCGGCTCTTTAAAATGTTAGGTTCTCTTGTCTAGAGGAACCCCCGGTCGTCGTTCTTGTGACCCACATGTGCAGTCCTCATGTTTCTCGGTGTTCTTTTTACCACCAGAATATTCAAGGTTCAGTAACTGCCACATATTGAGTGAATGCTGCTTCCATGTAGTCCTAGTCTACGTCTTCAATTACGAGACTGACGAACTAGGATAATGTTATCACCACAGTTTGTAATTTTTTCATTACGACCCCTAGACCAAATAAAGGAAATTATTCGTCTGTTCCTCACAACATCAAGAAATAATGTCATCCCAAACCGTTCCAAGTAATCCAATGAATTTAAAAATTTTATGTATCTGAAATTGTAGTTGTCTACACTCCGTGATTCACTTCACAATAAGTGTGACGTTTATGAGGCCATCGACAACTGAAACATTTCACACTTTTGTGGTTTAAGAAAAGAGTGACGACGACAACAATCGCCTTGCCACTCGAATATCGATTCTTCTCGACGCGGTGCAGGACGTTGATCAAAAACACGGAAACTCACACAAAAACGGAAATTTCTTTATGGAAGAAACATTTTGTCCCGGGACATGGGCCTTAGAACCCAAAACAAAAAGAAAATTGCACAAAAGTTCACACTCAAAGGAATAGCCCAAAGACAAATTGGCACAATAAAAAAGCCGGAAAACCGAGAAGCGGAAATACAAAAGGAATTAACATCGGTCAAACGGTTCTCCCCAACCAAAGATAAAACGAAATCAATCAAGAAATTGATTAGTGAGACCCTAACGAAGTCAACAATTTAGGAACAATTCCAAAAGCGAAAATCAACAACAAATTTCGTCATTTTGCCAGCACGTCGTTTCACTTTCTTTCTGAGAGCCCGGGTCTGGCTCTGTGGAGAGTCCAGGGGGACACGTGCATGACACGCACCTTGGACCGTTCCTAAGACCATCGCTCTCATCATTCCTCTTGAAACATGGCCAATTTATGTGTCCCGTGCCGAGTGCCAACTCTTCGACTTCAATTCGGTAGAAATGCAAAAGAAAAAAAATACTCAAACTGTCTAAAACCCGTGGGAGCCAAGGAATTTTGACCATCGCTTCTGGTACACCGGTTTTTTCAAGGTATTCCTGTCGGACGACACACCCGACCTAAAATAGAGATAGTGATACTGTCCTCTGCTTCCCAGGTAGCCCCCGCACTTAATTAAATCCAACCTTGAGAGTGGTACCCTGTAGTTCAACCTACCGTCAATTTCGATACCCGGAACCCGAGTAACAAGTAGGTACATTCATCCTTTCCTCTTGCAACTTCGGTAATGTAATTAAACACATGATTCAAGACGAGTGGTGAATGAGAATGACCCTCAAGGTCCGCCAAAATCCGTTATTAAGTAATTAAGATGAATACCGTCCGTTAGAAAGCCTTCTTAAAACTCTCAGGTTCATTCAAAACGTACAATTTTTCTTGTGTGTGGAGAGCCGAAGGTCAATATTTGACACCACAAATCAAGACCGAAGACAATAATCTCGGTCGTGTGAGCATTAAAGACTTACCGACTCCGATGCTGGGGTCCTCGAATTGCTGGAGCCAAACGTAAAGTTCCTCCAGGTCTATCAGACTCTGTTGGCGAGCCATGTCATTGTCCACTGCCTTGTACATATTTAAATTCATGTTTCCCGCAAAAAATTCGTTACTGTTTCACTTCTGACGGCTAATACATTTGCTGGCTAGCAAGCAAAAGAAAAACTATATATATAAATATATATAAAGTTTTCCCTTTTTTCGGACACTTTTCCCTCCAAACGATCGCAAACGCCTACAGAATGCTGTTGTCCGTTTCAATGAAATCCCTCTTGTTATTTATACAGAGCATCGTATTGACTATAAATCATACGTCGAAAACGTAATTTAAAGAAAGGAAAGAAAACCTGGGAAACCTAAAATTCGATCGAAAGCCTTATTAATTTGCTTTTTGTGTGTGCGTTCGCCGCTGCAAACCTTCCCAAGTGAATCGGCCTTTAGTTCAAGCGAACGCCTAAAATTGTAATTAAAAGTTTATCTAAATAACATTCATAAATTTGGTGTCACGAAACTTCTCTCCTCTACTCTTTTCGCCTCATTTGGGAAACTATCGGAGGAAAAAGACAGAACTGGGAGAAAATAGAAAAGCCAATGAGAACGGAAAAGCGTTCCTTTCCTTCTTGTTCTGGGAATGCCGTGTTGTTCCCAGATAGAACGACAATTTCCAAAGGGAACTTTTGCCATGATGATAGGTGACTACGAAAACCTTCGTGTCCAAATGGGAAATGTTCTAGAGTTCTATTGATTGCTCCCGTTGACAATAGTGCAACCGAAATGCAAAAAAACAATGAGGACATGAGGCACATTGCCCTAGCGGTGGGTCATCTTCTCAGCAGGAGAGCACAACTCCCTTTCCTGATACAGTGCGTAACGATTGACTGCGTTGAAGAAGTACCAGAAGGTCAACACAATTTAACTCTATAACTTGACGGGGTGAAAGTACCAAAGCCATCGACAACGATCAACTTTAAGCAAAATGGCAAACAATAATCTTGTAGAAAGA
This sequence comes from Polyplax serrata, assembly GCA_037055365.1. Taxonomy (NCBI): domain Eukaryota; kingdom Metazoa; phylum Arthropoda; class Insecta; order Psocodea; family Polyplacidae; genus Polyplax; species Polyplax serrata. Next base: position 12,872,095 of record JAWJWE010000036.1, on the reverse strand, counting down.
GATACGTACAAAGAATCAACTACAATAAAAGCGAGCGTTGCGTAACAAAAAAGTAGCATCTCTTGTTCTTACATAAGAGGCACGGAGGAAGTAGGTGATGCACTCAACATGCAAGGTTAACCTCCACTACGGGGAAAAACGTGGTTAACTTCTTTCTCACAGCGAATGGGACCACACGGGCGAAACGTCTGGAGACCTGATTTCAAGGAGAGGAACGAACCTTACGAAAAGGTTTCAACGCTCTTCTCTCCAACATGAAACTCTGATTAGAGGCTCGAAATGCCAGCCGTGAAGTTTCTAATCCCTTGTTGATGAAAACGGAAATTGGGATATTAAAATGCAGTCATCAGGGAGGAAAAGGTTAGAAATCGTGGCAGGAGAAAAGGTTGAGTCGTGCAAATTCATGACTTCGCACACGAATCCGCCAAAATTGAAAAAAAAACCATTTCGATACGAAAAAGAGAGACGGAAATCACAAGTGATTAAGCAGGATTTCATGCGGGAACGAGTTTATTAGTAAAAAGGACTGCTGGAATGTCGTCGCATGAGTGAACTGACTTTTAACATAAATTTCATTATAAACACGATTAAATATTTATTCTATATGTAAACAATCAATATGTATTGACGGAGAAAAGAAGCAGAAAACGGCAGGGTCGTGGACATTTCGGCTTTTTATAGAAACTGTATAGGAGATATAAAAAGAAAGTACATGAAGGATTCCCAACCGACTGCATTGCATTAAGAACAAAACAACCTGCCAACTACTTTACACTGAGTAAACAGTTACAAGTTACCGTTGCCGATTATCATCCATCAACAATTGCATAACATTTTTGCGACGCTTAAGAGCGGAACTAACTTTTTTCTAACTGGATGTTTCACCTCGCGTCAAAAACCGGACGTAAATGTCGCAATTCAAAATGTTCAAATCATCGCTTCGGAAATGAGGACGACGACTGAACGTCTGCGACAAACACACGACGAAAAAATTCGACAGATTTTTCTTGTGTCGATACAACTCGGAACTCGAAAAGACTAAAATCCCATTTTTCATCGGGTACTGATGTCTCGGTACCCTGAGTCGCGACAAATGTCGCAACTTGCCGAACGATTTCCTCATTCCAAATCGAATCCGAAAAACATTTGTGGAAATCCATTGCTCGGCATTTTCTTCGGCTCCTGGAAAAATCCGAAACGACTTTTGGGACGTTCCAGGACTCGGAATCAAAGTAATCCCATTTCGAGTCGGACATCTCCCACGAAGTGACTTCGGGATTTTGTCCTGCCCAGTTTCGCAGGTCAAGAGGTCAAGTGGACAGAATCCAGAAAAACAAGGTTTCCAGAAATAATCTCGGTACGTGTCGATTAATTGAGTAATTATAATTAATTGTGTCGGCCATCTTGCCCTCACACACACACAGACATACAAACGACGACTACCCGAGTCATTCCACTTGTATTGAATATTGCAAGGGTTGTTCAATAAGTTCCGAGTGTTCTTTCTGGTTCACCGGTACGGTTCCATTCCCGACCACATAGACTTCGCCTTCACTCCGTTTTCTCTCAATTTCGATCAGTCAAAAGCTTAGAGGAAGGACTTCTGTTTGCTTTACGGTTTCTGTCGGCTGATACTGTGCGTCTCCCGATTAGACACTTCACTTCTGTTTGCATTCAAAACGAAATCAAATTCCATGATAATTGGATTTTTAAACGGTCCAATAAACAAACACGGTTTTTGATAAAAACGAGAGAAGCAATCTTTTGGAAATTTCACCCGATTTCGGGCAAGGGGACACACCTCAATATTCGGGGGTGTTGCTTGTGGGCCACTTCAACATCACTTCACTCCGGGTTATCCTGGACAGCTTCACTTCACTTTTTTAGGACACGAATGCGAAGCATTCACAGACTAATGCCCTTGCAACGTCTCCTGGACCCTGCTGCTATCCGTCGGACCAAGTAAATTTCTCCGACCAGAAATGGGAGTTTTCCATTAATTAAAATTTTAAAGCAATTAATGTGGAATTAAAATAAACGACTACGAACTCAACCAAATTAATTGCATTTAACCGAAAGTAAGAACTCCATGATCAGATATTCTTTTCCGGATGAACCAACCATTCAGCCGCCTGTCACCACCGGCCCGAGATATACCTAACAATCTAATTTATAAAACAAGTGTCCCCAAAATTTCTATTGGTCATCAATTACACCTTTAATTGCGATTTATGACGGTAACCGTAATTAGAGTTATGAGTTCACAGAACGACGCGAAGAGTCTCTCTGTCTGCGCATGTGACTGCACAGGATCATTAAACGAGTTAACAAAAATGCAAAAATTGACTGTGGGAGTAAACAGCCTGCCGTTAAAATAACAGTTTCCATCATTAACTCAATCTCTGTGTGTCACAAGTTCTCGTCTCCTTAAAACTACGTCCGGAGTAACATCAGTTTCGTCACCCACCAGCAAAATGCCATTCCGATGAGTGACAACGTCTCCTCTTTTGTACAATTACGACAGCACACACAATCACAACGACCGATCAATCGATTGTTGTCAAGGAATTGGTTATTAATTTGCTAGTTCTAACCAAGGCGAGGATAAAAAAAACAAGGGAAGTCACCCGACAGAAATTAATTCGCAATTTCGAATGCATTGGATGGACTTTTGAGATGGAAAACAATTCATTACGATTCTGATCACGAGGATTTGGCCAACGCAAAATGCAAATTCGCGGAGACAAAAATGGCAATCAGAAAGAACTGCCGCGCGAAAAAAAAGGAAATGAAGTTGTGTAGGAATGTCTCATTGCTAGAACACATAAGTTATGAGTGGCGAGTAGGACAAAGCAGCAAGGAGTCACAAGTGCCCTTCAGATAATTGGCAACGAGTTAGTAGACCTCTCTATATAGAAAAGAACATTAATAGACCCACAACCTCAGATTATTTTCCACGGAAGGTATCCTCTCTTTAATCGTCCATAATTGTCACATTTCTCTTGTCAATTCACTGATTCTTTGCAATTAACTCTCTCTTGAGGTGTGGAGTAGGACCGTAAAACATAACAGACATTCGTAAAATGTCGAACTCATGCCTTCCTGTCTACCAGATTGATTCCCCTTGTCGTGAAGACTTCTATTCGGGGTGCCCCATCTTTTGTATTTTAGACCAACATATTTTTACACACAGATATCTTTTCCTCCGACACAATAATAGACACCATTGTGCTCAGTATTAAAACGTCGGGAGAAGAGACTTCCAATTAAAACATTTCACGTAGAAGAACTGGAAATGAAGTCGAAATACAAGCGAACTAGAGTCACAAAGTAAAAAATGCAAAAATGCAATTAAAACTGGGAAACAAGATGGCAAAAAGAGTTCTCGGTTGAACAAAATATGAGTTTCGATATTTCATGACAAGTTAAAATTGAAAGTAAATATTAAAAATTCAACAGGAACCCAAGAAAACTCTTGAGAGGCAACCCTTCAGGCACTAAATTGCGAAAAAGTTAGGGCAAAAAATGAATTTTTCCTAGGTCAGTGTTTTCTTCTAGGAGCAGTTGCAAAAAAGGTCGCCTTAACTAGAGCAGCAGGCGGTCAAAGAAGTACAAATCAAAAGGCATAAATTTGAATCCAACAGGAAATTAAAATGCGACAAAGTCAAAATAATTGTATTAGGGAAACATTGGCAGCAATTCCTTAATTTAATAGGCACGAAACCAAGAAATAGACGAATAGACCAAAACGGAAAACTCTCATTGCAAACATCAAATCTGATGAGAATTTAAACTGTAGCGATTTCGTTTCCAATTTCCGGTTTTAAATTGGAGGGAAAAGTAACAAAACGCACAATAAAATATGTAAAGAGGAAACGCGGTTTTCAGGTTTTCACGAGTTACACAGTTTGCCAGGTATCGGTCGAGGTACACCGCGAGGTATCCAACAGAGTTAGACCGCGTACCTGTGACAACCACCACTCTCTGCACCATCACAATTCCCATTTCAAGAGACACTGAATCGAACTGATCGCGAGAGCGGTTTCATTTACTGTTGTTAAATAAGACGACATGACGGACCGGAGAACCTAAATCGTTATACCCGAACTCGCGCCACGACGGCTGACGATGGCGATGACTCGGAGGCTTCTGGTGGACTGAGTCTGCGGACGTCTGACGCGCGACTTCTTACCGAGCAAGTCACGAGGGTAGCAGCAACTGCAGCGCCGCCTAAGGCCCACTGGGGGCCCCGACGCCAGCCACCCTGCGGGGCCCCCGGGCTTGGCCCCGACTTTTTCGAAAATGGAGGATCAACGAAACCCTGGGAAAACATGAATACTTCTTACACTCCACCCCGCCATTGAAATTTCACCGTTGCCCTCTTCAAAAATTTGTCAAACACTTTGTCAAAAAGAAAAAGAAAAATGCAAATTCCGTGTTTCATTTACTGAAAATTTTTGCACGGTCAAGTAACCATTTCCCTTTATTCCGAAGGCCACCCTACGCCCACACAGGTTCCGTTCAAAAATTATTTCTACCCCAGTTCCTACCCTTCTACACAATAATTCTGCTTTGCATACTCAAATGAACCTACATGTTTTTCGAACGTATCAAAACAAATAAAAACTTTAAAGTGAAAAATTTGTTTACGCCAAAACGTTACGAAAAGCAGTAATAAGCTTTTTATTAATCTGATATTAATAAATAAGAAAAATGGCAGTGTTAGTAGCCGGAAGATGTCACCATTGCTACGATTCAAAACTGGGAATCAATTAAAAAAAAAAGTCGACACAGACGAGGAGTAAACCTTTCAACAACAAATCCTGAAATTTATTTCTTAAATCATACATAAAACCTAATAAATAATGTCTTGTTCATTATTCCTTCGCGTTTAAAGAACATTTTGCTACACAGATACTATGTTTTTTTCTTTCGTATGCAAAACTACTTGCTCGTGTCAAAGAAACTCGAATGTTTGGTTCGTAAAATAAACACACCGATGAGGAAACCAGCATTCGTTATGAAATTCAAAGGTTACGATAAAAAAATTATAAACGAACTTTGTAAAAGGACTACAAAGACTACAAAGAGCTCGCAATTTAAATTTAACCGCAGCAAACTGAGGTTTCTAACTATTGAAATGAGTCCCTCCAGTAAATTTGAAAACCGGAAACTGGAGTAAACACGCTTAAATGCTTTATTATGTATATATTCAAAGAGATTTTCGTATGTTTGCCAGGATGAAAACGTTCGGTCGAACCTAGGGAGATCCTTGGCAGGAACAAAGGAAAGTATAGCCACGATAACAACGATTGATAGGACCAATTTTGCTGGTATTGCTGGTGACATGATGACGTGACATGGAAAAGTTCGATTCTTTCTTTCTTTGTGACTAACACACGGAGCGAGTCCGAAAATAGTAGCCAACACTACTGACTCAGACTAATTTTGATTGCCGCAAATAAAATCTAAATGTAGCGTACGTGTAGTCACTTGTATGAATGAACCGAAGTTGTCATTTACGTGAAGAACTAAAACAATAGTACGAACACGATGCACTAGACGCATGTTGCTCCTACCAGAGGGCCGGCCATTGGAAAATGCTACGACTCTCTAAGTTGGAGCTTCTGTAAAAGGTAGGAACTCCAAAAAATACACCGAAAAAACGACATCGCTTAAACGGAACTCGGGTACTTCTACCCGATACGCCTTGACGAATGTTTAAACATTCACTGATACTCACAATCTCGCTATTTTATTCAACTTCATTTTGAGTAGGCAAAGAGGTTTTGACTAGCAGCAAAAACAAATCGCGGCTTAGAGTTCTTATGAAATATTAAAGCATCTATTCGCGCCTCAAATCCGCGTTGAAATTTGTAAACAAATTTTGCTTTTAAATAGAAATAACAACAGCAGCAGCAGAAATCTAACAGAAAGCTTTTTACTGTCTCCCTTCTCCCCAGCCGTCATCAACTTAGTCGGCCAGCCCCAAAAAGAATTTTTTGAGCTTAGCAAGCAATCGAAAATTGTTTCCATCGTGCCTGAACGAGAGCAAATTTCCTTCTCCTGTCGTCACGTACATTTAAACCGGTACATCACGACAGACCAAATCCAGTCTGCCAATGTGTTTCTGACGTAGAATTGTGATTGACGTGTCTTAAATGACCAGGACGGAATTTATGGAATTCAACTGAGGGTAATGAGAGGTAACGGCAGAACTTTGTCAGACTCAATTACTGGTCTAACTTGTCATTCTGCCAGGGAAACAACAACAAAAACGCACAACAAAACTTCAAAATCAAGGCCACCAATTTGGAGGAGAATTCTGCTCTTGTAACTGTCCACGAATCCTCTTCAGATGCGATTCCAAATTTTATTTTAGACTTAGAGCTCTGACACGTGTGTTCCATGTTCCTTTGAATAGATTCGCTCCTAGATAAAACAATACTCTAACTGCGGTGTTAAATATAGTTACTATCTCTCCCGTAGTGCTAGGTACCTTTGCCTAGTTCTCGAAGAGACTTTGTCTAGCTTGAGCTATTCGGACATCATTTAAGGTTTTTTCATTTGCAATCAAAATACCCCAGTTTCCTGCTTTCCGTTCAGCTAACTTTTCCATTACAAAACGATTCCTGTGCGAAATCCATGGAAATAAGTTTCACCAAAGAGGTAATTAGATTCTTCTCGCCTAGTTCTTTGGAATTCGGCAAATGAATTTTCCATCAAGACAGTTTTAATGAGAGCATAAAGGTCTCCATTCCGGGAATGTAATCAGATAGAAGTGACACAACATTGAAATATCGAAAACTTTCGCCAAAGTTCCTTTCAAACTACCGAAAATTTGACTCTCTGCCCTCCAAACTAACCTTCTCATTGTTGTCTTCTGCTGCTCCCTGGAGTGGACGAAGGAAGACAAGCCCGGTGTTGTAAATTTCCTAGTGTCGGTCACACCACTCCCACAGTAAGCACACACCGATTTCCACTGCCACCACTTGCCAACTACTTTCTCATCGTTTTCCGGGCAGAGAATGACGCGGTGGAAAAAGTCAAATGCAATTTTTCAACGAGGATTTTTCTGAAGGATCTGTGTAATTCTGAAAATTTGGCTCGCGTACTGGAAACTCTTTCCCGAATGAAAAGCTTCAGAAATCTTCGGGTTAATGCGACGCAAACAAATGAGCTGATGCTCGGAGAAAAATAAATAATACAAATATATCATTTGTGAGATCAATTTAATCTCCTGGCAAAAACCGGAAATAGTTTTAAGGCCGGGTACCATACAAAACGACCGAATTAAAACGAACCGAAAATTTGTCGGTCGGCTTTCGAGAGCTGATCGCCGCATTAATTTCCACAGATCTCGGTTTCCGTTTGAGGCAGATTACGAAAGTTTTAATTGATATTATTTGGGTGACCAGATCGACAACGGAACTAATAGATCGACTTGAAAAGATAGACCAATCTCCTGAATCGTTGTTGATCAATTTGTTTAATTCACAGATCAGTGAACGTTAGCGCTCGATTTAATACCTTCCTCGTGAGATATGCGAGGGATCCGCAAAAGCGCTCCTGTTGTATCACCTCGAGCAGTACCCTAAGGTCTCCTTGTGTCTTTCCCTCTCCTTCACAGTGCCTCGTTGCTACTTCCAACCGCACACAACGCAAAAGCAGAGAAATGCTTTTAGAGCACCTCCTCCGTCTCAGGTCAGTCTTTCCTGACATGATCCACGTGGCGCTCGTGAAACCACACAGAAAAGCACCAGGTGTCGAATGAAAGTTAATTATTAATTAAAGCCTTGAATAATGGTACCATTAATTACGGCAGTACCTCAGACAGAGCAAATAATTTCTATCCAAAAATTGAATTATTAATTCCGACTGAACCCCCCCTTTGAATTCATCGTTGCTTAACCCAGACTTTCCCAAGCTTCGGGCTAATTACTGGGGATCAGAACACAATCAGGAAGAAACATAGAAGCTTTACCGCGTGATGTGATACCCCAACAAGAAGGCTACTACTTACCCAAAACAGAGAGGAACCATCAATTTAAATAAAGGAAAAGAAGAACAAGTACCAGTGAATGAGACTGAAGGAAGCCTCGAGACGACCTCGGACTCATTTCCTGACTTACCTGGAAGAAATAGAAAAATACAAAGTTAGTTATGTTAATTAATAGACTCTTTTTCATAGATACCTTCACTGCTTGGTCTTGTCTTGCCTGTTGGATAATTGAAAACTCGTGCGGTCACGTTGAAACCATTTAAACGAAAATCCTTTCATCATGCGATAATTCTAACTCGCCGTTACGTAACCATGTCCACCTGGTACTGGTACTCATTTCCCAGTTTCAAAATAGTACCTATTGATACCTGGAAGGGGAAAATCCCCGTGTTTACTAATTTTCTGTTGCGACACACGGCACAGCATGTCCCGCGGGAAAAAAAAACAGCGAGGAAATTTTCACTTCAGTCAGAACCAGACGTTGTTCTTTATTTATCCGACCGTTATTCAGTGTACTTGATGCAATAAATTGCATCTCAAGAAATTTACTAACACAATAAATACTCTGGTTGGAACTAGCAGTTCTCCAGCTGCTCCTAACCTCTTTTATCTGTCATGCCGCGGCAGTTGGTCTCCCCGGATGTCTGTGGCTCTTCCATAAAAGAAATAATTTAAAACATTCCTGTGCGATTTATGCATTTCAGAGTGATTAATTTCACCTGAGAGCAATTAATTCTTTAAAAGCGACGACTTTTCAAAGGTTGACGGGATTTTTCGACACGACGAGAGAATACTCAAATTCCTGCCGATGATTAAAGCACAGGTGACGAACCTCCACCTGCATCAAAGTGTGGGAATCCTTTTGTCTGGCCACCTGATGAGTTCAAAGTCCATTTTCTCTTTTCTCTATAAGACGGTTCAATACGTGACAAAGTGAATTATTTCGGCCGGGTCACTACCAACATGGAATCCGTTATTTAATTTTAAAAACGGAATCGATCGAATCTTTTACGTGACTTCTGAGAGCCAATGCCGATTTGGATGGTCAGGTCCCTGGGGTCCCCCGCACTGAGCCCTCTCACATCAATTCGAAAACCTCAAGGCCCCTCATGGGAGCTATTGTGATACGGTGAAGTCCTTAAAAGTCGAGGTGATGTGATGTCTGCGAATCCGTCGTAGTTCAATTCGCCACTCGGGTACCTGGTACTCAATCTGGCGGAGCAAATTTCCACTTTGCGACTTTTTTCGACGAGTATTCAGCCAAACGAAATCGGTACCTTCGACGGGGGTATCATCGAATGCAACTCTTCCACTGCCGAATAATTACCCAGTGTGGAAATGTGCTACCTCAAACTTGACCTCACATCCAACCTCATTTCCTTAAGTTGTATTCGTCAAACAGATCAATTAAGCAACGAACCATAGGTGCAGCCACGGATAAGTCTCCCGACGGGTAGCAAAAGCTCCACAATTTCGGTAAAGTCTCCCACTGGAGACTTTTCTCCCCAATACTCCACATACCTTCTACCGTTGATTTGTATTAAAAGGTTTCGACATGTTTTGTAAACAAGTACTTCACTCTGTGGCGTAATATCGGGTGAGCTTTTTGTGTTTGGTAATGTTGCAATTTTACGATACGACCAACATTAATCAAGCTTTGCTCACATTTTGTTTACCAAAAGTAACTCTCTTGAGTTTAAAATATTAATATTTAAATTCTCAGTAGCGTACACTGTGGATTTACTTTTCCAGTACTGTCATCATGCATACAGACAACATCTTAATGGCTCACCGAAATCAATTCACATTTGATTCAAAACTTATTACATTATTATCGGTGTACGTGTCCTACCTGGATACCAAACCATTATTATTGATATTTGGGTTCCCAAAAATTTTATTCCGTTAACTCGCCAAGCTTTTCGGGAAAGTACACTCAGGTGCGAGGCAAATTACTCGTGTTGAGCCTGCGCCAGCGGAAACAAATTGGTTCTCGACCAAATTGCTTAAATTACTTTCGTAGCAAAACTAGTTTTTTTTCGCACTTAAATTTTTTTGCAGACCATCGTAACGATTAATTACATTTATCGTGGATTTTTCGACAAGGGCCATTAACATCCGTCCAAGTGATGACATTCATCGACGGTATTGGTTCCGTCAATGGATGGAACTTCGGAAGCGACGCAAAGTGGATTTTCTAGTATTTGTGGATTGAACTGACCGTTTGCTAAATTCGTTTCTGACATTTCGCCCGGGCTTTTCGAAACACCCGAATTAATAGTGACGAAATGCAAAAAAAAAACGCATATTGATTACCATATAGACCATTAACATTAGCATGAGCTCGCGCTAATGATGAGTCTTATTTCGAAATAAATTAAACGGCGTAAATAAGAAATATTCGCTTTCGGATGTATTTCTTCGTTTATGTATTTCAAAAGTACATTAATCATCTTAAGCGGAGCACACGCGCTTTTCATTTGGTTAATTCAAAAACGGCAGGAACCTATTTTTTGTCAAATGCGAGTGTCATTTATAACTCCGACCGTTTCTGATTCAAATTAGTATTCCGCTGAAATGAACACCTTTACTCAAAGTACAAATGCAAATGCACAGGTGTCGTCGTAAAGACTTCCGCTGCTTCTGTCAATGTCTCGAGGTCGAAGGCTTCCCTCGGGTAGTTTCTGTCCTGGCCAATCTGATGTATGTCGCACATGTACGTGATTTGATTTAGACATGTTTCGACACTATTGGGACACGTTCTCATTTTTTGTCGGAGGGTGTGTGGTGTCTGTTCGAATTGATTATAAGGAATGACAATAACCACTTAATCCTGAAGTCAGTCTCAAGGAGGCTGTGCAGTACTACCCACTCGACTTTTAGTAGAAAGTCATCTCGGTGGTTGTAACAAAGAATCCAATGACGGATTTGGACTGGTGTCACACAGTCCCCTCGCCCCATCTTATCTATGACCCACTAGACTATTTGCTAATCATGTAAACGACGGGCGATTGTTTACTCTTAGGCGTCTCAAATGAACATGGTCGAATTGATTCGAGCCGCCCCCAAAACCACGCCGATGTTAATTTTAAGTTTGAAGCAGCCTTGTTTCCGCAGGTCCGTCATGTCGGCGTCATTAATTCACAAAAACAACCGTTATTTGACATAATATAAATCGCTTTCTGGGTACCTTTTTTGTCAGGGCATCATCGTGAGCCGCCAAACGAGAGTTCACCACTCAAAACGGATCACTTCATCACCGTGCGAAAAGGTTCTTTGACACCATCCAAAGTGTCGAGTGTGCGCCACCACCTTGCAAAATAACCGTAGAATTCTGAGGTTACGCCAAAAGCCATGTTAACTCCCAAATAGGGAAATAATCGCGTTCGTCACGGTTGATTGATTGCCTCTGGCTTTAATTGCTCCGGTAGCGACTTCTACAGATACGTCGAGTGATACCAGTCAATTCATACAGTACAAATTTTCACCAAATACCAGCCGCCGCAATATAAAAGAGATGATTTGGAGTAAATAGAAATCAATTTCCTGTCGTACAATTGTATTGTCTCGTCCAATTCAACACGCTACTCTTCGTTCGCCATTGCAATGTTTGCAAAAAACGGGTTTTTGTCGACTGTGTCAAGGGCTCCATCTAAATATGAGACCAACCGTAACCACAAATCGTAAAACACTAATCCATCACACCGTCAAACATAGCCAAAAGGGTTTCTTGACATTTATACAGCAGATTCTACCATTGGTGTTGGGTACAGTGTCCGTTACGTAAAATGTATCGACACCATCCCGAAGGAGAGAAATAAACTGAAATTGGTCATTCGTGGCTTATTATCCTCCAACGAATAATACAAATTCTTCTTTTTTAACCTTCTGTACCTGTTGTATTTGCAATAATGAGATGCATCGACCGGGAAGAACAAATTTTAATTGACAAAACCAATTTCCAAAAATCAGTTACTAGTGTGCTCCGTTGACGCCATCCTTTGATGTTCTCCAACGGGTATAAACTGACAACAGCACGTTAACCTAAAACTTGCGAACTCGTTTCGACGAGTAAGACACCCGCATTCCGAATTCCATAATTCAATTTCATCAAATTACTTCAATTTAATTAAACGAACTCAGAAATTTGAACGTTGAATACAAATTAATTTTGCTTGCAACTTCCCAACGTGACCGCTGACGTGGTTACTCACCTCTTCCACTGTTATTTGACATTTTCCGGTCCATTGTGAATTTCGTACAGTGGGAAAGGCGTCAAAAACTTTGGTTGAGAATACAAAAGGTCCCCGTTTCATATCAAAAGAAGCAATCAGCAACCAAGTGAAGGAGGACGCGGAAACGAAACCTTCACTTGATTTTATTCCGTCAAATAAAAATTCCTGTCTAAACGTTTCCTTGAATTCAATGCAAATTTAAATTTCCCAATAAATCTTCCATTCCCTCGAATGTGCCCCACGACATTGAAAGCTCCGATGACGAGGAATCAAAAACATAAAATGTTATGTGCTCTATGGCATTATTAAAATTGCTTTTAGGACCTCGTTAAAAACAACACCATAGGAATCGTGTCATTTGAAGGATCTCGGGACTCTAACGGTTCCCATCTTCTGTGACTTTTTATTTAATTACACATACACGCGCGCGCGGACGGATAGACACACATCCCGGTGTTGATGAGCCACCGTGACATGGTGCGTTGCCCTGATGAAAAACTAAATCTCAGGTAAAAGAATCGAGTGAACCGTAACTGGAACCTTGGCTTGCAGTTTCATTTCTAAAAGAGACAGGCACCAACTCCCGAAGCAGCAAATTGTCATCAAATACTCATAAAACCAAATGTACATTCACAAATCACTTTAAATTGCACAAAATGGAGTTAGTTAATTCGATAGTTTGCCTCTAGTTTAGTTCGTTAGTTCGCCTAATAGTCACGAGAGAACCCGTACACATTGAGGGGTTTGCCCCCCTCCTCTCACCTTAACAAAAAAAAACAACAGTCTCCCTGACACAACCTTGAACTAGGCACATTGGTAAGTTTTAATCACAAAAGTCCTCTATCGAATATTCAATCTCTTTGTCATTTATTTAACATAACTCTGTGCGTCGTTCCAAATAGAGCGAGATAGCCGTGAATGATTCCGACGAGTAGAAACGACGGCTACGACGGGTACCTCGACTACGGAGGAAAAAAAGAACAATTTCAATGTGTGGGTTCCACGGCCCCTTCGACCTTGTCTGCAACCGTTTACATTCTTAATCAAATCTAATTTGAAAATTTTCCATTAGGTAAGAAAAAACACATAATTTTTTCTTCATGCACTCGGACGACAAGGTCTCCGGGATGAAAAAAATAATAGTTATGAAAACAAAGCGGACATCGAGTCCAGTACTGGTGCCGAACCCACCGACTTCTACCCATACAGTCCTGGTTTAAAATTAATCTGGTGCCAGGTTTTGCCATGTTCAGATGGTCATCTACGTTGTCGGTCAACCCCCGCGCTCGAAATCTCAAGGACCGAGTTGTTTTTTTTTGCTTCCGACCTGCCAAATCCAACCAAATGGCCCCGGAGGTAGATGCTCAATTAGAAATCGTGAAACCCGTACTTTTCCAAATAGAAGTAAACATTTTTTTTTACTTGTGGCACAATCACGAGACTAAACACGACATCGCACGAGAGAGGGCAGAGAAAAATAAATCAAAACATCCAAAGCGCTCGGGGACTTGAAGTTGAACCAGGTAATGAACTCGGAACCACGAGTTAATTCCAAACATGGACGTGGCAGAAGAATCAAAGAATTACATAAGTTACGTAAGGAATAAATGAAAAGACGTGGCACCCGGGAGGAACTCTGGTCTCTTCGAATCGACAAGAACTTGGAAAACTCCATGGTAAAATGTCAGAAAAATAAATTAAACGTGGCAGACGTGGCAATAGTCAAATAGCACTGGTGAAGACCGCAGGTGCCTGCTAACCGTTATGCATTTATGTTCAAAATTAAAAGCTACTCCATAGACCATAGAGTTAAAATTTCAAAAGTCACGGGAGTCTCTCAAGAGTACCGTACAAAAATACAAAATTAAAAAAGTCAAATTTCTCAATTTTTGCCAATCAGATTTCAAATTCTCTCTTTTTGACTACCGGTACCCAGGCACCCGAATCAGGTACATTCTCATTGCTCAACATTTAGTAAGATACATGTGATTTTCTTTTTCGTAATTGTAATTTACCGTTCTTTTTCAATGTCACAAAAGAGTAATTGAATTTTGATGTCTGCGTATGTCGATGCTTAGCTACATGACTCGTTGACCACCACAATGAGAAGTTGCGTCAGTCATGACACCCTCCGTCGTGACTTTGAACAAAAAGTTAACCGACATTTTCTGTTGACTGAGCTTTGTTGTAGTTCGAGTCCGCTAGACACTCGGGACACTTACAAACGTCACCGTGTGAACATGTTTCTATCTGAAAATAATGAGTCGTGCCACGGAAGACATAACACCGGTCTAACGGTGTGCCTCGAGATAACCGAAACATCGGGCCAGACACTTTGCACTGGTCTTCAGGTGGTAATTGAGGTATTCATCTGAGAGTTATAGTCCGTTGTGTTCATCCCATTAAAGGCAAACCGCAGGAGGTCACCGGATTCTCCGCTGCAATTACCATGAGGTACCATCATTGCTACAATGACTGAGCCCGTTGGACAGATGGAAACGTCCCCACAGGTGGCTGCATAAGTGAAAGGGTCACCATGAGAAAATACACAAACTGCAAGGGAATTCGTCGACAGTTCCATGACCTGGCATTGTTAGCGGAGGACCTAGTGGTAGCACAAGTGTCATGAGACAACCGTGACAACCGTGCGTTTAGTCCGACTACAATCGTGCAGAAATCCGGCCCATTAGGCGGTCACCTCTCCACCTGCAGGTACCCAGGGGTTTCTAAGGTACCTTGCGGTTTCTGCTCGGTGCCTCCTTTTCCGTAGTCAATTTCATAACCCAAGTAATTCTCGGACGAAGGTCTTTTGATCGGTTTAACTCAGGGCGTCCGTCCTAACAAAATGAATAGCTTTAATTTCGGTTACAATGGAAGGAACAAAGGACGAAGTAGCTTTACCTCCGTGTGGGTGTCTTCCAAGGTTCCAACTTCGTCTTTGAAAGCAAAGACTCCCTTCCGTTTTTCTATCCGCAAGGCTTGGATTTGTTTTCAGACAAGTTAGAGAACAATTATGTTCTTCCTCGGTGGCTCCTTCATTCGCATAACATGCACTCACGAATTTTTTGATTGCCATATTTGCAGAAACTGAGTGAGTCCGACGACCTCGGGGCGTACTTATGCCCAGCTTCTACTCGAAGACCCGTCCAAATTCATCAGAAGACATAAATGTGTGCCCTCGTTCGCCCGTCCGTCTATTAGCCGGGCAACGCCTTTTTATGTGATTCTAATTGCCACCAGTTGCGTACTGCTTTAAGTAAAGGTTTGCGAAAGAGTATAATAAATAATGAATGACGAAATAGGTGCAAGAAATGAGAATCTGCGTAGGAGGAATTGTTGCCATTACGAAGAAAGAAATGACAAGCAAAGTGCACTTTCCACTGAAAATAGATACCCCAAAACAATAGCCTCGACAAATTACTTTCCCCAAATTGTTAGGAAAAAATAGCCGAGCATCAAACCCTACCATTCCTTTCCAGTGAAATCAATATTTAACTTGAAGTCATCGTTCAAATAAATAGAAACACAAACCACAAACTACTCGAACTACGACGAATTTTATATGTAGTTAACCTTTATCAAAATATTGCTCTCACCTTCCTCCATCTGGCTTAAACTTTTTGCTGTTGCAGCGCTGACTAACACGTCTATCACACACTGGTAGACTCCTTACATTCGTTAAATAGATCGTCCTTCGAAAGAAGGAAACGACAATAGATGCCATTGTCACAAGAGTAAGGTGTGTCACATTACGTCTAACTAGCAATCGAATATAAAAAACCTATTAGTCACATTATTGTTAAACTGAGGAAATGCTTATAACCGCTGATAATAATAAAAATTCATCATACTATAAGTCTCATATGAAAATAGTACCTAAGTTCGATTAAGTTTAAAGTTGATTCTGTAACAGTTTCCAGATCCATTTATTTCTGCAAAATACTTAAACACCTAAACAACTGTGGGGATCTTAATAAAGTACACTGTTCATGACATAAAAAAACTCAACATTTCACAGAACATGCACTACAAAAGAAACGACCTTCGGACCGTCAAAGAGTTCACTGCCTTCGACAAGAATTGCCCTACTAAATAACGAAACCGGAAATGGATCATTGGCTGAACTAAACTATTGAAAGAAATAAAAGACACAGACAGAGAAAGAAGAACAATTCTGTTAGGCGTAGAGAGTCACACAAACATGTGAATTAAATATCTTATCCGGCTGACCACAATGTTCCACGGCTACAAAAAAAAACTCTTTCAAAGGACCTTAATGACATTTCCTACTGTCAGCCAGAACGCGGTGCAATTCAACTCCGATTGTTCGCAAGTAGGTCTCCTAGGTGATCTTGACATCATCCGAGTTGTGACGAGTGCCGTATTGGGTAGGCAGCTGGCAGGATCACCCAAAATCCTTCTGACAAATCGACATTTTCAATGGGGAAACGCCAGCAGGCCTTCAACGTAAACAAATCGAATTTGCCGAAACATGTGGAACTCCCGGTGTAAACCAGACATTTCAATGTACTTGCAGGTTGAACTTCCCAAAAGACAATTTATCAATTTCATCGAACTCCGTTCAAATTGTTGTTAACATCCAGAGAATGTTTTATATGGGCATGTTCGGTACCGGTTGATTCGGTCGTGACCGCTGAAAGTCCATTCGACACCTGTTGATGAACCTGACTTTTCAAATTGGAGACTCGGACTGGACGTCAGACGAAGATTGTTTCTGCACCCTGTGGCAACCATAATTATGAGTTTGTAAAAACAAACTCAAAACCGAAAAGGAGATCTTCCTGCGAGTGGATTTCCTCCGGGATTCCAGGCCTTCACATCGGCCAGATCACCAGATTAAATGGCCATGCCTAGAAGCATAACCTTCAAATATAAGGAGCAAGAGTTCGTTCCTGGACCGAATTTAAATTGAGAAAAAATCGAAACCAATTTGACTAAAAAATTCCTTTTTGTAGGCTAATTGCAAATCGGTCCTTCGATTGGCCTTTCGATTGTTAAAAAAGTTTTTGTTAGGCGGAACTGGAATTTTAATTGACGACCAAAATGACTTCTGCCGGGTTTGCCCAGTTAACTTTTAGGGCTACTGGGCGAACGTAAACGCCCAAATGGTCTAATTACCACCGGATTTTGATCGTTTTAACCCAATTACTACTTCAATTATGTATCAGAAAGTCAGAACTTTGATGGTTTTACAAAACAATACCACCGGAGTCGTTAGGTTTACATTTAACCAACTTATCAAGGTGTACTTGCACGCAGTCTGGGAACGTACCTTTCTCGTCCTTCGTCCTGCCAAAACTTCTTCCGTGTGATTTCGCTTAGGTTAAGGGCTTCGTGGCATACCGTGCCACACAATTATAGGGCTCGACAAGTTGTTGTAACATAAAGCGTGAAACATAACAAACTATTATCAACTCCAAGCACAAATCTTAAATCAGTCATAACAAGGTAGGCACTTGAAAAGGGTCAATAAAAACCGGGCAGTGGTTTTTTTCTGCCGCCACGTGGGAGTTTTACATTACTTCTTCAAGTAAATTCATAATGGCGAATCAGTAAATTATTTTTTATTAACAGTGTGCATTAATTAGAATTGCGTAAGATACATGACGGCGTTAGAATAATGAGGCAAATCCTGACAATTAAGAATGACTTTAGGAACGTTTAAATTCCAATTAAGTATGTTTAGTCATCTTGGTTTGGGTTTTATAATCTGCAGAGGTAAAATTACATGTGGCACTCGTAATGTGCGACCATTTCGAATAATGCTATTACCTGTTCAGTTCAGAACAACAAGACCCGAAAGAAATAGGATAGACAGAGTCAACAACTCCTGAATAATTACTGAGTGAAGATAAGAGGACCAACGGTGGAACATGGAAGGAATAGCTGCTGTTGTTAGTGATGAAAAGAGAACCACAACTGTACTTATATAAAGACAGACGTCAATAATTCAGGCAGAACGTGTTCCTCTAGACGAACGGAAACATGCAAAATGTTCACAACGGAGAGACAAAATGCCAAGTACCAATCCAATCATCAATTATGTTTCAATAGCCGTTACCGAAGGAATCAATCAAAATTATTCAATTTCCATCGAGAACCTGTCAAAATATTATTTCTCGCAAACGAGTGGGAAAAATGAACCAACTCCGCACCGACGAGAATTTCGCAGATTAAATTTACAGAAAAAAACATATGGAAGCTGACTGAATGAACCGCAAAAAGAGATTTACAAAAAAGGGTCCAAACCCGTTAAGAAGCCAAAAATAGAGTTACAACCCAGTAGTGATTAACGTATTGACGACATCACTCATTATTTCCGGTTCAGCAACTGCTTGAGTACCTGTCTGTGAACTCGATACTCGTCTCTCTCCTTGTGTGACGTCCTACGCGTGTCATCAAAAGCATATTCGATACGAAGCCAAATGATACTGTTTTTCTGTTCGCCATGAAATAAATATATATAATTCACTCAGTTTTTTCTTCTTCAAGTTCATAAAAACCATCATAAATCACCGGGAATGGACCCAGGTCGAATCCACTCGGGCCATCGGACCAGGTACCTGAATCGAGAAGAAAAGGTGTTTCGCGAAAATTTATTTCTGTGCAAAGTCAAAGTTGTGAATTCACGCCCGGACACAAATAACAATATCCCAATGCGTTTTCCTTTCCATCCGAGTTTTCGTACCACTCCCACTCGTTTGTTCATTCCAAAAGAATCATTTCTGGAACAGAAGAGGAGGCCAGTAATTCGAAAAAAATCACGGCTCTATCATTTGGTGAAGTGCCGGGCTATTCATTAGGCAAATGGCAGCTTTTAGAGCAGCCTCGAACGACCTCCTCTACGAGGCGATAGATAGGCGATCGCATTTCTATACCGTGAGATTCCAACGATCGGTACACCTCCTAGGTCATAGACGGGTAAGCTACGAGTTTCAAGCACTCCCCGAGGGTTGAAATGTCACCTTCCGGAGTAATCAAAGATGGGAGAAAGGAGTAGGTCGCCTGAAGCGAACGCCTGAGTCTCCGTATAATACCGTAATACACGATAAAACTAAGTAATTTTATTCAGGCAATAAGGAAACATAGATGTTAAAGCGATTAGACAAAACTTAAATTGCGCTCATTTCTCTTATCCGGTAAGGTACCCGATCCCTTCGACTGCAGCCCTTAAATGCAAACTCTAATAGTTCAACACAGACAAATTGGTAACTACATGGTTGCTGATAGAGAATGTGATAGATATTGCACGAGCACGAACTACGCATAGCACAACCCGCACTAAATTAAATTTAAAAGACAACTGTACACGGGAGTAATTATAAAAATAGCAACAACGGGCAAATAGTTCCGGCTAACAGTAAACTATTCGCGTCAAAGTCATTTACAAAACGAGTCAGCTTGAGACATTCAATCAGAACAATGTTAACGGGATGTAAATCATAAAATGTGAACTAAATTACACTGTAAAAGATATTTACTTGTCATCATTAATTAGTCGCTTTGTCATTTGACTTTCTGAGAGAAAGAGGACGGACCCGAGCACAAGAAGAGAGTGGAGCCATCACCATCAACACGTTCGCCAACGACTGGTGGAGGGCGAAGAGAACCGTGTCACATGAGGGACGTTCCTTCATGGTCTAGCAGTTGAAAAATTAGCAGAAGAAGAAAATTAGCAAAGGACATTGCCACCGGAATTATTATGCAAATACAAGAAATTGATTTAAAGCTAAGGACTATTTCACGGGTACGTTCACGTGAAACTCGAACATAAACACACAAACAACGAGAGCTTTTCAATTACTCTTATAGATTTGAGCTACCATTATTACTTCGATTTAAGTTAATTCTGCCACAGGTGACCATCACCACGACCTCTTTTCGTATTGTTGGATAATAGGTGTGTCCACGAAATTGAAACACGTCAAGTCCAAAAGGGTGCCACCATTACAGACATGCGAATACAAACTATTCAATGAGCGAATGTTTATTTGTATGAAAGGAACTCTTACGTTTGCATCCACAAAACTATCAGCCGTCGTGCTTCTTGCATTACTCTGTGAAATTGCTCTTCGTAGCACTGACTTTGCCATTTGCCGTGGAATAATATTCGGTCATTAGAGCAAACTATTTCGCGGTGTGAATTACCCAAATTAAAACCATTAAATTTTTCGGGCGGAAATCGCCCGGCAAACTTGCACGATCCACCATAATACTGCCAGATTGAAATAAAAACACAATCGGAAAAGAACCGTTAAAGTATCAACAAGTTAGAGACGATTTTTAATGTGACGAAGGTCCTGTCAGACACCAGTCACAAACTTAAACCTAACAAAACAAAAGGGAAAATATTTTGTACAATAACTGTCATAATCATTTTTCACTTTGGCGGAATTCAACTTCGCGAACCTCACCCGAGGCAACAAAAAAGGGAGGTTCTATCGACCTTGTCTACCATCAGAGATCTCCGACCAATGTGCATAATAAGTACGCAATTCCTGACAATAAAAGAACTGCGACCATAGCAAAGAAAAACGCAGCAAGACAAGGAAGATGGCACCAGCGATAGTAGCCCGAGGAGGAAAGAACCAGGTACACAAAAGAAAGAAATTGAATATGAAGCCTCTCTCACAGCTTTCACCGTAGTAAAGAGAAATTCGGGCCGTCCATAGAAAGCCCACGGCCAGAGAAACAAACAAACAATTCAAATAAATAATTTTCAAACGAAGCTTTGAATTCCCGAGGTGAAATACAAAATCGATTTAGGTGATGGGTAGGCAATGGATGGAACAGAAAAAAAAACAGAAGGTTCCATCACGAACTTCTCGAATGATCCGGAAAATTTTGTGTTTCAGACTCAGTGAAAACTTATATAATTTCGACTAGTTTGAGCAGTTGCAGGGAAATGCGACGGGGACGTCACAATGAGACGAGAAGGACAAAGATTTTCATTTTAGAAATGCGAAAATGTCGGGAAGAAAGAGGAGAGATTGGTCCAGATTGAATTGCTTTTTTGAATTATTTAAATTTCCCGTGAATTCATTATGTCGAATCGACTTTTTCCGAAGTTTCAAAAAGCGCGAATGCGACGCAAAATGAAAGTGAAAAAGATGAAAAGAATTTTCACATTAAGAACGAGATGCAGAGGTACAGTCAGAGGTTGTCGCTTGACACCAAACCAACGTGACGTGAAAAAGAACAAAGTCAAAGGTAAAAATGGAACTCATTAAAGGTGATACTCCGCAAAAAGAATTAAATTCCTACAGAACTCGGAGAACAAAACTTTTCGCACAGGATGGAAGGTCACGAGCTGTAAGTAACTTTAAGTTAACAAATAACATTAATGAGGTGAACGCCGCCATTGTTTTCACAGCCTATGAAACACCGTAACATTGTTCAATTGTGTTTGTTTTTATTTTCATAAATGTAATTACTCCCAATTAATAATTTCAGCCCTTCGCGTTCTCCTGGGCTTAATGGACACACTCCCAAACAAAAACCTATATCAGAGCAGACATCATGCAGTTGGGTAATGAACCGAGATACCAAAGTGGAGTATCTCTCTAATTTAATTACCAATGCAAAAAATTGTACATTTGATGTAGAGAAACCACAACGGAAAAAGAGAAGTTGAATGAAAAATCAAGGAGGTGCACCCAAGTATAATAAAGCATATAGGTACCCCATCAAGACGATACAGCGTAACATATGTTTAGTACAAGGGTATTTGTTTAGTCCTTGATTCTTATAGAAGTATAAGTACCCAGACACCCGTGCTCGGGATATCCATCCAAGACAACCTGGGTGGCACCATTATCTGCAAGTACATGATCTATAAATACAAAAATTCTGCATTATGAACTTATTGATCGAGCACTCGACGACGAGTACCCATGAGGAACCGATACTTAAAGGTACACGAGTCGGTACACAACAAGTACCCGATCAATTCCTTCACGACCCGACACAACCAACAAACGCGGTTTGCTCCACAGTAGAAATGTTGAATTATTTTCATCCGCAAACATGAAACGGTTTTTTTTCATTTGACATTTACGAGCCATTGTGAGTCAACCTTCTCAGGGATCTTTTTTTTTATTGATATTGAGGTTATTTATTGGGTAATTTTGTGGACCGATCCAATCAAGAATGAATATTATTATGAGGACTGAATGAAGCTGGACTCGTGTTCTTTTATGGAAAGCAGACGTGGATTTTCCACAATGTACCACTGTACATAGATAATTTATTTCGAGTAAAACCTAAAATTTCGGTAACATCAAAAAGACTTAAAAAGGATTTACCTTAAACTCTGGGAGAGTAATCCAGGAGGCATTTATAACTAGACAAAGGATAACTAAAGGCAAAGAAATAGTAGAAACTGAAGTGTAAGTTTAGTGGTAACCGAGTGTCCAAAACTCCGGATTTCAAACCACACAATTCCACAGAACTGATAATCGACGTGATGTAACAGTAGAAACAGAGCCTGGTACCTCCGAGGTACTCGAAAGGGAACTCTAAGACATTTTCGAAGGTTTCTTCATAATATGACAATCAGATTTTTCTCTTGCTACCGTCTTCTTGCGTTGCAGCCAAGAGGGAAAAAAAAGTAGAAACTGTGTGGTGCCAGGTGCCAAAGCCTGGTGAAACCAGTACCGACGGGTACTCGTTTACAACTCATATCGCCGATTTGTGTTTACTCCGAGCATTGTAACGTAACTCTGGGCTGTTTGGCACCCATTACGTAAGGTGAGTATACAATTCCGGAAGTCGGTTATTTACCAATGCAGAAATGGAGCATTCGACTAGAAATTGTCTTGTCTTGTTTTCTACTCGTCCCACCGGGTGTGAGCGTTCACAATTATTTACAAATAGAGTTTCTATCAAGCCTTGAACGGTGCCGCCTCATTTATCTTTTATCACCCAGGAGAAACACCACAGACAAATAATCGAGTTACTAGTTTGAAGAAAACGAAAGTTTCACATAGACAAAAAGTATTATCTCGGGGGAGTCGACAAGTCGTAGACATCGTGACACTCGACTTGATATACATGTGGATGACCTCGACCGAGAACTCCAAAACTGGAGAAGAAAGTTTGTGTGTGTGCGTGCAAAACCACCTCCACAAATTTGGAAAATGTCATCGTGTTGTTATTAACGAAATATACAAAAGGTACCTCACGACCAAAGTCATCCGCCACGTCCAAATATTTAATGAACTACGAAGTTGTTTCGAAAACCAAAGTTCTGTCATAAAAATATTTCTTTTTTACACACAAATTCCCTGTGAATACCGAGACTTCCGTCACTGCGGGGAAGACGCCACAGCGTGGGAAACCGAAAACGAGAGTCGAAATATCAAAACAAGCGAGACCCGAGGCCAGCATGGGGCAAACGAACAAACTAGCAAAACCGTCCCATTTTGATGTTTCATTGATGATGGAAGGAACCATAAGTGACGTAAGAAGTGAAGTCAACCATAACTTTCACCGGGGCCCTGGCTCAGGCACACACGGACCATACTCTCACGAGCACTCCTTCGTACCTTCATTCACCAGCCTGTTTTCAGTCTTCTTTTATTCTCTTGTAATTGGCAATGATTGTGCGGCTCGAGTGTCATGCTACTTGTCAATTGACACTATTAAAAAGGATAAACCCAACGGGAGGGCACCACTCTACTCTTTGTTATACGAACTCGTTTCCTTGCTTTAGTTTCCGCGTGAGAAGGCTAACTATCCTTTACTTTAATGTCGGCTGGGTCAGATCGTAACATGTTCATATCGCAACTACCTTTTTTTACACTGAGACAGACTGCCCATAAACGTGTGTGACGGACCAAATGTCCCAGGAAAAGAAATTTAATTTGACGTTCGAACAAGGTACCACTTATTGAGATGGCTTAAGAAGTACGTCGAAACGGCCGACTGACAGCTACCCCTGATCTCGTATGACTCGCTCCCTGCTGACACCTTGCTTGCCAGCACGAGAACTGATATTTCCTGAGTGGAATTACCCGAGTAAAAAAAGTAGATACCGAATGACGGGTTCTGATTTTCAAGAATTTTATCGTACCACAGACACTCCACCAAACTTCAAAATGGAGATAAGAATTCGACAACATAAAATTGATTTCTCTTCACTTTTTGAAACACACAGGGGGCTTGCGGGACTTCATAATTCAACCTGTTCTCGCACAAATTTGCAATGTCTAAACTAAGTCAATGTCCAAGTCATCCCAACATTACTCTCCTTCACACCTGACTTTCGCATAAACAAAATCCAGACTTAGGTGAATGAGAAAAATGCCCAAACCGTTTCTAATCACTTAATTTCAAGTATCAATCACTCGGCAAAGAGGCTTTCACCGTCCTATCCGACTGGTGAAAGAGAACCTTAAACTGTCACCACGCATCCGTTTCACATTAATTCTACACCGGGGCCCACAGTTGGGCTCAAAAGATTATCCCTGGTGACGGTCCTCTCGGTCTAACTCAAGTGGTGTGATGTCCCTCCCGGTTAATATAAATTCTCGGCTATCCCCACGTACCACAGCAGTTTATCTCGATCCCTTCAAGGTTTTCCCTAGACAATGTGAACACTCAGTATCAGTATAATAACCAATTTCATCGTGCCATTACAAATGTATATTACTATTCATAATATCTTCACACCCTTGCCCAATAAAACTGATACCTCAGGTGGCCACAGACAATCAAACTCGTAGAGTTTGAATCGCTTTGGGAAATTCGTATAACGAATTATACAAACGTAAATGCACGCTCCTCTATAGAAGGCATAGACAGGCCATAAACCAGAGAACAGACTCTAAGGTCATCGACTGAGTTCCACGGGGAGGCAACTCTGCTTCGAACCATCCAAGGGCTCTGAAAATTGCATTTGCTTTCCTCCCGGCAACGAACGGCAACATTTTTATTGCAACAATTTGTTTGTCCGTTTGCGAGTTTCAGGTTCGAGAGCGAAATAATTCTTCTACCTGAAAACTCATTGGCCGAGACAATGGCCATTCGGATTCAACAGATAGGAAAGAAAAATGTTCTGCACCTTGCAGGAATTGTCAATCAGGATAAGAGTTTTTCTATCTGTTCTTAACTGTTGTTGATTTACCACACAACGAAGAGTACAGGCTATTACATGTTAATTCATCATGGTGGTGAGGGTTCAGCAGTGTTCGAGATGTTAAAACATTTCACGCAAAAGTTACCAATAGAATAACTTCCGATTTCAGTTTCAACCGTCCTACGAAAGAATTCTGAAAGAACTGTTTGTAATTTTGTTGTCATTTTTTCTGCGTGTCACAGTACTCTTCCAAGTGTAGACTTTTAGCAGTCCCCCTTGGAGCATTTTATGATCCGAGTCCTACAACCTAAAAGCCTTTATTATTTTTTAAAGTACTTTTCAATTACCCTTGAATTTTTAGCAAAGTTATAAAAAATATAAGACTTAAAATTCTAGGAACTCGACGAGAAGTTACACAACAGGAAACTTAACGCTCGAGCATTTTCTTTGCGGATAAGAAACAATCTCTTTGCCTTTCTAATAAAAGTATCAAATGTATTTTATTTCAGAGAGTCTTTTAGAAGGTACGAAGCCCTCGGAAACTGTGCGACTTTTTCACTTAGACAGGAAGTACAGACTTCGTTACTGAAATCGTTTTAATATGAAACTTTATGAAAGAGCAAAAGAACAAGTGCAGTCGAGGAACCACTTTTATGTGAGGAAGTACCCACAAATGTACAATCATTTTATATACTGTCTATACGGCGGAAAACAATGAGTACTGGTCCCTGATCTGGTCCCTGATGTGGTCCTTGTTTTGTTTCTAAAACAGTCAGGTACGGCACGACACGACCGCGTGAAATCAATCAACCCGGCGTGTCCAAATGCCCGTGTTTGTGCACCCAAGGTACCCAGGAATGTTAACATATGAGGTCATCCATCACCACCTATTTCAAGGACGAAACCGAGGAATGTCGTCCCAGAAATGAAAAAAGCCACATTATGTTCCTCGTGAAATTATTCAACAAACGAAAGTAATAATTCATTTGGGTACCGGCCGGGCATCCGAATACGGATTCAAAACGATTGCTTTTCTCCCTGCGAAAGGAAATACTGAGGACCCGACTGAGGACCCATTTTACTACTCCCAGAGCTCATGTGTGCCCATCTTTCCTTCACGAAAACCTGATACGTTAAAACAATACGACCGCAGTACCTGACTCGTACGCAGGGTCATCGAACAAACGCGCCCTAAAGGCTGTTCATTCGACTCTTTCCCATACCTGTTTGATTTTGAAAAAAAGGCGAGATCTTTGAACCCATCCAAGACAACCCAAGTCAACCCATGCCATGTATATAAAACCATTTTTATTATATACATAAAACTGACTCTGCACGTAATTGATTTTTATTGCCCGTGTGCAGTTTGAACAACTTGAGGACTCCATGGAAATTGTTTTTTTAAGTCTTCGATACGCAGGTACACCACCGGTGAAAACAATAACTTAATAATGGGACCCTTCCTTGTGCAAATTACACCGGAAATCGGGCAAAACGACTCGCACACACACACGCACACACAAACATAAACACACAAACATGGCGAGTGATTTAAGTAGAAAAATTAAAACTGAGCCGAGTGTGTAATTGCATGAATCGTGCTAACGATAATTTCTACCGAGTGTAATGCTTCCCTCTTCGGGTACCTTAAGTACCCAAGCCTGATAGGAAAGAAGTAAAATTTTAAAATAATGAAAATCTGAGTAGGTTCTATCGCCTTGTCGCCATCATTTATATTTAAAACTTTCACCTAATCAAACAAAACTTTCTTTGTCATTCGCTCGACACTTGGGCTTTTATTTTCGGGGGTTGGTTACCTACCACCTGGCACATTTTCTGACTTCTTCCGCCCACCAAAGACCCGTCAGACCCCGAGTTCATCCCCCCGTTGTGAAGTTAAGAAACGTTTCCGGATTGCCGTTATTCGCTCAGAGCATTTTATTTTTCTCCTTTGAGTTCTTTCACCGTGCTTTTCTTGTACCTGACCCGGGCACCTGTCAGAACGGGAAATACAATGAAATTGAAAATGCAACCCGATTTGATTTGATGATCGAAGTGAGATAATAAAATAACAGAGAAGTACAACAACAACAACAACCGAAAACTCGTTTTTGTTTTACAAAAAAATATCGCGTTATGATTGTTTTGAAAGATGGAAGTGAGAACAAAGTCATTGCTTACAACTGATTGACACGCATTCAAAAATAATAAATATTTTGAATTCATTGCAAATATTTCAGGTATGTAAACAAAGTCTGGTTACCCAGCGATTGAACCTTGCAGTGGAGTGCGACCCAGGACATGTATAAATACGTATGTATATGTAAGTGTAAGTGTGTATGTATTGTGTCTCCCGACTAATATAACAGGTAAACATTCCTAGAAATTCGTAAATTAAATAATACCGAAACATAAGGAACCGGAAATACATAAAACCACGAGAACAATGACAAACTACGAGGCAGTACACTTTTAATATGTGCTGGTGAGAATATAAATATTGAATAATATAAGTCGAGAATATATACAGGTAAATAGCAGTGAAAAAAATATAAAAAAAACGAAGTGAAGTACTGCCGGTTCACACAATTTCCATGCAAAAACATTTGAAGTTAAAAGTGATTACACAAGAATAAATGAAAATAGCTTTAGTAGCGGTACATGCCGTACATAAGACAAAGTGAGCAAGGACATAATAACCATAATAGCACTCTTCTTCTTCAAGTTTAATGTCATACCCGAAAAAACCAAATGGAAATTTACATTCTAGTTTAGATTGCGTTGAGAAAGTACAAGACGAAATGTTGGGTGCGAACCATAAGTTAATTAGAATTAAAGTAAGTACTCAAATCAGTAACATTTGCTACGGTTTTTTAATTTAGTCCTGCTGAGACTGGAGCGCTACGTAAAACTATCAGCCAACAATAGTAATACCACGAATGTGGTAGTGTCAAACACTATCAGTACTCGATGGTGTTGACAATGAACAGAACTTCTCTCTCTCCCGGTATTCATTTACCACCTTTCTACCAAGAATATCAAGTTCCGAATTTCCGGACTCGAAAACACTGGGAGGCGAGGTAAAATCTAAACTGACAGAAGTTTAGATTACAGGGTAATTTATTTTTAAATTAAACAAATTACATTAAAATTTATTCACATTTACTTCTCATCCCATTCAAAATTTTATGAAAATTCCATGCACCGGTGCGAAATTTAGTCAGATATACGTAAATTAGTATAATAATAATAATAAGTAAAGTCAGACGAAAGATTCAGAACAATTTAGAAATGAAGAACTTAGGCAGAACAACAAAGCAATCCTCAAGTTCTTTTCTAACGATGCCGACTGCGTGTGTGACGTAACGAGCCCGAACCTGAACATTCAGACATAGGGCGAGCGAGGGTGTGCGCACGCCAGTGTCAACTTTCTCGTCTGACATTTAGCTTTATGGAAATGGAAATGGAAATAGAAATAGAAATAGAAATAGAAATAGGAAAGGAGAGAGAGAGTGAGAGAGAGAGAGAATGCAGAAGAATGCAAAATGGACTACATTTTTCAAAGCATTAATTTCTTGGCAAACAATGTACTTGACCCGCGCCATTTTATTCGTCTATTCATTTTTTCTTAGGTGCTACTGATCTTCCAAGAACCTTGGTCCCGTTACAAGACAATACTCCCCCCCGCCATGATATTTGCTAACATTAAAACCGCATTGAAAATAATAATTGCACAGCAACGGGGGGCAATCGCCAGGTTTCTACGACAGCAACAACCACAATCCGGTCCGACAAAAGATGGAAGATTAAAGTTCTGTTATTTGAATTCTTCCAGCTTTGAATTTGAGGATTAATAATGTATACATAAAAAAACACAGCAGCTTATGGGGACGAACGGTAAACGCCGTAAAAATCAATAGAGTGAGACGAACCACAGATGAACCGAAACGAAGTTGCAACTTACAAATAACGTTGTTTCGGTAATTAAGAGCTCAGTCTCGCGGTATGACTAATAATTCACCAGCTTCTGTAGTGAAACATTCTCTTTGCTCTGTTATACTGTCTCTCTTATGTTGAATATTTTTCCCCAAGAGGTTCAGGTTCTGTACGACGAATTAAACAACCGGCCGGAGGTCACTGATTTCTCCACGGTCGTTAAACGACCATAATCTACCGGCTACTGTACCTCTTCGCCGGAGTAAACAAATTATACGTTAAAATATGACAGAGAAATCAACCCTCGAATTAAGCGACACGTCCCTCGACTCGGGACTCGTACAGGACTTCACAGTTGTCGCTATATATCATTTGAATAATTCGATGATTTGTAGAATTAATAAAGTAATTCAAGTTATGTCGGAAAGAATTTATTGAAGCACGCACTCGCAACCGGGCGTCACAAACTATCCACACCTTCTTACTGCGTTTTTGTAAAACTGCGACATCACCGAACCCGAGTTTCTGAGAACTCAACTGTAATATTTAGTGCCTCTCTGGAACCGACGAGTATATTGCCACTAATAATTCTCAACATTAAAGTTCAACTTCAGTCATCTTCTTTGTTACTGCGGTGACTCATTGACCCTCTGTTAGACCCGATTCTTCCGTGATAATTAACGGTTAAGAGGTAGAAAGCATCCTGACCGGGACACTGATTGTGTTTTTTAAACATTTCAACCATTAATTAGTTGTAAACGCAATTCGCTACATTTGTCTCTGGTGACGGTGGTCAGAACATGACGACGGCAACCGACAACCGCAACGAATACGACCACTGTAAATTATAACAAAAAGGAAACCACCTTCGTCGTATTTCCACAAGAGACGTGGAGAACGTGCAAAAAGAAGAGATGAGAGGTGGAAGAAACTTAAGGAACGTGAAAGAATATCAGAGAATTGGTTTTTGTCCCAGTTTCTGTTGCTCTCAACCGCAAAATAACTGACCGTTGGAGGGCATGGACCGATCCGTCCAACCTTCAACTTGCCGCAAAATGACTTTCCGTGAAGAAAAAAAAATTCATTTTCGAACCGTTGCCTATGACAGAAGGAAAAAAACCATCGTTGCCGGCTGAGACAGTTCAGGGAATGAAAGGGCCTTAATCTTCATGTACATCTTCCTCTGCTTCCGCTTGAATCCGTCAGAGAAAAGCTTACATGACGTAATTTCCGCTCTCCTTCTATTATTTGTGTTGTACACATCTAATTAACTCTCCTAGAAAGTACAAACGGTTAACAGAACGCAACATTAACCTGTGGCAAAAAATCAAGACAAACAAGTTGATTGACAACAGAGTATCCTAAGTATCAATTTGTGGCTCCGGGAATGTCCCTTTTGAAGAAAATTTACATAGATTGGTGAGTTCTGTCAGGTACTCAACTGTCTGTTACTTTTCAGTTCCATCAACTCGTTTAAGTAAAACGAAACAATGGTGGACAACCACGTGGGGCAAACATGTGAAAACGAGAATGGGGTTAATTGATTTCGTTATGTTTCTCTCTACTCTTCCTTTCTTCTCCGGCAGATTCCATTTCTTTATTTTCAATGTCAGATGAGCAAGTACTTTTCACTTTGCATTCCTGAGGACCTTTTAATTCATTGTTATGATGGCTGATCACCCTAAGGCACGAGGTACTTCACAAAACTATGCAAATGCCTCCTTCACACCACTCTAAAACCTATAAATTCTCAGGTGGTACCTCCAACAACTTCATTCTCCTGATGTACATGCACTGTTTCGCTCTCACAGGTTTCTACCTGACAAAGCCCAGGAGTTGTATGCTAAATCATAACTTTCAAGCTCAGGCATCTTCGGGAAGAAGTGCCCTAGAACTTCTCCTAATTTTCTGGTTGTCAGATTTGCTACTCCAAACGCGGTTTTCGACCGACTTCACTGATTAATTTCTGATCAGGCCATTTACCAACTCAAGTCTAATAAATCGATCTTTGCATGTTTGAAATATTTAAACTCCACCCTCAAAGTGGTTAACCATTACCTGTGATCGAGTACCTCATTTACCTGTACCTGTTGGATTGCACCTCGCCTTCTCCAACAAGTTTGCCACGAAATTTTGGCAACGAACCCCGTAATTAGGTTACAGGTAGAAACGGTACTCCATTTGTGGCCGGCAAATATTACTTTATTTATAGGTTTTATGTATTCAATTAAATAGATTGCATTATCATAATTGTATATACATAATTTTTATTTCGAGCACTCCATCTTGAGTGGAAGATGTTTTCCTGGTTAAATGTACTCTTCACCTGAGCCTACCTGTTTTCTGTTTCAATTTTGCACAAACTATTTAAACCTTTTTACAAAAACATTGGTCAATTCGTGGTTGTTATCTGAACAGAGTAGTGGCTGCAATTTAAATGTGACATTTTAGAGGAAATTGACTGATTTCAATTTATAATTATTGATTGATTTCATGTGAATATTATCGGATATTCACTCTCCTCCCCCAATGCCGCCTCCTCCTCCTCCTCCTCCTCCTCCTTCAACCCGAGAGGGAAAAGGTCACACCAAAAACGCGGTCTAGTTCAGAGTTATGATTGTACCGTTGCAAGTGAGAGAAATTTCGAGTTTCTAAATTACAAAACGATTTCAAGATAAATGTTTTCTTCTGGTAGACAAATAATTTAGATGAATCGCGTGCGTGTCGGGCGGATTTCGGGCAATCATTTTATCGATTTTGAACGCAGGTCAAACCTGTACGTTTCGTAATTACGAACCTTCCAATCTAGTTTGTTCAAACATAAGCAGTTGCTGCTGCCAGCAATGCTACCTATACTCCATAAGACACGGAGAAGAAGTAAAATAAACTCTGAAAGTTACACTGGCAGAAGCGACTAAATATGTCATAGAAATGCAACTGCGAGAACATCATGTGAATCTTCAACTGTTAACGACCGATAACACATAATTGCATTCCGAGTATTAAACATGCAACTGCCAAAATGACACCAATCAAAACAAAAAAGTATTCGCCAACAAGCACTTTTCATCTCTGAAAAGTCGTGTCTAATTTATCTTACAACTCTTCAAAGGACATTGCCTTCTTCCTTTTTTTTTACCGTAAGTACGTCATTCACCAGGCGCAAAATCCAGAGAAAGAGAGAGAGAGAGGCAGGCAGGCAGTAAAGAAATAATAAAACGGATCAAAGTGAGCAAAACATATATAAAAATGAACTCTGACAATTCGCAAAGAGTGAGAGAGAAAGAGAAAGAACATAACGAAGTGAACTTTTTCACTCCTCCATTAATGTGAAAATTAAAAAGAACCAGTTTTTCCAGAAATTTTTACAATAAAAACTTCCGTTTCGATGAGATTCGTTTCAGGCATCAGAAGGGCAGTGAACAAAACATAAAAACACATATACAAACAACCGTTTTAATTTTTCTCCTGACCAGGAGAGCAAATCGTCAACGTCAACAAACGACCGTTCCATTCGAGAGAGCGACGAAACCTTCGGGCAAAAATCCGAAGAAACCTGCGAACCTGAACTCGTTGGAAACCAATTCCAACAGCAATAACAGTCGATAAGTGTCGATATTAATTCAAATCACAGAGGGAAATAATTTGAAAATCAATGAGCCGGGACACTGCCGAATTATCATTCGTATGGTAAGGTTGGAAAATTTTTGGGCGCCCTTCGGGAACCTGCCACGGTTTTAATCTATTGACACGATACAACGATCGACTTCTCCGACTCGGTGTATCCTGTCGAGGGTAATAAAATTAAAACGTTTCCATTTATTATTACGTAATAATTAATCGTGTAGTATTTGTTCATCGATCGTGTGCCCGGCAAAATTTCGGATTGCAGAAAAAAGAAATTAATGGAGTTGTTAAGTAGTTTTCGTCTAATATGTTGGTTAAGAGAACAAGAAAAGGGAAAGGGCACGGATGAACTATTAGTAATAAATTTTCTCCGTTATATAAAATAAATTACCAAACCATTTTAAATTGCTTTTTGATATTAAATAAAATTTCTGGAGAGTGTCTTGGGAGGAAAGACGACAATTTGGTCGTTCGAAACGGTTACAGGAATAGAAAAGCCGGCAAGAGGAGTGTCCCCTTTGTCGAGTAACAAAAGGTTTTAAGGCGTTGAACCTACTCAATCGAAAGATTTCTGGTCGACTGATGACAATTAAAAACATACATAATGAGGATAGGACGCATAAATGTAATATTTAATAACTGGGTGTGGTCCGCAAGAAGATTACTGAAGTGAACAGTCATCAGTGATAAAAATTGACATTACTCGTGAAATAAAAAGACAGTAAGAGGATATTAGAGTTAACTACAATCAACAAGAGAACTGTACCGAGTACAGAAGTCCTCCGTACGTATTTTCCACAAGAAACTTTAGAAGGTAGATATGGAAACAACTGAAATATTAATGTTCTCCGTAATTTTTAAGAAATTTGAGGCGTTCAAGCAATGCTCAAGAATAAAATGAAAGGAGCAATCGTAAAAAAAAGAAACACGAGGAAACTCGGAGTAAATAACTTATCGAATTACTTGAAATGTTCAGCCGGTAAGTGAAACCAGGACGAACAAATGCGGTACAAATCGAAGTGAAGCATTCCATAAATTGAGTAAAGTCAAAACAGCTGTTCCAAAATTATACTACTTAACTGGATTCTGACCGCAATCTCTTTAATACGAACCACAGGGTAGATTATGGTGAATCAAGTGGAAAATTCAAAGTGAAAAGGGACTCGGAGCCAAGGAACTCAAAAGAAGAGACAAGCATATTGACAAAGAATCAACAAAAAAATTCAGTACCTCTAAGAAGGAACAAGCAAGAAAAAAAAGGAGAAACTTGCAACTTTGCTACTCGCAACTTGCAAATCAAAGCCTGCCTTAACTGCTACAAACCGCTTCTCCAAACAACCTATACTCCTCATTAAACAGCAAATGTTTTTTCTAAAGTAAAACCCCCAAAAAAATGATACTAAGTGATCCAAATTACAAGTCGGAGGTATTATGGCTATTACACATGCAAATTTAACAACAAGTACCGGCTGTAACTATACAGATTTAACAGGATGAGGATGTAATCTGGGAGCTTGCAAACTCGGCCCCAACTGTACCTGAATCGATAAATATTCACAGTTTTCCGATTAATTCCAATTAAAACTGGGAACTACATTTCAGGTATAATTTTTTTTTTGGGGGAGGGGGCGTCTCAGGCATTCATTGTTTTTTAAGATTCGAATGTTGCCTGGGAACGAGAAGGAATGTTCCCGTGCTCTCTTTCCCTTCCAACCTCCAAATTAAAAACTCTATAGTTGAACTCCTGTATCATTTATATTCATTACTATACTTAGCTGCACCTAAAATTACAGAAATAATTATTTACCGCCATAGTTCTA
The DNA here is from genome assembly GCA_037055365.1 of Polyplax serrata. Lineage (NCBI taxonomy): Eukaryota > Metazoa > Arthropoda > Insecta > Psocodea > Polyplacidae > Polyplax > Polyplax serrata. The sequence continues at coordinate 12,837,376 of JAWJWE010000036.1, read as the reverse complement.
CAAATCTTATATACGAACACCTAACTTCTTCTATGAAGCACCTGAAGTTTACGGCAGGGTCGGTTTCAGGTTTGCCTCCGACACCTCCGGTTCTCCTCAAGTGTCCCAAGATGGCGAAATGTTATCTAGTTCATGATTAATCCGACATCAAATATCTCAAAATAATTTAATAGAAGGTCCAAGTCGTCCGGCAGGATTCTCACATAAACCTCAGACCGAACTAATGCATAACTGCTTGTCTGACGACAACAAATGATTAGAAACATGGCGGCGAGTTTATTAGTAAATAACTTCAAATTATGTAATTTTATTAGTACTGATGTTGGAAGAAAACGATTTTAATTACCTCTGCGTGACTTGGAATTGTTCAACCTTCTGCCGAACCTCATCATCAGCCTGGTGGTAAAGAACAAACGTTAAAAGTTCGACGTGTAGCACCGAGAAAGGAACACCCTCTAACCCGCATATGCAAGCTCGTGTACCTTGCCGAAAATCGCCAAACTAATTAGACGGGACGGTAACCACGGGAAACACGTTCAGGTACGAGTAAATCAGGCTCCGATTGATGAGATTCCTCGACGGTTAATCGTGCCTATTTGCGAACCGAAAACATTCGATATAGGAAAGTGTTGCCCAGTCAGGAATTCCGAAAGTAATCGATCAATTTCGCGTTATACCTGTTTGAAATCATGTACATTTCATTTCGGCATTGTTTGCATTCTTACTTGACTACGACCATAAATTTGCGTGTAACTGGATGGTACCCATTACAACTTGCTTGCCAGCCGCTACAAAAACTTCTTTCCCGACTACTTTCATACTTTATACACACACATACACACATATATATAATTCCATATCATCCAAACGGCTTTGGCGTGGTGGTTTAATAAAACACGATCCTGAGGGTGCATTAACCTCACGTTAATGTTCGTCTGCTAATGCGATGCCATATTTCACTTGTGTTAATTATTTTCTCTGTTAAGTTCCAATTTCGGCGAATAATTTTAAGTTTTCTTTTAATAAGACTGACTCTTCAATGAGCTGCGGAGTTCCTCGCCTACCAGACCTAGTTTTCCAACTATTCCATTTCTCTGATGGCTAAAGTTCCGCCATCGTTTGTTCATGTTCCATCAAAAGAGTTCAACTTTTCGGATTGATCCTTGCGGGCGAAAAAGTGAAAATAATTTAACATTAATTACAATAGATTATTGTTGTTCATTTATGGCAACCCATGTTGCTTAATTGCGGTTCAATTAATCGATCATAAATTCCGGACTAGACCGCATCCACCCTTTTCCAGGACAATGCGTTCCAACTTCACGAGGAATTCAACCCAAAAGACCGATGACGTGTCATCATCTTCAGAATCGGTCACGACACCAACGTTCGATTATTTCCATTTTTCAATAAAACTATTATTTTGCAACTATTCCACTTAACATAGGTGTAGGTTAACCTGTTGCAACAGTCGAATGGAACTTCTGTTAAATTCAAAATTTCGAGTACTAGGGAACTATGAATTGTTCAATGGTCCTAACCAGCGTCATTCACACCATTCCACTTTCTCCTCAGAGTCTCAGGTAGCAAAAACACGGCCCTCTCATTCCCGGGGACGCATGTCATGAACAAGGAGACTCAGCCAAGGTTACGAACCAAGTGAGATGTTAGTGTATTTTCGGAACAACACACAAAACATTGTCTAACGCCCGGGTCTGTAACCTTCAAGACGTCAAGTGTACCTTGTACTACACTGCCACTCAACTACACTACATTGCGGTCTTCTGAATATAATTACCAGTCAAATTTTCCTTCTTTTGTGTACGTTCGTGCCCTCCTGACCCACGGTTTTTTCTCTTGACATAATCTGTCATCTCGACTAGAGTACCACAACTTCTTTTCTATTCTTTCATTGAACTCTTAAGCACTTGACCCGTCGATCACCATTGTTGAAATGACTTTCCAAATTCAACGTCACAACCACTCTATTTTTGGACATCCTTCGACGTGGCTGCCACATGTAACCACTTCTGCTAGGCTGCTCTTGGTATGGTATTTGCAGTGCCACATGTCCACACCGAGTTCCACGAACATCCCTCAGACTTTCACCCGGCACCACTCTGCTTTAGTCACGAATATTTTCGTTTCCGATAATTCGAAGCGTCAATTATTTATAAACACACATTAAAAAAGAATTGCAAATCTAACAGACGTCAATTCGAGTCGACCTGACGGGTGCCTCTATCCTTTCTTTGTGTTGAAATTTCACCTTTCCTGATTGACATTTCGGTGTTACAATTTAGACTTGTCTTCATGTCACCCGTCACGTTTCATCATTGACGTTTCACGGGTGCAAAGAAATCGCACTGGAAAATTCGCTACCACAAAGATACGTAGGAAGTCAACGAAGGTCTTCAACTTGCTCTCGGTTGGCGATTCCTCGGGATCAGTGGTCATCTATGAGTAGACACGGTGGCCATACAGACGGCTATTCGTGTACTTTTTTCAATCTCAAACGTGTTAAAGCGTGTATTGCTTTCCTGTGCTCTTAGCAACAAGGTCCTCCACCCCAACGTTCCATGTTGAGAAAGTGAAAGAGTGCGGCACTCAATTCAACAGGAAGACGACAACCAGGTTGCTAATTGTCACAACTGTTACTCATCAGTCAGATATCCGGTTACACAACTGGTATCGATTAACGTAACATTCGCTAACTGCCTGGCATAGGAGAACTTTCCTTCGCGAAAGATACAAGTACGATTTGCTATAAGCAATTATACACTCGGAGCTAATTTTGTAATGACCGGTATTAAAAAAACTCGGAAACCGGTTAATCCGTTTGTCACGGCATAAGGACGACCATAAAACTATGGGACACTGTCTACTACTGAAACTGCACCACATACTTCTACGGTAAATCCGACATGAAAGGAGTAACATTTGGCAGGGCAAACCACAAGGGTAGGAAGAAGGCAGCCTTCAGATGACGGCGCACTACAAAAAGTATCTTCCTAGGGCAAAACCTTGTCTATTACTTAGCCTTTTCAGTTCATCAGCAATGTCTAGACGCTGGTCACATCTGTTTCTAATTTTCCAATTAAATCCGTCCTAGACCCCGATAGAGTAGTGATACATTCGCTAAATCCCTGTACAAACAGACAGACCACTGATCAATTACATGCTCCGATAAAAAAAACAGAACAGAACGCAGTACCGGTTTGATGGAGTCCCTCTACAAGTCCATAATTTATTAGTACTTAAAGCTCGACTAATAACATTTTATTTAAATGTGGAACATACGACAACGACATAATATAAGTTAATAAATTAATAATATTAAACGTTGATGTAAATGGAAACTGGTACCTTGGACTGTTTGCCAAGGTAGGTACTCAGATAAATTTGTACAAAATAATAATAGGATAATAGAAAGAGAATGTATACGATGATGAGAATTTTTTGAACAAAAAGAGACGGTGAATAACAAAACAATAAACAATATTTCCGAAGATAAATTCTACAAACGTTTACATAACCCATCGATGCCTTCTCATTTGACCGTCAGTATATAAACTTAAATCCCCTTTTGTCGATTGCAATGTTCGGATGAAAATACCTGAACCTAACCACCTGTTTCATATTCACCATTTTGTACTGTGGCCATTGGGTCGAACAATCCACAGGCACCTACCTCTCATGCAACTGGAATTTAGTTATCTTATTGCTGGTAAACATTTCTTATCGAAGGTCGTACTTGTATTTAATTTATGTTGACATAGGCACAGCCAGCGTGCCATTTCTTTTCAAACAAAATAAATATTCAGTCGTAAAATATGTGAGCGAAATGCGTTCTTTTTCAGTACCGCAAGCAAACTGACGTGAGGAAATCAAGTGGTGAAGAATGGCAGTCAAAGAACCAAGCATTGGTACGAGTAGAAGCTTAGTATGATAAGTTCCAAGTTAGCTTGGGACAGAAGAGCCCGAGACCAGAGATTTTACTTAAATTTAAATAAATCGACCATAAAGCATTCGAATCGAAACAAGAGTTTTCTAATGTAAGGAATTCATAGTACGATTAAATCAGCTGATACATGCGAAATGGCGCTTTCACACCAATCCAAACAATTTAGTATCATTAGCTTCCAGTTAACTAACGGTGGACTTAAACTTCCGGTGAATTTTTTCAAAATAATTTATCATGTGAACGTGGCGTATAGAATGGAGCTACCGCACCGGATGGACGTTACCAATTTCCATATTTTGCAGAGAGAGAGAGAGAGAGAGAGAGAGAGGAAGAGAAATAGAAACATTAACCTTTAAAATGAATTGCACATTATATTATACGGGCTGGAGTGTTAGAAAGTAAAGGTAACAACAAAACTTCACTTTCCGGCACCCAAGAAAAATGAATAAGTTTGAGGGAGAGCAGGGGGATTAGTAGTAATGCTACGATTTTATAGTTTACTCTAAATGATAATTATAATGAAAAATTGCAAGAAATAACTTTTTGGCAACCGTTTCCTAGGTTTCTACAAAATTACTTTTCATTAACGAGTGAGAGCGACGGCCCGATTAAAATAGAATCCAAAATTTGTTTGGTATTCACTTTGCTCAGGTTTGGGGTGAACTACCCTCCTCAGACTCGGCAAACCCTCCAACTGCGGACACTGCTGTTGTTCTGATGATTTAGAATCCACGGAAATGGTCACTGCCCTCGAGTGTTCTGGTCCGTTAGCCACAGGTCTTTTCTTGGTTTGTGCACGTTGAGCAATACACAAACACACAAGGTTCAGTCAGGAAGAGTCGTGCAACCAAACGTCCCTGACCTTCTAATTAACGTCCGGTCTTTAACATACAAATAAACTAGATAACAATAAACATTAATGTTACGTTACGAAATGAGGCTTTCTTTAGACTTAACTTGCACACTGCTGAAAAGCACTAAATTCCACGTCGTTAATTCTATCGTCACGTGGGTCATTTTTCCACCAGTTTCTCTACCGACAGACGAGAAATGATTGATTGTTACGAAACCGATTCGTAATCGTCTGTTTGTTTTGCCGATGTCAGAGATTCTAAGCAGACCAAACCAGCAGATTAACGGTTTGCGTCATTTCAGGAATGGAACGACACCCTTAGAAAGGAACTTTTCCAGGATGGCATACTGCTAGGCAACACCAACACTACGATTGTGATGTCTGAAAATTCTTCCCAAACAACTAGCCCTAATTTCTGAAAAATTACATAACCGCACCTAGAGAACGGACACAAAGCACAGGAAAAGGGAAGACCCATTAAAAAGGCGTCTAAACACCAGACAGGCTACACTACAAAATAAGAAAAAAGGGGGCAATCGACGAACCTCTTTTTACTCTAACTTAGGAAAACCGATACGAATTACGGAAATGACAGTTGGGGTTATTTCATGGTTCGCCCAATGACCCTTTTGGTCGCAAAAAAAACTACTTTTTCCATTGCTTGGCATCAAGTGAGAGATATCCAAGGATTCTGATTGAGGAAAAGATATGCTGTTCCATATAAGAAACTGGTGCAATGGACCATCGCCGAATGTTGAGTGTGCACACCTCCTCGTGTACACGCCTGAGAATTAATTTCCTTTTCTGGTGAGTTTTTGTCTTGCAGAGACAACGTCGTGGTTGTGGCACATGCAACGCTCCAAACATCGGACCTTCCACCTTCGAAATGGCAAGTACTTTCTAGTATTACGCCACCCACGTTCGTTTCGATTCTGCCCCCGTTTTCATATTTTAATGATACCCGTCGAGATATGGCATGGCACTCCACAATAAGATCATCACAATTTCAGGAGAAATAAAATAGTCGAATATTTGACATGTAGCAATCTTTGGCCTCCTGTACAATCGCACGACACCCTTCGGTCTGTGTGTCCGTATTTCTGATCATCTCAGCCGAGCAACCATACCCTGGCAATTACTCTAATGGTACTCTCGTCTACCTCTTTTCTTTGGTTTTCTTTTCTTTTGCTAAAACCATGAAACCATAAAACTGGGACTAATCCTCTTTGGATCACATCTCACGTACGTACCTCAACAATTACCTAACGTACCATCCTCTCTCTTTCACCCGGCTCCGATCAGATCATCTTTTAGATCTCCTTACCGTCTCGCAAATGTAAATTCGATAATAAATTCTCCAGTTTGTGGGGTCTTGTTCGCAAAAGCACTCGCGGGGTAATTTACGATCCTTCACACGAACACACATATGCCAGCTTATAGGTATCAGGTAACGTCTACCTTCGAGGTAGTGCTAGTAGAATCACCTTTGAGAAAATAAGAAACGTTCGAGTCTTACGCTTCTAAATGTAAATAAAAGTCACTATGTTGGCCAACACGTAACCCATTAATATACTACTTTCAGAAAAAACTAAAACCTGTCATCTGAAGTTAGCAACAATAGTACGATCACTGCGATCAATTAATAAACCTATTGTATAAGTATCAAGCTTACGAAAAGGAGTGATTAATGCTATTTAAGTACCAGGGCACTTTCTCTTATTGCATTTGAAAAGACAAATTTTTTTCGTACGTTGCAGTTAAGTGGGCCTTACAGGGAAAATAGGCAGGAATCACTAGGTATGGGCATGAGATCAATTTTAGCTCGTGAGTTTCGTACTCACATACGTTTACTTTTTCATTTCTAAATAGTACTTCTGCGTCTTTTAGAAAAACGGTACCTGTCAAAGGAAGTCTATGCATTTTGGATAATTCAGGCACGTGCGCCAGTATTTGATATTCACAAGAGCCTCAAAGACATTTTACGACGGGTGGTGGTCTTCTGGGAGTGTCGCAAACCGTCGACGTCTCACTTCACCTTTGTGTTGCCCTACTACTGCCACATCGGCCAGGGTCATAGTGAACTCTTGTTACTTCAGTATCGAAAAAACTATTTAAAAAATCTTTGGGAAAATCTCAGGTTAAAACAATTACTGAAATATGGCGAACTCAAATTGACGCAATTGCTGCGTTTTAATTGTTAAGTCCCTACGCGAAAAAAAACAACATTCCTGTTTAATTAACTCGAACGCCATAACTGTTTTCGAAAACTTTTTGTTGTTGTTATTTTCGATACAAACACAGTACCTGAATACCTGAACTCCCGTTTCCATACCCTTGGCCCATTGTTTTCTCCTCTCGTTCAACACTTGCCACTTCCTCTCAGTTTGTGAATGACCTTTGCCTGGTGATTTAATTGCGTTTTTAACCGGAAACGCTCGTTTCTATTACTTTTCCGATCTCGATTCTATCATCAGGACTTCTTAGCTCATAGGAAACCAAAATTTATAATTGCATTTCTGTTGATTCTTTAACATCTCACCCGAAATATTGGTGATTTTCACTCGGCCTACAAATCCGCAAATTACATTTTTCTTTGAACAGTCTTCATTTTAAGTTATTTACAAGGTGCACTTATCTGCACTTTAATGTTTAATGTCTCTGGGAGACAGCAAGCAGAGTGGACCATTAAATTAAACCCTAACAGTAAATTGAACCGAGACTTCGTGTCGTAATTCTGGAAACAAATGCACATAAAACAAATGCCACCATTGAAATTTACGAATAATAAGTACAGAGAGAGAGAGAAAGAGACCAAAGCGAGTACTCACTCCGTTCCATTAATGTGTAACCAAGAAGCCAAGATGGAAGATAAAACAACACGGTTCTAGAAGCAACATTTTCACGAGTTTGTTATTGTTAATCAGCATTTATGCCGTTTATGTGACTTCCCATGCCATGAAACCAAGTTATACATGGTGAATTACACGTGAGACTATGATTTTTCAAAATCCGTCGACCAGAAATTTTAGAGAAAACATTCGGTTCTAAGTAGGTCTCTCGATTCAAACGGTGTAAATCCGCGGAGAGAGGCTTAAAAAAGGTTTCCACCTGAGGCAGGTAATCAACACATTGAACGCATAAATTATGTAAATTATCTGAATGAAATAATTAAAAAGTAAGAAACCCAACGGATATTACCGGAGATATTAAGGTGGGTACCGCTATCAGAGCAGGGGAAAGTGAGATTCTCATTCCAAAAATTTGTTTACGGCATATTACATATTTCATAACTAAATAATTTGGCTCTTACCGTATTACCTAGAAGTATTAGTCCAGGCTTAGTGTACCACCTAGAAGCAGTGTTTTGGCCGTGTCAAGTGGGACCACGTGCCAAAGTTTGTGTGCCAAAGTGTGGGTTACAAGGTGCAGCCCAGAATTTTCTCAAAATCTAGTAAAAGGTAATTTAAGGAAACTCTTTGTGGGAGAGAATAATAAAATCAGTTCCTTTGCGAATTAATCTCACTCCAGAAAAACTTTAAAAAATTGCTCAAAGTGCTCTCCATGATCAAATACACCTCGCCTTTTGTCCCTGACTCTACCGCATGATAATTTTCCACGGTTTGAGGGTCAGCCATCTACGTCGTGACATTCGCACTTGTATTGTGTGATGAAAAAATAGCGACGAACCGTCGCCGCGAAAGTTACAATTAGTCTAATAGAACTGAAACGGCTAGAAGGGTTTTCTCGTTTTAAAAACCTCGCGGAACGTTAACGATATAAACCCGAGTATGACCCGTGACAAACCAAAATTGGAGTACATGTAACATCTCTTTCCAAATTAATTTCGGACCACATTTTTTCCTAATGGCACCGGTAGGAAAAGTGGAAAATGGTCGTTAATATTTGATTTCAAGTCGAAGAGATACCCCTTGGACGGGTACCTACTTCTGTCTTCTACCAGGCACGGGGCAACTACCAACGTCCGCAGTTCGCCGAGCTTCTCAGGATCTTGAGGTTACCTTCGGGTGCCTCGAGTCATTAAAAAAATATTTAACTTTAAAGCCATCATGACGAATGCCACGTCCCAGAGATTAGAGGAGTGACGCTGAAATTAAGGCATCCATTGAATGCTGGGGGTTTGGTTTAAATAACCCAACCCGAAAGGGTTTACTTAAGTGCATGCTCATACCTGATTTCCTTTCGTTACCACGGGACAAAGGCACACAAATGGACAAAAAAAACTCACACGCCTCATGAACTTCAGTCCGGGTATTGATGTAGGCGACCGACCAACTTCTGCAGGCATCGCACGTATTCCATTCAAGTTAAAATGTCTGGAAAAGCTTACCTGTAGAGAAAAAGAAAAAAAATTCTCACATTAGACCTGTACAAACTCCACAAAAGAATGAGGTGGAATCGATTTAGGACCGACATCCTAATCGCCAACTCTAGACTTTTCCTTTCGGGTTCAACGAAAGTTTGCAATCCCAGTAACGAATAGACCAAAGTATGTGACCATGTGACCCTGCTACGAAATGTTTATCGGCCACGTGGAAGCGTAAGCAGTTTAGGAGGAGGAAAACAACGCCAAAGTTGACAAAAATGAGTGATCTAGTCTTTCTCCAGGGACATCATTTTGCGGGGAAAAATACAGAATGGCGACGGGTTCCTCCTAATCCCTCCCGGGATAATCGACGTGCCCTCATGGCCGCAACATTTCCACTTTAAATCTGTTTGATTTTTCCAATTCTCAATGGTTTACTTCTTCAAGGTCTGATTAAATCCGAACTGACACCACTGATTAGTTTGGCTCGTTGGCTGCTCACACACCGAACCATAGACGCTCATAAATTGAAGTTCGCCGTCATTAGCCTGTCTACCAGGACCTGCACCAAACTTGCGTCTTGCGGACCTCTGGGAAATTAAATTCCATCGCGTGTGAAATTAATTAAGGAATTGAACCGGAAATCAATCAAATGACAATTTACTCGACTGTAAAATTAACGGATTAAATTTCCAAAAGAACTTTCAGTTTCAATCGAATATGCCTACTACTCGTACGGCTTCTTTGACTACTTGTAACTCCTATTCTAGCAAGAATTAATTTACTGATATTATGCGTTTCAAATACGACCACCTACACAGAGACAGAATCAGGATAATCGAAAGTGTCACGCTGAAACGGCTACGGCTTTCGGTTCAAGAAGAAAGTTTTGGAAAATAACCTAAAAAAGAACGTTGAACAGCCGCAAAACAAAACGAGTAACTTTATTCCGCTAGACAACAACAAAAAATAATTGTACGCATTTAAGTTAATAAACAGAAATGTTTACAGCGTTGCCGATCAGGTCGTAAATGGCTCGTCTACACACTTAACCACCTTAATAAATTGAGTTATATGAGTTACATAAAAATATTTCTTCAGTGCCGAGTTTAAAACCTCGTGACCCGAGTTTGACATCGAGTCTCGTGTGGCAGACGAGTTTCAGTTTGACGATGGCAAATTTGTGGGCAGTGCTGCAACGAGGAAGTTAATGTCGACGATGAGGTACCCGTCACCAGAACGAAACTACTACCGGTTGATTTTGGAAAATAAATTTGGTATTTAAATATGTAAATACCTTTGGGTTAAAATTCCAAGGCCTTTCAACGAAAATCTAGCACTCGGCTACTTACAATATAAGTTTTTAACATGTGTAACCCTTAACCAACGCTGAAAGAATACGATTTCTTCAAGATCCGCTTTCTGTGCTTCAAGTAACAGACTAATCTTTACGTAGCATGACTTTTTTTTAATGAACGATTTGTGCTTTTCCTCAACCTTACCATTCGCGAACCATCGTCTACTCGTGGCAACACGAAGCCTCTAGTTCACGGTCCACCACGTGACGATTTCTCACAACCCTTTCGAAGCAAAAGGGTTCTACGGAAGATGAGCGTTTTAATGTCCTTTTCAGAATTCCTCGTGTTTTCGAGGCTAAAAACTGTCTCTAAATTTCAACTTGATGTTCTTTGAAATCAATTCTGCCCCAGAAATTAATATGGAGGTGTGGATTCACAAGATGAAGCCGGAAATTTTCAAAAGACCGAAGAAAGTGAAAATGAGAAACTTAAGTTCATCATTTATCATCTCTTTCTCTTTCCTTCCGTTTGAATAGCAGCAGTTTCGATGGCGGCCACCCACCCCTACCGTCACCCCCGGAGGACTCGTCAACGTCAACTTTGGCCAAATGAGAAATTTGCAAGGGAATTGCTTTAGCACGCAATTCAAAGATCGAGGTCATCACTGACAACCGTCACACTTCCCTCAGATGAACAGTCCTGATCATTCGAGTGCATTTATTACAGGATCACAGATTTGATCTTGGAGTTGCGTGATCTAACCGATTCGACTTTTTCGGGGGAAAATTGTTTTGGAAAGTTAAGAAAACTTATAATTCCATCAGAAAATTCGGACAGATCTCAGTTTCGCCCATTTCAAACTATTTGATTTGCCTTTTCCATGCTAATTACATCTTCGAGATTCGTGTTCAACAAGTACTAGCCACGGTAGAACTTCATTTTCATAACTTTCTTTCTTCATTCTTAGGTTACCACGGTAATTTATTGATAATCGTCTACCGATTCTAACGACATCCCGTGAACGCAGTACCCGAGTACTTACTCAACAAACCATATCTCATACAAACAGTAAACCACCTACGTGTTAATTGCAACGAGGAAGAGACAAAATTTATGCAGTGAGACTAGTAACATTACAAATCCGACTCGTTCGGCCATGTTTTAAAATTTGGTTAATTTATTCAGGAGATACCCGACGGCAACTCGGTGGGCGAGTGAAGAAACAAACTAGTGTCATTAGACAGCAAATCTCTCGCATTTTGGAGGCACACACGACAATTTGCAGAAGTGCAACTTACCTAGATCCCACTCTACCAAACATGCAATTTTTTTATTTCTCCAGTTGCTTCTCTGGGGGCTGAAGTTTGTCGGCCTTTGCCCAACTACCAGAATTACGTACCTGTTTTCTTTGCTCTTCTGCTTCTCCTCAGGGTCGACTGAGCTCTGTGTATCCCAGGTTTAGCCACGTATTTAACATTCCTACGAGTCGACTTTTTCTTTCGGACTGGTTTCCGACGCGGTACCGGTGACACCCCCAGTGGTATGAAAGTCCCACGTTCATCGTCTGTATCCGTGTAATTTATTTCACTGCCATCGCTATCTTTGTCGTCGACCGTGTTACATACTTGACCTTCCGTAGTTAGATCTGCTGTCTCCTGGTGATCCCCTATACTTTCGTAAAGCTTATCCTCTTGCTCCTCGTCCTCCATTTCGTTGGCTTCGTACTGACTTGAAAACAAAGGAGGACTGGGTACGTCCACGAAGAGACTAAAGTCCCGAACTTCCTTCACCTGGTATTTCTTTTGACTACCACCCGGTTTCCTTTTTTCCGGTGTGACAAACACCATAGGTTCCATCTTCAACGATTTGAGGGACTTTGTCGACCTGTTGGCAGCGAACGCGTAAATGTCACTTCTGCACGCATTTCCCTTCGTCGCCTTCTCTCTTTTAGCCCGTTTCTTCTTGCTGTTGCTTCTTTTCACCGAGTTGAGTTTGTTCTCGGTTATTCGAGTAGCACCACTTGTTCTTTTGAAGTAACCATCTCGCGACACGCTCGGTTTCGGACGTGTTAACTTTTTCTTTTTTCGGAAAAATCCACTCGTGTTTCCACTGATCGATGTAAAATCCGTTAGCCTTGGAATTGATATTGAAAAAGAAAATCCAGAATCCTTGCTGGAGGAATCTCGCGATTTATTTGTGTGTGTCGTCGACGACGACAGCGTTCTGCTGACGGAAGACAAGTTTGACACGTAATAAGAGTTAGATGTTATGGGCGACGTTTCTAAATGGTGCCTCCGACTAGTTCTTCCTGATTCTTTAAGGGCACTGTCCAAAGAGTGGTGAATTCGAGCCGGTTCATTCGACATTCCGGCTGGAGGTGCAACGGGCCTGGGAAGTTCTAAACTTCTCGGAGCCATTGCCAAGGGCGCATCTATCCAAACCCTGCCCAAGTTGATGCTCAGCCCGGAGTCAGTCCTCGACGGTACAGGACTCAAACTACTTCTCGATATCTGAGGACTTAAACTAATTAAACTGTCTCTACTCTTGTTAACAGTAGGCGATGGTTGTCTGTTCTTCCCGTGGTACTTCTTTTCCACGGCGACAGGAGAATGCTCCAGTTTCAATATATCCAAAGTGGATGAATGAAAGCTTCCGCTCAAACTGCCCGTTTTCTTTCGGGGTGGAGGAGTCGGTGGTTTTTCTTCGGCTGTCGTCTCATAGTTGGTAGTATCATCAGTCTTCATGCCCTTTAGCCACTGGTTGTAACCTATAACCATTGAATCGTGACAATCTGGAGAGGCAGCAGGCTTCACGAGTGGAGCCTTCAAGCTGTCTCCGTTTATAGGTACTGGACTTTGGCATTTTCCTCCACCTCTGGCCCTGGCTATGTGTCCCGCACTTGTCGCCTTCGACACCGAGGCTGCAGTTATGCTCGGCTTGGTAACTTTCACGGTGGCCTCCACATTTGTACAGGTGGCAGCGACCACGGCCGCTTCGACAGCCTGCTGTCTGTGCTTCTTACCCCGATCCAAATAATTCCTTTTTATTGATATCCGTTTGAAGGAATCGCTTCTCTTGAAGGAGGATTCATTCCGGTCCTTCTTCTTTTTACCTCCGATCATAAAACGACGGAGGTTTTCAAACGAAAGAGGCTTCATTATCGATTATACACAACAGCATTTATGCATTATGATTTTTACAGTTCTTGTATGCCTCAGGCAAGTTTTTGAACTCGCCATCGACTTCATTTTCCACATTAGTCTAATATATTACAACTGAAAGAAAATAAACCGAAATATTGTAGATTCACTTCTTAGATAGTTCACGTATCAAGATGATGTAACAACTTGACAGGTTCCCGAAAAACACATGTTTCACTCTGCCACGGCACCTGTATAAAAATTGTCCAACACGTCGGAAACAGGTTCCAAGAAGTTCCCCACAAGAAGTTTCTATTGATTCAGCTCAAAACTAAGAAAATTACAAGAGTTGTTCGATAGTCTGGAAGTGAATTTCAAATTTCATAGGGCCCAACTTCTCTGGCCCGGCGAACCAACCGTACACATAATATAAGTTTTGTTGCGTTCATTAGAGCTGCATTTGCATTACCACGAATGATTCGAATATGATTTCGTGATAAAAGGATAGTAAACATGTTGAAGAATATAAATTCAAAAGACAAACAGGATGCACATAAAGCATTAAATATAAATAACAAAGAAGTTAAAATCGCCGGAGGGAAGGTAAAATCTTTATCTTGGAATTAATGTACCTCTACCGAACCTTTCCGAGCAACTGGGTATCGAGCATCTCGGGTTTAGTGCCACAAATATTAAAAGCAGAAGACAAGTTGAAACGAGAGGAAAGATGGAGGACTGTGTAATTATTGAAAGAAATCAAAATGGCTGCATTGCGAGGATGCTGCCTCGCACCCGGAGGCCAACTCAACACACCAAATTCAACTGTCTACGCAGTTCGCTTGCTATTTTTCTTTCAGGTTCGTTCACTGGTGGTTTCAGGTTCATCCGGACGTACTCCTTGAAATTCTAACACTTAGTTTCCATCTGACAAACGGTTTCCGGATCACGTTAGAAGTAGCGGGTTGATTCTTCAAACTCGTTTGAACGACATTAACACCGGACATGTTTTTCTTAGATCACCTCTGAGCTGTTCAAATTCGGCCATTTAATAGATAATTTAATTCATTTGGCGTCATGTAAACATCAATCGGTACAATTTTGCCTATTAAATTAAATTATTATTAAAGTACAAGCCAACTTAAAAACCGCAAAATTTAATACCACATGAACCGTGAACTGTTCCTAGAAAAATTGTTTCTATCATTTCCCACAGTCCTTTCGTTGCTTCTTCATCTATTTGTACCCCTAAACTTTTACACACATTGGTTTGAACTTTATGTAACTATTGATTTTGAACGTCATAACCGTTACTTTCAAAACTATAAGATATTCCTAAGAAACGAGTTCCAGCACTCTTCGCATACAAGATGAATCAATTTAACTCAACACTATTCTTTCGAGTTCTGGGCTTTATTTAATAACTATAATTGACGTGTGGCATTCTCACGTATTGTGCTTTACAATAAGTTAAATTTTAACTTGGTCGATAAACAAGCAAAACTTCAGGGCCGCCTATTGCTCTTTCAAGGTTCTTCAAATTCAGCGTATTCACCCCGAGTGCAGTGATCTTCGGATCTTTTCGGATCGCCTCATGACCACTCAAATTCCACAATGCCCATGCGTTTTCCATCGTACGAACGAGTATAATTTGAAACGTGGAGCAAAAAAATTGTTAGCTCTAGGGAAGTGAGCCACGACCACGACATTTTCTGCTCTGAAGAAAATCAAATTCCCTTTCAGAAACCAAAATTTAGCTTATCAATGCTTTTAAACGTCTACTCGAATGGCAAATAATATATCACCTTTGAATCCGTGTTGGTACATCAACTGTAACTGATACGGAAAAGAGAGCACGATAAAAAAAACATTGAGCATCACCAAAGGTTCGCTCTCGACGCTATTCTTTCAGTTTTTTCTCGATTTAAATTGCGTGACAAAACTAAAAATATAATCGTTGACTCCTCTAACCCACGAAAGCTTTGGGGGAGAGGGAGGAGAAGTCTATTAATTGTAGGTAACAAAACAAATGAGTGCCAACGTAAAAGCGTATCTGATTCGGGGTGATAAAACGCAATTTCGTAGCCTTCCTGTAAGAAAATCCAACACCTGAAGGGTTGGAGTCAACAATAATCAACAAGTTGGCCCTCGACATTACATACAATTAAACAACCTCTCGCTTTCTTACGATTAAGAGAATCAAAAATCCTGGTGGGACGGCAAAAAATCATTTATATGCTTTCATGAGAAGAAGAATAAATGTAGAGGAGCATGACGGCACGCCTGTCTCGTAAAGGAGAAATTGAAAG
The DNA here is from genome assembly GCA_037055365.1 of Polyplax serrata. NCBI lineage: Eukaryota > Metazoa > Arthropoda > Insecta > Psocodea > Polyplacidae > Polyplax > Polyplax serrata. The sequence goes on along the minus strand of JAWJWE010000036.1, from coordinate 12,821,491 downwards.
TGAAATATAAGAGGTAGACCATTTGGTAAAATTGACCCACACAAAATCATTAAGGTAGTTAGTCCAAAATCAAAAGGAAACATTAAGAACAAAACAAACTTCCAGTACTTCTTCAAGAAAGGTTGAAAAATCCAACTTTTCGGTTTGAGTACCAACAGCATTAGTCTGCAGCATTCGGCAAACACCTGAGATCTCATCACTACCATCCGCTGAATATCATGCAGTGAGCCAGATATTATCCGAGGCTCAACATCTATAACGATACTAATTACACTGCATGTTGTTTACAAAATTCTTTTTACCCATCGGCACAATCGGTCTCCGCCTAAAACCCGAATGAAACCTCTGCACACCATCATCAGAATCCTTTCACCCTTTGATTCAACCAAATCTGTCATGTGTCTTAATGAAAGTATATCACACCCTTGGGACGGCACGTTTTGTACTCATGACATACTCAAACTACAACCGCATGACATGCAACCAGTCGTTTAATGCCATTGACAGGGTACTTTAGTTGGTACCTGAGTGAAAATTATTTTTCTTTTCTCATCAAAGCGCAGTGGAAGGCGATGTAATTGCATAGCCTTTCAGCACCGCCACAGTGTTTTAACAATGTTTTCCACGACGTTTCCGGCATTATTGGGAAATTGTATTACCTCTGCCGTAATCGTTACCCCTTCAAATCAGACAGCTTACATGATACATAACACGCTACTTCTCAATAAACCGTTTAATAGCAAACGTATCCGCAAATTGATATGAGGTCACTTCCTACTCAAAAACCCACACTCTTTAGCAAAGGATATAATGTGACAGAGATTTTGCTTACATATAAAATATTTAAGAGACAGACATAAATTATCGTAAACGTTCGTTACATTATGTTAAATTAAATTTGAAGTAAAAAATCAGAGCGGTAGAAGTTGATAACCCACAAACCATTATATCAAACTAGTTTAGTATAATAAATACATCATACTGAATTAAAGTAACACAATATAAAACAGGATGTGTCGTTTCAGAAAACAAATTTGTCGGTTGGGTCCGTGAGGTTTCAGGAAATTCACTAAGGTCTCAGATAGTGAAGACCTTACCAAGTATCTTTATCTGGAGACAAAAACACTAAATCCGAGTTGTGGAATAATACAAAGGAAGCGGCCCGGTTTTAAACTATCAGGAGAGAGAAAGAATACATAGAAGAATAGTAAGGCCTATCGGTGTACATCGAGACTTCGACACACCAAAATGCATTAATAATTCACAATTCTGTCGTTATGAATCACTTTCATATCATTTGATTGTTTGAAATTCGGCCAAAGGAACTTTGATTAAAGCGACGGTCACTCATACAACTCGGTACTCAGTCATTCTGAGAAAAAAAATCGTCATGTCGTTGGCAAAAAGCCTTTAGATTTGTAATAAAGGTCGCGAAAAAGATAAAAACCGAGAAATTTCTGGTAGTTGTACCAATCGGGTTACTTCTCACCCGCATGTATCACATCTGAAATATCAAACCCATTATTCTGTCAAAATGGAATCTCCGTCAACTCCCTTGGGTCACCCTTGGATACCAAAAAAAGTCCCCAGAGATGAGAAACACCGGCAAACATTTTACACTTTTATGTCAAGTGACAAAGACTACGATATAGAAAGTCAGGGGAATCCCCTTAAAAATTGAAATTCAATGCCGCGGCTTATTCAACAGTCTGATGAGTCTTCTGCGACACTTATATATTTACAAGGTAATACCTATGATTTAATGTTTGCTTCGTGTTTCATTCAACTGACACGATAAAAAGGGTGTGAACCATTTAAGTTTCAAGTTGTATGTAAGAACATAAAGTCCGGAAACCAAAGGAGGGGTAGCAACTTAACCGTAATTCATAACACTTCAAAAAATATATGTAGTTCAAAAGCCCTTCACGGAGAATCCTCAGTCTTTATCTTACAACCGTAGAGTTTACGACATCTGGTGATACCAAATGAGTCGGATTCGAGTTTTAAACATAACATCAGAAAAACAAACATGTTTGTATATGTCGTACACAACTCCAATCCTATCATCTTTATCAGACGTTAGCAATGTCATCATCGTCATGTTCCTTACTTTCATTCTTCATTATCTCCAAAGTCAAATCCTACAAGCTACACCAAAAGGGAAACTGAATTTCTTTTCTGGCCGTTATACCTGGAAGTGATACAAGATAGTTCGATATACGAAAATTTGAACCATCTCACTGACGTAAATAGAATTAATAACTTCCTTAACTACACATATAAATTGCTCTGTTAACCTCTCGGTTAATTAACATAAGCCGAATGCGGCGAGCAAAACAATGAGAAACTTTTGATTGGAATTCCCCGGCTGATTTCTTTTGTTGTCGAAATATGAAGGCCTGCGACCGAATTGAAGCACCCAAAAGAAAGCAAAAGATCTTAAGCGATCAGATCTCAGAAGAGAAAGCACGGAGAAGACATTTGCAACACAAAGGTGTAAGTCATTTCGTGCATGGCATTTGGCGCATGGTTTTCTACAATTCAAAGTGTGAAAATGGCACTAAAACACTTAGAGCTAATAAAGCTTCTTTTGCTTCGTCAATAAAATCGAAAGTACAATTCCAGGTATCACATCACCTGGCAAAGATCGATAGAAAGAGCGAAGTACAATCAAAAAGTTTCCATTGTAGTTTATTACTATATTTTACTATTTATTAATTCATTATTTATTAAATTAAAACAAACCATCATTGAAAGTGAAACTGCCAGGGTCAAATTTCGGTCGCAGAGTACACTCATGATTTCTGTTGTGGTTGCCACACTTTGGCAACAAACCCAACACACTAACAAAAAAGGAGATGGTTTTAGTCATGAGATTACGTTACATGTAATAACTCTTCAAAGGAAGTAGCAGGGCCAAGTCCTCGTAACCTTATGAACCCTACATGTTGCACACATACCCAAAGACAAATCTGTACAAAAGGGAATAATAACGGCGGCGATGATAACAAAAAACAATAAAGTCAAGGACTGGAAGCTTATTACTAGTCAAAGCATATACACAAACAGGCAAACTCAATTGGCAGAAGGAACGCTTACGCATTTCGGGCTTTTTATATAAAAAAAAACTCCCATTTCTCATCCTTGACGTGGAGTCTACCTTCCCACATCCCGATTCTACACGATACCAAGACGGTCACACACACACACACGAACAGGCAACAAGTAAATTGGTCTTGTTTGAACGGGAGCAAGAAGGCCGCAAAATCGGTCGTCCGTTTCTACTTTTACAATCGAGTAACCACGTAGTACTATGAGAATTGACAGGCACCTCGAATCTGAAATCTGGGAATATTTGGTAGTTCAAACCGTAAAGGTTCCATCTTATTCTACAAATCTCCAACTACGGCCTATTGCTACTCATTCAATCTTTACGGATATCCAGGTTGTAAATGAGAACCTGTCGCAGTCCGGTCGCGTGTCTTCTGATTCTGCCACGCTCGGAGCCAAGAAAATATTAATGAGACAAACGTGATGGAGGATGTTAGTCTTAAGAATTTACATCGGGCACCAGTGAGGATCTCGCAAAATAATTAATATTAAGTTAAACATTCGATTTGATAGGAATGGTTCGATTAGTTCTCGTTGTATTAACACCACACATAAATCTCATGCTAATTTTTACCACTTCCGCCATAGCTTTCCCTCATTAAGGTACACGCGAATAAGAAATAATTTTCTACGTGATAAACAAATTAAAATTTCGTTAATTCAAAAGTCTGCAAATGGCGGAAAGAAGTATACGAGCCCGGTCAGGTATATTGAGATATTTATATACAGGAGACAATAATACTAAAAATAAAATTACCCATCTTAAAGTAGGGTAATAAACCTTGAAATGTAATTGTTGCGGGTAATGATTTTTTCCACTTCTTAAACTATGCGCAGTACATAAATTAAATTAATGATTATTACAGATTTATTTACTGTTAGTCTCCCGCTTTTTTCTGCTCTCGTCTTGCACCAAAATTCCTGACACTTCCAATACATTTATATAGGAAATGGAACCAGCACCATTACTACTTAATATTACGAACGCGTGTATTTGCGGCTATCCCTCGCTCTGAAGAAACTCTAGTTTTAGTTTTACTGGCTCACCTTGGTTACATCAAAAGGTTTTTTCACGTTCCTCACCTTATGGTTGCACCTTCACTATGAAACTAACCTCAAACGAAACTATAGCGGTCTGCAAGTAAATGTCTCTCGTTTCATTTTCAAATTTAATTTCATTCATTTCAGTCGATTTAATTTAAATACAGCAGAAGAAATATTCCCTCATAATAAACGCTGTCGTGATACTATTTCACTATATAACATTTTGTTTCCAACGAATTGGATAATTTATGGATTTGTTACGCCCAAAAATAGATAAACAGATGTATGAGTGTACGCAAAAGTTCAGGGTTAATAATTCACAAATGTACTTATGCTTTATAAAAACATTGAATACGGATTGCTATCCATTTTGGTGGGCTTGGTCATGAAGTTAGGGCTTCTGACATTCAGTCAAATTTTAACCGGTTCAATTTGCAAACCTGCTCGATATCAAACGTTAAGTTCTGATACTTTAAATCTTAGAAAAGTTCCGGATCGCGGTACTCTACCTTGCGCGTTCTTGAAACCGTGGCTTATCGCCGCCCAACGTGGGCAATTAATAAAATCTTAAATCGAATTTCATTTCCTAATGACTTATTTCCAACTTAATGACACTTTACATCGCAAAAAAAGTGATTGTGCGATGCTATCGAACAGATGGTATTGCATGTCTCACCTTGGAATTTAGAAGCAAAACTGTCGGCCAACTTTTACTCTCGTCTTTGTAGACATTCAAATACACATACATTTCTAGAACGCATATTTAATGCGCCCTAAATAAAGCATCTCCGACGAGGTATACGAAGGCCCCAGCATTCTTCTATTAGAAGCAACTTCATCTGCATTCCAGGGATTACATTTATTCTGCCGAGAACAATGACACGTGGTCCTGGGTATTCAAACACCCGATCAGCATAGAGTTTGACGGGCTCTATCCCATGAGAGAGTATCCGTTACATGGGGTCCCGGGCCTTTGTGGCTGCCTGCTACTTCGTCCTTCCAATTTGCATAAATAAAAACTATGTAATTTTGGATTGTTGAACCCGTTCGACATGTTCCATTGTTTCTACCCGGTTCTGTCTTATAAAAATTTCATCCCGGCAAGGAAGAATGAAACGACCTTGCCACAAAACGGTTATTTCAGTGTTGAAAAACCACTTCTTAGAGGCGATGATCAACCGTGAAAATCGGCCCTTTACGGGATTCGTTAAAAACATACGGTTGAATAAATGTCTAATGCTTCATCATCATTGCTATTGATTCAACTTCTGACTGTCTAATCACCTACTTCACTCTTCTCTTCCAAATTACAACTCGAATAAGTGAAAGATGAGAATTAAACCTTGGTGAACAGAATGGCGAAAGTATCTCACCTTCAACTTTTAATATATTTTTTTAAAGTAAACCTCCCTAACAGTAAGTCCTTTCGCTACAAGACAATGTTTCAGGTCAAACAAAACTGTCGTAACACAATCAGTACTACAGTTTGAACTATCACGATGGAAAAACTCCCAAACACGTCGCTGTGTATGACAGGCAGGACTCAATGGATAGGTACCGACCAGGGACTGCAGAAATGCAAACGACCACATAATCCCCGTTATTAATGTAATAGTGACACAAAAAAATAAAAATATGTAAATTGTTAAAGTTAAGTGTGTGATGCTTAATATTAAGTCAGCGTTGACGTAGAAGATGGTCGTTTGATAAAAAGATCGTAACACCGAACGAATTCTTCAAGAGTACCCAACCTCTGATGCAGCTGCTTGTTTAAAAAAACAACATGTCCACTCCAAATAGTGTACCTGTTCGTAAAGGAAGGATTATGGAACCAATTTAAAGGAACTTTAAACTGTGCTCAAGTGCTTATTTAGTGGAGGTATCGAGTGGAATGATTTGGAAATGAAACTCCGGTTGAAAATAATAATACGAGAGGAAAGCAATGCGTAATCCATCATGTCCACATTATTAATAATAATAATAATTTGTTGATAAGTTCGTTATGAAGCAAAATTCTTTGCTAATCGGCAACGAATCTCCTGCGTAACCCTGTCTCGAATTACATAAAGAAAACACGCAAACACACCCCTATGCTTCGATGCGTCAAGTAAAATTAAACATTTAGGAACCCGTGTTGTTGTAGGAGTACCTTTTGAAAACAATCAAGTTGAAGATACGCTCTCAGGTTTCAAAAGTTCACGTATGAACATCACGTTTGAACCTGTGCCGTATAATTCTAAACCCTCATTAACTAAGAATTTGAACGTGTTAACTTGTATATCAATACAATATGACTGGGTGTAACTCCGTCCTCCCCACATCATCAATCGTTGTATTCCGCGACTTTTTCGTTCTCAAACTAAAAATTATTCTCAATAAAAAAACAGGGTGATGCGAAGTTAGAAGGTCGCAAATTTTGTTATGGTTTCGACTCTACAAGTATCAGCTCTTCAACAGCCCGTAAGAACTGCGACTATTTGAAACTCACAAAACGAAATGGGTCAACAGACTTAAAAATGGACCACTTCTTTCATCTGCACAATTAAATAATCCAATCGCCTTTTATGACAGAGTGAAACGCATATTTTTCCATAGATTTTCATCAGGTACCGTCAGGTCGGGTAGTAATCCAATGCGTTATCCAAAAATTTTCACTTCACCGCACCGAACGATAATTTTCTGTCGAAAATTCGAAACTCAAAACAAACGGATAGTTTGAATATATCTGTACATATAGAGAAATAAAAACTTTATCCAAAGCGAGAGCGCGGCGAATGTAGAAAAACGCGCGGAACCCGGCTGACGAACCAGGTACGCCGAACTGCGATGCACTGAAACCAGATTGGGCTGGGTACCTCGCACACCGCTCGAGCAATGGTTACTTGCAGTAGTAGGGAGAACCTCTCTCCTTCTTACTTTAGGTACTCGCTTCTCTGTGCGTTTAGCTCGGTTAAGGTATGTATCCTGGCAGACATCAGGTTTATTGCGATCGAGTCCTTTCCTGTTTCCCACTACAGGACTCGAGTTTTCCCATTTTAATCACGCTGCTGTCCTTTTAAATTCCCTTGAAAAAGTTGTCAACTTCTTGTGCCGAAAACTTGAAAGCAACATCTGCTACCAGTAAAAATTAAGGAATGATTTAAGATTTGGGTTTTAGAGTTTGATGGTAATTGATCGAGCAAAGAAACAGTTTCCTGTATTTCATTAGAGCGCACACAGTGGATTTTTGTGACATTCCACACGGCCAGGATGATATGTCCCTTTAGTCCTGCAAAACACCTGACGAAATGAAAGTTCGTGGCCTACTTCTCTACCGGATGTTTATGAATGCGATCGGTAACTTCGATCAGATCGACATGGAACCTTCGTGCGACCAAAGTTGTATAACAACGATACCTCGCCTAAGTCGTCATTTCATTTCCTCTCATTGTATTGGATAATTAGATATTCGATTCAAAAAAATTCCTATTAACATACGTATGGGTACCTGCTGAATGTTCGGTTCATTACGAACATTCGACACGTGGAATTCCGTGACACAAACCGAAATTGTGACAAAGCTGCTAGTGACCAAGGCTTACATCACGATAGCAAATTTTTATATATTACTCCATAATATATTTGACACACCGTGCTATTTATGCTATATATGCTGGCATGTGACTAACATCTTTTAATAGCATTAATATTAAGTGAAATTTAGTTCACATAATTCAGGTTATGTGATGTGAAACATCGCAATACCACACAGGGATGGTCAGGACTCAAAGTCGTGCGATACTCATAGTCAGGCATGACCACAGAACATTTTTCAATTGGCTGGAAAATGAGGACACAATTTCGATACCAGATTGGATAGGATGACACAACTCCGATCGAAGTACTTTGTTGAAGAGATCTCATACTAAAACACATCACCGATTTTTAGTATGAAATAGTTCTTGTAAAGACTTCGACGCTTTAATTGGATTACGAGGGTTTTTCAACTCATGTTGGACGACTTCAATTCAACCAATGAAACGCAGTCGATAGCCTTGAAATTTTTATTGACCGGTCAGAAACGGGTACAAGTAACGACAAAGTACCAATAAATAATAAAGTATCGCCAAAATATTAATAACATAAGTAGTATTAAATTTAATTATGCAAATTAATTGCTTTCTAATTAACGAAACAAGTAGTCAGCTTGGTGTTGCTTATCAAATTACACGGTAATATTGAAAAGTATTATAATTGTATTACCTATATTGAATTATATTTTCTAAAACCTACACTACGCAGGTATAATACCTGCAATATATAATTCAGTATACAATAAGTGTGCTTATTTATGGTTTTATCAAGTTGCTTCTACTTAATGCCACCACAAGCGACAAATCTTACTCAACATGAGAATATGAAAAACATAGAGCACTCAGAAAAAAATGATTATTTATTAGTTTTTAACGGACACATACACAAGTAGTCAGGCACCCTGGGTCTAAAAAAAAAAACATAAAATTCCTACAAAATTTAGATTTTCCGTTAAAATCTGGGCACACCATGCGAATACCCATCTGTTACAAATTCACCTTGGAGACAGCTACCATTTCGCCTCGTTACAAATACAATGCTTTGTGTGCGGGGCAAGGGCACAAGTAATAATTTTAAATATACGTTGCGTTACCGGGTCACTAGAGTTAATAAATAAGCCCACACTAAGGTGAAGAGAAAATATTTTTGGTCTTTTTCAGATGCCGTAAAACTTTCCGCCATTTTCATTGGGAGCATACCTCTTTGTTCCTAAAATTGAAGGTCTGAAATACGACGTCTCACTTCAAGCTCGTTTCTCTCTCTCTTTCTGTCTCTGTCTGCCTTCAATTATATTTGACATTTCATTTAACTGTCACCGGGTAGACTATTAAATGATTAACAAACTCAAAGCCGTAACCATCAGGCCGTGTCGTATTGTAGCATAAGTTTGTATTCAAAAACATATTCAACGTTAACGACCCCGTTTGAAATCACGGCAGTTCCATTCAAATTAAGACACCTTATTCACACGCTGAGAAAATGTCTGGCCTCTGTGTTTCTAACCGAGGTTCGAGTCTTCACCAAGTTCACAGGGAAGCAACCAAAAATGAAACGATAAGCGAATTTCTGCCTACCGCTCTGTAACATTCGTACGTATGAAAGATAAGTAAGGAAGATACTCCTGGAGGAGAGAACTCTCAGCAAGGTACTTGCTAAGTGGTACACAAGTCCACAGAATTTGACTTTCAGGTTACTCAAGTGAAAGCTGCAAATCAAAATTGATAACCCGGACTGAAATCGACGAAATTTAAGTTCCCATGATTACACCACAACCTACAAATTCGCGGATAGTTTTGCACCTCCAGCTCCTTTCTCATGCTTAAAAAAAGTAACTTTAAATAAAAAAAAAAACAAACAAATTCTTATGGGGCCATTGCATAAGACGTCCATCTGGGAGCCAATTAATTGCGGAACAGAAATACTTTTTGGAGAACTATTCACAGAGAATTACACATTAAATTCATATGGTTCGTTTGAGTAATAGTCCACTAACGGGAGTGATAATAGTGAGAAACTGCGCACACACATAGACACACATCAAGATTAATTGTCGATGACCACAGACAGTGTCATTTAGCTGAGTTGGTTAATAATTATTATCCCACTTCTGTGAGATTCAATACTAAAAAAAGTATTATTATTACCTCCACATTACATTTAATTATGTGAAGTGATGTAACCGAATGAAAAGAAATAGTTGTGAAGGGTAAGAGTGAACGTGTAAACTCGTTCTCATTCACGCCCAACGAATACCTTTGTATCGGATACAATTATCCGATATAGTACCCAGGTACTAAAAAGTTTTTAAAGTCATCTTTCGAACGAATGTAATTTAATAAACGATGACCGTCGAGGAAGGTTATTGACAACGTGATCGATCCGGTTTCATCCAACCCATCACTTTCGGACGTTTCTCTTCTGTTACGGGAGGGAGAGGAACTTGACTAAAAAAAAGGAAGTTAATTAAAGACCAGGTTTTCAGGTCCTGAAACCTTCACTTGAAAACTCCGTCTAGGGATGATGTAGGCGAAATGCATAATACAGTTATGACAGAGCTACCCACAGGTATTCGTTTTGGTCTCAAGGTTCCGCCGAGATAATGACAAGTTCCAGCTCAATTTTTGGCTTTTTTTGGATGTGAAGAAGCAGAAGAACAAAACAAAAGTGTTGACCCCCTAAAAAAGGTTATCTCATTTTGAAAAAATACAATGTAAATATCAATGGCCTTGCAACGGTTCATCATCCAGTCGGTGAACTATCAAAACCTAGAATTTGAGTAAGTTTCTCTCAAGTTCAAGTCACCCACTTAAAGTTGTAACTCAAATTCGTCTGCGTATGTATTTCAATGTTGTGTTTGTGTTGTACGTCAGCCATCACGGACCCAAGACATGTTCCAACTTTTCATTTAATTCAAAGTCCTGAGGAAGTAACATTCTCTACTACTTCGCCGCACAGCTTTTTGTTTTATTTGTCTAAAAAATTGATTCAACTTCATACAATTTTCTATTTACGTTTATTTTGCATTTCCTTTTATCGGATGCCTCTAACTCGGAGTGCTTAATTCCAACTAAATAATCAAACAATTATCCCCTTCGAATAATGTTTACTTTGAGAAATTTGATTTCTAAAAGCGTTTGCCCTTTTCTGATGATTCTCCTTTGAGAGTTCCTTTTTCGCGTTAACACTTGCCTTTAATCTTCGACATAAAAAATCCGTTTCTTTCGTAAATTTTCCTCCACTTAGCACCACGTAGGATAGTTGCGTTATTTTGAAATTGAACAAATTCACGTCGAACACTGAAATGAATCAGACTCCATAACCCGTAAACTCAAACACCATGGATATTCAGGCACTTCTTCTTTCCCATCCATTCTTCTAGAATGCCCGCAATAGCAAAAAACATCGAGTTCTTTTCAAAATAAATTAAACATTCGTAAGCCTGGAGCACGAACGATTTGTACGATTTTCAGTCCTACGCGACTGTTCAAGTATTTTAACGACCCCAACAATTGAGAATTAGCAAATTCAGTTTGTGTCCCGCTGAAAATGGCTTCTGAGGAATCGAATATACAATTTACAAGTTATTAGGTGGAGTGAAATAGTAACGAACTCCGTCAATGGGCATTCGGCTGTTGGAGAAAACTTGAAACACTGTTGTGTTCATCCATCTCAGGCGGGTCTGGAGCCTTAAAAATTTGTCCTCCCTCTAATTTTATTTTATCTACTTCTGACTAGGTCCTAATTTGCAATTTAATTATAAATGAACGTGTGCATATAATTTATACAAATTATATAATCGCGTGTGGTGCTAACCTTTGGTAAAAAAAAACACGAGGAGTGTTACACAACACGGTCGGAGTCAACATGAGAATTGCAATAATTTAGATGAATTAAATAATTTTAATTAAATATTAAAATATGTGGTAATATTTAACAATACGACTTAAAGAAACCAGGTCTTTGGAATAATCACCTATCCGCAATAAATAGGATGGCATATTTCTCAATGTTAAACCAAAAAAATGTCTCTCTCCATTCGAAATCTAATGAGAGCAATAAAAGGACGGACTTTTGTATGGAAATCAGTAAAAAAAAGTTTTTCCCTTGCGGTAAGAAACTTTAATTCCAGAACAACCGAAACTAATTAATTAAAAACGTGTTTGGTATAAGAATTATTTAATATCTATTTAAAATTTATTTCACAAAAACTAAAATTAATTAATACAACAGCAAGAACAAAGGACTATTCCCTTTGTATGTCGCGTTTTAAGTATTTCGGTAGGTGCTAAATAATATTTAATTAATCCTTCAGTTAAATAAGATAAAAGATTACTTAAACGATACAAGGCACACTATCATTTGCTAGAATTTAAAGATTCTCTCCTAGTTTTTGGGAAACCGTCGGAGTTACAACGGTACTATGACAAACCAGCAAGGCATTCATCGACCATTTCATGCCCTCAAAAATTTGTGTTCACCTCAAATCAACAGTCCAGGACTAAGTTGAAGAAACTGCAATAGTGTTCCAGGATTACTACCTGCAAAGTTTATTGATCCTGCCGTAGGTGAAACTCCTTATATAATATATTGTATTACTCTTCTTCTCAGAAAACCCTCCCCCCGGCCACATTGATTTACGCTTCCAGGGCAATTTCAGCAACAACTATACTTCACTTAATCGTGTAGCGGAATGAGACCGGAAAAGCGGAAAATAACGCTAATCGACAAACACTACAAAATTCAAATCGAAATTCAATGCCGATGAAACGGGCAGACGTCAAAACAATATCCGTTTAGAACAGGAATAAATTTCAAAGTCCATAAAGCCTTAGATGCAACGATATTTGCAAAACCCGTGTAATTTACAACAATCCGTGCAGACATTCTTGAATATAATAAAATATAAAACAATGGAAAACATCACGCGAATTCGATTTCCCATTCTCTTGGATAACCGTTTTCATGCCGTTTTTCATCTCAAAAATGAACACCCATTGTTTCTTAACAAAAAATGACAAAACACAGAATTTTTTTGACATGTCTAAAGTATAACCAATCCAAGGGATTTCCCGAGCACTTTTGATGCAGTGGAAATAAAACTTTAACTAAAAAGATAACACATCATAACATAACACATATGAAAAGAAAAAGAACAATGTTAACTACCTATTTTTGTACATCCTACTTGTACGGCTGTGCAGAACCCCGGCGAGATGCCAACGAGATAGCCAAGAAAACAAATCCACCGGAAAGTCAGTCAATAAAAGTTCAACATACCTGAAAAAAGAAAAAGCAAAATTTCAGGAAAATTCCCGCCATTCTGTTGGATGAATTAAAATTAATTCCAAGTGTCTTTAAGGACTAAGTCACAAAGACAATTAACCTGAGTCTCACACAAATTTTATAACCTAACCCCAGCTATTAAATCGGAGCAAAATTACATAAAACATATATAGTTACTCAGATGATTGTATCTGAAAATATTTCGTGTACTTGTTACACTGAAAAATATATTTGAAGTTATCACAGTCCCCCAGAATGAGCTTCCCCCACATTTTACGTTCCCTTGACTACATTCATGGTAACCGAAAAGGCTAATATCAACTATTTTAGCCCACATCAGGTACTCGGTAATCCTTCCAGGTGCAAACACCAGAATCACGAATGCCACACTCGACGGGTACTTTGACTCCTAAACAATTTTATGTAATCTAATAGATCTCTTGGTGAATTTTGGCCCTTCTATTGTCCTCGCTCTCGTCCGCATGTTTTGCATGTACAATGAATTGTACCTTTTCATATTACGTACAGCACGAATAATTCCGAGCTGAAGATTTCGTTACTGATACCATGATTGAAAAAATTAACCTGTGACTTCAGATGTAGTTTATTGATCATGTGCAAGGCACCACCATTTATATATATATATGTTAGAGAAGGATTTCCCCTTTCGGGTAATGATTGTCCTAAATCCATTACTCTTTACAAATGTATTATAATATTTCACGTATTCACAACTTCATCAACGAATTACAACCTAATGCTACAAACATCACTTTCAGAATGAATCTCAAAACCTTCTTCATCTATTTTACAGTCTTTGTTCCCTCGCCCAAAACCTGGTTCCTCTCCACCAATGGCACTCCTCTAATCTCTTCATATGAAGCCTTAATTGCACCCACATGTGTAGCTTTCTTCACCCTGTCCTTTGTTTATTGATTTGACCCTGATTTATGGCAAGGGTCCTTCCTGATAGCCACTTGTTGTTTTCTTCACAAATACTTTTGTTTATTTATTTGAACCAGATTTGTGCTGGGAACGTTCTTCAGAACCTCTGTCATCCCTTCTTTCAATTATGGTAATTTATTTATATCTCCGCCGATATATATATATATATATATATATATATATATATATATAGAGAGAGAGAGAGAGAGAGAGAGAGAGAGATTTGAAAAATCCACAAACTGTGTCTTGCAGTACTTGAACCCCAAAACTATTATGTTTCACTACTTCCTTACAAGAACTCGCAAGGAAAATATGCTTGAAGGAATAAAGTCAAAGAAACATGAGTGCAGGTTGAAATGGCTTCAATGAGGAAACATCGTAAAGTTAAAATAATCATCGATCCATACCTAAATGAGCAAGTGACTCCACCGGGTAGTCAAATGAGACAACATGTCACATAGCATTGCACCTGACACAAATATTGGGTGTCTAAAAAAGTCATCAATCAACAAAATGTACAAAAACTAGGAAATAAATTAAAAGACAGTACTTCGTCTTCCTGAGAAATTGTTGACGGGTAACCGCGAGTACCTGTACGTGTACCTGAGAATTACGAAACCGCTTGAGAAAAGATAAAGTGAGGACCCGAAATGGTTTAATAATAATCATTAAAAAGTAGCATATTACTTAACAATCGTCCCATTATTTATTCCAAACGCGTAACTATTTTATTCAATTGAATTTCCTTAAATACCAAATTCCGAGTGGTGCCACCAGGTACTCGGGTACCACGCCGTGGAATATCAATGCAATCGATGAATACAGAGAATGTTAACTTTGCTTTTGATAAACTCTGACTCTGGCTACCCAAAAACCAGATCTTACCAGATAACTTATCCCATCGTTATCTTCTAACATGTCCATTACCTTAGACCTTGCCCGGTCTGTCACACAAGGTGATAATTACATTTTAATGATAATTGTGGTTCGGACTTAGGTCATGATTTTGGCCGGAATCCTACCATAACAATTCTATACCAAACACAAAAAGATGTACATTTTGATACGCCACAACCTTAGTTTTAGGTGCGACGCAAAGGCAAAATCCGTGGCCGTTGCTTAGGTGCGACACTTGTTGGTGCCAGAGTACCTGAAACAGAATGGCCGACTAACCCAGTCACAAACCCTCGGCAAAAACTTTTTTCATCTACGATTCGTTTTAGATTGCGCAACTTTCCAAACGCCAAATGGTTTCCTTTGTCAGGTACGAGATTTTAACGATTACCTGACTGTTTATGGGCTGTCTGACACCCACGTAGGTACCTCAACCGCACTCAAAATGGATTTCAGAGATGTTTCAAGTGCAATTTTTCTTTTGTTGAATGTCCCCCTCTCCAGTGCACTTGTCAACTGTTGATTTAAGACCGGGTTTGTACCTGATAACGACATTTCCTTCGTGATAACCTGTCTGAGCCCTGGTTTCCTTGCTACGTCCCACAGGATACCTTGCACTCGTCCTTGAACCACATCGAATTTTTTCTTCTCAGTTTTTCCTTTCTTGTTTTGCGTCACTTTCAATGTGCTACCGATAAAGTTCCATATTCATGTAACACATAAAAATAGCAAAACAAGTTCGGTGTTCATTGGATTTCGCCGACAAGACGGGGTTTCGGGGTTAAAAGCTACTTCATCGTCCTGTCTATTTGCTATCTAAACGAACAAATTTTGTCCCGCCCCAAAAAGAAATCTCTGCTAAATTTTCTCAATTTGAAACTAAATTTTTCGTAAATTTTTACTGCTGTGTATTATGTATACTCCCAATTTTTGGAGCACTGATTGTCGTAGATTACGGTCATCTTGCGGAAAGCGACATAAGAAAAATCCCAGTAGAAGGTACCTTACGAAAAATGGTTCCGGGAAGATAGGAGAAGACTATATACCGCCAAATCAAATGAGTCAAAGTCTGTTATGGTGGGTTTCACTGTATTTCCAACTCCTGCCAACCAATTTTACTGTCCAGTTTGCACTGACACTGTGGTCTCATATATTACAACCGGTAGAAAGGACGACATAAACTCTCTTGTCGAGACCTCATACATACATGACATTGAGTCATGCAGTGTCTGTTCAGGTATGGCTCATCTATTTGACCCAAAATTGGTGCTTATTTTGAACTCGACAGCCAGTGCTCGTTTTTTTCTTTTTCAGTTTTCTGCTCTCAAGAGTGCACTAAAGTTGTGTTACCCTCATGACAGGTCATACTTCCTCCTAACACCCAAATGAGACAATGTTTCATAAGTTGAGCAGTCTCCACCAAGTAACACGTAGATTCTCAAAGCTCTTCACACCGACACTCAGTACGAGTCCATGTACTTCGAAAGCGCCAAGAAGCCTCTTTGTTGACGTCGTGGTCCTTCGACCCGGGTTCCGAAGATATTGAAGAAATTATTGAAACTCCTCCATAAGAAACAGACGTGTTGATTTAATATTTTGAAATTTTGAACAATTTTTAATCAAAACTACGTTTTCACATTTATTTTCTCGCTCAATACACAACTGTCGATGACACAGAAACATTTTTCTGTTGTTTTTCATTAATTGTTTTTTTTTTTAAATAATTTCAGTGATCTACAACTTGTACTAGAAAGGGCCACCTGTTCTTAATTTCATTAACTATTTCATTTATTACCATTTTACCATACATATGTTCTATTTTACTTATAAAACCTAATATGTCTCAACAGAGACCTTAATCCTGTCAGTGCCAGGTTTCTGCCTGCCCGTGTAAATATTTTGAATGAACTACGCGTCAAACTAAGTCGATTTCCCATTTTCTATTTCCTCTATTGCTTCATTTTCCGGTCAGTGTGTAATTTAATAGTTTTTTATGGTTTGTTGGATTTTTCCATATCCGGCAGAAGGGGCTAAATGCTTTTGGCACGAAATGCTAATATCATGTACCTGGTTCGTGGCGTCATGTCCGTATTGGTTAACCTGTTACTTTGTAGCTCCCGTTTAGGACCATTCGTTTATTTAATGCGTCGTATTATTTCATACGGTTTACCAGAATATATAGAACATACTTTAGTAGTTCTCATCACTCGTTTGGTGTATTGTCTATTCGAATCAATGCCACCGGTTCAGATCGAAATTAGTTTTCTACCTCCATACCCAAACCTCACACATCCATCATTAATATCAAGACTATTAAAACTTCAAAGGAGAATAAACTTGTTAAGTTGAAACGGTTTTAACTCCCACAAAATGAGTAGTTTTTTATTACCCGACAAACTTCACGGATAGTTTTACATATCTCTGAGAATAATCGATCGGATAAAAAAAAAACAACGGATACCCCGAACACACCCGAAGTGAGTGCCAAGTAAAAAGTTCCAATTTACAAATTCATCTACGAGCATTTAATAAAAGGTTGGGTAACAGTACCCAATTAAAATTCAGGTTCGTTCTCCAAAGGGAAAAAATACACTATCAGGTCCTGAATTTCGTTTTGGGTCATCATCAATCCTCAACTGAAGACCGCCCCGCCATCTCAAAACTTCCAATTCCATGAAAGGAGAAAAACGTTTGTCCGGCAGAAAATTTGTTTGGATTCGACAGCAGTAAATTCCTGAAGCGCTTTAATAGTTTCTGAACCGACCCTACATCCTGCACTCTCATCCCTCTCATTAAACTTTTAATTAAAGCACTCCATTTAATTGTTTTCAATTTATCATACGAGCAATTCGGAAGGTACAATGTGCTCAAGAGGTTAGGGAAAGGAACATGCTCACCCAGTATATTTCGCTACGTTCCAACTTTTTCAATGTGTTACTTCCCCTGTCCAGTACATTGAACACCAACAAGTTCGCTTTTTAATATCTGAAGAAATGAAAAATTCGACTTGACATTAATTAAACAGAAAATCGTTATGTGTAGGCCTTATAAACAGAAATGCTTACATAATCCTTTTTCCACATCTAAGCAAAAATCACAATATCTCCTTTTAGCTATAAGCAACCCGTCTAAAATAATTTTAGTTACTTTTACTTGTGTGGAGTGCTCACGCCCAACATAATGAAATGGCAAAACGAGTCTCTTCGATTAAAAGTATCTCACCATCAGAAATGGTTTTAAAACTCAAATAATTGCTGACATTTTTTCTCAGGCTCGGCAATAGTTAAGTAACTAAGTTATAAAATAGTCGGGCGTTACAATTCCATTGGTTGTGCATCGACACCGCCATAAATTCAACGGCGGTTACTCTCACTTTACGAGACAAACTTTAAATAAATTCAGCATTCGTGTACATTGTGAAAATTGTCAAGTAAGAAAAAAGTTCAGAATGGCGAAAAAACGAAACTCAAGTCCGATTTTCTTTAATTTATAACGAAATTACCTCACACAAGTCTCATGAATGAAAATCGGTTACGTGAACTCGCTAGCTTCTCACCACTGTAACTTTCTCATGTCTGCAATTTATAGTAAGGAGGTACAGAACCAACTACGGCACACGTCGGTAACTCAATCAGTGAACGAATCAATCAATCCAGGTGAATCTAAAACATCAAACTCAACTGAGTTTTAATTAAAATTCCACATTTAGAATTTTTTAACTTCTTCCAATCCCCGGAGTCAAAAAGATAGATTCTTCACCACAAGATAAAAGACAACTGACTGCTTAGGACACTACTCTAACAGACACTTCTTACCTTTTACCTAAATGAATCAACTGAGTCAATATTCTTAAAGAAAATAAAAACAAGAAAAAACTCATTAAAAGATTAACAAGAGGAGAAAAAACCAGTATAAGAGGACGTTAAATGAACACAGTAAATGTTTCCAATACACACCAGGGTATAAGTTATTACATCGATATCAACTCAAAAACTTTTCTTAGAATAATCTGTAAAAGTGTACTCAAAAAATTTTGTTCAAACTCAATTTCTAGCAAGGAGTAAGGATATGTGGGACACGTACGATGCTCAACCGAAAGTATTACAAAGAGAAACGGTTTTAAAAAAGATTTGAGTAAAACGTCATAGACGGGGTGCGCAGAAGAATAGTTCAATTAATTTGTGTTTTAAAAAAACAGTAAAACTTTACACGTAGACGAAAACAACATGAAATCAGAAAACTGTACTTTGTTTCGTCACTTGTTTCACGCTAAGCAGGCACGACCCATCTAAACTCGAGCATCTCGCCACAAAAAGTGTGCAAGGCACAAACCCTGGAAGAATGCTTGCCATTGGAAAATGAGATAGACAGTGTAATGTGGAAAATTAAATCTTTGAGGAAGTCAGTCATGTGTACAAATACAAAAGATAGTCATACATGGAAGGCATCTGACAGGTGCTGTAGCCAATTACAAAATAAATAGCATACGAAAACAATAAGTACATATCAAACATGAAATACATCAATAACTAATACATAACAAACACATCCCAAGTACAATGACTAATAGTTCCTGAATTTACATAACCAGTAAAAAAATATAGTTTTGTAAAACACTCATCGTGATTGGTGAACTGATCTTCCCAGATGATCTTCTGGTACATCAACCCCCCTGGGTATTCCGTACCATTCACATTTATTTGAATGATGATGATCTAAAAGATCTTTCAAGGATATTTAAACTCCCAGCTCGTTTCGTTATGTCACAACAAATCCAGTTGTTATTGTTCTCATTCTATGTAATACCGGGTATCTCGGCACGCGGGTACTTCGCCTATCGTTTCTTAATTAACGATTGCATTCCGAATTTTCTCTCCATTGTTTTCCATCCAAAGTGCCCCGATTAAATTCCTCTCGGTTGGCCCCGTTTCCCCAATACGGGTAACTAACTATGAAAAATAATTATGCGAAAATTGTTTCCGTAACTTTTTTATTTGCAATTTTTTAAAACATGAGATTTCGAACTGTTACTTTCATTCGTTCGTTTTTCCATGATATTTCTACTCATTTTGGACTTCCTTCAGACCATTCAAAGCAATATAATCGAAAACGATGTGACAATACTTTCTCACAACCTTCTGGACAGATACACGCGAATCTCACCAGCGAATTTCTACAGCAAATCAACAGGTTATGGATTCAATTGCTTCTACCTATCTTCTAACTCACATTTTTTTTCATTCGTATCGAGTTTTTCTATCTATGAATTTTTCAAATGTTTAAAACTACCGGCACGTAAAGTCCAACAAAAAATTGTTACGCGATTTAATCGTCGCTTAATTACAATTTGTCTATTGAATCACCTGGCACAGTTTCGTGTAAGTGCCAGTGGTTTTGGAACTTTTCACATGTCATTGACGTGTCATTGTTACCTCACGTTTCAAAATACAATTTGTGTATAATAAGTTTACTCAATACCCAATTGAGAAATATAATTAATGATAATGTGACGTCCCCGTACGTCAATTCATGTTTTACCATTTCAATTTTTATTACTGTCAAACATCCAAGCTGTACATAATTCATCAGAGGGAAGCGTAAACAACATGCACAACAACACACACGACGAAAAATAAGAAAAAGAAAGTAGAAGTTAATAACTGAAGTGTGATGACTTCCATTTATGTGTGAAACAAAATTATGAAAACAAATGATGAAACTGCTTGGAGAATAGTTTACCCGTTTCAATTCAACTAATCAAAGGAGACGATAACACAGTATATAGGGGATTCCCCTATTTGTAGCACTACTACCTGATTTCAAGTACTACAACCAAATATACCCAGTCGCTGATACTAAACAAGTTACAGACTCCGAATGAAGTAGAGCAGTGGCACGGGGACTACCGTTTAATTTAGGACATAAATTCGTTAAAAGTTATAAATAAAGGAGGAGCATTTTTAAAAAATAAATTATTGACACAAAAATACATGTAAACTTCGATTCACGACCAGATTATCGTCATGCTCATCGGACAAATACAACTACTTTAATTCGACTTCAATTTAAAGAGTCAGGACAGGAACACATGACAACCCACGGGCCATAAAATTCGGATGCACCAGTGAATACCCCACGGTATCATTCATTATCTTAAAAACTATCATCCGAAACTCTTCCGAGTTTACATCGCTCAACCGTACCCGATGGGAAATGGGCTCTATTCTTCACCGGAAATAGAAAATTCAGGTCGACTGTGGAAAGTCCAGAGCCCAACCAAAAACTGCGATAAGACCAAAAACTAGGACGCGACATATCGCCGAACGTAGAAAGTGGACTATCGACAAAAGGTCCCTTTTAAACGAACCCATCTACTCATGTTTTCCGTGTAAAGACAATTAAGCGAGGTACTACGAATCTCAAAGTCTCCTTGTCTAGCGTTAAATAGCTCAATAAGAGTTTGCATTCCCCTAAGAATTGGTAGTCCGGACGCGACAACCGAAGACAACACCGTTTAATCGATGGCAAACTTCTCATGCCTTGACCCGAATTCTATTGTTTTCCATTTGTCTATCTTTTTCTTGTGTGCACGGGCATAACCCTTTTTGCGGGTTTATCAATCAACGGAATTTCACAACTTTTCCCATGAATGATGGAATTGCGGGCCCAAGAAAGGAAAGAAACAATCAAACTATGATTTCGGGAAGAATTTTCTTTGACATCTCGAAAGATTGAGGAGGAGGAAGAGGGGGATCGCTACAATGCTGAGACTCTTATGTAATTCATTCAGTCGCTAATTTAGGAAATAGTCTTGCACGAATAAATAATTACTGAACTGAAAAACAAGTAACAAAACACACTTTGACACTGTGACACACTTAAGAAATTACTAGCGAATCTTCACTGACAGCCATGGATGATAGCATCTAATGGACATTGAAAAAATAAGGCACATATTATTTAAATTACATTGAGTTAAAAGTGAAATCATTTTATCTCGGTAGACAACCCGTAGACTGGTGAATTGCCGAGACGAACTTCCATAGAAAAACTCAAAGCGAATGGATCTATTCAGTGGGTTTATCAAGGCAGACATTGACCGCCATCCAAGTTGATTAAATATGAAATAAGTGTCTGCTTGGCAATAACAATTAGATAGAAAACTAGGTGACCCACAGGAATCATAGACGTACCAATGGAATAATACCCGACAAAACCAGTTAATCGCAAAACCCTTCATTACTTATTCACCAAAATAACAAAACAAAAAAATAGATAGTATCAGAAGTAACTGGAACAATTATGTGCCAACCTGTCCAAAAGTAGACATGCTGACGAACAATCAGTGCAAGGAGTGCCCAAGTGCTGAATTACTAAAATTACTAGTTCTTTTGCTTGAACAGCAATGGTGTCTGATTTAACAAAAACTTAAATATCCCAATAAAAGGTACCACGTATTAGACGGGGATATCAAACGAACGCCACATAGCACGTAATAAAACAAATAATTACGAGTAATAATGTTAACCCCGTAATAAGTACAGTAAATGAAAATAGAAAACGTGAAAGCAACATATTTGGTAATTTCAATTCTTTGGTTTCAAATGTCCCTCGGCATGTGTTACCTTTGTAATCTCATGTTTACTTTCCCTTCAACCCAATTTGGACGGTGGACGGTCTACAATTCGAACTCGAACTCCTACTAATAAATTTTTGCTTAAAATAAATAATTAATTTCTAATTATTCTACGGTACCGCCTACTAAAATAAAAATAATAAATAAGTAAACTGAAAGTGGTATTTCTCAAATGTGCACTGCACCCCACTATAAGTGCACCAGTACCATTCATATACTTCTGTAAGCGTAACAAAGTCAAACACTCCAGGACTTCATACCAAAATGGCGTCGGTTTTATTATTCAATTCGGATATGAAAAATACAGTTCACTTCCCAGAGATGCAGGACAAAATTCACATTCTGGAGAAAACGGTTTCATAACTCTACCTCTCTTCTTTTGTGATTCAACTCTAAAATTATTACGTTCCGAAAGAAAACCCTATTTTAAAGTTGCAGCTGTTAGATTTTGATTGTCTCATTCGTCAGTTTAATACAATCATTTTAAAGAACGGTTTAAGGAACCTTTTCCCGAGTGCAAAGACTACGTCTCGGGATACGTCGGTTTCATTCAACTTTAATAGTAATAATTATTTTATTCTTTCGACGTAGGAGATCGAGGCACAAAACACCGTAAGGTAGAAGCGGCCCGGATTTAAACAGCCCCTCCCAAAACTGGGGAATGTCGGGAATACAGTCCGAAAATACAAAATGTGCCAGAAACTTCCGGCCATCACAAAATTAACCAGAAAACGGGAAAATATTTCAATTTCATTGGAAATTCTTCCAGATTACCTCTCCCGTTTGGTAATTTTCATTCGACCAAAAGTAAGCGTTTCGCCATGAATTAATTTAACGGAACCTTTCATTTCCACTCACCACTTCACCACTTATTGGAAATCCAAAATTTCTGATCGCCCGGAGGAGGACAATAATGCGAAAAATTTCAATGTTGTTTCAGCCCCCCCACTACATAATACACATAAATTATTACTGGTATGGGTGTAAGTATGAGGGTTTCCTAAAAATAAGTAGTTATATTATGACTTTTAGAGTTATCCTTCATTGTTATTGATTTTAGAGGGTTCCCCGTTCTTTGGATGAATTGCCAGAATCTGTGTAATCAAACAGATCTGAGCACCTCGGGGTAATTTGTAGTACAGGGTAGTTACTCCTAAACTGCGTGAGGAATAACGAAAGTACAGTGTATGCATTAAGTAGGTAATCTCACTTCTGCTAACATGTTCAACTGTGTGTGTATCAGTGGCTGTGTGACTGTAAAAATTCATGCACTTCTTCACATATATCTACAACTATATAAGTGCAGACTTTCATGCTCATGTACGCGAGGGTGTTTAATTTCATATGTATGTATATATGTGCCTGTAATTGCCTTTTCTTCCATCGTAATGTGTCCCACAAGACTTCGAACGAAATGCCATTAATCAAGGGAACAGGTGACACAGACAAAATAAGCGGATAAATCGCACGTTAACATGACGTTATCTCATTTATGCAACGACGTCGAAAAATTCGATATCCGCGACTTACCTCTAGACGAATATTTTGAATATTTCGATACACCTAACTGACGCTCGATTTCGTCATTGCAAAATATCTCACGTCAATTTACATAACGTTTGTCACCGATTGCGATTAAAAGCCAATTAATTGGCCGTCTTGACAGAAGTAAAAACAAACAGATCAACAACAAAAAGAAAATGTCGACCGTGGAGGATAAGTTAATTCGTACAAGACCTACAGAGACTTATAAGCGGATGGAGGTGAGGCACATTTTTCTGACACAATTACTCTTCTATTGATAACTGTTTAATAGTTATGAATTTCTTGTAGCTGGCAAAAAGGAAATTCCCTCATGTCACTTTCTCCATCGGTTTGCTCTCACATGTAAATGCAATGTACACGTGGTGTCCGCCTTCATGAACTTAACGATTTGTTCGAGTTCTCTAAAAACTCTATTAAATGAAGAGTAAATAATTAGAAACCAACGATTTGTGCAGACATTTACCTATAATGAAGAGACCATGTTGACTATGAACCGGAGCGTTGCCTTAACAGGGCTACATCTTACCAATTCAGGCAGTCAAAGTAAAACGCATTGAACCATTTCCTACCAAATTGATGTGATTGTCAATTCTTCGACGTCATTCAAAACTTCATTTCCGATGCAACAAAGTTCACACAACCGTAATTCCTCCACTTAAATCTTCACAACACCGGAAAATGACAACACCTCTTTTTTTCGGGTTAGACTCATTACAACAAGAAATTTCTTTTCCTTTTGCCAACTCTTTAAATCGTGCATTTTCATCGTGAGTGAACATCAAAGAAAATGCCAAAATAGAATCCGTTAAACGGTCAGACATTTTCTCCTATTGTGACTGTCTGAATGTCATAGAAAACCGGAACAAGAAAAAAGTAGTCGGTGGGTTCTTCGTTCGTGTCGAAACTCCGGTTGTTCCGCGACGTGGAAAATTTAGCAAATTTAAGATGAGATGCCCGGTCTAACAGTTGACAAAAGGTACAAACCGTTATGTTGTACGACGACGACGACAAAATACAAATTCATCCATCGAAAAGCAATAATCGATCACAGAGCTCAGGGGGACCGGTTATCAGAGCGATCAAAATCAAGTAGCCGGATCACGATATTCTTGCTACCGTACAGTAATACGCAAGGATTAAGATCACTACTCTACTGATGAGAGTCATTTAATAAATTCAGACCACAGAAACAGTTATTGTGTACATTTCAACATTCAACCAAGCACAAACATAGAACGATTAATTGAACACTCAATAATCGAATAATCGTATTTTTCATTGCAATACTTCACTAATAACGTAATTAAAAACATATACTACAAATTATTAAAATTTTATTTGTAATTGCGGATGAGTTCTCCATACCGTTAAGAGATCTGTTAACTACGTCAAATGCAAATTGCTGCATGTAGAGTTGCGTACAACTGAGTTAAGCAATACTCATAGAGCCAAGAAATGTCGAAAATCGCGGCTCATTCGTCTTCACAACTTTTACAACTCGAATTAAATAAAGTATAACGAACAAGACCGTTATTAATAAACTACAATCGAACGGGTCTTCAATTAAAAATTTACTTTCCAATTTTTTCTGAATAATGAAAATCTGTTTAGCAACCCGTTGAAAGAAGTCCATGTTGATAAGAGACTGTTGAGTACCTATTGAGAAACATCATAATTAGAGATGGTTAAGAGAGGAAAACGGTAGGTACACTGTTGCCGGGTTCAACAATAAAAAACACCATGAAATTCGATTTTAGAAAAATAGATGATAGAGGAGGAACAGAAGGTATAATTAAGTTACTTCTTGGTATCGTATCATTCAGGTTCTTTTTGTCTATTCCCCGGTACCTGTCAATGAGGCCAACGAAACAAAAACAATTTCATCGGGTGAAAGATGTTCGTATATATAATTTTTCAATGTTACCGTACAACTTCGTTTTAATTAGAGGAGTTACGAAATGGTGGCCGGCGTACCTGTGCTACCTTTATCCATTGCATCAACTACCCGAAAAAGCAACAATACTTGGACTGTTGACGAAACAGTCGCCGGCTTCTCTGGCTTTCTGCGTACAATCAAAAAAACAAAGTTGCGTTGTTACTTTTCCCTGGTAATTGCCCTATTGCCATGATTCACCCTGAACAAGCCAGTACTCGTGTACAAAATAACAACGTCCCAGCCGTTAAAAATGTTCAAAAATTTCCACAAGTCCTTCTCTAGGAAACTAAAATTCGAGCCGGTACGATTGAATCGATACGAAGCTCGACATCACGGCGTCGGCTAGAAAATATTTTGGTTTCCTATTCAACCATCGTTAGCTCCATGTCGCTTCGAGTTGAAGAAAAAACATCGAGATGTGTTGCCACCTCACGTGTAACTTTCAAAAATGAATTATTTTCCTTTTTGACACCGTTAAATGGTTTTATGAAAACGGCAGATGTACGACGTTCGAGAAGAAAGCGCATGCACACGTAAACACTTAAATAATTTATTTCATATATTCACTAATTAATATTACAAAAGTAGTAAACCGGGTATTAAACACCGACTAGCGATTATTTTTCCCCTCGATTTAAAATTATTAGAAAGGAAAACTATTAATTAAATAGTAAAACCCAGGAATTGTGTTTAATGCAATGCTTATCCCAAGTGAATGTAACATGACGATAGAAGAAAACGTTCATAGGTTTGTCATCACTGTACCTGTTCTACCTGCCTTTATGTTTAATTATGCTACTGATTTTTTCTGCTTACTAAAAACAACCACGTACCACTTGTCTGTCCCGGTAACCTGCGATGAGGAGTACAGGACTTCCTAGGGGAGATTAATACACATGGTTTATTTAAACTGCTATATTAATAATTTTCTATTAATTAATAACTCGTCGCTACTTGCAGATTAGCATTTTTCCAACCCTCCAACCCTTAGCCACACTTGTCTATTTCATAATCAAAAGCAAAAAGCAGTAAAGATCGAACCAAATGTAATTTTTCAAAATAGTGTAAAGTCATTCCAAATTGAATTGCACAATGTTTATAAATAATATAATAATTATACATTATTGTAAACAATCCATTCCATAAACTCCCACCCCGTACTTTAATGAGATATTTTGCTACGATTCTGTAGAAATGTCGTAACTTCTCAACTAAAATCCGTAATCATTCGCCTACGTGGATCATTGATTTGCCGACCAAATTCTCATATTCAACTGACGGGTACACACAAACGACGGTCATTTGGGGGGGTCAATCGTTCACATGGACACGGTCTAATTAAATTAAATTCTGATTTGTAATTAAAATTATTTTAAATTACACGTCTTGGTGTGACCAACGTCACCTCAGATATAGAAAGGGCAGAACGAAACTTTGTCGACTTCATTTCCAAAGCGTTGAAACGCAGCTAAAACAAAATTGACAAAGCTCATAAACGGAAAGACATCACCTATTGATACCATCCATGTGGAAAAGTCACTTTTTACAACCGAAACTTCGATCCGTCAACTTTTATTGCTAGTTTTCAATGATTCCAGAGAAATTGAACTTCTCTCCCGTTAAATAAACTTTCCTTTCGAGCGAATTGAACTTGTTACAACCGATAGACAAAAAAGTTAATGTTGCCATACGAAATATAAGGTAGGGTGTTACCGACACACAAGAGCAGAGGAACTTCTGTTTGTCTATACAAAAGCTTCGATCGGGAATCCCCTCGGAAATGAATGGAGACAATAACACCCACAAAGTACCGCCAGTATTTCATGTAACACAAAAGTTGTTGCGAGGTTCAACTATTCTGAGGGGAAGGTTCAAGGTCTGGCGCAAGATATACAACCAAAACGTAAGCCTCACACAAATAAGAGTATTAGCCAAGGTCCGACTGGTACATCGCACAATTTATTGCGAGTAAAAAAAAAGCAAAAGACGACACTTGAACCTTAGTTGATCTTAAGAGTTCAAATACCAAAGGTACGAATAGTTTTCACCGAATTAATTTTCCGTTTCCCTAGTGTGAGGCCTTTTGGTGTTGTTACAGGAGAGCCAGCCTGAATGTACACCGCTTCATCCCAAGACGAAGATTTCCTTCCCACATTCACGAAAGCGACTACACTTCGTGTTTTACAAGCACCACCAAACAATTGTAATTTTGTCAAACCAACCGAAATTTCGTTACAAACTATAGAATAATAGTTTCTCGTGAAAAATCACGATCTTATTACGATGGTATTATGATCTCGGTCATCCGATCGAATTCTTACTTCTTCCTCCGGCTCTCTCTCTCTCTCTCTCTCTCTCTCTCTCTCTCTCTCTCTCTCTCTCTCTCTCCTCTCGGTCTCCATTCATACTATTTTTTTTCCTCCGAGATAGTTCATCCAAAGTGATAAACTATCTTATAATTTAATGGAAGGAATGTACGAGCTCAACCCTGGGGCCCATTGTTTAACCGAAATTATTTTGAATATTGATTATCCGTTCGTCAAAGATCGAACGGATTTTCCTTTAACTGAAATTTCGTGTACACGCCATTTGTTCAGGTAATGATCTACCAAACTTGACTGCTTCCACCATCACAATACCTTGGAATTTCAACCACGGTAATGGATACACCTGATGAATTTAGCCAAAGGAATTTACAAATATGAAACACACATAACCGTCGTGTTTCTAGTAATTTCTCAAATAAATAGTTTTCGATGCGACGTTGAGAAAAATGGCGACCAGTGAAGTTTTGATTTAAATACGTCGTTTGAATAAAAATCATTACTCGCATTTGCATATTGTGAAATGTGAACGATAACGCAAGATAAACACGAGTTTTCAACTTCCATTGTACTCTTGTTTGATGAATTTTTCAAAGTTGGATATTACAGAATTTAAATTAATTAATGCATGAATTAAATATGAGATTAATTAATCAAATTATTACTTCAACTTTGCAATCAATTTCCAATTAAAAATTACAAACTATTAAATATTGACAGCCAAGTTTCCTCCTGCCTCTGATGTATGCGTAATGGTATAACATAATCATTATGCGTTAATAGAACTTCTAAAGGAATATTGAATTGTTATAAAAATTCTGTAAAATATTTAATCAATGTTGTAACTCAAACGAAGAAATGACAAGCATTTTAATTTATTAATATTTTTATTACGATTTATTTTTTTGTTCTGCCTGAACAACTTTGTACGCACCACGAGACGAAGGTTATTTTCCTGTGTGATTTATTTATATCATTTCATTTATGAAATTTTTATGAGTGCAATTCTGTAAAATACAAGTGAATAAATTGACCGTTAGACAGACTTTTAATATTCCCAGAGGTGTCAGAGGCAAATGAATGAATCTTATTATTCGGAGAGAACTACTTCACACATTGTGGTTGTAACGAGTGTCATCTCCAACTTTGGTGAAAACAAAAAAAAACATGCTAATATATGCATGTTTCCTTTCATAATTATGCAAGGTACCAACAATGCATCAAAGTTACGCTACCTTATAAAAAATTCTCACAACGCCTTCCAAATTTATCTAAATAACCCGCGACGTTACACAGTAATAGATAATATGTAAACGAGACTACAAACAGTATTCCTAGGGGTAATCCTAGTTGAATTCACTTCCACATTACACAATATTCCTTCCTTGCGTTTTTGAGTGATCGCATTGCAAAAGCAGCAACATACAAGACTATTCAATTTAGCTATTTTAAGTATCTAACTCAGACAAAACTATCTCTATATTTAGTGGTAATGATTACCAAAAGTTTAGAAAGTTTTGTCGCAAGAAAGATGAATTTTAATAGCCGTGGCT
Organism: Polyplax serrata; assembly: GCA_037055365.1. Taxonomy (NCBI): domain Eukaryota; kingdom Metazoa; phylum Arthropoda; class Insecta; order Psocodea; family Polyplacidae; genus Polyplax; species Polyplax serrata. Next base: position 12,791,647 of record JAWJWE010000036.1, on the reverse strand, counting down.
ATGACAATCCATTTCATTAGAAGTTAAGTTTTGGGAAAGCCTCAGGTACACAAAAACAGAATTACCAAGCAAGACCTGACACGACACGTAAATATATCTAAATATACCAATTTTCTAATAAACTTAACTCCCAGGTTACCTTGCTGTATAAAATGCAAAAATATAGAAAGAGTCGCCGTGTAGCCTAGGACCCGTGTGCTCGATATTGAAGGACAAATTTTTAATTTCGTTGTGAAACATTGAAACATTGGAAGTTTTTCCCCCAGTTTGAGATATGTGTTTGTTGTTTATCACAATCGTATCACGTAAACTATTAGTAATCATACGTAAATATATAAATATCGGATCACTTAATACCACCCGTGATTCATTTCCTTAGTAATCTTGACTTTGTTTAATGCTCTGACACCTGAAACCAGTTAGCAAAACCATTACCATTTTTCTGATGCCTTACAGTATATCTAATCGTCGTCATTAGTCTCTCCTTGTCAAACCTCTCTGTGTAAATGAGGAACCAATCTTAAGAGTCCATCAGCCTACACAAAGACCACTTTTCATGTGTCGAACCGACTTCTCAACTTCTATTATTTTAGTGTTACTAGCTATGGATTTGTCTACTATTACTAAGGGTTGCTACTAACAAATCCGTTAATAATTGCAAGATGAACCGTTAGCTTTGTGTTCGGTGACTACCGTACCCCGTTTTATTATTATACAGTCATAAAATGACGTTTGAAATGGACATTAAAACCTGACAACCCTGCTGCCATGGAGCGAATCTTTGCGAAGGCGTAACCTTAAAGTAAAATTTATGCACCAGAATGGAATACACGTTGAGTCGAATGCGTAACAATCTATTATCCGAACCGAACACTGTGAGGTGTAATAAATGAAACGGTTATTTAACGTTAATTTTTAATTTTCATTAAAATAAATTGTTTGCTATAAATTGGGGGAGCAACCAATCAACAACGGGCTCTGCTCTTGAAAAAAATTTCAGTGGGAAAAGTGAGAAAGCTAACGAAGGAGCGCGAAGGACAACGGGCCACCAAATAAATAAACCAATGTAAAATAAACGTTTACAAATTATTAAAGTGCGTGATTATTTAATTAGAAATACAGTTTTTGCAGTCGAAATTCGAAATGCACATGTGCGAAAGGGTCAACAAGTCGACCCATGGTCCATTGCCCCGTACACAAAGGACTGTGACATCACAAGGCGCAGTCGTGCCCGCGGTACCCGAAAGTACCCGCGCACAAATTTAAATTACCTGAGATCTCTAGGGAGTGTGTCCCCCAAATTTCCATGTGAACTCACCTCGAATACAAATTAAGACAAAATTTTACGCTAATTTGAATTGAAGGTTTTTGTTACCATCCTAATCATTCTTAATTTTATTTATTACATTAATACAATACCGCACTCCATACTGTATTTGTTTGTGTGTTTGTTCTGTTTCATTTGCATTTACTATTGTATAACGTCGATTGCGAACTAATTAAGAAACCGGCCCGGGGAAGAAATTAAAAAAATTATGCGCATCACAAGTTCCTGTTATGTTTTAATTAAAATTTAAACATGAGTAAGTATTCACGTAATTATAAATTACATTTGAAGCTGTTATTTATTACAGACCTTTTCAAAGTCCGAGTAACTCATATTAATCCGCCACAGTGACACAAGACAACATTTACAACATAGCTACAAATAAATAATAAAAAAAATATTAACCACCAACAGTAAGCAGACTGATTTGTTTACAACTATATTTGTCTGCATTTATGGATATTTTCTTTTCAATGAAAAAAATCTGAGTTACAGATGTAACATTCACTAGAAATCCGTACATATTTTAAATCCATTTGATTAAAAAAATAGGTCCGTTAGATACTGCAATATTTAATAGTTTTAAATCCATAGAAGTGGTTAGTTGTGAGACTACAATTTAATTCAAAAACAAGGAAATCCTTATGATCTGGACTGTAGAACAGGAAATTGCCCCTTCTATAACAAAAATGTACACTGGATGCTACCTTCGGTGGAAGATGGAACACAATTAAAATAGAATGTGAATAACAGCGAACGGTAGAAAATAAAGCAAGACAGCTGCAACACGATGGCACTTCTTTGTTCGAGGTGATGAAGGCTTTTTTCAACCAATATTCTGCACATGATACGTACACAATAAAAAAGTATTAAAAACACGCGGAGTAACGCAACATCGAATACCATTAATAACATTCTTACATGGCATGTACACTGCACAAAGGTTTCTCATTCACATTGCCCGTGTGGTAGAAAACGTAACATGAATTGAAAAATTTCATAAATGATTGTCCGATTAAAACAAGTTAGAGTGAATCTGCATGTTACATTGATTGGACTCCAATTTGACCGGTCACCTCGTCTTTCTTTTCACAGTTCCAACAAAATGGTGGTTGGCATGTTCACTGAAAGGAAGCAATAGATTCAGCATACACCAAAATAATATACCCTTGGGCTTTGAAAAGTAAATTAAAAAGAGTTACTCCATTTGGTTTCTCCCTCCCTGCGTTTAACATTCCGTGTGTTTGTGTGTTTGCAAAATTAAGAACCTACCCACTGCCCAGGGTCATCATAGAAAACAGTAATCAGTTTTATTTGTATAATCTTGCCCTATAACAACATTTTTAAATCAAACAATTTCTTTGAGCAGTCACACGTTGAACATAATTCATTCGTTCTTACTTGAAGGAGTAAGAAGGAAATATTTTCGTATATAATTTCAGCAATTTTCACATTCCCGGGTCTCCAATCGTCCAGTTGCGACATTGCTTGCGAGCTTTCTTTCACTTCATCCATTACCTAAAAGGGTATTCTTAACTTCTATATACAAAAAATTGCACAATTTCCAGTTGTAAGAAATCAAAAATAGTCCTACAATACCAAGACAATTGGATTTAAAGCGTTTCCAAGGTTATCTCACCTGAATACTTTTCACACCTTATGAATAGTGCTGTCAATTGTGCAATTGCTCTGACCAAATCGGTAGAAAAACATAACTAAATTTAAGTGATCCTTAACAAGTACCGAAGGACCCACGGCCCGAGTGATTAATGCTTTTTCAAAACGATAATCGAGTTGTGGCATGTGATCTATCTTCTGGGTGTGATGTGACACCGCGATCCCTTTAGGGTAAGGCTCTGGTTCGCGATCCATCTTTGCAGTTTCATACCTCAATTTTTATTGCTCGTGGCCGATTGCGTGTGTGACGCACTTTACCAATTCAGAAGAACATTCTTTGTCGCGGGAGATCAGGAGATCGTTGCTCAGTGCCCAAATACAAATTGCTTTTTCCTTTTCAATTTTCGCAGGAATGTCTCACCGAGAATAAAATGCTCCTACCTGGCTGCTTCTAATTAATTGCGGGCACCCATTATTTCTGTCTGTTTCCGCGAAACGCCTGCCTCTAACTGATATACTCAAGTCCATGAAACTGTTGTTTGGCGGTGATTATAAGGTCGAAATTCTGTAATTGAATGCATTTGAACTCCGGCCTGTATGCAACGCACATTAGTAGTGCCTCTCGGTGCCTCACTAACTGGAACCTCACTAACAAGTCAAAATCCACCTAACTGACTTTCAGGAGGAGTGTTTCCTATAAATTGTACAACAGTAAAAGAGATCCACCTCATGGCAAATGGTTAGTTAAAAGAAGACGACGATTTTTAGGTTCGTACAAATGCTGTAATCTTGCAAAAAGTCACCCACTCCGATGTTTTTAATTCTTCTGATTTTCATTTTCAAACATGAGACTTCTATTCAAATAAGTAAAATCTGAAATATTTCATAATGAAATATCTACAATTATTGTTAATAACCTTAAAATCATTGCAAAATTACTAATTTAAAAGAAAACTATTGGAATAAGTCGTTCGCACTATTTCACTATTTTTACAAACATCTGACTAAACAGAATTTGGTCAATTCTTCTTCGCAGCACCTCAACTGCATCTTCAAACGGTCAAAGATCTCAGGTATGGTCATTCATTCACAAAAGCGTATAAGGAAACAAGAAAATTACATACAACGGAAGAAATACATTTTCAGAAATAATTAAAAGTCAGAATTTGAAAATTTCGAAGGAACTCCCCAAGGCGATGCTACACATAACTAGACAAGGCAGCATTTCTTTAATAAACAAAAAGACAGGAAACACCATTAGGAAAAAAACAGGTGAGACCTGGTAGTAGAAGCAAACCAGATTTTCGCATACTAAAACATAAATAAAATAATTCTATGTGTCTATATATTGCACGAATAAATAAAAGTCAACTTTGTGTGAACATCCTCAGCATCCATAGGAATGCATTAAGGTTTTACCGAATCTGAAGAAACTTTTCATTGTCGAGGAACGAATTAAATTTTGTGGCGAAGGTACAATCTTCTACTTCTGCCTCGTGGTAACACCATTAAATTCATTTTTATTGCACTTTGTGCAAATCGAAACCGAAGCATTTCGGTTGTTTTCCTTGGGGTGACGCAACAAACGCCATTTCCCAGGTGACTTTCCAAATAACGCCCAGAAATCACTGTCGCACTTCGCCTCGGGTACCTTACGGATACTTTCATCCGGGTCGGATGACTTCGACCGATCATCCAAGACAGGTTTATCATAATTTGGACGCGACTATTTATGTTTCGGGGTCGATGACTTCCCCCATTCAAGGTCGTATTATTTACATTGACAGAATCCACACTCATCAGCTACGAACATCAATAGTCCGGAGTTGCGCCAACTTAATGCGTCTAATAGTCCGAGAGCCGACTAATTTGTTTTGTTCTGTTTTAGCAGTTAACTTGTAAGAGAGCCACAAGATAACTTTTCGTTTTAATGTTTGCCCCATCAGAATTGAACAGGTTTGTACACCTCTCAAACAAAATATCAAAAACAGACTCTGAGTTGTCCTGCTTTACTTACAATTATTTTAAAAAAACTACTGAATGAAAGTGGCAAACTAAAATAGGTAAAAAATGATGGCATTTCAATTGTGCGGAATTCTCTGAAGTATTTATGTTTACATTAATTTAAATTACGTAAATAAATTATGTAATTTAGATAAAATAGAACACGAAGAATAATCACCCAACGAAGAACATTGCAACGTCATTATAATGGCGGAATCATTAACGATCACTAAATAAGTAAAATCAATTATTTTTCTTTTATATTCAACAGCCCATTTTAGTTAGACTCGATTCCGATCACATCTCTGTTAGGTTCTCTATAATTACGCTGTTGACTAAGGAAGAAAAAAACAACCGACATGACCTCTAAATTCCACGGGCACTATCACTACACCTATTCATAATTATTGACTATTATTTGATTTATTAATCTCTGAAATCAATAGTTTAACTATTGCACCGCGCGTGTGTGAGCGTAGCTTTTGCGGTCTAATTAAAAGGGCAAAAAATCTCTTATCGTATTTTGGCACACCTACTAATAGGAGCGGCTTTGACTATGATAAAGAGGTTAAACAGAAAATGCCCGTCCTAGCGGTACCCCACCAGGAAACCCAATGGCCTACGTACCTAGAACGAAATAATAGGACTTTTTGATCTAATCACGCGGAGGGTTTCGTACCTGTCGAAAGTTTTCACCTCACTTCCAGGTACCCGGACACCTCCAAAACGGGAAGTATACAATCCCATCATTCTGAGGCGTTCATTACATACTCAGACACCCGAAAACTTTCCTCCCGGTCTTCTTTACCCGTAATTTGTTTACTCCGATCTAATTGATACCTACGTGGTACCCATGTCTGACTCGGCCTGACAAAAAAAGTCACGTCTTTTCAGCTTTTCAGAATTCAGCTTCCCAGTTAGGGTCATGCTCGAATGGAATGTTGTTCCCATCGTCACCCGTTTCCTGTGTCATCTACTCTTGGACTGAAAAAAGCGACTTTGTAACTTGTCATGGTACGAATCAAGAATACATTTGACATATTTTTTATCTTCGGAAGCTGCACTAAGGTGACGTGTGAACGTGTCCAATGAAAAGAAAATACACCCCACGAACGGTTCGTGCATGTGTTAACTCTAATGGCAGACGATATCTCTGACAATCAATTTTTTCCTTTCGTCATTAGCAACACGATCGTTAAATTCGACAATGAATTTCATCAGAATGATACTAAAACTCAGGTAAAGTGACCGGACCTTCCCTTACTCAAGAGTAAACCAGAACTTTAGTTTTGTTTTCAACAAATCGAAATCCGAATTCTCTCTAAGTCAGACGAATTTTAAATTCGACTACAATATTTCCCTTGTGAACAACAGTTTTCTATAATTCACGTGTTTTTGACAGTCATCTTTGAAATTTCAACAGACAACTTTTGCGTAACAACAAGAAGAACGGGAGGATTCGGAACTTCGGGTCAACCAGTAACTAAACTTAACCAGAAACAAATAAATTAACCTTTTTTGGTGCACCAAATTATCAGTGACATTTCACACTTTCTTATCGGTCATAGAGGAAATAAAGAGTATCATCTCTTATGAAAACCATCCATTGCTTTACGTTGTAGGATAAAATTACAGAAATATTATTTCACATAAATTTAAATAAATGTAAGTCTGCCACTGTAAAAAAAATTAATGGTACCATCGAGGTATCAAGTTTGTTATTTCGAAACAATAGCTTGATTATAATGATTAGGTAATTTTTTTCATTTATTACTTAAGGTTGAGAACTTAATTTTACCGTACGTAGTATATAACCACAAGGGACTTTCGGTTTCGTTTCAAATGGAAGATTTTAGATTCCTATGATTTATCATTGCAGTAATGAAGGAATATGTTTTGGTACCCAAGAGAGTTAAAGAAGGTTACCCTTGTGGTTGCCTCAAGTAAAGAAATATATTACAGGAGGAGCATTTTTATATAACTCGATTTAGAGAAAAATAAACAGATTTTATGTATATATCACGAGTAGTGAGGTGAGGTCTCTTGATGTTTTCAGCTCTTTGCATGTACATAAGATGCAGAATAAACTAATAAAAAATTCCAGCAAATTTAAGTTTAATAAATTTTTTCTGAGAAACTTGAATGTGATCAATTTCAAAACTACTTTAAAAGTAGTTTACTTTATTCCTGGAACTGCTTAATTCAGGGAAACAATGAAAACACTGTTTGTTGCCCTTTAATAAGTCTTCGTGGAAACTTAAACTACTCCGTTAACATGTCATTTTGGCTAAAATACTGCTCACAAATTTTGCCTCTCTTTTTTATCCAAAACAAGTTGCAAGGATCACACGGCTGATCAATGCCAATCCACAAATACAAATCTTGTCCTTAGATGAGATCGGAAAAGCTTCGGTTCCTCTGAGGACGGGTTCCCGTAAGTAATTATGATATAAATAAGACTTTTGAACTTCTTCACTACATCGAAACATCAGTAAAAAAACTAAAAAACTAGGCAGCGCAGAATTATCATTACAAACTTGTTATATCTGATTCAGGTATACATCTATTATATATGTATTTCTTTTCATTGGAATACCCACTGAAATTATTCATAATTTATAAATATTATATAAAACCAGTGAGCCTCAAATTTATTTTTAACAATTGGTTCCCAAATTTCTGTTGGCAAAACTGTGACTACAACAGATTGATTCACGAATTATAAATTATATACGAACTAGTGAATATATTCATCAGGTCTCCTTTGCACATACGTGAAGTTAAATACTGGCAATTTTATTCTGTCAGTGGATTTATGGGTTCGGCCCCCACAAAACGTCAAAAAATTTTGATCAATGGACCTCACACAAAACATCCAAAAAAGCAATGAGAAATAAAGTCGAATGAAGAACCAGGAAAAATCAATTGGCGAGGTGCTCGACTATTCATGCTATTCACTATTTACAGAGTTAATCGATCGCAACAACAACCAAATTTTACATTGCCGAACGGGTTTAAGGAAATCAATGTTTTCTAATCAAAACTAAATTACAAAATAAGAAATGAATTCTCAGAAAGGTTCTCTCAAGTTTACGGTCAAGGCTTACAGGTATTTCTCGGTATTCATCTCTCCGGCAACCATATGATTGGTCCAAGGTTTCGTACCTGGCTGGGTACACCGAACCTTTCGACACGTCTCCCGCGCTCTTGACACATGTTGTTAACTTGAAAGCAACAAACATAAAATATGTGGCCCTCAAATTAACTGTTGCATTCATTCGCCTCGCAAAAACCGCTTATTTGAGGTCTGGGAATAAAACTAATAACGATTTTCATGTCACCATCCGCCATTTTTGAACACACAACACAAATTTATCAAGTTTTACTTAAAACCTCCGATGTTAACGAACTAATTCATTGCAATCAGAAAATCGGTTGGTACACACATACACATGAATGGAATTTCAAGAAGGAGCATCACTCACGACTTCGTAATATCTATATTTCTCTGGTCATTAGCTACAATTCGCCTCCTGGCCCTTTTTTAAACGGATGATGGTTCTTTTGATGGCAGTGCATTTAGATTCTTCGGTCACCGTTCGTAACAACCAAAAAAAAAAGAAACGGCCATTAAGAATACCCCCGAAAGAATTTCGCAAATAGAAACGTCTCGCAATGAAAAATCATAAGAAACGGGTGTCCATTTTGGTACTTAAGTTTTTTTGACGGAGAAGAAGAAGACGCCGAAGACGAGTGGCAAGCCTCGGGAAAGAAACTAAACTGAGCTATCCGACAGAAGCACACTTCCAAATTGATACTTGGCAAACAACTCGCACAAGTGCAAGAAAGTTACAACCGCCGGGAAATTTATTTATTATTACTTATTAACTGCAAAATTAATTAGTAGTAAAATAAGGCTGTTACGTTTTACTTTAAAATTCCAATGCAATCTCATTAACTAGAAACGACCTTCTATGCAAGAGTCTTGGCTAACCCGTTCAATGATATCCCAAGTTGAGATTACCCGTAGACCACCCATTTATACGACCCATTTCGGCAATTCTTCCTTAAGACCCGAGTGAGACAGAGAAGGCGTGGTGCCGCACTGGAAGGAAAATAAGCAGGGAAAGGTGCAAAACAACACACCACGAAGGCCACGTAACGTAGGCCACTCGAGGGACACTCAATAAAAAAGCAATCCTATTAAACTAACCAAGTCGAAGTCAAAGACCCTATGAGTTCAAAGACCACAAATCGAAAATGGCGTCTTTCTGAAGAAAAATGACTTGCAGGAGTTGTAGTACCCGATCGATTCCTCATTACCTCCAGTCTCGAACCTAATTAAACCTCAGGAGAATTAAAACTGAACCCAAAATTGAGCTTTGCCTGGCGACCTTCATTCCTACGACCTTACCTATCCCCGGCTACCTTTTCACTCGTTCAGGTGATGGTACAGGTACCTTCTTCTACAATTCGACACAACCTTTTAACAGCGCCTCGTGTCGTTGCATATTCTCGCGTTGGAATCTACTGTTGATTGATTCTTGCTGGTGTTGCGGATGAGGGAAACGAGCTTCTCGGAAGAATAGAAACAACACAAACTGGAGTTCGGAGAAGAATCCAGATGGCCTTGGAGAGTTAACATGCAGACTCATTTTACGATCTAGGTAGCCGGACTCACTTTCATCTACAAGGAAGATGAAATCTAAAAGAACTGCCACAACGCGAATGTCGTGGGCAGTTTAAGTCGTTTTCAATTTTTTTCATTCTGAGTCTTGTTATCCCAATCAGAATCTCATCAAAATTATGTCAACGACACAACCTCTTGACGGCCTTAATCACCTCCTGTAGGGGCCTCCACGAAACACAAGGTTTCACTTGCTCCGTGAGGATTGTAAAAAACTATTAAAAGTTTATCTATCGAAAGGTTATGTCAAAGTTTGATAGCCTACCATTAGAAGTGGGCTTTTTACGGAAGGAAGAAGGCTCCAATTCTGTACGTCCAATTTGGACAATTTTTAACATTCAGGTCCACCATAAAGTCTTTTTTAGACAAACTTAATAAAAGAAGGTGTAGATGAGTTCAATTTGAATTTGCTACAAATTCTAGATGAATTCTATCAATAAAGATTTGCATTCATCATTTATGCCACTTATTGATTTCCAAATATAAATAAACAATAATAACTACTTTCAGCTAAACAATAAATAGTTCTAAAAACACCATTGATTAATAAAACTGAGGGTTGCTTTGTAGTACATATAAATCCTCTGATATAATTAAACCAAACAGAAATCAATGGCACCCCCTATATGTCTTGAATACATATTTTGTTGTAGCGGGAGTGGGTAGTATCCAAACGTAGTACCAATCGGTACCTGGACAACATGTGCCATCTACATCTGGAATCTGAAACAAGTGCGCCTGCAAAATAAAACGTATATTAACCGGCTTGCTCGTGCGTCGTGTGAACGACTTCACAATTTCTCAGGATGAAATGAATTTTGAGCGAAATTACAATCGTGTCAAATCACTTTTGAATTATCACAAATCGATCAAAAAGAGATATTTTATTAAGTAGTTACTATGCGACATAGATAATTCCACTTAAGTTCAAGGTTTCAGCCTGCCCATTTGTGGGAATTCTTTCATCAAATGCATCTATTACAAGTGAGTACCCGGGGAGTCGATTATATCTAATTGCCGCCAGGAAAAACCGCGATGACAGCAGTAACAGACCAGCAATACTTCCTGTCTCCGCCTCGAAATGCAATCTATTTTTGTCTTCTGTCGCGGGGGAATGACATTTAAATACTTCGAGGAAACTTATGACCCACTGGCTTAGTCATGTCCAATTTCTATTAAAAAAATATTCCGTCTCTAAACCTAATGTAGAAGCCGATGTCCTTGACCGTTACGAACTTAAAAGATATAATTTTTGTATCAGCCCTAGAGTGACGAGAAAATTTTTTCATGTCTTGAAGATCGAGATTCCACCCCTTGTTGCCCACCATCTGTCAAACGATCACGGGTTCAACTAGTAGTGCGCAACCAGCAAAAAGGGAAACGGAGGCAAGTTCGCAAAATATTCGCAAAAGTTCTCCGTTTCTCGATCGAATGTGTTTTTTTCTTCATTCTTGCTACGATTATAGACGTTAACACCTATTAAGCAGCGTTTAAAAGTCGACGGAATGGATAAGATAATAATTGGAACGATTAGTCAGGTGTAGACTGAGTGAAAAATGAAAGATTAGCATTAGTTCGCATGTGAAACATTCTACTTCAGCAATTCCATAGTAAGCCACAAAAGGCCCGACCTTTAATTCGGGTATGCAAAGGCGCATAATCACAACAACACGCACTCACACGACCCGACATCAACACCTATTCACGTAGACACTCTACTGTGTTGATCTGCCTCCTCCTGACCAGACCAAGACAACTTCCCAATTAGTGCTTAACAAATAATTGAGAATGTACCAAACACGACAACGGTCCCCTTTCTAACATCAAGGAGAACATCGGAATGGGCATCCAATTGACGTGGGAGTCGTGGCTAAATAATTCAATCGAGGACAACAGGCACATAAAAAACTGCATTTCGTCTCCTGAAAAAATCTTCCAGACAGCAAGAGCGTATTCCAAACACAAGAAATCTGTCTCCAGTCGAACGGCAGAGCGATTTACAGGGTCACTTTAGCTCCATCATCTAATGGGGTCAATTCTCATTTGCTCTGGCAATCAACCAGAGATATTTATAGACGACAAAATATTACACTTCTCTTACGTAATTCATGTCCACAGCAACTGCATTTCCTCAAAGGAAAACCGAAATTTTGGTTACATCCGGGCTTTCCCCGGAATGTCACACAAAACAAGCTACACCCAAATAGTCTGATCCATCAGTCTTGAAAGCCGATCAGAATAGATAATAGACGAGCTTTGATTGAAGTCAACTGCCTGGAGGTCAACAAACTGCATTCGGGGTTATTGAGAGACGACAGGGTTTGACAAGCCGGTGACCGGAAACACAACCGTTAGGAATATACGTCCGGGCACCCTCCTCGATGGTTCACTTCAACACGTGGCTTTGCCTAGCCTTTCCGACTTTCGACCCGATCTCGGTCTCGTGGCGTGTGAGAGGTTGATTGCCGCTTAAGGGACCATTACACCACTCTCAAATTTTCATGAGAAATCGAACTATTACCATAAATATCCGTCCGTAACTACCGGCAAAGCCATTCACACGAAACCAACAAAATTGATTTCGAACGATGGCCAAATGACTGCAATAACCAACGAATGTCGTAAAATACACATGCAACAGAGCCTTTACACGGGTAGAAACCCTTACGAACCATCACAAAAGGGCAGGCCGAATGTTGCAAAACATAAAACACGTGTTAAAACTAACTGAACCCCAAATTACAAATACATTGACGAGAACACGAGAAGCACGAGAACTTAGAAATGAACCTGCCAAAACCAGTTGATTCCTTTAAACATAGCAACCAGCGATTGATGGCTACCACTTCGAAATCGACAGCAAAATGAAAGTTTCGTGCAAAGCGAAACAACCGAAGGCTTCATTGCCGGAGTGAAGAGAATGAAGAGACATGGTTCGTATTACTACCAAGTGACAATGTAATTATGTTACATTCTAAAGATTTGCAATTTACCATGGAAAATAGAAACAATTTTATTGTTCTATCATAATTGGTTTGATTCTGTTCCTTTTGCTAGTATATTGGAAGTTTATTTTGCCGTTGCCTAGAAAGCAACAATCACGGCTAAGCTAGGCACGAGCAAAGACCGCATTACTCCCAAAAAAAATTTGTAACGTAGGATTCACCACACATCCGTCGTGGAAGCAAACAAATTTATTGGTTCATGGTTCGATGCCCCGGAAACTATTGAAAGGGCCCCCGATAAGTGTTAATTGTCACCTTACACTCATTTCAATTTTGTTTCGTATCCGTAGGTAGAATACACGGCTGTATACTCTCGAGTGTACATGTGAACTTGAGACACAAAGTAGGGCGTTGTGTGGTGCGAATCTGAAACAAGTTGACTCTTCCATATAGTGAGTCTCATTACCACTTTCTTCGTTGCAAATATCTCTTCTTGGAATTCGACTCTGTCATCAGCTTACTATTACCTGTAGCCGTTCATTCGGTTCTACCTGAATATGAAACAGATACTTGGTGCTTGACCGAAACGTTCGTCTTCTACAATTAGCCAATGTTCAAAACCACGGTCATTGAGTAGCCTCGTTCGAGTATTTCCTTTAACAGTCGTGCCAGATTATCACTGAAAAACCAGTGACGTCTCCTCTCGAAGTTTATTTAACTGTTTTTGTCTGAGATTGGCAGCAAATTTGCAGATACACTTTATGAAGTTGCGGTTTTCATGAGAGTAACAATAACCTTGACCTGCCTTAAGCGCCATCACATCGAGGAATGTCCCACGAAATTTAAAATACAATTCGCCAATTTTTTACCACACAATTGAAAGAAATTATAATCTACACAACAACACCACAAAAACGGTATACAAACGGGAAAAAAATCCTGGTATAATGATTAGCACGAGTGAAAATCTTGACCATCTGAACACACAAAAGGTCGTTCTGCAAGAGGCGCTGCTGTATGCCCTGTGTTTCCTTTGAGCCTTTCCTGGAGATTTTAATTTTTCCATAGAGAAGGAAACTCCGTATGGAATTTCCTTTTAATGGATCATAAATATTAATAACACTTAGCAGAAAATGAGTTTTGTTGAATTTACGACCGTAAAATAAACTAAAAAAACTTTTTTTTCAATTTTTATTTCTTGGAGGTGGAGCCACTGCCGTAATTTCCACTGCCACCTGGTTTTCGTCCTGTTGCCGTAGTTGTTTTGTATTATTAAATAAGAAGTAACAAATAACATAAATAAGTTAAACCCCTATTGGTAAGATGTAATTGGTAAATTGTTTCGCGGTGCCTTCCATACCCTAAGTTGGTTGTTTCTTCGACAGAGAACAAGACACAACAGACCCTAAAAACCAGCATGTCAAATGTCACTTCCAGGTTGTGAGATGTAACTCAACTTAATTACTTAATTAAAAGACAACGTAATCGAAATAAAGTAACAATAATTTAATTAAATTCGGAGAACTGACAACATAAAGTAAGAAACGTCACCGAAAAAGCTTTTATACCGACGAGTTATTTTATTGTTCAGGTTAGGTATAAAGTCAGTCAGGTTCTCCAATGATTGCATGAACCAGGCAGGAGGGCCAATACGCGGCCAGCTACCCAAAGATTCCAGCACTTGAAACGTTTCAATATAATTGTCAAATCGTGGTTTAATCTAACATTATTAAATTACTACAAGTGTAAATAGCCTTCGTTAATAGGAAAGTTCGAGCATTTCTTTGAGGTCAAAGATTATTCTCAATAAGCAGAAGCTACTGTGATGTGTGATGTGATACATCTGACTCATCTTGGCAGGAATGACTCAGTATGTCGTTTGTCCGAACACCTTTGTTTTGCAACTATTAAACCTCATTTTCACCGGTCTACCGATCGAGTCAACCACTTGTTTATTGCGCAATGGAATGGGTATCATCACCATAATATGCTAGTAGTCAATCACCCAAGTAAATCTACCACTTACGCTACTGTCTTTCTCTGAAAGGAGTGGTAATAAAAACGAAATGTCGTGTAACGTGTTGGCCTATATAATACTTAGATACGCAATTGTTGTACAGCCCAATTTGTAAACAGATAACTCACTCGATTGTAAACAAATAGTTATGGTCTCAGACAAAAAAAAACCGCAGTACTGAAGGAGAAATAAAACTAGGAGTATTGAAACTTAAACTACTCTTAACTATTTAAGGAAACTGGTGCTTTTTCCTTCAATTTTCATGATCTTTCTTGATTTTTAGACTAGTTGTAATGTCACGTTACATATACAAGAATAGAAACAGAACAACTAAAATATTTCTTAGGGGCAATATTGGTCAAAGTATACAACAGACCCACAAGGGGTACACCCACAATAACAGAACTCTCCAGAAATATGAGAAACCGCATGGCTTGTCACTCGTTAGCCACTTCTCTAAACCATGGACAGATTATGCCCATTTTATTATCGTAACCGTTGTTTACTTGTGCATGACTTTCTTAAAACAGATAAAATAATTTCCAGAGACCATTACGCCTTTTACTGTAAGAAAAATAAAATGTTAACAGCACAGGTTTTTTATTAAATTCAAACTGGTAGGTCAACTTGGTCAAGAAAAAAAAAGAATGACAATTTTTCAGTTAACCGAAAGTAGTTTCCTACAACTCCTACCGGAAACCTAAAATAATACCGTCGATTGAAGAATACAGCGGATCAGAATGGAATCCGTTCCCAGGAACACATGTCTATTTTAAATAACACCTGCATGTGCTCTCATCTTCTTGCTACATGCATCTCCCGGTGGAAAGTTCGAAGACCTTCGACTAAAACAGTATTCAGGAGGCTGAGAGACTCCGAAAATAAGCGAATTAATTTTCAACATCCGCTCTCTCTATTGATACCTCAATACCTCCAATTGATGCCCAAAAGAAAGAGAATTGACTTTCCTGCACTTTAACTACTTAAACATGAACCTATTTCAAGTAGAGAAAGAAAGGAAACCTGGCACACCGTTAGACACGTAAATGGCCACTCCGGCATATTGAAAGTGATCGGTGGCAGACACCAAGGACGTTTCAATACCATTTTTATACATTCTTCGTTACTCAAGGCACTGCAACCGGACATGTTGGAACAGACCGTCAGCTGTCTTGCATTCATTTACATAGCTCGTAAACATTAACCTGATAATGGAAATGCACTCGACGCATTCGCACTTTTCGCAATTTCTCGTTTACCGTTCACTCGAACGTACCTGAAACAAAAAAAAAGAAATACGAATTAACGGACTTGTTTATCAAGAAGTAAACTCAAACATTAAATTAACATTCTCAATTTACTCTGCTGCCCCATTATACCATATGTAAATTCAATCGAAGACGATAAGACCGACCGAGGACTGCATAATTGATTCTGATATTTCTCCATAGAAACCATTTCAACTGAACCGTAACGGCGGGAAGGTGTTATGTACTTATCAGTTCAAAAGTTTATCTATCATTACCCTACTATTACTGGCCTAAAACGGTCAATTAAAATAACAAATGATTACTGATAGCCTTGAACTAGCACTTCTCCCACCGTTCAACCATCTCTCGATAACTCTTGACAATCGAAATGGACCGAATTTGCAATTCTCGCATCCGAACTGTCAGCGAATCAAATATCGAACAGATGGAATCCCCACACCAACTTCTCAATTGCTTCTTTCTCTCCTAGTTATCATTATCATTGTCGAGTTCTCAGCCTAAAATTACAGTATTCCTAGGACGATTCCAATTAATCGATTTTCTTCAAATTTACCTCAGTTTGACTCATGGCAAACAGACAAAAATAGTAAGATCAGGAAGAAAGATGATTGTTTAAACGGCTGCCGTGAACTTGATTGAACTTCCTACTTTCTTATATCAAACAGTGCCTGTGAGCAGGCGGCAAGTTCGTCCGATTCCTAGTTGAAGACCCGTGAAATGAAAGACCGCATTGTTCCATTACGACAGTGAATCAGTCATATATGTCGGTGACTGTCTGTGTTGTAGTGAAAACAAGATTCACTACTCCAATCACCTGAATTTTCAGCTTAAAAATGCTAATTCGACGGATTGGATTACGGAATTGGTTCCACAGACCACAGGATGACCGCTTCTTCCATGAAACTAATCTCTCAACTCGTTCGACTCTTTTCCCCGGCTATTTTTTCACTGTCAAACTACTTCCACAACTCGTGCTCCCACCTACCTCCCTCTCCGTACACTTTAGCCATAATTAATTAAAAACAAGACTTAAACCGTTGATTAAGTGGTTTTTAGGCATCATGTTTGCTTTTTCCATCATTCAATGAAATATTTTCTTTTCTTCGCAGAATTGTTCAACCAAGAACCGTTGCACGAACCGAAGAACATACGTCTTGAGTTCCAGTCAACTTAACGTATCCGAACTTAGGTGTGAATGGAAATTCTAACGAAGATGAACTTGGATTTTCGGTTAGGAATACTTCACCAAAACTATGGCTAATTTTCGGTGGCTCGTACGCATTCTACAATTGCCCACCACATGATAGATCATTCGGATAGCCCTGCTTTGTTTCTATTTTGCCTCGAGTGAAGTTCTGGGTGGAGTAGTGAGACAGGTACGAACTTGCTTTACGCAAGGTCAGAAGTGTTAATTTTTCTTTCAAATTCCGCGGCTTTCGACGACCAAGTGGCACAGATGCCGTAGATGACCAAACAGATTGTATTGTATAGTAATTGACACAGTTCATCTTCAGATATGGACATGTAACACGGTTTGAGAAGACAAAAAAATCACGGTTCATCACGAAGTTAATAAAAGTTTTATATCGGAGGGTCGCAAGGTTTAATAGATCCGAATATCACGTTTATCCTACATCCGTAATATTATTCTTCGCAATTTCTACATTTATCTTTATTATCTAACTTAAATTCAGGTACCCCACATGGACTATTCCCATTCGGGCGTACAATTTTCTCATGTTCTCTTCGCATTCTTTGGTAAACACTTTTCGTGTCCTCGATGGAATGGTCGGTTATTTCAGTCCGGAAGCAAAAATCCATTTAGAAGTTAGCTTACAAACCATTCCCATGCAAAACGTTTCGAAAGAACAACTGAATTTTCTTTTATCTCCATAGAAACACCACCGTGTCGAGCACAAGTCCAATGCAACATGCAACATTCCCTAAAGAAACAACTCTTGCTTAGAGTCTTGTCAACTTTTGTCAATGATTTACTGCTTCGACCTGGTGCTCGGAACAACGTCGAAATATCCTGTTCCTCACACATGTTGTGTAAGCTTTACACTTAACAAATCAGTCTTTTTATGCATATTTGATCTCTTTCGACCGAAAAAGTTACCATTGTCGGATGCTTGCGACATTTGACTAGAACACACCCAAAGGATGTATCCCATTCTTTTTTGTGTCCATGTCGGATGCGCTCGAAAGATCGACTTCTCACACATTGAACCAACACAGGAAGACGAAAGAATATCTCCGTGACCAACCCATCGGATTCAAAAATTTTGTTTCACTTAGCAAGCTACATAAACAGAAATTCAAGTAAGAGTACCTAAATGAAAAATAAATAAACTCGCTAATACACTGCAGTGAGTGAACGTACCATTAAAGTCGATCGTATTTCTAATCGAAATTGGCAACAAAATTCGTTTCGGGTTTGGTGGAACCAGTCGACGGCACACACCGTAACCGTTCCCTATACCGACCCTGTTTCCTACATCAATGGCACAGAACAATAGTCGGCTGGCAGCAGAGTACGGCAAAGGTTACCCGAGTGCTCGGAGAGACAATAATGGGCGAAGGACAGACGAAGACCAGCCAATTCAGCGAAGTGAATTTGACTGAGGGACGGATGACACGGTGAAATTCCACTGTGTGAATCTACTCGCATGAGTAAAAAGCAAAACGTATCACCGGTTAGGCCTAGTTTTTACTGATTAAAATGCAAAATTTTAAACATCCTAGCACTCGTTCTGATTGCTAAGTCTTACTCTGAGTTTTTGGGCCGGAGAAGCCACGAGCCGCTGCTCACGACCTTCACTCCTATTTGTTCTACTCAGTCAGTGAATGACTGCAACACTTCATGTTCGATACAATGAAATTCCTGAAATCAATTGAAAAAACACTGGGATTTTTGTCGTGGCATTTACTCATTTAACATTACACTTTTAGGTAGTAAAACTTCAATTCGGTCAAAATTATTTTTTCGTCGCTAATTGCCCATTTTCTGTGAACTCTAAAAGTGTACCCAATTTTGTAAACAACCCTGATCTATTGGACTGGTGCATGCAGTGCGATGAGAGCAGTGTCTCCTTAATATGAACTTCACAGCATCTTCAATAACATTTATCGCTGATGTCACTGAAATGTGTATGTATCGAAGAATTTAATGACTCCAGAATATCGAACTTGAGGTATTTTCAATACTGCGGCACACGATCATAGTTTTTGTATAATAATCTAACAAATCTTAGAAATTTCCTTACTTTCTTTCGTGACGGTGACGGTTAATTCTGATCGCAATGAATTCGGCTTCATCTCTCTCCAACATTCATACATCCACGTTAACTTTTCCACTCTAAAACTTCCGCCCGTCTAGTCAACACCAATTAAAAGCCTAACAAAGTGACTCCCAAAAAGAAGTACATTTCACTCTTTCCAAGTGCCAAGGCCACCGGATGAAAACTCACTTTTAATGTAACTCTGGAACTGGCGTTTCACATTTTGTTACATTTCATTTCGTCACAAATAAGACAAATTATTATTATAGTGATATACTTCACGGCTAGATGAAACATCAATTGTCTTTCCTTAGGAAGTGGCGCACGAAACTCCGGTCATTTGATTCATTTAAAGACATTTACAATGTGTAATTATAACAAAGTGGGTTTTCATCGTCAAGAAAGACGATTTCTTGTCTTTTCTACCGATTATTGTTCCGTGTCGTCGTTCTTAACCAGAAGTCACTTGCGAGTCTTCGAATGATATTCAGACTCGTGTTAGGAAACCATGAAACTAGACTTCTTCAAGAAGATTCTCACTACATACATAAAATACACAAATACTTTATTACCATCATTCGTCACATGCAACAAGTCACATTATTCCGTGAATTGGTGGCATTGTATCTTCACGTCACCCAAAGGCAAGAGCTCAATTACTAGCAATATGCAATACGAATACTAAGGGACCACTCTTGGCAGGAATATTACGCAACCAACACATAAAACTCAACCCAAAAGATGTAAAGCATAATTTTGACACTATTAAAAAAAACGGGCGCGTTCAAAGTAACCAATGACCGATTACTTCGGTTTCGATTTCATTGTTTGGGTTCCGTCTTTTGAACCAGAACCTGAAAACGTTTCGATTCGATTTTTTTCTTTCCGCTAACCTGCCACAAAATTGAAGAAGAAAGCCCAACGAGAGGTTCCACGTCCCACGCATATATTTTGTTTAAAAAAAATTAACGTTGCATCTTCATTCACTATATTGCACTGCATTACACTTAGAAGTTTCTTCGTACAGAAATCGATAAGCCCATCATTCAGTATAGTGAAAGATTAACCAGATTTGTCTCCGAAAATAAATTCCATCCTGCACGGTTATATTACCGTTACGAATTATTATATTACACAAATATTATAAGTTATGAAAAATAACTTGTTTCTTGCTAAGAAAACGCGAGATAACAATCAATTATTAGTTTAAAAGCAATAGCAAGACAATGGATAGAACAGAGACAACAAGGGCGAAAGAGAATGTTACGATCCAACCAGACAAGAACATCAATGACAAAGAAACCAGATATTAATATTACAAGAAGTACAAACTTCTGAACATACTGACACCACACTGCTCCACTACCCACACTCAGTCTATGTCTTCCAATTCAACAGCTACATACGTGCAAAATTCAGGTAGAATTTCCACAAACGTAAAATAAAACTACTTAACATTCCGAATAGTAACAAATCATTCTATGCCTCATCTTGAATTGACCCATTTGAAACGTCACCATCCAGGTATAACAAAACCGAATTAGGTTCTTCAGCCCAAGCTAGCTATGTCTTTCTCGAATTCTTCATTAACATTTATTTCTCGTTCAAGGATTTCCTCGGCGTCCTCGTCGTCGTAGGTACCAGGCATATTCCAGGTTTGCGGACGAATTAAACCATTTCTGTATGATTCTCGCGGACGAAGAAATTTTTATGTGTATGAACGACCTTCAGTTTTGAATTAGGCGCGTTTAAACATCATTTTCACTGCATTCGCCACGGTCATTACTCTTCCACGGGAACCAACACACACACACACAAAAAGAAAAGGTGTGCAAGGGAATGTGTGGAACTCCAAATAATTTTTCGAAAATCACCTGAGCATAAGCTGATGAGACAAAAAAGCGTGAATCATTTTTTATGAATCATTTCTATAATAGATTTCTATAGTTCAGGTACGTCACAAAAACCATCAGATTCGATGACTAAACTTCGTTTTATGGGCCCTACAAAGATCTGCTTCGGAAAAACAAGCGGGTTGGTCTGTGCGGTGGAATCTTTTCATTTCCTGCTGGAAATCGGTTTGTGGTTTAACTTCAATTCAGCTTATTAACAGAATTGCTTCTGCATGATGAGACAATTTTCAGGAGACAATGATAAGACGACATTTGCAGCAGTACTGGAGTTTTCAAAGTTTCACCACTACCTGATTGGAGGGTATTACAGGTCAAAACGAAGTCAAATTTTACTTGCACAGGTAAAGGTTCACGGGCACATGTGCCCATAGGTGTGCAATACGGTGCAATATAAGTACCTGGACTGCTGAACTACTCGGGTACTTCTACCATTTATTAGTCGTAAAATTACCGAGAAAAAGTAGAAAAATTAATCACAAACATTATGAATCATACATGGCTCTAGATTGTTCCTTTCCAACATTTCTGACCACACTCAAGAGACCGTGTCTAATTGAAACACAGAAAATAATCTGAAGAATGTGTGACACACTCGTAGTTTCCAGATACTCTACGTGGAAATCCGGACCATTCCCAACGAGTTCCACTCTCTCTCCTGGAACTGCACTTTCAAAAGAATCTTTTCCACCAGTAAACAATGGTCGAGCAGCGGTTGTCGGACATCTAGACGAATGACCGACTGCAGTCAACAACAATCCACCTAGGAAGTCTCGGTACCGTTTGTTTATCGTGTGTACCACAAGAATAACCGAAGCCGTGATTTGTTACACCTCATACCAGTCGTACATACCTGGTTGAGTCTCCTCTCACGTTCCAAACGTTTTTATTTGTCCTTCTCCACGAGTAAAACCAGTTCCGGACAATATTTGAACTATTCTTGCGTACAATTTATACATAAAAAATGTATGTTTCTGGAAATCATAGGATACAGGAATTACCCCGGTTAGAACAAACTTATGCTGTGTACACAAATATCAATTAATCAAGTAATGCAATCAAATGATGAGCATTCAATGAATATTCATACTTCTCCTTCCGATTTAGCAGTTTTAAATTACAGGTCAATTATCAGCATGTTTTCACTGGTTTTAGTGTGTAAAAATTCTTTGTAAGTAAATACTGACAAGACATCTCATTTTACAACAAGAACAGAAAAATTACTCCATTTCCTTTAAAATATTCATTGTAAGTTCACCCCAGCTCAAAGATAATAATAATAATAACAATACTGATGAAGACAACGACGACGACGACGACGATGATGATGATGATGATAATTCCCTGGCAGAATTCATCCAATTATTTCAGACGAATGCACCAAATAATGCCATACCGTTTAAGCTGAATTCAATTCGTAATAATCAGAAATTTGCTTGAGCAATCCGAATTTCGATTCTTCGAAAATTACAAAAATCCATTAGTTAAACTCTTTATTAATTGATTTTAGTTTTATTACCCCATAGAGCTCTCGAGTCCCTCAAGGTTTAATACGGGATTACACGAAACGGGACTTCGTCATTGCCCCGGAACATTCTGGAATTGTCACATCGACAAATTGAAATGTTATTAATCGACAATTTCGCAACTTTGAATTGAAAAAGGCTTTTCCGTCTTCTCAAACAAAAAAGTACCGATTCTCTGGAGAAACAACTATCGAATTTTCCGCAACGTTTTACATCAGTTGCAACTGAAACTTCACAAGGAGTTATGAAAACTCTCAACCGATTCGGCTGTGTTTCACAACAAAAGCACTTCTGCCCCCTGCCCGAATAATTATTGAATCATAGTCATTCAAACAATTAACAATCATTTTACGATTTGATGAATATGTTCTAACCAAACCCAACTCTCCCGCCATTGTGACCCTGACGTTAAGGCGCTGTCTGGGAAAAGCACCCATCTTATGAAATAAAAAGAAGACATATCTCTAGCCAGTCTAGAGTAAACGCGGTAATTTCAATTGATAATTAACTATGACCAGTCCAGTAATGAACATACGTAGGCAGAGAAACAATATATATAAAGAAGTCCTACTGATCTGGCAACGTGGCCGTGTGGTAACGTTCAAACTCGATAATAATTGAGTGCCCTTATGGATCGAAACCCTAGACGTAAATGAGGCCCTCCGAGTTGAAACCTTTCAAGGTGACTCGCATGCTCTGCCGTCGCTGGAGGAAATGTGCAAAGGCCTTTGCACCGTCACTCAAGCCATGTAATTGTCCCCCAGGTTAAAACTATCTACTATTTTAATAGTTGTGATAGTGTGGGTGAGGCAGGTTCGATAATTTCCCCTTCACAGACAAAATATTTAAGCATTTGACCAAACTACTTTTACGAACACAAAATTCTCATTTAACCGATATCTCACCCATGTGTTATCTCCTCAGGTGCACAGAACTATCCTGCCATACAGGTGCCCCTCCTTTTCTAGGTGGTGTCTTCAAGTTATTGTTCTCAGGTTCGTTCTTTTCACAGCGCAGGTTTTCTTTATTACGAACAAATCAGTCCGTACGTACGTTCTCGAATTGAGGCATACTTGGAATAATACTGCGAACATGTGTTCAGACGGACACTTGTTCTCTTAGGAAACAGGTGTTTGGGGTACGCTCGAACACCCGGACGGCCTGCCATAAGTTTAATGATATTTCATTCGAAAAAACTAATGTAGTTAACGATGTACAAAATGTGCCCAAATGCCATTTACACTCAAAGAAATTATCTCCTACTTAATTCGTCAAAATAATTTTTTGCACTGACTAGAATTTTATAACGTTGTATTAAACAGTGGAAAAAGCAGTGCATAGAGTGGGTTCTTCGTCGATAAAACGTGGCAGCCGCAAAAGAGAAGGCAAGTGTCTCGCACCATTCATCCAGGGTGCCTTATGATTATTTAATTATTATAAATTGCTCGCTGCGTCAGTACATTTAAACTCTCCATAAACTTCCAATCACTAAATATCAATTGAAGGTGTAATTCGTCATTCCAATTAACAATTTCATTACCTCTATCTTATGTGTGTAGCTCCGGGGTCATTTCACCCGATTTACTGCCTTCCAGTCTACGTCCTGCCTTTCAACGCAACACTGCAGTCTGTAACACATGTCTGTGTAATTTCATATAATAAAACTGTCTTCACCTTCGAATTGCCTGCTAACGAAATGCCTTAGTCTTTTATTATCGATTTATAGATTCTTACATTGGGCACACACACGTTTAGGTGTTGCTTCAAATTGTAGTTCCAAGTTTTGTCGTATACCAGGTAGAAATGTTTCTGTTAGTTAAGTTAGCACTCTGTCTTGATATCCACTTGGACAATACACGGTTTTTACCTTTTGTAAAATCAAATCGAAAGTACGTTGAATTGAAGTAGACCCTTCATTGGGGTCCGCCCTGTCTTACTTAAAGCGTCTTCATTTTCAACGAAAGAACTTTATAAATTGGTAGTTAACACTATTTTCGTTAAAAAATGTAAATTATAACTCTGGGCTGGTGAATAGTTTGTCGCACGCCCTGGGGTGATTTTGTCATGTCAAAAGTACTGAACCTCCAAGAAGGTAGAGCTGTTGTGAGGATGCATGTTACACAGACCAAAACGATTTGAAATAAACGTCCTATTGATTAAATTATAATGTTCCACACAAAGTCATAGTAAATATGTCAGAACCGTGGCTATGTACCTGAATATAGGTTACAAAACGATCTGAACGGAGTGTTACACCTCTAGTAGTTCAATATGTTTCTGACACATGGTTTCGCATATGCCATTAAATCTCTGGTCGGATCAAACAATCGTATACCGACCTGACTCAATAAACTGCTGACTCATTTTGAGGGAAATGCTGGTCACTGGGACACAACAGTACGCTAAAATCAATAAAAGCCGTACGTAAAACAAAAGTGTACTCTACACAAATATATTCAATTCCATCCAACCATTAGTTCTTGTACACATCTCATCGTCGCCAAGGCTTTACACTTCTCAAATTGTATTATTGTATTATTAATCAAACCAACGTTATTCTTATAATACCAAGTAATTCCTACTGAAGGACCGCAAAACAATAGAAGAAAAATTAAATCACGCAACGCGACTTATTCTGTCTAAGACTTCTCTCTAATAAATATAAATAGCTGAACACACTACTGACTTAAACCATTCTAATGAATTCGAAATGAGATCAGGAAATGTTTAATTAAACTAAAGTCTCACTCTTAAACGGTTTTAGTTACATACTCATGTAATGTGCAATTAAAATATTCGCACTTCGATAATTTCTTGTGTATTCATACCATTATCCTATTCCACTCCACAAACGGGTAGGGTTATGGTAATAGACAGTCTGGAGTTGTTACAAAACTTCCCTGAAGAACGAGAAGACTGAATGTCTAAAGTCCGCAATCTATCGACAGACATGAGGAACAAAAAAACAACCAGGAACAAGGAAGAGACTCTATAAGGCTTTTCTAGACATGGTGTGTATACTTCGAGATCAGCTGATACATCAAAATCAGTAAAAGTGATCTGATTCATTTGCAACGTAAAAAGTATTTTTCATATTTTGTAACTTGCTGAAAACTCGTTTTTCAAGGTATGAGTAAGCCAGCATCGTAGCTTCCTACCAACCATTGGCCGAAGAATAATCTCATGCTTTAGTGAGGATTCGATAAATAGTGGTAATGCTTGGAAGGAATATAATTTTACGACATTGTCACATGCCATTTTTCTTCTCGTCTCTTACAAATGAGAACATGCAAGGTATAACAACCTGTGTACTACATTGGACTGGACACCTACTTAAAAATATAACTCCTGTAACTCAATAAATTACGTTCGGTATTTGAGAAATCAAGTAAATTGAGAGACGTCACTGACCAATGTCACTCAGAAGAACACAAAAAAACTTAGTAATGAGGTAATTGCAGACTTCCCTTCAAAGTTTTACTAGAATACTGAAACAAGACAAGTGAGGCAGTAAGTGGTTGAGGAAATATCATCTCCTATTCTTCAACACCATGACATATTAAAAATACTGGAGATAGTTTGTGTAAAGGGGGTGCATTTAAAAAACTATTTTAAACACATTGACATTTGTCATAAAATGTTTTGATTCATTATGCTAATATTGTAACAATGACGTCTCAAGGGTCCAAGAATGGGTTATATTACACATAACTTGTTCTTTTAGATAATTATGAATACTTTTACAGAATATCTTACATACAACTTAAAAATGAAGTTTTCCAGTCTGTCTGGATTTCAAATGATAGATTTTCTGCATTCAATAACTTCGTGTTCGCCTGACACACTTCTTTCAATAAAAAATTGGACCTTGTCATAAGTCAAACATCTTTCCCTGGTAAGAAGGAAAGTACAAATAAAAACTACTATTTATAGTCAACACTTAAAAACTATTACGCCCTTCCCCGCATTTCTGTTTGCTTTTCATATTTAGTATTATCATACCCGTGGAATAAAATGAAGATGTGTGTGTGTGTCCATGTACAGATTTGAGTGTCTGCGTCCTCCGGCTGCGGGTAGTGAAATATTACAAGTAATTAAGAAAAGGACCGACCGGTGTTAATCGACCAGGTACTACAAAATCACGAAAAACCTTTGTATTGTTCCCGAGCCGTCGTTTACTCGTTATTTTCCTTGTGAAAAATGGACGCCATTAGAAAATAATAATTACGCCTCTGAGTCAAAACCAAACGACCCGTTATTAACACATTGCATTAACCTATTAAGTTCAGGCTGTTTCCCGAAACAATTTTTTCCACATTAAAAGAGCTTCCTCAAATAACTACTACAATTCCCAAAATTCAGCGATAAATCTCCGGCGTAATCAATAAGGGATATCGAAATTACTCATACTGTCCAATTTTACATAACATTTTCATAGTAATTCTCTCTCAAGCAATTAAGTCAGTTATGTGTTACCCCCCCCAAACCAGGTTATAACAAATTTTTCCCGGGGGTTTAAAAAATCACTTTTTAGGAAGGTGGTGACGGAGAGGAGCACTGCTTCTCCTGTATAGGGAAGGGCAATGAATGGGAAGGATAGAAAAAAAATGTATACGAGCTTGAAAAACCTGGCAAACACCAATATAATCACTTTCCCCCCCTACCCCCCCCACATCCCGCAGGGACCGCGTGGAGGTGAATCCCCTCTTTCGAGCAGCCGAAGAAAAATTAAGTGTTAGGTCAGACACCAGTTACTATTAAACAAAAACAGTTTCACTATTACTAACCAATCCCCTACCAACCTGCAACTCAAAAAACCCCACAGAACCAGAGGGAAAAAAGTCAGTCTCAATCGGACTAAACGGCAGCAGAATTACTTGTTTTATTGTACCACCTACAACACAAATATTTCGTTGCTCCCCTCATGACTCCCCTAAAATAAAATGACTACTACTTAATTCCCTCCTGAAAGTCTACTATTCATTTGGTGAGAAAAGTATCGGAGATATATACATGTGAAGTTTTATTTTAAATGTGAGGAAACGGTTTTGTAACAACATAGCACGGCATTTCCTAAGCGGTCAAAGCGGTGGTTGATTGTTTTCAAAACAAAACTAAAAATATTAATGAACGTTAACAATACTTGATCGTAAAACAGAAATAACTTACACCATGGAAATGCTCCATTCAATACAGCAGAGAATACGATTTAAAGTATCAGTGGCACCTGATTTTGAAGATTTTGAGAACCAACGAAAACTTTGCATGGAGAAGAACCACTAAAATATGAACTCGGGGAAGTAAGTTTGAAGTAGAAAAAAGAAAAGACGAAAAGCTCTGTATATATAGGAGGTATATTCTGACCAACCAGTCCGCAAAAGGAATGTTGTGAAATTGAGAAGGTCGAAGATCGAATAACACTTGAGAGATCGCACTACGAAATGTATTAAATGGATAATCAACATAAATGTACACTTAGGCATTAATTGCTAAATTATTTCATGTATTATTATTCCATAAATTTCAAATTTTTTACACAGGTTTTTCAAGTAACCACTACACATTCACTGAAAGTATTCTACACGCATTTGTAGCGGTCAAGGCCTCTTAGAGATCCATTCAAACCACATTTGTTTTCAATATTCAATTTTTCTTCGCTTAAGTTTTAAATATCATCTTCCACCTGCAGTTAAGTTGTTTTACAACAACTAAAAACCATACTTCTAACCGTTCTCAAAATGAATACATTCAATGAAATCGTATAGGCAATGTGTGGAAAAGAAACTAAAGAAACGTGGCAACAACAACAACAACCATAGTTCTCTTAAAAATTTCCCTTTCTTTGTATATTAATTGAGATGTTTCAAACAAAGAACAAAAAAATAACAGTCAACAATGCTGCAAGAGACTGTATACAGCACAGGCAAATTAACGATCCTTGATGTTACGCAATTTCTTAATTAGGACAACGTACGACGAAGATTACTGAAGAATGTCACGGTTTAATAACCCACAGGGGGTTTTCATTTCGCTACGCAGCACGTGGACAAAAGTATTTTCAATCGAGATCACATCAATACATTTATTTCTTATGTCTTACCGTAGTGTAACAGCAAGTTGGCACCTTTTGCAGTACATTACAACAGAAGTTTATAATCATAACGCTTCACTTGTGTATATCTTTGTTTTCCATCCGACGGAGTATATATATAAAACAGAAGCACGAAATTGGAAGTAATCAAAGTGCGTGTGCTTCAGTAGAGAATTTTGTAACGAAAAAGGAAGACGACAAGCCTGAATTGGCTTTCACCGGCTTCAACATATATAAAACGTGAGTACAATGCACGTACTCACACGCACTCGCACACACGTACAGATAGGTGCAATCGTAAAAAAAAAACAAATAAAAAGAAATGAATATAGACGTTCGAATTTAACTTCACAGAATATGATTTCTCCCTTGGTTAATTCGTATGTTCGCTTGAGAACGACGTATACATCAACATTTCCCCCAAATTTCAATTCAGTGAGTGCTCTGTAATACCATACACTTCCGTCAATTACTTCTTCTTCTTAGTTGACCGCTTCTTGCGATTTTCGCGAATTCGAAAACCTGTGACGGACCGGTAAATAATAACCACATAGTGGCTATTCCTTTCCCTCTCTCTCTTACTCTCACGTCCTCATTGCAAAATCACATTTCTCGAACTCTTGTCTAGAAGCAAAAAGCAAGTGTTACCTGGCGGTTCTTCACGCACAGGAAAACCGGTTCAGAATTTCACATTTATTGTACCGAAGAATTCCAAAAATACATTTGTTGACTACGGCAAGAGTTAATTAGTATTAATTGTTTCAAGATCTTCTTCTCTTTCACGTCCCCTGGGGTTGTACTAAGACTAACACGAGTACATAATTTCTACTTTTCAAGAACCTCTTGACTACCTGATTGCTCTTTTTAATTTATTAATGCAAATCATAAAAGTGGGCACTGATCTACTTTTGAGATAGGAAACTAGTATCTTCCTCAATATCACTTCTTGGACTTAAGTAGCTAATATCATATGCTCGGATGTAATTTTAAATAATAGCATACACCTTGAATGGAATAAAATGTTTTTTAGATTCTTTTGTCGGGTCCACTTCATTCTTGCTTTAAATATTGCGACGAAATAGTATTACATTCTTACAAAACAACTGCTGAATTATCAGAACTAATAATTTGAAGATTGTCACTTATGATTCATGCAACGATCACTCTTCTCACAGGCTTCTCACTCCTTTCACTGAATATTGTATTAATAAATACTCGACACGTTACACGAATAGTGAGAATAAGTTTTTCTCATTAAAAGATGATCAAAGAAAGCATCCCACAATTGACAAAAAACATCGTACTCAACATCATTAACAATAACAATAGGTAATAACATAATATGACGAATGTGACTTTTTGTTTTAATTACTCTTAATTAATGTTATTATACAGAATTTGCGAAAAAAATAATTGAAAGCAAGCTTTACTAAATAATATATATTGTGCCATTTGCTGAATTACATCCTCGTACAAACATATTTATGCAACGTTGTTTTTCTGCAGTCTTTTTATTGCAATACTGACATTGCCAATGCTTTTTGATGCGATATCATTCGACCATCATTTTACGACTATTTTATACTGATGTCTCAAACATCAGAGAGTGATGATAGTAGTTTCAGATTTTAAAGGATTCAGGCGTTTCAAGGATGTAAACCGTCTGCACCAGAAACACCTTTCAACGATTCAACCCACCAAGAACACTTCTTTTCAATTCGATTTCATTTACAATTCCAGAAGCTAATAATCTTCTAATAAAAAATAATATTAATTTCTCTGGAAAACAAGGACCTCAAGCGACCATTGTAAACCATAATGGGTAGCCCCGAGTACTCATATTAGAAAGTCACAGAAAGAAAAAAATTATCTTTCGAATGTTCACGTCACCTTTCGACAGTTCGAACGACTCACGAAATCTATTGATTGGCCTTCTTTGCTTCTGTGCTTTGTGGTACACACAAAAAAATCGGCAAAGCTTCCCGTTTTTATCGATACATTTGAATTATTGTATTTTTGGCTTAGTCGATTGGGCGGATCATCCTTTATCCTGAATCAAATCCGCCTGGTGGCCATGTCATCAGATAGACCATGAATTTTTCCAGATTTAATTTAAGGCGTGTTACGAATATATATATATTTTCAGAGTCAAACCCTCAAAGTAATCAGATAATCAGCCCTACCTAAAATAGAAATATTTCTTCCGATTTACGCTACTACACGGTTTCACGTTCGATCAATCAATTCATCGATCAGTAACGATCACTCTCTCTCTCTGTTACACTCGCCCTTTTGCTGCCTGACTTTTCTGATTATTACGAGAAAAAAATATTTCATATGAATTCCGTCACACCAAAAGTTAAGTACAAGATTAAAAAATCGTAAACCTTTGATGTATTCCACGGTATGTTGTGTTATCAAAACAACCTGATTTAAATTTTTAGAATATAAAGTTGATTGTATAATGCATTCACGAAATAATGAAAACAATCATTCCCTTTGAGGTTTCAGTGAATTTCGTTCCCTTTGTGAATGCAAGGAATTTTTTAAAATCTATTGTACTTGACGATAACAACCGTCTGAAAAGATTTTCTGACGTTCAGATAATGTGAAAACAGTCTGACAGAATAATGAGATGTTTCAGTCAATTTTCAATCGGAAACAGTTACTCTATCTCTCTCCTTTCCTATTTTTTTGTCAATGCAAAGGAAAATTATTAATTTTTAGATTCAACGAAGTATAAATTTACACTGAGATAGTTACATATATGAGCAAAAAATTACTCCACATTACGTAACAAACTTGCAGAGCTGTTTTAACTTTTCAAATATCAAACAGAAATATCATTAGAAATGTGTCTTTCAATTCAAGGCTGCAGTAAGCTTATTTTCATGGAATATCCCAACACTGAATGGCTCAATCCAACTACCATACTCAGAAAACCATTGCTCTTACATTGACTACCCTTTAAAACACCCTTTCAAATGTATCACCCGATCTTCAGGTATAGTAAATTGCAAGAATATGATGAAAATTGTATAGTTTTCGGAAGACTGGTTTTTCAACCTGTGAATATTTACATACTTAAAAAACACCGTTTTATTCTTCGAAACCGACAAAAAAGTGGCAGTAAGAATTACCAAAAGAAATGTTTTCTACTAAACCGAATATAATGGCAAAAGAGTTCGTAGAAATGGGCAAAACGAATGCCTAAATGTGTACTTCAACAAGAATGATTAAGCGCGCCTGTCTCATTGCTTACTACCATTTTTATGTAATTAAAACAAATGATGAATAGATGAGACTTGTAAATTAGTTTGGTCAGATAATGTAGAACTAAAATAGTCATCAACTTTTGTACTGCACGATCCCATACGGCTACCTCGAGTAATAGCGCAGTCTAAAATCATTGCAATTAACAAAGTTAAAAAAAACGACGATACTCTCAAAACACACTTAACCTGGTAATTGTTACGGATAGTTCATGACCAAACACTTTGATTCGTTACACAGGTAATTAAAGTGTAAATAAAAATTTCTTGGGACTGCCTTGGCGTTTTACTGTAACAAATTAATAGTTGAAAAACTCGAAATGTAATTTAAATAAATAAACTTGCTTGTGAGCTTATCTAAAATGTTACTGGCCAAAAAATCAGAATGGTCCAAAACACTTTTGCCAATTTTTGTCACTGCCAAATTCTAATGAGAGATGACATGTAGAAAGACTCTGTGTTAGACTCCCCATATTTGGAAAACTATAACAATAAAATTTTATACCAATAATACATAAAAAAATGAAAAACCAGTACAGTTGAAGATAAAGGCAGGAACAATTTCAATGAAATTTTTCAGAGTATTGTTTCTTACACCCATACTAATGTTGATCCACGAAGGTGGTAATGAACTTGATTTCATTCATATGAATTATGTTACACTGTAATACCAGAAGACTCAACTTTAATGTGAAAATACAATCAATCATGTAATGAGCTGGGTCAATTGTGAATGCTTTGATTAATTTCATATGATTTGGCACATACCTAATTGTCTATTTTTCAAAAAAATTACTGAATTGATTTAGTAATAAGTAATAGTACAACAGCACACAAGAATGGGGTGGTATATTATATGCTGCATCTTTAAGCAAACAATTTAGTAGATTCCCATCTTGCATTAGTAGAAGCTGTCAATTTGACATTTGTCACTAATCGTAAAAACAAATTCAACACTCCATCAAACATAACATTGAGATTCACTCTATTTTATGTGCAACTTTTTGTATAAACAAAGGAAAATAGTTAAAAGTAAGCAAATCAAGTCCCTATGT
Organism: Polyplax serrata; assembly: GCA_037055365.1. Lineage (NCBI taxonomy): Eukaryota > Metazoa > Arthropoda > Insecta > Psocodea > Polyplacidae > Polyplax > Polyplax serrata. Next base: position 12,758,644 of record JAWJWE010000036.1, on the reverse strand, counting down.
ATTTTAGCTGTACCATTAATAACAGAAGATTCTAAATGTTTATAAAAAATATAGTGTTGGAGTTGCTTGGAGGAATGAAATACACACAGATGTGTTCTATAAGTTGAAACAAAATAATGTATAAATTATAATACTAAATTTTTTAATTGTTTGACTCTCTTTTGTTTCTTGTATAAGTGAAATTGTAATACATATGTAGAACTCATCACAAATTTCATTTTTCAAACAGATAAAAATGCCAATGTCATGAGCTCCTCTATGGCCTCTTAAACCCCACTCTTAGCTGTTTAAAAAATGTTATATTTTTTGGTCATCTATATGTAATTCAAAATGACAATTTACTAGATTGGTTTTATCCCTTGTGCCACAAGGGCTTCAGGGAATGTTTTTTGGGTACATTAAATGTAATTGTACTTGTAATATCAGCAAGATGGGTTCAAACAAGAATCTAAGAGAAACGCCGAAATCGTTCTCGTTAATCGATATTCACCCCCTTGGACCGGGAAAAGCCGCCATTTAAAATGGCAAAGCAATCTAAACAGGGACACCGGAAGCTTGGGCCTTTTCTTTAGTCTACCGTGCAAAGGATATTCACATGAGCAGAACCGTCAGACAATGTGTTCTACACAAAGAGCACTGCAATTGCATGTCAGACATTAGTCGTCAGATCGATATTTCAACGTCCACAGACGCCGCTGCTTAGCCGTACTTCGCGGAACCATTTTAAGGCAGAAGTAAACATTTCGAGTTTGATGGAAAGAGGCGGTCGGCTCCCAGCGAATAATCATCCATTTTTCGAATGATACACACGCCGTTTGATTCCCGATTCAATTCGTCAATTGTAATTTTGACCGAGTGATCCGTCAAGCATTGTATCGAGTAAAATACAATTGTACCCTACCCGAGTCGTCGGCTCACCTTCTGATAATTCGAGATCCAGTTCTGCCAGCTTCTCCCTGATGTCCTCCGGGAGCATGGAGACGTCGACGTTAATCTCGGTCATTCCGGTGATATCCATTTCAAAAAATAAACACTAAATCTTAACTAAATCTCACCTTAAAAACACTGCACTAGAAAAATATAACATTTTGCCTCTGATCTCGTATGGAACTGAATAATAATTGATTGACCGCGATGTGGCAGCACCGGTCACATTAATCCAACCACGTGACATTTGGTTGTAAACAATTTCACATTTTAACGAAAAACGTCTTAATATGGTGTTAGAAAACAAAAAATTCAAAAAAATTTGTAGACTAGACTGTTTTCCCATTACACACTTTTAAAATTCTGGTCGTATTTTTATTGCTATAAAGTACATTGGCAAATGTAATAACCGTATCAGGATACGTGTCACATCCGAAAAATAGAAATAAAAATTCGGATGTAGTTGACATCAACTAATATAATAGCACACAAAATAACAGCGAGAATTAATTCGCAAAATTGAAATGGAAATTAAAAATAAACGAAACGAGAGTAACGATGAGAGTTAAAATGTGCCTTTACTATAACCACAAATTTTGTTATTTAATAAAATTCAGTGCAATCCCTTTACAAGTGGGGGGAGGGTCAAGTGTCAAATCACCAGCTGCCCGAAGCTAATTTCCCATTTCTATCTTTTGTAATTTTTTATAAATTATTACTTCAGAAATATCGAATAAATTACAAGCAATTATAAAAAATGGTTAGTCCTTTTTAAAGTTGCACGTGTCAAAATAAAGGCTGTACACTAATGTATAATAAAGTGTAATTATTGCAGTTTCATAGTATCCGATTAGTTTTGTTGCCCTTTGTTGGAAGGATGTGGCGAACATTAGTTGTAGTTCATTTTAACTCACTTTTAGCGCAAGTGAAGGAAAAGTCAGGATTTTAAAATTTTTCGCAGCAACGCTTGACAGGAGGAGTCAAGACAAAAGTCGTTACGTTCGGGTTTCTCCGCTGAAAGTTTCGTTCTCATACGTGGAAGCAACATCATCACCCACATCTGATGGTAAAATAGGCGGGTAATGGCGCGTGTTGTTTACAACTGCAAGTGAAAGTACAGATGATACCCGTCAGAATTGCCATTGATTTTGTTAATTATGAATGAGTTTCAAAATAAATCGACGAAAAGGCAATATTTGAAGAGTAAACTAGTCGTCAAAAGATGGGAGGATGATTTCGCAGCGAAAAACGGACGGCTCCCGACAAGGGTGACTACTAAAATATTTTATTTTACTTTTAATTTTTTTTTAACGCTGGATGCTACAATGTTTAGTAAGATGCTTCGTTAAAATAGAACTTCATCGATTTATAACGAACGTTTGACCAAGCATGGCCGTACCCATGCATGGCACTACTCACGGTAGAGACTAATATTTTAGATTTTCACTCACTTGAACTTTTTGTTACTTAAAAACTGCATTCGTAGCACAGATGTGAAATTCCGTTAGGGAAGCTTGCAAACTCTAACAAATTCTGTACATTTCAAATATCAATTTTTTATTTAAAATAAAATTATGACAAAGTTATATACCAGTATTTTGCCTTCAATTTTGTTTTTTATTTTTCTAGGCTGACATTAAACTGTCACCTGTGACTGTCAGGGAAAGCTACAATATATACTATAAAATTAAAACTCAATTACTTGCATCGCAGATCCTGACTGATGACTTACTCAGGGAAGAATTTGAGTGTGAAGATGTGTGTAACAAGTCAAGTAGTGAACTAAACATTTCTGCAATTGATACAGAAAGAAATAATACAGTAGAAAATATTGAAAATATTGATAGTACTGAAGTCAGTAACAAAAAGTCTGATAATGATAGTGCAATTGCCCAAGAAGATGGCAATATTTCTGAGTCAGAAGAAAAAATTAATCCAAAAACATGGGGGGCAGAATTGAATGTTAAAAAAACAGAAAATAAGGATAAACCACAAAAGTTAACTTCATTAAATATTCTGTCTCAAAAATTATTTAAGGGTTCTACATTTAAAAAAAGAAATCCTAGAAGGGCTCCTTCTTTTAATAAGTCAAAACTAAACAAGTCAAATTCTCAAAATTCATTAAACTCACAATCTCAAGAAGTGTGTGCAAGTGGATCTCTATTGGACAGTCTTAATTCCTCATTACCTGTCAGTGGTTTGCCCACTGATGCACCTGATGACCACAATGAAAGTCTGAATAAAATGAATTCATCCTCACTTTCATTGTCATCCTTATCTTTTTCGTCATCATACCTTTCATCTTCATCCTTTTTGTCCTCATCATCAATCACTTCGATGATTAATAAACCAGATTCCATAAGTACAATTTTAGAAGAAAAATCCTCACCCAGTGTTCATAAATTGAGTTTGATTCAGGAAATTGCTACAGCTCCTGCAAACTCAGTAAAATGCACCCAGAATTACCAGGAAGGTTGGGTTGAAAGATGTCTGGACTTCTGCAAAGCACCCACAACTCAGAGAAACTCAGACTCAGGTTTTGATTCAATGGAAAATAGCCCTCCATTACCGGAAGTTAAGGAACGAACTTTAAATGACGATTCGTCAGACGATGATTTTATTATTGGCAGTGATAATGAACAGGATGAAAATAGCAGGAGCAGTATAATACCACTCAGGCAAAAAAGAAAAGCCACTTTGGAGTCAAAAGTAGCAGAGGAAGTGTGCACTCCTACAGAAGTTAGACTGGCTAATCCTCCTGTGCAGGAGGTTCACGTAAATAAGAAATTTAAGTTGGATTCACAAACAGAAAATTCAAGTGTACAGAATGGAAGGGCAAAAATGCTAGAAAGGAAGATACAAGCAGGAACATTAAATGAAAATTATGTTAAGATAAACCTGGAGAAAAAGACCTATGTAAGGGGGAAGAAAAATTTCAACTTTTCAAAATACAAAAAGCAACAGTGGAAAAAGAGCAAAAAATTATTGGGCAGCGACAGAGAAAGCGGGGGCGTGGTGCAGTGTTATACATGCGGAGAGGTGGGGCACTTTACCAGAAGTTGTAAAAAGAATAGGGAAGACAGCATACTGGAGGTTGATGAGAAAGAAGAAGAGGATACACTACCAACATTGGAACAGGCTTGTGCACTGGCAGAAGAAAAAGCAAAATTACAGAACTTTAAGCTTAAGAGTATATTCGCAGCAGAAAAGGTGAGGGTAATAATTGAACCGAACGTATGAATCCATTTTCTCCAACTTAGTGTTAAACAAGCAATGGGATTTCTTTCAGCCTGCTGAAGAAGATGTAATTCACACCAAAGTGGATCCAATATATCAATTAAATGAAGATGGTTCTGTAGTGGAAGCACCATCTGAAGTTTACGAAGCCTTAAGTAAATTCGGGCATGCAGAATTCCGTCATGGACAGGAACAGGCAATTATGAGAACATTGAGTGGTCTATCAACTTTATTAATGATATCTACAGGGGGTGGTAAAAGTTTATGCTACCAGTTACCTGCTTACCTGTATGCTCGAAAGAGTAAATGTATTACCCTTGTTATATCGCCATTGGTTTCATTGATGGAAGACCAGGTAAATAAATTATTTCTAAATTCGTTTTACTTGTTACGAAGTGCCTTTGTGAAAGATAAGAGCAATCCACCCTACCTTTAGGTTACGGGATCTTCATCGTTTTTCAAAGCCGGTTGTCTCCATACTAGTCAGACACAAAAGCAAAGGGAAGCCGTCTTGGAAGATGTGAAGAATGGTAAATTACATGCTCTGCTCATTTCGCCGGAAGCTGTTGTCTCAGGCGATACATCCAAAGGTTTTGGGGGCGTTTTCAAAGAGTTACCTCCAATCGCCTTCGCATGCATAGATGAAGTTCATTGCATATCGCAGTGGTCACATAATTTTAGGCCTTCTTATTTAATGATTAACAGAGTATGTTGTTTCACCTTTCCATCGTATATTTTTAAAATAGAAGAACGGCACATTGTTAATTCAATTTAAATTTCAGGTTTTAAGAGAAAAGTTCGGAGTAACAACAATTTTGGGTCTCACAGCAACGGCTACTGTGTCTTCAGTGGAAAGTATCACTAAGGAGTTGGGTATATCCAGTGAAAAGGACGTAATCAGAGACATTCCAGTCCCCAACAATATATATTTGTCTATTTCGAAAGAAGCGAATAAGGACGAAGCTCTAATTCAACTTTTAAAAAGTCCCGAATTCATGAAATTTAATGCCATTTTAATTTATTGCACGCGACGTGACGACTGTGAAAGGTTGGCCGTTTTAATCAGGACTGTTCTGCAAACGGCTGCGCCTACTGGCAACCCGGAGAAAAACAAAAGGTTGTCGTGGAATGCGGAGTCATATCATGCAGGAATGGCGGCAGCACGGCGGAAACAGGTGCAAAAGGCTTTCATGAGCGGTAATTTGCGAATCGTCGTTGCAACTGTTGCCTTTGGCATGGGAATAAACAAACAAGACATTCGAGCTGTCATACACTACAACATGCCCAGGGATTTTGAGAGCTATGTCCAGGAATTAGGAAGAGCGGGTCGGGATGGCTTGCCAGCACACTGCCACCTTTTCCTCGACCCGAATGGTCGCGACTTGAACGAATTGAGACGACACATTTACGCCAATTCAATAGATCGTTTCGTACTACGCAAATTGTTACAGAGAGTCTTCATCGAGTGCAACTGTCGTGAAAAGGGCAGAACTTGTGAGGGCCACGAGGTGGCTTTCAAATGCGACGAAACAATACAGACGTTGGACATTCCCGAGGAAAACATAAGCACTCTTTTGTGTTATTTGGAATTGCACGAGAAAAAATTTATCAAAGTGCTGGCGCCTGCTTACATTAACTGTAAGTTGAAAAGTTATAAAGGAATTAGTCAAATAAATTCGGCCGCATTGAATTGCCCTCCTCTGGCCTACGTCTGTGCTATGAACGCTCAGTCAAAAAAGAAAAGGTCCAGCATACTCGAATTCAACGTCATGGAAGTTGCAAATAAAATCAGCTGGAAAAGCGGCCTTGTCAAAAGTCAATTGAAGAATCTCGAGTGGGAAAAGAGTGAAACATCGACATGGAAGAAGACAGGAATATCAGTTGAATTTCATGATCTCGGATTCAGGGTATTGGCCAGGGGTGACATGACTCCAGCTGAACAAGACGAAGCCCTCGACTACCTAACTGAGCGAGTGGAAAGTCAGGAGAAGAGGTCGTCTAATCTATTGAACATGACATTTAGTACTCTCCATCATTTTGCCAGTCGAAACTTTGAAGAGTCCAATGAGGAAAAAAGTGAAGAATTGAAAAAAGCCATTAGACATTATTTTGATAAGGAACAAATGTACGATGGCATTACTCTTCAAGATGTTCAGGTAGGGTATATAAGTGTAAATTATATTGTGTACCGCTTCGGTGTTGTAGACTCTAATTCATGTCACACTCATTTTCGTAAAAACTTTCATTTCATTTAATTTTACTTTGCACAAAATATTTCCATTTCCTTCCATTCACGGGAAGTTGGTTTTGCGTAAAAGTATTTCATCTGAGTAAATTAAATAATTTTTTACAGGTTCTTAATCCTGTAATCACCAAGTGCATTCTTTCAATACTTTGCTCTTGCCTTCACAGGTGACGGACTTCGAAGAAGATCTGATTTCTTCGGACGTGAGAACACTCCTCTGCACATATCGAGACAACACGTTCAACGCACGTGCAGTGGCCAGAATTTTCCACGGGATTCAGAGTCCCAATTATCCGGCTTCTCTCTGGTTCAAATGTCGCTACTGGAGGAAGCACATGGACAAGGATTTCAATAGGATTATTGCATTAGCGAAACTCGAAATTCTGCGTCTGAAATTGTGAAAAGGAGAACCAGGATACCGCCCTACTCAAATCCAACCGTGGATCGGAATTGGATTTTTTATATCGAGACAATTATTTGTAGTTGACTTAAACCTTGTGTATGGCTGTAGTGTTTTACATTTGTAATCTTTCCGTTATCATTTAACAGTTTTCCCGAGTGTCGATGATTTTTTTGCCCATACTAGGAAATGACTTAAACAGACCAGTATTTTTCGTACTTTCGGACCAAAAATCTGGTCTGTGCTGTTAGTACAGACAAATACAACAAATTATAATTTTAAATTAAAATTGGTTATTTCTTTCTTCCTCTCTTTTTGACAGTTTGAATATTCAACGGGCTGCTACGAGGCACAGATAAATTAGCGAAAGGTATTTGGCAAACACTAAAAGTAGGTGGAAGGAGAAGGGAATCATAAAATTACTCGTTATTTGTACCAAATAATTATGAATGGTTTATTAAATTTTATAATTCGCAACTTTACTGAAACGAGAGATCACTTGATACCGTTTTAATCTAATAATTTACACCTTGCTGGTGAAATTGGTGCTTAACCACACATATTTACAGTCGTATACGCTTGATTGCATTTCGTGTTCTTTAATTTCCGAATTTTAAACTACAATATATTAATACTAATTGATAATATAAATAAGAATAAAATTTATAGGACACGTTGCCTACGTCTCGTAAGCAGGCGTCATAATTTTGCTTATCCCTTCCGTGAGGTTTTTAACAATGGTCTTCACGCAGCAAACATCCTTTTTTGTTTCTGATATTTCTGGTTCCTGTTTCTCCTCCTAAGTGTTCGCTTCTTATGTATTTCACTTATTTTTTCTTTCCACTTTCGGGATCGACAGTGTATGCAAAACTGCGACGAAAGCAAATGTAAAGGGGACCTGTATTCGACGTGGTGATTCTTCTTCCACTTGTTTCTGCAACGTAAAAGAATAGTCAGAAAGCCAAGTTGGGATTTGCCCTATGAATTTGTTCTCCAGTGTCGTACTCACCTCTGATGAGACCACATGTGCATACAGGCCTCCCACAAGAGACACAAAATGGAGGCCCAAGTTGGGAAGATGAGAAGAGTCGGCAGAACGAACACCAAAGGGCTGACGTTCCGTCCGTTCGACAGAAAAATGGTCTTAACTACACCTGATTTAAATTGGTTCTTCTTAACATACCATTCAGGTACGAATCTTCTTCGTCCCTTTGGTTTGAACCCGCAATTTTCCAGTGGTTCTTTCAAATACTTCAGGGGAATCTGAAATGATTTCCTCTTAACTATAATGTCGAAAGTTTCCGGTTCCCCTGTTTCCGCATTTGTGTTGCACCGTTGTATGTTGGAACAGACAATTTTTGTCTTTTTCTCGCCTGTTTCATTATCCAATGAGTCCTCTGAATCTTCCTCCGAATTTTCGGTCATTTTAATTAACTCTGAACAACCGTACGATAACGATTTTTAAAGGCACTGACATGGCGTAACATATTTTATATAATTTCTTGGTTCTTCGAGAAAAACAAATGTATAACCTGTTGATGAGGAAACAAAAGCAAGGTAACAAGAACATGTAATGCGAGAGATTTTGATATTTTTGGAAATAATACGAAATCAGAGTAGATATATCATGCAGGAGTCATCAAGGAGTCGTAACCAACCTTTAGGATGTGATGAAAGACCATGTGATTCGAGGGTTGTTCCGTTTCCTTCAAAATTTTCTGTAATCCAAAAATGTGGAAAAAAATGAATATTTAACTAATTCGGTTCCCCCGATTAATTCAATATGAAAACACCGTCCAAAGAGGAAGAATTGTTTGGTAAAAAACATCATTAACGATTCAATGACTTATGTGTTAACCTATCAGTTTTAAATTTTCATAGAAAGGGAAGACCTAAGTCAATTAAATACAGCGGAATAAAAATTAAATTTTTCGAAAAAAGGAACCCCGCATCTCGAGAAACCTTTCACGTGGAAACGAACAATAAAGTCAATCAATTGGTTTTGACTATTTTGCTTTGGGATTTTATATTTAATTTAGAAGTAAACTAATTAATTGATGGACTACTTGTGGAGTCCATTTTAGTTCGGTTGCGGTGCCCACACCGTAAAAGTCGAATCCATCCTTTTCAATTAATTCTTTTCTCTAGGAGTAAGGTCTCTGTTATTTTTTAAAATGAAAATATAGGGTGATGCCCAGATTGTTGTGACAATAAAAAAATAACCCGCATCAATTGAAACTAAAATTAATAATAGTTAATCGAACACCTGTATGCCTAGAAACATTGACACTGGTAATCTAACCGAAACGGACGAAAAAAAACACGACGTTTTCTCACTGATTCAGTAAAGCAACTGAATTATGTGTTCGTTGTTGCATAATGTCGACAATTCGCATTGTTTTATACTCATTTGACTTTTACCTCAATCGATGAATTAATTACAAGAGTTTCGGTCGAACGGTTGTAGAGTCGTGATTTACGAACTTAAAATCTGGGGGTTTGCTGTGGTGAGTGCCAGTGTGTACTTACCGCAACTGTGCTCCCTGCTGTACCTGAAAGGGTTGTAAATGTTTGTGAATAATTATTATAGTTTAAAAATAATCCTCTCTCTTAATTGTGATGACATACAGCTGTGAGAATATTTCCTTCCAAGAAATCTGTATTTTTGTTTGACAAAATTATAATTTTTTACTTATTTTGAGCACATCAAATTGAATATTGATGGTAATGCAAAACTTTTGTCAGTAATAAATATCTTCCTCTTTTCATTTATTTTTATTTTTTAATACACATTTAATACACATTTAAAGTGACACATAATTAACAAAAATCTATAAATTGGTTAAGTTCGTTGGAATTATTAAAAAAAAATTTGATTGTAGTTAATGCAAAAGGACTTGATATATTTACAATTGCATTGCGGTTACATTTGGCGTATTATTCGTACTCATCTCTCTCTTGATTTTGAATTCTTCCAATACCTGCTCTGTACCTGATTTCCTCCTTCTTGAGCCAAAATGGTAAGTTCTTATAGGGTGATCGCAATGCTCTTCCATAAGGGAAAGGTTTTTTAGGGGGCTCAAATGGATTTGTTTCTTTTAACTTCCTTAATAAGAATCGTTGCCTTATATCTCTGGGATCGCTGTACCTGTCTAAATACCTAAAAAATAAAAATAAAAATTTTTAAAACACCAGTAATTAATAATAAAGTACAAATTGTTTCGTTGCCACAGAATGAACGGTGATCTGAGATGTAATGGAGGAATAATATGAAATTTAAACGATCGCGAGATGTGATGATGCGTGAACCGAGTCTTATGATTGTTGACACAATCAATTTGTATTTGAATAAATTTAATCATTCTGTTAACAATTTAATAATCATTGTAATAATTAAAAAGTTGATGTGCTTAAAATGGATATTTCAAATGCTCCACCGGTTTCGATCACAGCCTTGCGGCAAGCGAATTAACGTTCTTTAGAAGCAGAAGACATTTCATTTTAAACCGTAAATTACACTAAAGCATTTCTTTCAAATCCATGGTGCTTGTTCTTCTTTTACATATTTTTTTAGTGTAGTACAGAAAAATGAGTTCAAAGACTTATTACCTATCTCGTATATTACTAAATACGTTTATTAAACCTCATGTCACTGGAAATTTTATCAATCGCATTGAAAGGCGCTGGGCCGGTCACAGCAAATGGGCGAACATAAAACACACAAAAATGGCAAAGGATGCCATGAAGGCCTCCTTATCGCAGAAACTGACGAAAAAAATTATTTTGGCTGCGAAGGAAGGTGACAATCCAGCACATAATCATAAATTGAAGGGACTCATGGAGGAAGCAAAGAAACTTTGTATACCCAACGCAACCATTGAGAATGCCATAAAAAAGGCAAAGAATTTAACAAGTGAAAAACCCTTCTGGTTAATTTATAAGGGTGATGATCTGATGATGGCTTTTGAAATGATAACTTCAAATCAGTCTCAGGCCATTGCAAAAGTAAATTCTGCATTCAAGAAGAGTAGTTTATTTTTAAAGCATGATAAACATGGTGTAGAATATTATGAAGAACGGGGGTTAATTGTTGCCCAACCACAAGATACTTCAATTGATTATGAAAAAGCAGTGGAAGATGCAATTATGGCTGGTGCAGAAGAGGTGACCGAGATTGAAGAGAAAACATATTTATTTGAATGTCCACCAACATATTTAGATAATGTTACTAAAAAACTAGAGGAAGCAGGTTACAGTATACAGTCTTCTACAACTGAAATTGAATTCCATAAGAATATTACAGTTAATAATGATGTGCAAGAATGTGTAAGTAGCTTTGGTGAAAAACTGTTATCCAAGCATGAGGACATATTAAGAATTGTTGATAATATCAAACAACAGTAATTATTGCACTAGTTTCTGTTAGTATTGAACATGAACAGAGGAAATCATTCTAAAAGTTATAAGCAATAATCTATCAAATAGAAATTTAAGGATTCCACATGTACTAACTTTGGAAGATTTTTTGCAGATATTACCAAAAAAAATTATAAATAAACTCTGCTCAATACAATAAAGAATGTCTTACCCCAGCAGTTTTTTCTAAATTCCAACCCACATAAAGATCAATCCATTACCATCTTTCTTACATTTATAAGAATTTACATATACACTCATAAATAACAAAATATACATGTGCATCTTACATTACTATTGTGATTGCAACTATTCAAGATTTAATAAAATACTTTACAAGAACAAAATTTAAGTCTCTAATTAATCCTGCATTTATATTTGGGTTTTTTGTCTTTTAATGTATTTCACTTAAGTTATATTACACAGAAAGAGGTTGTTTTCTTGATGATGATGATGAAATTCTGTTATTTTTATTATTTCATTAAATTTTCAATTGTAAATGCACATTACTATTGTGTGAAAGATATTTCATCAATCTCATTTCCATTTTCTGTAACATAAATGTATCACTACTTGAAAGGTAAAGTCAAAACAGTTAATTAATAGTACTTACATATTGAAAGACTCTTTTGATGGAAAAGCAGTCTGCTTCCTTAAAGGCTGGGGGTCAAAATCATATTCAAATATAGGTTCTTCCATATTTAAAATTTCATGAAAAATTTTTCTTGCAGTTGGATCCCAGTTACATTGAAAGAATGACAATCCAGCAGGTGTTAATTTATCCTGCCTTTCTCTATAAAATTCTAATGTCTTGAAACTTCTATCCTTTAATTCCAAACTGCAAATTAAAAATTTTAACAATGGTTGTGTAGAAATGATACAAGCAATGAAGCAAACTATAAATGATTTGTTCTTAAAACAAATTACCATGGTACTTTCTTCTTCAATTTTGAATAACTAATTTTTTTTTCTTGCTTGTATAATACAAAAATTAATCTCTGGTACCCAATACCCCTTGGAGGAAATGGTGGCAGATAGTCCCAAATGATTTCACCTTTTTCAATATCTCCACCTGGTATGTTACCTCTAGTAAAAAACAAAATATATAAATTATGTTTCTGAAGCACACAAAATGTTTCTTACAAAATTCTGTATAAACTATACTAAATTTACCATTTATGAAGCATTTGTATTTAAATACTCACACCATCCAATGTATGTATTCCATATCTGGTTCATCAAAATGTGCATCTGGATTTACTAATGTTAAACTCCAAAGTTCATCTGGATTTGATTCAAATTTCACTTGTGGTTGACTAAAAGCTTCTGTTGGTGTCACAATGTTTCCCCAATATACTGGAGCTACTAATTTCTCATCCTTTTGTGGGTAATATATATCCATATTTATTAGTGGCATGAAATATGCCTCTCCAAAGAGGTGCTTAAATATTTGGTAATGTTCAGCCAGCCTATGAATTTGAGCTGGACCTACACCCTTCCACCATTCTTCCTTTATTTTCTGAAGATCTAGGTTCACTAAAAATGAATTGTTAATTAAGAAAAATGGTTTTAAAAAAGTCTTTCACTAATATGTGTTTTCAAAAATCCTACATTGTAAATGCCTTGACTTTTTTTCCAGTTCAGCATTCTTCCTCTGTTCATTTATGTATTTCCTTCTTGTGTTTAGTTCTTTCACAGATGGATTTGGACGGGGAGGGAAACCTATATCTACTTTAAAATGTAATGATTCATCAACTGCATTGAATTCTGAAAAGAAGATAACTTTATTGCTGTATTTATAATTACTAGTAGTAATGTATAATAAGTATTGCTTAACCTAATTTTGTTAAATTTAATGTTGATGTAACAAACCCATACCTGCTAGTTTTTCTTCCAAAGATTTGTTCACCTCTGGAAAAATATACCTTTTATTTCTAATAAAAGACAATATAGGTACATGAATATCTTGTCTCAATAATTTATTCCTTAAACTCAACATTTTCTATCGCATTAGAATTCCGAATATGAACGCTGCCTCCGCGATGGGGCATTTATAAAAATACCCAAGAATAATACTTTACAGAGAGTAACTCCGAAACATTACTGTGAGGACAGCAAGAAATGAGCAGTTTGGAGCATAAAACAATAAATTATTTTTACTATCGAATAATATTTCACTTTTAAGAAACAACTAAACACTTATAATTTAAGGTGGCAATGACGAAAGAGCTAACATGAAAAAATAAAATTGAGAATACTATTTGTTTAAGTAAATTATTGAAGGGAATATCTGGGAGAGATTATTGTCTATCAATTTGAAGCAATGTTATACAGATTTTAATTTAAGAAATTTAAAATTTCAACTTCCAACCGATGGACATGTAATGGTTTTCATTTCAAATGTTGGCCACCCTGAGACCTGACTTAAAATGATGTAGACTTCCATTTACTTGGAACTTGACCTGCCGTCAATTGAGAAGTAACCGCGGAGGTGCGCTCTCCTAAGTGTTCGTGTTAGTTTCTCAAAAGTTGATGTGAAAAATCTTGTCAAATTAATTATTTTTTCCCAGGCTCACCTTTTACATATTCACGTGCAGATTAAAGAAGGAATCAATACGCCAGGATTTAATAAGTAAAAAGGAAGTTAAATAAAATCCTCAAACAGGTATGGGAAAATTGAAATATCAAAGACGGAACGAAAACGGTTTTTAACGATCGATTTTTTACCATTCCAAAGTTACCTGATCTTCGATTTAAAATTCTCATTTATAATGTTTCTAATTCGAATTAATTTTTGACTGCTCCTAGAAACGGTTTATAAATTGTCACCGTTTTTGTTTTATTTTTGTCAGAAAGAAATCGTACTGACAAAAGACGTATCCAATTAGGTGCTCAAATTTTCTTTACATTACGTTGAAAACAATTTTTTCTGCTGGTTTATTACGTCCTTTTGTGATAATGGATTTATGTCGATCTTCAGTTATTTACTTTTTAAAATAAATTACTTACTAATTTTAAAAATAATTTTTAGACTTTAGTGAAAAGAATTTCTCTGAACAAATTTTCTTAGAAAAACATTTTCTTTTCCTTGTCAGTCATTTTCAACATTACAATTTTTGACTTAGATATCAATTAGAGTAACAATTGATGGGACAATATTTTAATCATTGAAAAATAATGTTACTATAATTGGAAAAAGTAAGGAAAGTGCAGTTAACAAGTGCATCTGCAATATTTTGCATTTTACTTCAAATATATAAATGAAAAAAATGGAGTAAAAAATTTTATACTTAATATAGGGACTGACGGTTAAAATTCATTGAAGGATTCAAAGAGAATTGTAAAAGGCATTCAAGACCAAAGTATGTGAAACATATTAAAATATTACTTTATGTGACACTTAGGCAGTTGCAATGGTTTAACAGGAAGAACAAGTTTACTAATTAATTAATTTGAGTATTTTTTTATAATTAGAACCACTTTATTAAAGAAAAGTTGTACATGTTAAATTAAATAAAAATTAATAACATTCACTTCTTACTTTAACAGATGACGAGATAAGCAAACATTAAACAAAAATATGACAGACTTACTCTCATCTCATGGAGAGAGTTTTCACAGTGGAAATCTCCTAGCCCTGGAAAGTTGCAGGAGGTACAGAACAACTGAACCAAATATTCTAAATACTGAATTGAAACACAGTAAAAGTGATGACTTAGTACTGCAAGGCAGTCCTGTTGAGAGTCCTGTGGTGGAAAATCAGCCAAGGCCACTGTCTCCTAATCTTCCCTTTGAAGGAGGGAGATGCATAATGTCAGCAAATAGGCCAAAAAGTACATATTTCAGTGACAGTGAACCAGATGTTAACAATATTAAAGTGCAAAGTGTGCCAGTGAATAGCTCAAAAGTGAATAATTCATCTGTATCATCTCGCCATGTAGGACTGTATGACAATGTTGATCCAGAGGACAGTATCAGGGACATGATATCTGAAAATGACTTCTACAGGTGAGTTCAAATTATTGTAGCCTGTTGCAGTTGTATTTTTGTTATTCTGAATTTTGCTGTACAATAACATTTTTATGCTCCAACATCACCTAAAACCTGGTGCTCTTAATTATTTCCAAATTTTTATTATAGCCCATATAATTATTAAAAAGTATAAAACTTTGCAAAAAAAACAATTTTTAGTTACCATCAAGTGGAATTCTTTTTAGAAGTCTTTGCCACATTGTTTGTGCCACACTTACCTTATGCATTGGCCACATTTCTCAGTTCTCCAGTTAGCATTTGAAGTTTTCAAGGTCACCAAAAATATGCAAATCTTGACCTTAAAGAACTATACGTTCTCCAGGTTTTGTTAGTATTCATTTAGACGAAGGAACGGCATGCAATTGACCACAATAAAATTTGATTTGAATTTCTTTTACTTTTCCTCAGATTTGTCCTCTTTAAAAGTCACTACGATAAGTACTTGAAGCTGTCACTGAAATACGAAGAAGCCAGGAATATAGCTTACTACCTGGAGGAAAAATATCATGAAATCAAGGTGAGTGAGTACAAAAAAACTTAATTGCTGGCCTATTTGACTATTATTTTATATTTTTGGCGGGGAATTTCGAGGCCTTGTCATTTTCAAATGGTTGGACGGTAATTTCGGATTTACCTCGGACGGATTTGCTCCTTACACGGCCTATTTGTAATTTCGTTCAATTAATCACGACGTTTTTCACGTTGAATTTGATTTTTTCATAACTGCGGCTTACACGAATTGAGTTTCGATTGTTGTTTTTGTTTTTCGAACAGCACGGTCCATTTCTTTCAAAGGCGGAGGTTTGAGGATTATAGAAGATACAAAGTCTCTTATGTTTGGTGGATTTTGTAAGACGACTTTGAACCACTTATTGACAGTATGCTAAATATTTCTATCATCTGAGATTTCTCGTTCTTATTACATTCAATGTTGCCCAATTCAATGACGAGCCAAAAATCGTACGAAGTATTTATGTTTTGTACATTCCGTATAAATCTCCCAAATTCGTTATTTCACTTATCGAGCCATGTTATTATTAGACATTGGCAAATGTAAAAATGAATTACATGATAGATTTGAGTTACTTACTTCATTTGCTAGTCGTGGTTTCCAAACCAACACAAATGATAACTTGTGGACATCAATAGATGATGGTAATTTAAAGAATTGGTATTCAGGATAAAATATGTCCATAAGGTGAAATTGTGTCAATAATTGAATATTTGATGTACCACAGGAATTCATTGTTAAATTATTATTTTGACTGTAATCGCGTTGCAACACAAATTTACTTATTTCGCTTTTCCAAACGGACCATTTATATTTATTTTAATGTCTAGTACTTGTTTAGAGAATGGCTGCAATAAAAGTAGGCATGAAATTAGCAACCGAAGAAATTATTAAAACTAACGATGAGCGGCCGACTAAAGTGGAAACGGGACAATTAAATTAATTGCAATCAGAAAGTTGGAATTTGTGTCTTGTTGATTAGTTGTTTAAGGAGCACATGTTAAAACGTTTTATTGTTACGAAAAATGTGAGTCAGATGACTTGTGATTTTTTTACGACCTAACCTAAACTTATTTTTGTGAAACTATAAATTCGGTATAAAACAGGAAAAATAAATGTTTAGGTTTACGATGGATGAGATTGGAGAAAAAAGAAGTAATGCCATATAAAAGAATTACTGCCACGATCATTCAACTTTCCGGTGTTTTTACTTGAGAATTTTCACTGGAATTTGAGAGAGGGAATTGGGAGCACGGTTGTTGTAGCTGTCATAGCTGGTCATAGAAGTCATGGCTGGTGTCTCTGGTTGTCGTGAACAATACAAACGAAAACTCATGATTGTTTGTACCCAACCGCAGGTGAATTCCTACTTGTGTATTGATTGTGTATTGCGAGTGACTCATTTCCGACTGTTAGGTAGTGAATTTAAAATTAGTAAGAAGTCATGTCATCCGTCTACCTCTGAAAGAAAACTGAAAATGATCTGTTGGGCTGTCGTTTAAATAGTGCCTTCATGGTTGGGGAATACATTTTCGATTACAATGTGAAAGAGCTTGTCAACATCATTTTCGAATTTTGTATCTTAGGTACGATGCATTAAGTCGAGAAGTGAAATTAATGACATTATGTAAATGGTAGGTGGGTGTTGGGCGTGTTTTAAAGTTCTAATTATTTAAATCTTGCGATGCAATGAGACCCTAGGCGCTGCAGTCGAAGTAAACTTCTCCTTGGACCCATTGACTTCTTGACATCTGTAGGAGTCCGGTGCCCAGTCAGTGATTTGTTCTTATTATTTACTTCTGGATTAACACTTGACATAAAAGCAATAAAAATTAATTTAAAAGAGGCTATTGGAGGAAGTGGTACTACTCATTCTCGAGTTCGCAATCAGCAGCAGTACTCAACTTGAACTACTACTGAACTCAACAGAACAAAAACTTGTTGAGTCGAATGGAAGGGAAAACTGCAAACGAGCAATTAGGATAGTCGACATATTCAAGCTTACTTCAAGGGAGAAAACTAAAACTTTTTTATGGTGCTCGACATCCGGAATTGCATGCGAACTCTGCGTATTACTTTAATTTCGATTTCGCAGACGGTTTTATTTATGACTTGTAAACTGAGGAAATTGTAAAAACTCACGAGCGACTCTATCAAGACGCTCTTGAAAAGCACGGTTAGATTCTTTGTAGTTCACTAGAAATGCCATAAAGTTGATGTCCGCTTTACTAACAGCACAGGTTGGCATGTCAGAAGTTGCCTGCTTTTTGTGTTAAAGCAAATTGCTCTCTACTTATTGCAGTGTACAATCGGTTTTACTGAATATTTGTGTTGGAAAGGTAATTGATTAGCGAAGATGGCGCTGTATAATGTTTTTCTGTTAAATTTACCGTAAGCCAATAATTTGGGGCAGGGGTTTATCATTTGGTTGATAAAAACTGATTTGTTGATCGACAACAGAGATGTGAATGACCGGGTTCAGTAAAAATGCGACCAAAGCTCAACTAAGTACTTAGATGAGCTCTCACCTTTTGTTTTTACGATGGTAAATGTAATTTCGAAAACTACGTTGAGTAGTTCAGTGACAATGAAAAAGAGAGTTGGGAAAGTTGTACATTCCGTTTGTTCAAAACGTTGTACTTGTAAATTTGGAAGAACAACTTGTTTTCGAATTGATAATGATAAATAAAACCATTAAATTTGTATTTTTAATGTCATTTGTTTTGAAACAAATGATGTGCTTGTCACTGGAAGTTAAGAAGTTGAAAGAAAATGATTCTGGTCGCAACTCTAAACGAGTGTTTGATTTTATGTAACGATTTGACAATAATTCGCAAGTAGGTCACACGTTGTGGTAATCCGAATTCGCATAAAAAGTATGACCGTTAACAAAAATAACCAATTTTTAAATTAATATTTTACGTAAAGAGTTGTATTCCTGCAACATTAATTCGAACTCGTGAGAGTAGCTAGGGAGCAAAAGTCTGGGTGACAATGGTTAAAGCAATTAAGCTCATTATCTTTACTTAAACAGTGATTTTAAACGAAGAGCTATAATAATTGTGTTGCTTCCAAGGCGAAGAATAAAACCTTGTATTGTAGTGAATGTTTCTGGTTAAAAAAGAAAGTTCACTTTGGCAACTTTAGGAACTTTAACAACGGATTCAACCATTATCCATTACATAAGTCATATGTACGTTAAGTTTGTGTAACTAGTAGGGTTCGGTTGATATGACCGTGACACTATTCCTTCAGTAATTTCGTTCCAGGTTCGTTTTTAGGTCCACATAGTAATGGATACTCTGATATCAACGCATTTCCTTCCAGAAAATTGTGCCAAAATCACTGGCAAATGACTTTCACAACTTTGATGATGTAATCTTTTAATCTTGATGAGTCTCACCGTGATTATGAGCGTTTTTGTTTTTTGAGCACGGCACCGAGTCCTCAATTTGGTGTTGTATCATTTGTCCAAAGTTTAGTAAAGAGTTTCATTTAGTTAGATTTTCTTGATGAACAAAAATTTGGTTGACATACTGGTCAGTTACGGCATTTCACGTTTACCCCAATTCAATCTGTCACGAGATATTTAAGAGCCTCTCAATTTATGATGGTGAGAAAGCTATGAGACGATATTTTGGATGTTCAAGTATGGCTCTTAGAGTCAAACCGAAGCGATCAATTAATATCAGTCGCACTTCAATTATGTGTCGTAATTATAAATTATTTAATTCCTTTATCGGTTGATGTTGTTTTGTTTTGTTTGTTCTTGGTAAGCCGTTCACGTGGAATTAGAAAATTGTTTCACTTTACGCCAAGACTGGCTCATCGAGAAGTTGTACGGCTTCGGAGGTTCTTGAACCGATTCTAGACTGTCTTGTTTTGGTTGCCTAAGAATCTTGTATTTGGCAATTAGCAAAATGATAATTGTATTTGGAGTCACGTGATGGTCTCGTTGTCAGCTGTTCAAAGCCCTCATCATCACACCAAAACTTATTTAGGGTACATTGTCACAGAAATTGTTTCTCGATTTTACCAGTAATAATCCACTGAAATTGCAAAATTCTTTTTTAAAAAAAAGCAATGCTTTTCCCGAGTGATTGATGTTTGACAGGGAAATTTGTGTTTTTGAAACCTACCAATGAGGGAATGTAGATTTCGTCTATCACGCAAACCAACCGAACTTTGAACAATATTTCGTAGCAATCGAATCGATTAAACTGTAATTCTCAAGGGTAATGCGATGACGGTATTTGTGCTCTTTCGTGAGAGAATTGAATCGAAAGAGAAATAGTGGTATCTGTTGCCAGCAAATCGTTAGAATTACGGGTAGTTTTATTTCAATTTGTTGTTTACTGCATATAGTATATCAACTAGTTAAGTTGAAACTGAGATTAATACCCCACTTCAGGAAGACGGTTTCCGATGGAATTCAAAAAACTATTAAGTGCAGAAATTTAAGTACTTGAACTTGTTTTGGATATAGGTTTATAGTAGGGATACAATAAGAAGTAGTACTCTTGTATTTCATTTCAAAAAAAGGAATGTTTTCCTACACCCAATGAATTTGCAAAAGTAGTTTGCTTAATTGGCAAAAAAATGTTTTTTTCATTCATGGTTTCAATTAATTCCCGGGTGTACTGTTTCATTACAAGTTTAAAAGTTTCAATTTGAATGCACTTGCAGACACTGACGAAATAAGTCGTGTTGTTTATAGGCATGCAATGTCAATCACAAGGAAAGATCGAGGTATCTTCAGGCAGAGCAAGAAGTACGTTTTGAATTACGATTTACAGAGTTATGAGTGACAATTTATACAAGGTGTATGTACACGTTTTATTGTCACGCTCTCTATGTTCCACCATTCTCTGGTTTTTACACTGAAAATGAATGAAACTTTTTCTTGAAATATTCTACCATTTAAACAAAAATATATTTCGGCAATATTTTTCCATTTGGAATCCCATTGGAGACCTGTAGAACTAGTGGTTGATTAGAGGTCTCAAATTTCAAAATATTCAATATTGTGAAATTAATTTGTATTATTTGACAGGTTTTGACAGATTTTTGAAATGTAGATCTTTTCAAGCGAATACATCGCCTGTATAAATGAAGTTTTCAGAAAAGTTGTTTTACTTAGTACAATCAAAATGCCAGAATATTTCGCGCCACAAATTTATTTCACTCTCTCCCTCTTTGAAGTTTATTATTGTATGCAAACGTTAGTAATTTCATGCTTTTAATCTATGACAGGTACATTATTTGTTTTAAAACAATTGAATTTTGCTAACGGGGGACCTTGCTCAAGCCTGTTCCCTCACATATTCATAATACAATAATAAGGATTGACCCCGAGCCACATACTTACGTGGCTCGTCATGTCCATGAGGAAATTATTTTTCTTCCTAATTCCGGTCAGGGTTTGTTGCACAGCATATACAAAATTAAGAGGTTGTTCGCGGTGTATGAGCTTTCAAAGATAATGTGTGTCATCCTTCATGTGCAGTTGGTGATTGGAAAGTACAAGTTACTTTTATCTAAATTGTAAAGTTGATAAGAAATGATCTCCTCTGAATCCTGAGGTGAAGTGCAGTAATATTTCAGTTGCAATGTACGCAAATATCCGAAGAGGTGTAAATGTATAAGGAAATGAATGACCTTGGCGTGACCGAGAGATGAAGTTAAGGCAAGTACCACGAAAAAGAAATACGCGTACCTGCGAGATGAGAGGTGTTAGTACCTCAAGTACCGGCCGGATTGAGATTGCATTCATTCGTTTATGTCGGGTTACATTGGGTTTGGGAGGTTTGCAGTCACCACTCTTAACGACCAGTTTTAAAATAATCATCTGAAGACGTTGATTATGTTTGCGGAAAAGGTGGATGTCTTACTGCCACGTTGAAAAATTCAAACATTTAAAGAATTATTATAAGAGTCATGAGAGAAGAGTTTGCTTTTGTTGTTGGCTGCAAAATATAAAGTCTGGAGAAAAGAATTGATAAAAGTTAATCGTTAACAGTTCATTGATGGAACCGTTTTGCAGAGATGCTCTCTAAACTTGTCGCTTGAATTTAGTGAAAGTACAATGCAACCTAATTTTTGTTGGACTGATATCCCTCTATTAATTTAAATGGGCGTTATCTTTGCAGAATTTAGTAATAACCATCTTCATGTTCGTCTAAACGCTCTCGAAAAGCTTGGGGTCGTGGTTACAAACGATGTCTGTTTTCCTTATCATTATAGGATATTACCCTTAACTATAGGAGTGGAAGTCTTTCTTTGCTGTTCCGGAATGAACCCATCCTAGACTATGCCATTCAGAATCCATTGCTGTGACCTTTACGACGTAATTGCGCTGGTCATCCTAATTATATGGATCATCATTTTTCCACAGTTTATAAATTTCTTAAAATTTTGCAAAAGTCTTCAGGCAATGGTAAATGGTTTCGCCAACTAGACCTGCGGCAGAAACCGTTTACATTTTTCAATAATTAATAGCTATTGGCTTTTTCAATCCTGCTTTATCTAACTAAAGCGAGTAATGGCATCTACACTCTTCGAGCTTGCCTGGTGGCACCTATGGTTTTCTGATTGAAAGTTGCGTTGCAGTGTTCAACTGTGTCTGTTGCACGAAATTCTCTCTCGAACTATAAATCTGTTGGTATAAGATGTTGTATAACGTTTAAAATCTTTCAAAAGGACAAATCAGATAATTACACCTGCTTTACAGTTCAATAACGGCTGTTCAGGTAGTAGTATTTTTTTTTGTTCGATACGAAAATGTCGTGTACGAAAAACTCCTCAGCCTAAAATTGTGGGTTGTTGAATTCATGCGAAGATAATTTACATTCCTAAATGTCACATAGAACGAGTTGTTGCATAATGTAAGTACAATTTGCAAAAGCATCAATGACTTTTTTAACGTAAGCTAATGTCAAAGGAGCCGTTTGCGGAACGGGTACCCGTGTAAGCTGTCTACGAAGTCTTCGTGCAGATAGCAACCCTGCGAAGTGAAGTGAGCGTTCAAATAAACTATGCCAACACACGTCTGGATGTTCACTAATTGTTTGAATAAAACAATCAAAATTACTTTGCTCTTTCGTAATAATTTGTTTTCAATTGTATCAGATCCAAAGGCTTTCTTTCGTAATACACGTTTAGGTTGTCAAACAGAATGCTCGAGCATTCGAATGAATACTTCTGTCAGAGTTTCTGCTCAGAGTGCCGCGTGGTAAAACCACGCACTCGAAAGAGAAACAGTACGACGGCCGCTAGGTTGAAGCCACTAAATGCTCTGATTCGTAAATTAAAATTGATAATTACGTCAAAACCGTTAATAATAAACTTTTTTTGTATTTTGCTGAAAAGCGGGGAGAGATTTTTCATCCGAAACGAAGTTGATGAGGAACTATAGGTCATTGGTCCAAGGGGAGTCGACACTGTGGTAAATCAAATTTTATTTTGATTTTGAGCTAAGCGATTGTCTTTCAAGTGTCAATTTGGTGTATTCTGGAAATCAAAACATGACTGAATGAATAAATAACCTGTAATACAAGCGGGTATCATTCCTCAATGTAGTAACAACAGTGACTTGATGCTTATATGTAGGAGGACGGTATCCGTACTCAATTGTGACGCTACCGATAACTTTAATATGTACAATTACTTCCTCCAGTTTTAATTGTTCCTTAGTTTGAGTTCATAATGTACAGCTTAGTATTCGTAATTTATGAGTGTATACCTCTTGTGTTCATGCCATTACAGAAGTTCTTTTTAAATACTCCGCTCGACTGGAAAACCAGTCCTACCTGGTGAATTGGTGAACATTATTTGCTTACGGTCTCTACGCTTAGAGTGGTGTCTATTATTGCTTTAAAGTTTCAAGGTTCTTCTTTATTTCTGAAATTGTTTTTTTTACTTCAAAGTTGGTCTTATTTAACTGCACGAATTGTTTACGAAGCTAAAGACGACGCGATTGAAGTTAAGTTTTTATATTTTCTTTTTTACTTTAGGTGCACCATGTGGCATGCAGTGCCCTGTATGTGTCCAGATTAAGTTATGTTTCAGAAACCACATACTTGCTAAGTTATTAGGTTTACCGTAAAATACTGTTTTAAAAACAAAGGCACTGGTACCGAAAACAAGAAATGATTCTCCTTATTTCGTATTTCATACTCGAATAAAAGTAGAGAGAGAGAGAGACGATAGCATATTACAAACTATTTTTACACTTGGTTGATTTCACGGTTCCTGCATCTCTGTGGCCAGAGGCATATGTTTCAGTATCTTTTTCTGTGATGGGTTGCTGTCTTAAATGTCTAGTTTTGCTTGTGCTAATTTGCCTTGTGGTTTGCTTGATAGTTACTGCATTTGATGACGGGGTCATCGTTCGTGTCCTGCAAAATGCGAGAATATCGTGGTTTTCTCACTGCTGTACTGAACTCAGTGGCAGACCACCTTTGGAAATGGATCTGTGCACATTGGTTTATACACCTCAGTTAGCCAGTCAGTCGGATAGATCACCATTAAGAGTTTCTGTTTCGTTTTCCATTTGGAATTTTAATTTCATGACAAATACCCTTTAATGTTTCTTTGGTATTTAATAACAAACCGGACTTTACCACTGAATAATTTGTACATCAAAATCATATTTTAAGGATATACGAAAACCAATCACGATTTACGAAAACTGTAAACTCTTACAGGAATTATTGTCTTACAATCTGTCTTGGCACAGCACGAGTTTATAGGTTGCTTCGTCCGACTTTCCCTGCACATTTTACGATATCATGCGGTTGATTTATGTTTGTCGTAAGTTGTTGGAAGGTCTCAAAATCAGCGTTTTTTCTAGTCAAAGACATTTCTACAATTAAATGCTTGATATTCAAACCTATAATGTATTAGGAGGAGAAAAAAAATTTAGGAAGGAAAGGGATTTGTAAAAAATATATGTCATTATTGTGATATTTATCAGATTATTTAAATGCTGGGAAGTAATACAACTTTATTATGAATATATAATAAATGCACGTAAAATATTACGAATGCATTTTAATAAAAATAGCAGTGCTACATCAAAGGTCGAAGGTGGATTTTCAGGACTGGATCCTGTTGTAAAATTGTTTCGGATTCAGAAGGTAGTTTGTCGAGGCTCGTAACTCCATGTTGTTCTGGTAAATTCATATTTAATGCCCATGTCGGATTTATAAATTTAGCTTCTTCAGTTTTTTAGTGTACCATTAATTTTCTCGTGTTACTTGTGTCTTGCGGTTCTGGTTCATGTGGTTGTCTATTAGTTTAAGAAAGACGTAGACTCTCTTCTTCTTCCTGCAAATCATTTTTTTCTAAGCCCGAAGAAAACGATCTATTTACTTTTTCAATTTATTTTGATTCAGAGTTGAAAACAACGTTTTGTTTTATGAAAGTAGAATAATATCGTCAGGGCCTTTGTTAATCCATAATGATTGCCTGGTTACGACCTTTTCAATTACAGTTTCACAATTTGAAAAGTATTCGTTGTGAAGTAATAGACAATACGAGTCCAACATTATTGGAATTATAATTTTTTTTGTGGAAAAGTAGTTGTATTTCGTGGCGGACTACACACACATACACTTGAAGAAATCGGCCTATTGCGGGCCATTTTTGGTTCGCGTGCAAACAGGTTTTTGGACAGTTAGTACACAAAATAATTGTGTGAGGAAGTAATGATACGAAAATAATACTCGAAAATGGTGAGATTTGGCGTGCAACGCAAGCCGGACCTAGGAAGAAACAGGAGAAAACCAAAACAATTTGGTCGGGTACATTGAAAAGGAAACATAAGAGTAAAGAGCAGATGACCGCACAACAAGGAGAAATTAAATTTACGTAATAAAATTCAAGGAATACAGAGTTTTAAGTAAAGAATAGAGTCGTAACCGCAAGGCAAGTACCGATGTAGTGACAGATAAAAACGGATAGGGACTCCTAAAAATTTTTGTTAATGCAATATTCAAGTTCCATGACTTGGAGATTGATCCAAAGATGAAATCCTTAAGAATTCTATAAGATCACGTTTGAACGGCGAGGCCGCTTTCAATTTACTAGGGAAGGCAGTTACAGATTTGTGTTTAATTGGCTTCGGAGGACACGGTGCATGTGACTTGAAACGTCGATGGCAAGGTAACAACTCTGTCGGAATTCTTGAAATTGTTCTCAATAGCAGTAGATGGAAACGTATGCTGAAAAAAAAGATCAAGTATTAATAAGAATAATAACAATGTCGCCGTGAAATCCGGTTTTTGTAAATTCTAGACCATAAATCAGGATAGCAACGTTTAGTTAGAGCGGAAAGAAGGATAACCAGAGTTAGGAGAATGTGCTCAACGTCCTCGGGTGTCTTTCACTCTTGCGAAGTTCCATTGCTAGTTGGGTGGTAACCCCCAAAACAGATAGTTCAAAAGAGACAAGAAGACGAAGACGTGTTGCAAGAGCGGAAGTCATTCTTCCAAAAATAATTTTGGTTATTGTTTACAAGTCATCGGTTAGCACAATCACCATCATAGAATGGGGAGGAATATTCTGTAAATTGAATGAACTTCAATTGACCGTACCATTCAAAACCATACACAAAATTCTACAATTTGTAAAGTGACAAATGTTTAGTTAATTTTTTTCAATGGGCGATCGCTCCCGATCAATTAGTGTTCGGATTGAATTATTTGTTGTTGATTGGTGTGATTTTTCTGAAGACACGTGTCCAAATTCGTATTATTATCACCAGTTCTTGATATCGATTTCGTATATACTGACCCGTTATTCACTCATGCGTACCAAAAAACAGACAGGCTGTTTTCCTTTCACAGCTGGAAAAATATTGGAATACATTCGATCCATTCATATACCTTCTACTGGAGGTGTCAACACCCCGGTGCACTTGACACGTGTGTGGTATTTATTTGGTATGGTAGTAAACAATGAAAGGAAGTCTGTGGAGATTTTTACCATTTCTTGGTTGTGGATTGAGTTGGCATTATCAACATGCTCACACACTGCCGTATCGAATTTACATCGGTGGAATTTTTAATTCTTTACTCGATTTACGGGCAAAATGGGGAATCTCGTTCAATAAATTAAAAGTTTGCCTCGAGTTATTGCACAAGTCCCGCACTGACGTAAACAGTGAACGACCTTGCTGGTTATGTGTTTCTGGTCGGTAGGGAACTTACAAGTACACCAAGTACTAAATGTAAATGTGAACTTACGGGTACTTGCTTGTGAGGAAAGGAAGATTCAAAACATAGAAAATGCAATTGGGTAAACAAGAGGGATTAAAATTTTTATTACGGCTGGCAAAGAAAAAGATTAGCAAATGTGTAATGATTCAGCTTCGACTTTATTCGGCCCTATTTCAACACTGGGCTTCCAATATCCAGTTGCGTGTTTGGACTGTTATAACCGATACCTACGTCGAGTGACCCAGGTTTGAGGTATGTTGTTGCACATGTGTATTTCACCTGAAAGACGTTACACACAACGCTATTGGGAACTTCCAACCGGCTTTGTTGGTTTCGTTGCGCAGTAACCATCCAAATATTTTTCGATATTTAGAAACGGTTTTAAGTTTTTTTCGTAGTTACATAAGTATCGTGTACTACCATGGGTCGGATGAGTTGAACAGGTTTCTGTTGAATTCTTTAGGACACAACATTCCATTGCGGAAACATTTTAATAGGAATATTAGAGTACAATTCAACATGTGAGGAGGTTGTACAAATACATTTTACCGCAATACGAATGAATTATTAATTAGTTTTTCATGCGGTACCCAGGCTACATGTATCGTAGCGCCGTAGGAAACAAATGTTTTATAAATTGCTTTCCACATTACCTTTCTTTTCGGTTAATAATAATTTTTGGGTGGGGAAACAAATCGTATGAGTTTTCGAACGGAGAGAAAGCGAGATCTCTGGATATCAAATGGGAAAGGATGGATGATAGAATCTCTCGAGAGATCTTCTGTCGATCTTAAAAGCACCGGAAGCAGTTCGTTTCAAATAGTTCAGTTTTAATAAAGCGTCATGAGCCTTATATAAGAGTAAGGCCCTAAGATTTCTCGACTCAGGTTCCATTAATCTTGAATGATTTATGATTTGGTCCGGTGGTTTCAATAGTTCTTAGGTCGACCTTGGACCATAGTTTTTCGGGGTCGTCCAAGCGGGGATGATATGTCCTTGGACTTAATTTCCATCCGCTCAGGATTGTACGCATTCTGGCTCTACAATACCTATAATGTATATGTGTACCTCGAAGTAGGTCTTGGTACCTTGAGGAGGTACCTATGTGACCATACTACATCCTTGCCTGAAATTTATTTATCAATAAGGAATTCATCTTGTATACTAAGCACTGACAAATTCCGTGGAATCCGAGCGCACTGTTCGAAACCGAAATGTTCTGGTGACAATTATAAACGTGGAACAAGCGGAAGTTATTTGTATTTTTACAACATGCTTCCACAAGAAAGTGGAGCTTCCTTCTTTAAATATAGAGCCAGTGCTTAGACACAAGAAGCTTTTTGTTAGCTGTTCAATTAGTCCCGTTCCTGCTGTCGTAATGCTCCGTACAACTGGGTCTCGGATTTGAATATTCTAATTTGCCTTAGATTTGAATTTGAGTACCAGCGATTGTCACATCCTTTTATGATCTGATTTTTTGTTCCTTTTGAAAGTAATAGATTCCTGCGGCCAATTATTAGCATATGAAAGTATCATATTCCCATGTTATGGAAACCACATTAAATATGTTAAATATCTGTATTCGATGGGTATAGGTGTGCATATGACATTTTGGTAAATGCTTTTACCATTAACATTTAATAATTATGTACAAACGGTAACCGGAATCCGGTTTCCTGCATCCTGTGGCAAACATTGCCAGAGACCACTGAAATTATAATTTTTGTACGATTTAAGTGACACCTTATGGTACACAGTTTGACAGTGTGAATGTATTTTATTGGTTCACTTGCCATTAAAATAGCTTTCTTGATAGGGACCGTTAAAGTATTGTCCGTTCAAATAAATAGAAACTACTAGCAACTCTTGTACATTCCTGGCAATTTCTATGTGTCCAGCCAATCACATCACATCTACTTAGAATTGGGCATTTGATGGAGGCATAAAACTTAAAGATACTCTGAAGGTCAAAGTTAGAAGTCTACCTCTCAAATGTTCATTTATTATTCAGCCGGACTTCTCATTTGGTGTTACCTGCCGAGTACCTTACCGGATATACAAATCTAATCTTTTTGTTTACTTTAAACTCGTGAGTTTTTAAGAAATTAAATACTTCCTCTGAAAATTTAACTTTTCCACCTTTCCACTCTCTTAATTAGAACATTTTGACACTCCTTATTGATAATTCGATAATTTGATGGTTCTTCTTCTGAGCGGATTAATGTACACTTTCGCTATGGTCCCTTCTGATAATTTGCCAAAATTACAGAAGCAATGGTAACACTGTTATTCGAGTAGAGTTCTGATTATATCATTTCTTTTGCTTGTTAATTACCTTCTGCATATGATAGCGAACAGTGAAATCTGAATTATCCGTTTCAGGAAGGGAAAACTTTCTTTTGAATTCTACTTTTTTTGAAATAATGGACCGACACATCGTTGTATGTGTACTTAATTTACTCTAATAAAGGTCTTCAGTTTCGAATTTCTGTCATTGTGGTCACCACCAGCTTCATAAGGTCGTCCGGGTTACAAATTATCGAATCACTTTTGCTGGAATTGTAACTATTTATTCGGCGACGTGATTGTTTGTCACCTAAGTTGTCAGCTTTGCTCTTTTGAAAGAGACGGAGAATTCATGGTTGGCCCAAAGGTAATTGCATGAAAAACAGTTCCTATTAATAGGAATTTCTTGTAGAGTAGGTTAGTGAAGTAGATAACCAGATGAAACGGCTTTGTTCCTTTCTTTTCTGAAGTGAAAAGGATGAAATATTCGAGGCTTGCCACATCCTGGAAAAGCATCCTAGCAAGCAAATCTGGCTGTGAAATATGGTGAGGCGTGGTGTCATATCTACTGTTGAAGATACCGATGAGATGTGAACGGCATTCTTAATGTCGTGTTGTAATGTTTATTTTTCGCTTCGTTTGACTGCTTTTGTTAGTTTTAGCTGGCAACTGTGCGAAAGGGAATAATGTTTTCTTTATCGATGAACCGGCAAAATATCTCAATCTGTGTTCGGATTGAAAATTAATGATTTGATTATAAGAAAAATGCATCCGTCTGAATGAACCACCAAAGTGCGCCAGACCGACCTTGGTTTGTTCCATTTTAAGCAGTTCCTCTACCCACAAGAAATATTTGACTGCAACAGGTGTACATGAATTCCTCATGCTCTTAGTGAGGTCGATAATCTCAATTTTAATTTGCAATATTCTACGTTTGAAGTTTCTATGCATGTAGCGACTGCGTTTTTAAACAATGATTTAACTATATTCGGGTAATGGAATTTTTTCATGAGACTTAACCGACGACTTTCTGAATACTAGTTTTAATGTGATTCATTTTGTTGATGACAAAGGACAGTTGAGTGGTCACTTGTTAGTTGAGGTGAGGTGTCCTTAATTTTTCGTTTTACGCTTCTATACTTTGTTTTACATGAAGTATCCATCGAATCGAGAAGCAGCAACAGTCTGTTTAAGTCTACGATCAGGCTATTGTTACACATAACCACGTGAATATTTTAGCTTTTGGTTGCCTGAGTTGGTTCAATGCGATCGTTTCAGGAAATGATATTTCCCCGGAATATAAAAATGCCAAAGAGCAATTCAATTGCACCGAGTACCTCCTTCATTGCTGTACGGTTCTGAAACAATTTTGCCTGGTCATTTCGCCTCATTTGTACACTTGCTGCCTGCTTTGTTCACAGGCTCAATTCGTTGGCAGGAAGGGACTTCATCGGTCCCATCATGACCGTTCACTGTGAGGTTTGTCTATCCTCGACTGGGCGTTGCTGTGCCACATGACCAGCTCCGTTCCACTTAAAGTTTGTTACTCTTTCCACGAAATTCATTCGGAGCCAGAGTTTTTATACTCTTTAAAGATTCAAAGTTAATAGTTTTCGTAATATTGAAATTCTTCCCGCGCTCCGATTCATCCAGTAAATTGTGCTCATCGGTCCCAGCACATAAAGTCAAAAGTCCCGGTATCCAGGGTGAGTGCCCTTTTCGGTGAAATGGGGTCTCTGTCGAAACCGGAAGTAATCTCTAATGACGTATTTCTTTTCTTTTAAAGTTCTGGAATCGGAGAGATCGATACAAGTTCAATTGAAAATTCTGGGTTTTTTGTAATTCAACTTGCCGTAGCAAAGAAAATAAATTTTGCGTAACCCAAGCGATTCTCTTCAATTAATTATTAAGTAGTTTAATTGCGAGGTTGCTTTGGTTCAAAAGGTAGTTTAAAATTACGTGTTTTAATGAATTTTGTAGGATTTGAACGCGGAAGTTTTCAAACCGTACGTGGTTCTGTGTACACACTAAAAATTTCACTCAACTCCAACACGTTCAAATTGGAATTGATTTAACCGTGTAAAACTTCTTGACCGTAGGAGACTTTCCGTTTTCATTACTTCTGTGACATTATAGAAGTAGGGAATCCAACAGTCGCGATCTTTTCGCTTTGTATGAAACTTTAGTTTTTTATGTAACAAATGGGCACAAAAGTTTCATAAAGTCGTCATTCTGAACATTTGTATGGTTCCCATGGAACAGGAAAGATTGATGGCACTTTGCAGTATTTCTACAGTGTACGAATTTAATTTTCACAATAGAACGGAACTGTTTGAAGGATTCCAAAACTTCTATTTGGAAACATGAAATTTGTGTCAGTCGTTCTTAAATGTTTGAATTATGCATTCAGGTGTCACGGATTGGGTATTCGGATGAGATCATTTCTAATGTAGAAATTTGGGCCTGGTAATTCTCAGGTGTTTCTTACCGAAACCAACTCGATAGTGACTCCATCATTCTTTAGAGGTTGTAAGGTAATTCGGATGCCATGTTGAGTACGTCACCGTAACATTAGAACTATTTGTTGGGTTTGTATCATGGTTCATGATGCAAATGTGGTAGTTAGGATGTAATTTGATGTATTCCGTTTTTCGTTCACAGGAGATAAAAGCATTTATTTTTGTCACTTTTGGCTTCCCCTGTTTTCTCATTAATGTGAATTTGCCCTTGGGGTGAACAGATAGGGAATGGCGATCCCAGTCGTTCACCAAATGTTCCTCAGAAAGTTTATCACTCTTAAGTTGGTGACTTTGCGTGACTGCCTTTATGGAAATGGGGATTCAACCCTAGGCGAGGGAAAGACAAATGCAGGATGGTCAGACAAATATAATGTACGATTTCACAGCCTGTAAAAACCATGGAGAATCCAAGAGAAGTTATATTGTGAATTAAACCAAAGTTTACTTCCTTTGAGGTAAGAGTCTCATGAATTGAGATCTACTGAATCTTATTGAGTGATTTCATTTCGTTTCCTTCTCTTACAATGTTTTTTGCGAAGTGCAAGGATTTACTTACCCTTCCGGGGCCACAGTAGGTTCTCATTAACCGACAGTCATTGCGACTCTGATGCAATAGCACTGTTTGTATGACTCTGTCTTATTGCCAAACGGTTTGCTACTGTATAAGCAGTGTGATTGGCCGAAGCAAAATAGACTTTTGAAATACCTCCGGTAATAATAGATCTGTGAAAACGTTTCGCACTCACCTAGATCAGGTAAGGTTTTCGCCTCCGAAGTCAGGTTTTGTTTCGAATTGAATTTTTATGGTTGGTCAAGGGTTCGTATCAAGCGTATCAAAGTAGTGAGGCAGTGTTTTTCAATACATCATCCTTGACTTAGAATCCTAGTTTCGGGTAATTTTCTATGTTTGATACCAGAAATACTAGCGTCGTTCAATCGGTGAACCACTTTCTTCTTGAACGGTCGAGATTTGAATAGGTAATTTCCTAAGGTAAACGGTAATTTAATTCCGCGGCGTCCGTTATTTTAGCAAAAGCAGAATAATTTGGCGGCCGTAGCGAACTGAGCTTTGTTCTCGGGTTTGAAACTCGTAAGCTCCGAAAGGACAATTATCGCTGACCGAAAATGTGCTGCTAATAATCATAAGATTATTTAATTAATTATCATTTAATTTCAGTCACGCGTTCGCCCATGTCTAATGATAGAAGTAAATAATCGCATTGAAACAATGACGTCTATGTCGTGACCATCCGCGTTGTTATGTCTGATTCAATGAGTACATGCTGGCCAGGTATCCGTTTTTCAACAACCACGGTATTTTCTGGGTTCTTTTTTGGGTAGTAATGGTGGCGTTCCACCCAAGTCATTGCATTAGACCGAAGAAATTCACCCACGCTGTAAAGCACTGGAGGAAATCAATTCGGAAATGTCACTTCTTAAAACACCTCCGTTCTTCCTCGAACGGGGCTCTCCAATTTTTTTTAAAAACTTTCTTTTGGAACGTGCCTGAAGAAGGAAACCGGACCCCGAATGTAGGTAAAGAAAAATTGTTTAAAGCTTCTCCTTGGCAGTGAGTTGATGCAGAGAGTTATGTAGGCTGTATACGAGATTAGAATGAATGAAATATGGTTAACACAAAGGGTAAAAGTTGAATTTTTTTCTCATTATGATGTAGAAGAATAGCACGAGCCGCTGTTTGATGAAATAAAGAGAATGGATTTTTATTGAAGTTGATATTATTGATAGAAGGAAAGGATGAAGAAGAATCAGACAAAGAGAGTAAATAATTGGGTAATATTAGGTTGGTGAAGATGTGAAGAAAGGAAAAGTGTGGAAGAATTCATACGAAGTGTGATGGTTACGAGTATCTGCTCCTTCGGCATGTACCAACATTTCACACAATCACTGACGCCGATCACGACAATGAAATCTCCATCTGAGAGATATCGACAAGTCGTCCTAAGAATTTGTTAGACTAATATTAATGGACAATTAATTAAAACGCTAATTTACAGAAAGGTAAAAGTTGCCGCCGTGGGACGAGGAGTACCTGGATTTTAGTCGGCAAAATCGACAGGGAAAATTTCAATCAGAAGAAGATGAGGGAGACGGGTGAAAGGCGGCGAGTTGTAATTATCGTCAATTTATCAACTTGTTGCGATCGGTTGGTACCAAGCGAGTGTCTTGCGGTACCCACTTTGGCTGAGTTGTAAGAAAACAAAACTTGGGAGAGGTGAGAAAGGAAAAGAGAGAGGGAAGCTACTTTTGCACGTCGTGTGATTTTTCAAGCGAAATATAGTGACGTTGATTTTTAGCAAAATAAACTAACGACCAAGGGTGAAATTATTCGTTAACAAAGTGGAACGAATCATTTGGTCACGAAAACAATTGCACCCGAGACATAAGTCGATGCTTGTTGTTCATGCACCGCCAGGTAGACACGGAGTCTCATCGTAGGGGTTTTCCATTACTTCTGAACATACGGAAACAAAGTACGCGAATAAGTATTTAGCTCTCTTTCAGAGTGCTGCCGCTACCTTGAGGGGAAACCAAAGTACAGCCATGTAGTCAACTTGGGTCTTTCCAGTCAATCTACCGAAGACATTTATTGAATGACCTCGAGTTGTGTGGCCTACATAAGATAAGATCACTCAATTAAAAGCCATTTGATTTTAAGTCTGTATGTTCAATATTTTGAGGTTCAATTGATAAGATTACTCACGTAATGGGTAGTTACCCCGAATGAATAACAACAGAAAAGCCTCGTAACTGTCAACCACTAAAGGTTTCGTTTTTAAATTTACCATAAGAAATAATGACGTGTTTAACCAGCTACATCGTTCATTGTGTTTCGATGGTTGCTTATTATTTATTAGATAAATGAAAGGTCGATTTATTTCCTGTGATATCTCCTTACATGCTTAGTTAAATTACGAAGGACTTTGCTAACTTCCATTTAACTGAAGTCAAATTTTCAAACTTGAACGTAATTTTTTTTACAAAACATGAGGAAATTGGTGTATGGTGGAATTATTATTTAATCAGCTGTACATATAACTGAGGTGAAATGTGATGGTTTGTACTGCTAACACGATATTTTTTCTCATGGGTACCCGAGTATTGTAATTGAATGCTTTGTTCTTCCAGATTGTCTGTAATTAAATAATAAGTTAAATAGTAATTCATCGGGTAGAATTTTCAGCACAGAATAATATCACGTTTTTTACATTTTAATTTTATGTCGAATTCAGTTACGCAATATTATTATAATAAAATGCAATATTAATGTACCTGATGTATAGGAAATGATATTTCATCTTAAAAACTTATAAAATACTTTTATAAAATATAAAATACTTTTAGCATAAACTGTAAATCGGATATATTCTTGCGATTAAATCCAATTAGTGCGAAGTTGTAGACCAGGGTACATTCTTTATTATTTGAAAAGTACAGCGCACAGATAATATAAGTTGCTCGGTATTACAACGAGATTTCTCTCGTTCGTCAATAATGTGCTCAAGGAGAATGATAACACGAATTAGTATTATTTGATCATACAAACATTCGCATATTAAACTTTTAATAAGAGACCGGCGTTTCCTGTTATACTTAGACATAATTTCATTGTTCTCGTGACAGGGTGTGAATTGTGTCAAGAAACAATGGGAAATTAAAATTAAGTTGCCGGGCAAAAGTTATGATCTTTTCTTTGTATTTTTTTGTTTCCATAATTTTACCTTTTATTGAAGTAGTCGACTATTTGTTATTGATACACTTTGAAAAGGATAACTTAATTTTACGGAAAGAAATAGTTTTCACGGGTACATCTCGGAACAGTTTTTGTAATTTATTAAGTGATGATCGTTTTTCTTTGGATGTACCTTTCAGTGTCCCCATGTAATTGTTATATATAGTTTAACGTAGTTTTCCGAAACTTCGGTTCGCTTAAATGTTGCACTATCTTCCCATTCACTCGCGTATCTCAGCCGAAACAAATAATAGCTCGTTCGAGGTTGTTCATGCTCTGACTTCCTGCGTGGAAGAGTATGCTTTGGTAATTAGCAATCTATTGCTCTGCTAGTATTCAGTGAACGCCTAAAAAGCTTATTGGTGGTCATAAACTGCGGTGGTTAAACTTTACGTTACGACCGGTCACTTTAAATTCTTAAACTAAATTAAATGGTAAATATTTGTATACTCACAGTAACATGAAAATGAAATAGTTTGAAAAACAAACGAGACAGCCTTTTCTGGAGAACTGTCAAATCACACGTGAACAATCGTATCGAATTCAGGTGTTGAATTTGAATGAGTAAAGTAGTTTTTAGGCGAAGTAAAGAATGCATTAATTCGAATACCCGTTGTTCATTGTGTATTTTACACTTCTCATCATAGCAAACTCAATTTTTACAGAACTAGAGAGAGAGAGAGAGAGAGAGAGAAATTTAATGTAATGAGGTTTATATTTGTACATTTAGGACAAAATTTTTGGATGTTACTTAACGTTGCCCTGTAGCAATGTCTTGTTTTATTTCGACAAAATAATATATTTGACTTTTTATTGCTTTCGTAGAGCTGTAAGCTCCCATTCAGAGGAAGAAGTCATATTTTTGGCTATCTCAATAATAATAAAGCAGTCGTATTCCGTAAATGTGCATCAATACGAGGAGAGTGTTAGTTGAATTATCCAAAATAGAAATTACAATCGGTTAACGATGATCTGAGTTTTGTCGGAGTCCGTTTTCATTGCGTTCGAGTAGCATATGTTCGTAGCATTTTACGTTCATTGTTATGGATCCTTTGTCAGTTCATTACATAAAGTAGCGAACTGGAGTGTCGGTCTGAGGGCCGAGAAACGAGTTAAACACGAATGGTTACTTAATTCGTGGCAAAATTTGCCCCAAGGCAGGAAATGCCCCTTTCACTTGTGCTTCATCTATCAAACGTACAACGTAAAATATTTCTCCTTATGTTTTCGGACATTAACTCATGGACTCTCCAGTAGTTACATGGTTTCCCTAACCTACATTTTGTCGTTTAATTTCTTAACAAAATTTATGGTGATGTTTTTACATTTTCTGTAGGTTTTGTTATTAAAATTAAGATTGTATAATTGCAATTCCTTTCTCGTGGGTTTTCCAGCGAGGAATATTTTGCATTAAGTAATTCAACTACTATTAATAGGTGTTGTTTATATGGATTTTCCAGAGCCCATGAGTAGTCACATTCAATGTGAGAATTCTATTTTGTAAATTCATAAAACTCAAGTTCCGATTTTAAAAGACAATTAAATGAAGAAGTGGAATTTTTGTGGTGTAATTTCTTCTGTTTTTAATTTTCATAAAATTATTGTTTTTGACGGTTTTCAATTGAACAGAAACAGACTCAAATATATTTATAAGAGCTTTTAGGTATTACCATTTTGAGAATGGAACCATTACTTTCCACCCACTGACTCCTCAAGGAACAATAATTTCGAAATGGGACAGAAGTGATGCGGTAATTAGGGGGAAAGAAACTTCAACCTGAGAAGTTGGTTGATTGCCATAAAACTAAAAAAACTAAAAATAATAATTTAATATTTTTTACAGTTATGTAATAAATTACGTTGCGAACGTAATGAAAGGCCGCTGTCAACTATTAACCTTTAGCAGTCAGGTTTTCTGCTAGGATATTGTTAGGTTCAGTAAAGGTAGACACACTGATGCAACATACCAGAGTTGGCATTCAAAATCTTGGTGGAAGGATTATAAATCAGGTTGACTCCTGACGCTAAGGGATTTTCGGAAGTTCAGTGGATAACCAGTCGCTCACATGCTTTTGGGATAAAATTTAAGTGAGAAACTCAAAAAGACAACGGAATTAGTTACATCAATTAGAACTATATGTTCAGTGTGAATTGCTTATATAGTGGTACATTGTCAGCTCAGAAATCTAACAAAGCAGAACTATAAAATTAACATACGTGCTGTCACACCCGTAAACGACATTGTTCACATGACATGTTCAACACTTTCTTCTCAAACGGCCTTGCATGGTTCATGCACCCCATGTCATCATCACGCCATCAACTAATTGTCTTCCTCTTACTTTTAAAATACCAAAAAAAAAACGTACCACCCTTGAGACGAGTACTTCGTTTCCGAGGATTGTACCTTACGTAATGTCACATGGAAGAGCTTTTGGAGGCCCCCTGTATGTCATTGCAACGGTTTTGTACAATTTCGTTTGTGATACAGTTAGAGTATAAAATTTAATTACTGCGAGAGGAACCACACCAGGAAATAAAAAACCGGTAGAAACTGCCATTATGTTTTTAATGTTTTCTAATTAGTCGCCGTAATGTAAATGCCGAATTCTTTTCAAGAGTGTTTACTCCGCCGTTTTCAAATTTTAATGTCGTCATTCTAACATTTGTTACTCGTTTTCTGATACCTGGAAAAGAGAGATTACCGTAATAGTAGTAATACAGCACTGAAATTATTAATTATTGTACCTGAGATTGGAAGTAATTCAGTTCGATTTGTGATTTATGTACGAGTTTATGTACCGATTTATGTATTAATAGGCATACATTGACTTTCACCATAGGTGAAAGACAAAATGATAAAAAAAACTATTAACACCACAATGACCGAACGATAAGGTGCATAAAATTTTATGTCGGTTCACACTCTGTCCGTAATGGATTTGAATTATTTATAAAAGGCAAAACGAAATGGCGGGTCAAAACCGCGGCGGTAGATGCGGTTCCTAAGTAAAAACGGTTTCACGGCAAACGAGGACTTATGTCCTGATACAAAGGAATTTATGTCAACGATACATTGAACGGGTCGAGTATCCCAGGTACCTAAGTTTTCCGTACTCCAAGAAATAAACAAATTTGTGCCAGTTTCAAGTTTTTCTCCTGTCAGGAAGATTTGCGTAGAAAAATAGGTACAGGTTTCAATTTCGGTTATCCATTTACATATATATAAAGAATAACTCGTTCGAGGCATTCTCTTTATGGCAGGTATTTAAAGTTAAAAGATGGCGGCAATTGCGATTATCGGGATGACTGTGCCACATAACTTTATTTAGAAATATTGCTAGTACCCTCGTCGACGACTTACGCAATATTATAAATCGATATATTATCGGTAATAACGTAATTTTCTGGCAGAGTTTCCTTGCGTTTACGTTTTGCGTTTCGTTACAATTTTATCGTTTCCAGAAATAACGAATGTTTCTTTCGAGCAAATGCTAACTTTTTCCCGATTACGACAATATCAGATTTCGTCGGTTTTTGGCTCAAAGATTTGCTTTTTAATTCATTTAAATTAACGAAAAAATACTCAGGTAACCAGGTGACGCATTAAATTAACTAATTAGTACACAATTTGGAAGTCGTTCGTAAACATATTTATTCTTGTTGTTACTACTTGTCGATTCGTATCTGGATTTCGCCATTTCGGTCCGTGTTTTTGGGTGTGTATGTGTGGAATGTAAAATAGTATTGGCCTTTTCAACAATTACCTACATGCACAGCAATCGGACTTCTTTCCTTATTTTCATTTTTCTATTTTCTTTTTGTCGTTCGTGGCACCGTCTTAACCAGTATCAGGACACGAGAGTATCACAGGCAAGGCTATCATCAACAAATTCTCGCAGTTGGCTACAACTTCCGTAATTAATGTAAACGGTTTTAACGATAGGTGAAGCGGATGGTACCAATAAAATGACCAATGGTTGTGAGGTAACAATTATACAGTAATTTTACCAAAAGAACATGGATAATTATGTTCCCGAAATTCATCTTGCGGCAGAGGTTCATCTTGCGCAATTAAGAGATATTCAAACAAGAAAATGTTCCGTTCGAATTATACCAATTAAAAAGTGGTGTTGCTCGAGCTAAAACAAGGCTTTCACGGATTGTGTACCTGAAGAGATGGAGTCGTAGAAATAGTCAGAGTAACCGCATGAATGTGGTCCAGACAAAGAAATCGAGAGAAGTGGAAAGTGGAAAAGCCTTATAAGGACGAAATTGTGAGGAGAAGATGTGTTAAGTCACTGTCTCTTGTCAAAGATTGTTTTTGAATTGAATGAGAGAGACGAATTTGGAAGATGACGGAATTTAACTATTTCTTACTTTCGTTCATCGAATGTTTTTTTTTTTTTTTTTTTTTTTTTTGATAGAAAGGACATATGCTGCTTTCTTCGAAACCAATTTTTTTTTTACTTCACAGGCTCAAACCTGAAGGTCTGTGGTTCATTCTTTACAAATCTTGCATTTCCATTTTCTATTTTTACACTTAAATTCGTCTGTAAGTTTGTAAACTTTTTTTTGTTGAAGGCCTGCAGAATGTTTCGTTTTCAGGATGGTGTGCACCTGCGCAAACCTCAAAGTTCGCGACTATCCTTTATGTCTAGTAGGCAAACTTATTTGGAATTCCATTCCAGGCGGATCCGGAAAATGAATCGTCGGCGGGTCTAGTAGTTCACATCTATTTTCAGATACAAATCCTTGACTTTGTGTAAACAGAGAAATAACTTTATAAAATAGGAAAAATTGCATCGCTCACGATGCTTACGTAATTTCTCCATCAAATGTTAAACAATTCTCGTTTGTTTGCTTTCAAAGCGAAATAAATTTTTATAACTGGGTAATTAGGCGGAATTACAAATCGGATTCATTAGTATTTAGTCCTATTGTGTCCAAGACGAACGACTCGGAGCGTTGTGATCTGTGATCTTTTGCCATGGAAATTTCTGACGGCAGGTCAGTGAAACGTTACGCAAGGCACTGTAATGGGTTTGAAGTTTGCCCCGGTCGTACCTAGGGAAATGTTGAATTAATGAAATCTTAAACAACCATAATTCCGTAATTCTATTTATACACGGCTATGCCAAATTCGTCGAAGTTCGCAATTTATCATGGAAAAGGCGGTCTCGGATGTAAAACTCACTTCAGAAATTGCCCAATGTTTCTTTCCCTCGCAAAAAATCCAGTCTTTGTCGTTCTTCATACCTGGTACCTGTTCTTTTTTTGCGAAAGACAGCCTGCGGGGGCTTTAGTTTGTAGCTTTTCCCACGTTAGCCCCGAAGGGAAAGTCCCCTATGTACGTGCGAAGAGTACTACTCTTACAAGTAAAAATTGGAAAGCCAACGGAAATATATTAATAATGTGAATCCGTTTGACGACGAAAGGAAGTTGTGTATTTTTTGTCAAATGTGGAATTAAGGTTGTCCACTTAATTAGAATACGTGGCAGGCGTAGGGGTTCTTCTGCTTGAAGTTTCTCTGAGTTCAGAACTTCATACCGAACCAATGGAAAGTATAATTTTCTAGGGTTCTTAAATTCTCATAACTAATTACGAATAAACTTTAGTCAATTTCATTCATTTTTAACAGTCTCGTCTCAGTTACATATAAAAAGTTCACTATACCTCGGGAATTTTTTCCGGCTGCATGCACATGGAGCCCTTCCTTATCCGGTCCAATGTGAGACGCTTAAAAAGCTCTTCATCCCAACATAAAGTGGACTATTTTAGTACTTTTTACGATAAGCGGAAGATGCTTTTGGGCGTTACAAGAGAGACTCTCCTGTTTTAATCAGTTGAAACTGTTCTCTTCGGGAGTGGTAGCTAGAAGACGATTCCGGTAATCAATTTCTGTTTCAGTTTGCGAGAAGGAGCATCATGCAGTTGAACAAACAGATTCGTTCCGTACGGTTACTTTTAATTTTATCTTAAAGGTTCTAGGGAGAGAATGAGAGATGATGGGGCAAAACCAGGCCAAAAACATAAAGATTAAATGCGAAAGAAGAATGATTAACACGAGGCACCTAGAGGAAACTAAATTAGAACGATTCAGTGGCACAAGACATGTCGAGAAAAGTGAAAATGTGGATCGTACGGTGTATAACAGTTTCTCTCGGTTGGGCTAAATCGTTTCGTAACGTCAACGTGTGCCTGAAAAGAAATTCGGTTACAACGATGGCGGAGGACCCGAGACAAGGCATTGTTACCGTAAATCCTGAGCGTTGAAATTAACGTTTGGATGTTGCGACATTGCGGTGATACTTTTGTCTTTATTGTTACTGCTGGGTATACGAATCGATTCCATTGTTGCTTTGAATTTAATTCCAGAAGCTTATATAACTTATGTGTGGATATATAATTCACGCTTTACATTAAATATTTAACACTCGTAAAACAATAAATAAGCTCCGGTTCTTTTATCGTATTCATGCGTCAGTTTTTCACGTTGTTAATTTTTCTTACTCGGTCGGTACCTGGTTTGCTCTGATAAGTAAAATTTATTGCTACCCTTTTCTAGTATATATCATAGTAGACTTTTTCTACTTTGGATAGATTCACTTCCTCCATTCTCCCCGTGGTCTTTTATTACTCCCTCATATTTCACCTACATTAGTTCCGACTGACAATCATCACTTCGTTTTCCACGTACGTTTTATTCTTTTAGTGCTTTAAAATTTTTATAATCCGAATATTCTCTTTCTAATCTTGGTTTTACAACCTTTTACTTCTGGTTAATTAATAATATCTGATTTCCATTGCTCGACACCGCCTGATCTTATATTGCCGTAGTACAGATGAAATTTGTTCGTTATCGTTCGACTAGGATTGACAAATTTTGATGGTCACTTAGTGACAAATTGTCGTCGCTCAGGCACAGTCTGACGTGCGACATTTTTTTACTTCGTATCTCTGGTACTCTCAATTTTATCAGAGTAAACCTGTTTAATGTGCAACTTAGGGGCCGTCGTGTAGCGATAAAATC
This sequence comes from Polyplax serrata, assembly GCA_037055365.1. Taxonomy (NCBI): domain Eukaryota; kingdom Metazoa; phylum Arthropoda; class Insecta; order Psocodea; family Polyplacidae; genus Polyplax; species Polyplax serrata. Next base: position 12,716,067 of record JAWJWE010000036.1, on the reverse strand, counting down.
GATCAGTAGTGAACAGACCCGCAATATGTCCGGATTTAAAGAAGAGATAGACATAATTCAAATATGCTTTACGTAGAGATAGTAATAATTATTAATTATGATTTAAATCGCTTGGAAAATACAGAGATAAGAAATTATTCCCGGATGACAAAGTAATGAGCATGTTTTTATGTATGGCTAGAAACTCTACTTCCGCGGTTAACAATGACCGTCCATATACACTGCTTTCACGATAGTCGAATATTTTTACTATTTCTGGTAGATAAACATTTATTATTACTGTGACGAGATGGAAAGGATTTGAGTTATCTCACGGAAACCGGAAGGTTAGGCGAATTTGTCTTGTCACAATTTTTCCACTATATTATTAATTCGTTCAACGTAGCCGTTTGTTAGGAAAACAACTGCGTCTACGCCGAGTGCTAAAACAATCAATGACATCTTTCCTGGGAGTGTGGCATTGAACGGGTGACGCACGTGCAAATTGAATGATAAAGCAAGAATAATAAATATTAATGACAAAAAACGTGAAATTTTTGGCAACATAAAAGTCCACGGATTCGTATCCAGGCGATAGATCACCTGAGTTAGAAGCGAATAGAATGTTTGTTCAACATTGTTTACAGGTGTAACAAAATGTCTACCTTAAAATCAATGCGGCACCACTTGACAGTTTTCTTACAGGGGTGTTGTTGGCACTCTCGTCTAATTGTCTAACTTTTTAATTAGCCAGGTGTCGAAATTTTGGACTTTGGCAAGAGACAGTTACTAGTCATGTCTTAGATGTTAGAACCGAAATAACCTAGACTGTTCAAGAAGTATCGAAGCATCCGGATATAGAAACTTGAGTGAGAGGCCTGGATGGCAGAATTTTACAACGAAATGGCATGTCGTTCCATTTTGACTCGATACCGATGATGAATTTTTCACATTGCGACCTTCGAGAAAGGCAGATTGAATCGATTCAGACGAGTACTGAAAAGTTGAGGTTACCCCATGAAGAAAAAAATTTCACGGAGGTCAACACACAAAGATGAAAAAAAATTAAAACAAGGAACAGAAGTATGGTTTCCCTGAGGTCGACCTCTTCATCAGTATTTTTTAGGTTTCATTAAAAATTGGAATTTAAATCGCGAACAAAGAAAGAAAATTGACGACGGAACGTTCGATACCCGAGAACCCGTTATAGGCTTTGGTAATTTCCGCAGAAGAGGACGGTACCCATTAACGGTTATCGTAAAAATCAGCTAAGACACTAGATAAAGATTGTTATGAACTCGGCCGGAACAAAATAAGTTCATGCCGGTTAAAACGTAACGATTATGGAGAAAATGGCTCACGATAATTGATTTTTGTAACGATGCCGATCAAATATTGGCCGCGGTACCGTGGTATCTGTGATAGTTCACCCAGAGTAGGGCTCAGATTGGGAGTGGTTGATTTTTCAGTTGTGCCGGATTGTATCCTCAGGGAGTGTGCCATATTACGAAGCAGTGGAGGGAACTCGGGACAGGTATGCAGGCAAGAGACGAAAGTTTGAAAGGGATTAAAGGAAAGGCCCAAGTACCACATTTCAAACTCTGTAAAGGAAAGGGAAGTTAAGGTGTGATCTAATTCCCCTACGTTAAATTTACCGTGACAGGTAAAAGTGGATCGAAGATCGAACCTGAAAAAAGTTTCCGGACGAGCGGCGTTGTAGCCCTGGGGCGCCAAACGAGATCGATCTGTGGTTCCAGTCAGTTTTGATGTTTTTACTCCGGGGAGAGGTAGTACCCGTGGTTTTTGTCTTTTCAAAATCGAATTGGGTAAACTTTCTTCGGCTTTTTTTCCTCTTCTTTGCTCTAGTAAGTCCCATGGGTGCATCCAACGTCTGGGTAATTAAAATTGGTTACGTGTAATGTAAAACAGCACACCCGGGTTGAACCATGTGATTTGGAATTGATACTAAACGAGGATACACTTCTTACGTTGTTATGTAACATCGTTTGTTATATCCGGAATAAAATATAGCGAAATTGACTTTTTTTACATCAACCTGGTTTCTTCCCGAGAACCGCGTTTAGTAAATTCGGATTTGTTGGTTGGGTCTTTTGAAATTTGGAACTTTCCCCTGTTTTTCTAGACTGCAGCCAGTAAGAAATGGGATCTTAACTGTATGATGGCAACAATAAACTGTTGCCTGTGCTGTAACTGATAATTGTGTTAATTATCGATAATCATGATTAAAAAATTTTGGATGTTTAAACTGTGATTAGAAATTTTTTGTTGAGGATTATATATTATTGTAAAGCGGTTACATAAAAATCAACTTCTTATAATTCATTTCATCTTATTTGTATCCGTTTCCGATTCGATGATCAGACCCCATGGATCTGGTACCGAGACTTATTAACATCTCCTCTAACGGCTCGTAACGACCCGGATTGGAAGTACCCGGTTAATGAGTATCCTTATAGATTATTTTGTTTACGTTTCATTCCGCATCGTCGATGGGGTTTTATTGGATAAAACGTTGGTTTTTCTTATTTTTCTTGTAAAACCGCTTAAATTTTGTTTCCGCTTGTTACAGGCCGAAAGGGATGGATTGGCCGAAGCCAGAAAAGAACTCGAGAGGAAGCTCGAGACTAGAGAATTGGAACTGCACGAAAAAGAGGAAGAACTGTTTCTCCAACTGGAGAAGGTGGTGCGACTCGAGGAGGACTGCGAAAAGGTAGGTACCCGCTCCAAATAATCGAATTATGCAAGTACTAATTTGCTTTCACGGTTAATCGGCCGGACTAGGTTCGGCTTTTTGGTATTGTTATGGAAGGATGGATGATACAATCGGATGTGAATTGTGTTTTTTTGAACTCCTTCGGTTGTAGCAGTTTTAGAGTGGTGGTCTAATTCGCTAGGGCAATCAATGAAAAGTCGTTTAACTTCTGTGTACGTAACAGTGAAGTAATTTGAAGTGTTTGACAGCGGCTCTCGGATGTTACATGACGAGTACATTACCTTGTGTTGCCTTCAATTTTCAGAGAACCCAAATGTCCTGTGAGTAGGTAGGTTTCGAGAAATTACAGAGGAAAAATACGCCATTTGTTTTATGTACTATATATAAATATATATACATATATTATATGTATAAATATATACATTTATTGAAACGTACATAACAATCAGTTAAACATTTACAATTTAACTTTTCTTTGCTTAGAACTTTCACGTGTTGGCAATTGATATTTTGTCGCTTTTTTTTGGTTTTAAAATTTTTTCACGATCACTATTGTAATTAGATAGAAAATTTTATTATAAGTTGGGAACTATTACATTTCTTCTCCGCCTTCGCCTTCTCCTTCGGCCGAGTCCATGCCGACTTCTTCGTAATCCTTCTCAAGAGCGGCCAAATCCTCTCTTGCCTCGGAGAATTCTCCTTCTTCCATGCCCTCACCGACGTACCAGTGTACAAAGGCTCGTTTTGCGTACATAAGATCGAATTTGTGGTTAAGTCGGGACCAGGCCTCGGCAATGGCGGTCGTGTTGGACATCATGCAAATGGCTCTTTGTACTTTGGCCAGATCGCCTCCAGGCACGACAGTCGGTGGTTGGTAGTTGATACCTACTTTGAATCCGGTGGGACACCAGTCGACGAACTGTATGGTTCGTTTTGTCTTGATGGTCGCGATGGAGGAGTTTACATCCTTGGGGACGACATCCCCTCGGTAGAGTAAACAGCAAGCCATGTATTTGCCATGACGAGGATCGCACTTAACCATTTGGTTAGCCGGTTCGAAACATGCGTTTGTGATTTCGGCTACTGAGAGTTGTTCATGGTAAGCCTTTTCGGCGGATATCACGGGAGCATATGTTGCCAGCGGGAAGTGAATCCTTGGGTATGGTACGAGATTCGTTTGGAATTCGGTCAAATCGACGTTGAGGGCTCCATCGAATCTCAAGGAGGCCGTGATCGAAGACACGATTTGTCCCAAAAGCCTATTTAAATTCGTGTAAGTCGGACGTTCGATGTCCAAGTTCCTTCTGCAGACATCGTACACGGCCTCATTATCAACCATAAAACCACAATCAGAGTGTTCGAGGGTGGTATGCGTGCACAAAATCGAGTTGTACGGTTCCACTACGGCTGTACATATTTGGGGAGCGGGGTATATAGCAAATTCTAATTTACTCTTTTTTCCGTAGTCGACGGATAACCTTTCCATCAATAGGGAAACAAACCCGGACCCGGTCCCGCCACCAAACGAGTGGAAAATTAAAAAACCTTGTAATCCAGTACACTGATCTGCTAACTTTCTTATCCTATCAAGCACTAAATCCACCATTTCTTTTCCAATTGTATAATGTCCTCGCGCATAATTATTGGCTGCATCTTCTTTACCCGTAATCAGCTGCTCGGGATGAAAAAGTTGTCTATAAGTTCCTGTCCTGACTTCGTCAACTACTGTCGGCTCAAGATCAACAAATACAGCTCGCGGCACGTGCTTACCAGCTCCTGTTTCGCTGAAAAATGTGTTAAAACTGTCGTCTCCCCCGCCGACAGTTTTATCAGATGGCATTTGGCCATCTGGTTGTATCCCGTGTTCCAAACAGTAAAGTTCCCAACACGCATTTCCGATTTGAACCCCCGCTTGACCGGTATGACACGATATAACTTCACGCATTTCTTCTTAAATGGTAACTAAAAAATAATCAAATTTAATGAAAGATCCAAAAAGTATTATTTAAAAGAAGCACAAATTCGCTACGACAAAAATGGTCGAATATTTTTCTGTTGATGATTCTCTTTGGTTAACAAAAGAATGACAATCAATAGATGCCTCCCCACGGGGCTCATGTGTCTTGTTTTTCGAACCTGTGTGGTTCCTGATTCCCCGCTACGGTGCTGAAAACCCGAGCGAGTGCCCAATACTGCGCCCAGGACCAGGCCCAGCTTCGTCTCGAGGTTCGACCTCGGTTTCTGCGTCTGGTACCTCTGGGCCTCAGGTGGAAACGTTCAGTTTTACTTTTGAGTCGACCGTTTGTCGGTTTTAAGAAAAACGCGAAAACCAAATCACCCGAACGAAATTTTGAAAGAAAGGCAACAGTAGTAAAAGTTTGGATTCGAAAGCAGACAAAAAGTCGCAGGTTTCTCGAAACGTGAAAACTATTGGCGGCTGCCATTTCCTCATTTTTTTCCAAATATTTTGAAACAATGTAAACAATAATAGATCAATCCAATCGTTTGGATGATGAAATTTGGCTTTAATTTAATTGACAACGAGTGAAGTGAACAAACATCTTAGCGGTTATCTTGTTATCGGCGTTCCTGGTGTTTCGACATTGAATAATTGTAATAGACAAAAGTCTCAAATCGCCCATTCAGGTGTTACGTTAAGCCTAGGCAAATGACGTTAACGGCCACACTTTTTCTAGTTTCTTCTATACGTTACAGCTGTCGTAATTTATGGAAAAGTTTACACGGCCAGTTTTTGTTTACATCATTCTATCAGGTTGGGTTAGGCTTTCCACTTTTCCAACTATAACTATTCCAACTTTTACGTGGCCGACTTAGATAAAACTGGGTCGTCGGTGTACGCACGACTGTTATCACACATGATTTCCCTATCACATCTTATTGCAGGTCCTATGCGTGCTATCTGTGTAAAGTGTGGTGCTTTGGTACTCGTTTAAATGGTCCTTACGTTACACAAAAACGAACATCAACACGAGACGCTGATTTGCTTACATTTGATTTAATCATTCCAGCAAATAAATTAGATTACTAGGTATTGGCCTGATTTCGAGGAAATGCTTACTCTTCATTATTTGGCCTTAAAAGTTGCCAGGGAATGTGGTGAAGGACGCTTTGGCTAAATTGAAACTACTGAAAAACAGCTTTACTTTATATGACCGTACTTTTATTTGTTAATATTATGTAAACAGCGATACCAAATGTATGAAATATTTTAAATTTCAACTTGTGTGGTGTCGCACACAAGAACTCCTTGATTATAAAATTGGTGCAGACTTTTAAATTATCACAGTAGTAGTTAGTAACAATACATGTATTGTCCCATTGCGGTAGCACAAGTCGACCGCACAGCTACCTTCTTGATTTTTCGGCCCACGACTTTTTGAATGACCTTCGTCGTTATTAGCTCTCGTAAAGCTTTACCCTTTTTCTTCACAGCTTTCTAATCCACCTTATTTTAGCCCCCCTCGGCTCTCTCTGTAGCCAAGCATGTGTCTATATTGAACATTATATCTCACGTACATTGACACGTGCCCGAATGAACTTCCTCAGTACTTGGTTCATTGCAATGTTGATTGTATGCCAAATGAAAAAAGCAGAAGTTTTCTACCGAACGCGGTTATATATGTTTTCACATTCGCTTGCTATCATTAACGGGTCGGGACCTTAACAGCGTAATTCGTTAATTATTTAATTGATGATTTTTCTCATGAAAAAGAATTGTCGATCGGTTCATTCAGTTCTCTCTGATCGTTGAGAATGGACCGATCAACGGACTACTGGATGAAGCTTTACCCGACGACTTACAGGGCTTTGCTCAGCGAAGTACGTTCAAACTCCGAAATCGATTGATCGATCATCCATTGATTAAAACGGCGCATTAACAATACTAATTTTTATTTTTTTTTATTTTCATTTGTAATTCAGCTTCGAGCGGAAAAGGAAAAATTTGCACACTGGAAGGATAAACTGGAGAAGGAAAGGAACGAGGCTTATGCTCAGGTGAAAATTTAATGTTTAATGTTTTGTATGTCTTTCCTCTAACTTCTTCCTTTGCCTATTCTAAAGAGAAAAAGGAATTCCTTCAAAATGGTGTCGAACGGTCTTAAACTTTCGTTTTTTTTTTCTGAGGGTTTTCTTACTGCTTCATATTTTTCGTCTGACCCACGTACTCGTAGCAGTCTTACCGATTGACCGTTCGTGACCAAACGAACGGATCAATCGCTCAACTTCCGGGTGTTGTCGGCTATTGTCTTGCATCCGGTTTTGTTTGAATTAATGGGTACCTCCTGGGTCACTAGTAACGGGGGTTAAATTGAAATACCTGTGTGTCGGCCTCCGTCTGCTTCTAATTATAAGGACCACAAGTAATGGAATTCGACTTGGGTTTCAATTGTTTCAAATTAATAGGTGATTCTCTGGTTAACTAACACTTAATTCAGTTAGCTTTTTATTTTGGCCGAGTGAAATTTCGGACGGGTCAAATGCATTGGCGGTGGTGATGTGCATTGATAGGGAAACTTTAGTTAAGAAATCATCTGCTTGCTAACGGCTAATTGTTTCTCATTGATGCTTTTTTATAAATGGGCAATCAGGGCCTAAGGCCTTTGAGTAACTTAACTTCCTGCTGGTATCTCTCACTATGAAGAGACCTTGCGTTTCTTAGACAGAATTCTCAGTATTTTAATTAAGTAAATTTTATTGCGTCTATGTGTAAGGCTTTCTGTGTGTATTTGTAGGGGGAGAATTATCGCTTCTGTAAAACATCCAAAAAGTACCCCTCGAGCGAATACTTTTGGTAAACGTTTTGCGTGTGAAAACTAATTTGCTGAATATACAGTAGAGTGATTAATTGTTAATAATGTAATTGCTGTAATTTGCACTTTTTTCTTGACTTCACTTCATGACTCTTTTCCCAAGCAGTTCATTTGATTATAGTAGATGTGTAATTTGTTGTTACTATTAGTTGGTTCCGTTCTCGGCATTAACAAATTCTTCTGACGTTTTTGTTTTCAGCTGAAATTGCAAGCGCAAGAAGCCGAAACTACTAGAAGGGGTTTAGAGCGAGCTCGACAGGAAATAGTTCGTCAGGTGACGGCCATTTCGGCGGAAAAAGATTTTCTCGAGCGCGAGGTAAAAATGCTGTTTGAAGCTAAAGCATGTTAACACTATGCAGGATAACTATTAATGCTACCCTAATGCGGAGTGCTGCTAGACTCATACTGTTAGAGTTGTTGTCTCCACCTGTTGCGAAGAATCCGACCAGTTGTGCATGCAAAGGAAATGTTAGGTTAAGGGTTATCCCTTGATACGGCAAGTTCAGTTGTTTTACAAGAAGTTCAGTGGTTACATTCCGTACTCGGCTACCTGTAGAATTTCGGATTAATTCGACCGAGTTTTAACTCTCCATTGTCCAGGAACTCGACTAACAGGCCTGGTTTTTTTGGGCGTTAGCCATCGCCTCCCGAGTAGAAATGCTAACTTTCTTTTGACCCGAGGATGCGAGAAGATGACCCCTCGAGCTTGGTGGTTCTCTCTCGATCTCACCATCCCATTAGCGCAGTCGACCGCGGTCTAATTTGGTCGGGTTGGCCATCATAGTGGTGGCGACATGGCATTCCTCAAAGTCATGAGATGATTACTTTTGTGGAGTCACCCGTAAGAGAAGGAGAGGATCGTGTCTTGACTAAAAAGTACTTTACTATTCATGTCGTACTGTTACTATTACTCGTCACGGCGAGTCGGATCGACGACTATTTAAATAGTGTTTGTATTCAATCAGGGTTTATTTTCATGCCTGGTTTGTTTGCTTTTGGTTTAGAGTAAACATAAAAGAAGGACCATTAAGAAATGAAATAACGGATGAGGAATTGTATGACTTTACCGGTCACCTGAGGGTCTCAGGATGCCAGTAGTGACGTATAGAAATGCAGAAACTTCGGTCGAAGATTACGTGACACCAAAGTCTGTTTTCTAGCTGAGTTCAGATTCGGAATTGAAAGACATGCTTGAATTGCTGGGCAATGATTGGTCGGTAAAACACATTCCACGGTAGGGTAGTCAGTAACCCTGAAGATTGGATACCAAGTACAAATTGCTCACACGCCACAAATGTAATGTCGGGGATGCCAAAGTTCACTGTTCGCCAACATGTAACTGTTGTACGTGAAATGATTAGGTCGAGTCAACACCATCTCAGGTACCACGGGAGGTGTAATTGAAACTTTTGCCATTGCAACTCCGCTATTAAACCTGATTTTATTGGTTTCCTGGCGAAGATTTAATAGCCAGACGGTGTGAATACTGTCCCACATGCCTAATGCAGATTTTGTCTTTATTTACCTCCGGCATACATTTTCTACCAGCGTCATATGTAAAGGCATGGGACTAATGGTTGGTTTTATTTTTGTAGAACGAAGAATTGAAAGAAAGATTGGAAGTGGAACGTGCCGGAGCGGGACATTGTCTGATGGATCTGAGTCTTCAGAAAAAGAGAATGTCCGAAAACGTCGTGGGATTAGAAAAGGAACTCTCAGAGTTGAAGGTGGCTGCCAGGCAGTCGGCTACCCTAAACAGTCAACTGAAGAAAGCGATGAAGCACTTGGCATCCTGCAGGCGAAAGAAGTGCTCGGTGTGCGCGTACACGAAGGCGTCCTTCGGAGAATATGCCGGGCGGAACGAGTGAGTTGTGTCGCTTGGTTGATTCTTTTCGTCGCAGTTTTGCAAACGACTAATCTCTCCATTCCATTTAAATTGCAGCAAAAAGCTATTCGCTTGCTTCCAGTCGCCGTTCCAGGATTTAAGAAACTGGATGCGACCCGTACCGGGACAGATGGACCCCCTGGACAAGTGTCTTCCAGACGCTCAATATCCGTCGTCTTGCCTGGACAAAAGTCTGGACTCCTCCTGTCCAGGAACGATGCAACGATCTTCGCCTTACCACTCGGTCAGGTCAGATTATTCGTTCCGCCGCACGTACTCCCTGGGCCGAGGAGGTACCTGCATGTCGTCTCCCAGTCCCAGTCCGAGTCTTCCGCTTTCGTACTTAATAAACCCGCACATCAGTTACATCGACGAGGGTAGCACCGTGTCAGAATCGAGCAGTGACTCTGGCCACGGCGAAGAGTCCTTCAATATACCTCCCTGTCCCGGTGAGAGTTCTTTCAACATCTCCGGTTGCACATGCGCTTATGGACCTGACGAGTCTCTCACGTCGTCCACTTCCGTTCCCCCGACCAACAGGGCTTTCTCTTCCGATTCTGGATTCTCGTCGGAGCTCTACGATCCGAAGCAACCCACATCTACGATTTCGTCGTCCTCCAGCAGCAAGGGCAAGCTGGAGAGATCGAAATGGACTGCTTCCTTCCGGAAACTAATTAACAGGGTGTCGAACAGAAAACCGAACGCGACATCCGAGCTCACTTAAGTTAGGACAGAAATTGAAAATGGCGATTAGATGTAGGTGTGAACCTGCCGAACGGTTTCAGGAGCCTTCCTACCTCAGGTGGCTCTGACGCCTGTTTGCCCGTGCAGGTTCGTTTATTTTTCGTTGTTGCAGTGGGATGACCGGTTCGTGGCCACTTCATACATTCTCAATGAAATTCCCATATTCATCAAAGCGTGCACTTTTAATTAATTTTCATCAAGGTCCACGTCGCGGTACTCGTTCGAGTGGTTCCAGAGTCCCCTCGCGGTCGAACTTGGAATTTGCCCTCCATCCCTGGTTATTTCCCTCAATTCATCTTCTACTCCTTTCCAGTTGCTTTCTAATAAACGTATTTTTCATTATTAACGTTTTGACGAAAACTACTTGATTGAGAAATGCCAAGGCGAGTACTAAATCAATTAATTAATTATTAACAGTTCGATGAATCATTGTTGTTTTGAATCAGTTAACTTTTTCGCATGTTGTTCCCTACCCACCTAGTTCAAAGGAAAATTTTTAGTGTTGAAACAATTTCTGCCCAACCGTGACATTGGTGTTGACCCCAGCAATAGGTCACTCTTTGACGAAATTAGGTTGATCCCTGGTAGATTTTCACTTTGAACAGGAGAATAGGACACAAGTGAAATCATTCTACTGAAAACTCATCCCACAACACGCACACACAAACACACAGACACTTGCAAAAGATGTGAAAGATTTAAATTATTTATCTGATTATACTTAAAATAGTACGGTGAAAATACTAGTGTCGAACTAGAAAAAAAATCTAAGTTTCTTTGATTTGATTGATTGGATATTTTAGTTTTGGGAAAATATAGCTTTATGGTAAGAAAATTGCTGTTGGAAATTGGTCGGGGCCTTTTGGAACGAGCTTGTATTCGATGAATCCATGTAAATAACAATAGGAATATATGTAAACGTAGGAATGTTACGTTTTGTATCGTTCGGGGATCGTTTCCGCGGAAATCTCAACCGGTTGAGCTAAATCGATTTGTCCAATCGATGGGTATCGATCTCCCGTTCAATCACCGGATCTTTTGCCTTCAACTCGTGGGCGTCGACTGCCTGAACGAATGTGCTGTTGTCAGACGTTACGTCGTTTTAAATGATCTGTTGATCGACCAGAGGTGAGACGATGAGACGGATTATTTATTATTAGTGAAAAGTATCGATTACATTGATTTGATTTCGAGTCAGAGGGGACGTCATCTCATCGTCTGCTTTTTCGTTTGATTTGAATTGAAAGCTTTCGTTATGTTCTTGGTGAAAAAATACTTTTTTCCGGCTTGTTTTTTTTTGTTATCTTGTTTTGTACGTACGTACCTACCTGTACGACAGGTACCAGGTTATGTCTATTAGTTTTCAAACTCTCGTGCAGAACGTGACCGGATTTAGGAAAATCCTGCGAAGCGCGAACGACTTTCGTTTAAAAGTTCTTATTATTATTATTTTTTTCAGTCTCTTTCTTTTGTATATTTAAACAATTTAAGTTGTGTTGTAATTACGTTAATGCGTGATTAGTCTAAATAAAGAGGTTAGTATCACTTGAAGTCGTTTAGTTGAATTACTCGATATACTACCACCCCCCCACCCACGACATCCACTCATGAAGTTGCTGTCCCTCCGAGATTTGGTTAAAGGAAAAGACACTCCTGGAGTGACAATACAGTCAATAATAAATTTATTATTTTGCTTAAATTATTGTTTACTAAAAAACAGGAAAATGTAATGCTCCGGACCGAGGAAGTGAGAAAAAATAAACAGCGTTCTTTGACCTCCTCGGACGGAACGTTAACAATTTAAAAAAGGAAAAGTTTCATTTCACACGGGTTCGGCCATCAAATACATTCGATTTGTTTCCCGTCCGTGATTTGTATGCTCAGACTTCGAATGCGTCGTGAAAGTTCGCTTAAAACGATGTGGACGTCGGTGAGGAGTCGGTGTGCGAACCAACTCAAAAACTCCGACTTCAGGTTTTCCGTGTTTTTTAGGTCCTTTTTCTTGCTTAGCTGCGTGCCACGCCATGCAGAAAGACTGCTGAAACTTTTTTTGTACTCCATCCCACTCCCAGAGTTCTTGTTAAACTCTCTTTAAAACTTGTCGTAATTAGTTTACTTAAATATTGAAATTTGACTACGTTTAGAACAAATTTTAGTAAGTAGGTTGAGCTTGGTGCGTAGCCGATTACATGGAACATCGTTGTAAGCGAATTACACTAAACGAACGAATGAAAGGTTTGTGTTTTTTTATAAGCGAATATATTTCATTGCAACTTTTTTTTTTAAATTCTGTACCAAACGAAATAAATTTAATACGCGTGAAATAGCAATTTTATCACGCGAACGTTTGTTTCGCGAAAAAATACATCATTTCTACCCTCGTTGGGTAGCTAATTTTTCCTAGTGAAGTAGAAGTTGTCTATGAACCGGAATAATAAATGACTCCTCTCAGAACGGTTTGAAAAGTGAAGTTAAAATTAATTTTGGGACCATTTGAAATGCTTTGATGGCTATTCCCTGTTTGCGTACACTTAATATATATTATTATCTGGTCCATTAAGCTAATTATACTTAATAATAATGGAAATGGGGTTGAATCACAGACATTTTGGAACTCTTTGCATCTTCACTCTTCGTCCACGACATCTTCCAGTCATCTCGCCGACTTGCGTAGAGTCGGATGTCATTTCTCACTTACTCTCGTACCTCTAAGGTATGTCCCGGTATAAGCTCTTGGGCTGCCTCGGTCTGAAGGCACCCAGTCGAAGGTGGGTAGGTAGCAGTTGCGTGTGCCTTCTCTGGTGAGGCGTCCAGACGTCCACTGGAGGAACCCTGGAGTGTTGAGCGGCCGTTTCGGACGCGTCCGCTTGACTGGGTGGTTCCTGCACTCTGCACGCCGATGGAGATGGGTTCGGTTGGGTATTCCAAACCTGTCCCGTGGTCCCTGAAGACAATATCACGTAAATGACAAACTTCTTCGGGAAACGTCAAGGCATCGAGAGGTTCGGCAGTCGTACCTGAGTACTGAAGCTGAGTCCAGTCGTTGGAGAGCGGCAGAAGGCCGTAAGTATCGTCTTGAGTTATTGGAAATGGTCTGTGCCCCGACATGGCCGACGTCTTAAGAGCAGAGGGCGTCGGTGGAATGGTGGGATTTAGAATTATACTCGAGGAGGCTGTTGCGTTTGGCGGAAGGGTCTGGTATTGTCTGTGAACATCCGGTGCTGGAAGTGTGTAAGCAGGTACAACAGGCTGTGGTACCGGGTTATGGTAGCTGCTTAATATTACTTTGTGTTTCAATGCCTCCTCGTATGATGGCGGACTTTGTGTCAGCTGACTTGGTACGATCAAACCTGGAAAATGGGAACATTCGCTTTTACTAACGGCTAACGATCTAACCGACTAATGATGATTGCGCATGTGAACCGTCTAACGACTCTCTTTGAAATGTTAAACTAGTAACAATGTTGTTTTCTTACCCATACAGGGTGTCGGGTGAATTGGGAAAGACGTTGGAGACGACCGATTAGGATTGTTGTACGGGCTGAACACTCTGTAGGAAGCTATCCAGGCCTGTTGATGGGGAGCCGTGCTTATTTCTTCAAGCTCTCTGGCAATTTCTTGGTGTCTTCTTCTTCTCCAAAGCTTGCCACTGTAATGCAAAAGAAAACGTTTACCGATTAACATTTTTCGCCGTCTTGTACTCTAATGGTGGACGGGCAAAATTAAAAATAAATATTACCAATTACAAAAAAGCTTAAATCCTAAGTAGACCATGGCACCTATAGTCATGACGATGAGTCCAGGGATGATGAGATCCCTGACAGGATCGAATCGTCCGCTGTACATGTCATCGTCCAAAGTTGGAAGGCATTTCTTCCTCTCGAGATCCCAGACGTATCCCCTGAAAAATAAAGCAGGGAAATAAGTAAGTTTGAATGCTCCGCTCGCTAACAATGGCGGTCAACAAAGTGTTGTTGCTTTTGTCATTAGCACCACAATTGAGTGACACGCGTCACAAATCTGTCGATTCAACTGTTCTCAGGTAAACTGTCACATGGTCGATTTCTAACTTGCCTTTTGCACTTGCATATCCGAATCTCGCTCTTGAGGCATTGCAGATTGTAATCACCGAGCTGACATTCCTGGTCGGAATTACATCTCTCGCCGTAGAACTTGGGAGCTGAAATTTACGTAATAAGACATTGATTGAAGAATGATATAGTTATACAAGAGAGGATTATGTATAAAATTATTTAAGCGGAAAGAATAATCGTGTGACTCGAGCGTGTAGGTCCTATATAACCGTGATGAGTAATTTTCTCGGGTACGCACTTGAACGAATGTGTTGGAAAGTGTGTCAAGTTATGTGCACGAACGGTGGACGGTATATCGGGTGCCGGGTGTACGGTCAGTACTTCTTGTTGGTGCACAGATGAAGGGTTCAGTTAAAGTACCTAGTTAAAGTACCGATTCAAGAGACATTCTAACGAATGAAGCCATCCCGAGAAGGTCCACAAAACTCAACTTTTACGCGATGTACCACAGCATGCGTATTATCAGTGCGTGTTACGGAGTAGGACGTCACTTATCGGACACATGTGTGGATAAGAGACGTGTATGACATTCGTCAGTCAACTCAACTCAATGAGTCACTCGATCACACACAAAATTCTAACCCAATCTTAGCGGGAAAAATAAGACCTACGTATGCATCGGAAGAGTCCTGGTTCGTCAGGATCGCAGACGCACTTGTTGTTTTTGCAAGTGTACCCGGAGAATATGACGCACTCTCCGAAACCTTCGCAGTTCTTTGTGCCTGAAACAGAGTGTGTAGAAATGAGTGTGCCTTCGGTCGCAGACAACGACTCCCAGAACGTCGTGTTCTCACCTGTGGCGACGGGTAGGTCAAACAGAACCCGGAGGAAGACGACCAGCAGGGTGCAGAAGGATAGTCCTGACGTCCCGAGACACCATCTACCCTTCATGCTGAGGTCTTATATCCGACAAATTCGTTTCGTCCAATTCGCGGGCCCGAACATTTTCGGATCGCCTTCCGTCTATCGGAGATGGCTGCACGAACAGGAGACCTGGCACTGGAAAACGCGCACGGACCAAACCTCCCGACGATCACTAGAAAGTGGTCCAGCACTCCGACTATTGTTCCTCATTACCCGAGAGAAAAATCGACAAAGACACAAAACTTGTTGCGTTTCTTGTTTGTTCCTCGCGTTCCCCGAGATCGATGTGAAACGTTAAGGAATCAATCGGAAATGGCGTTCGAACGGAGCCCGAGGAACGACTTCTTGTCACCGGAAAATGTCCGTTCCTTCTGGGAGAAAAAGCAAACCGTCGATAAACACAAATTCACTTTCCTTTTCTCTTCACTAACATGGAAGTCAGTCCGAAGCTGGTGATATCACATTTTAAAGAGTTGAGGACTCGACCATGTGCGCATGTCGTCCTTATCGACCGCGTTTTCTCCCTTTGACTTTGCCTTTTCCCTGGCCTCTGCAATGATTCTTTCATCGTTTTAGTTTGTCACTTGCATAAGCTCATAATCCGCTTTAAAGTCTCCTGGGATTAGCAATTTCGCTCAAACAAACTAGTCGACGATGCTTTCCTGCCAGGTATGAAGTTTCATGCTGTTGCAGTCAAAAGTAACGCCATTGTTTTCAACGTGGTGTGTGTGTGTGAGAGAGAGAGAGGGAAAGGGAGGAATGCGCAGTTTGGACCTGCCTGAATACAAAGATATTCACGGCCAGGTGATCATGTGGCCTACCTGTACTACCTAAAATAGGTATCAATCAACGTCGTGAGGCAGTCACCGAAATTACAACCGTCGCAATTAGAGCTGCGTCCGTACCTGAAATTTCTAAGATCCTAATGGTTTGAGCAACGTTTATCAGAGTTTATTAATGACAAGTCTCTTTTTAAATTGTCGAATCACCGTCAAACCGCAGATGGTCGATTCACACGGAATGTTTCATTATGTTTGTCAAGCTTGAATTTCAATTGACCACCTGTGGAACATTAAAAACATAAGTTAGTATTGGGTTTATCGGGAACTCGTTGACGAAGTTACCTTAAGGATCGCAGCATCGCTCGGCATGACCTTAGTGTGCCAAACCTAAATTTACGAATACAAGAAGATGTTTTAGTTCTCTTACAACTGTTTTACATCAGTAACTGAAGTTTTAATTACAATAAAATAAACTCAGTAAAAATTAAAACCGTTGAAATTTTTCCATTGGCGTGGGAGACAATTTGTTTTGTAGTGACCACATCGCACTCGTCGTAGTTCAATCCGTGACCGTTAGATGTCGCACGACTAGCTTCGTAGCCGGGCCACGAGGCTGACTAAGCCCCTCCCACCCTTCGACTTTTCTAATTCTCAGGACTGCCATTTCCATCGCTTGATCGCGGTTGGACCTCTTTGCGGGCAACAGTCGAGACCCCAACATCGTTCTTTTGAGTGAGTTTTTTTTGCAAGGAAAACCGTAAAATTTTAAACCGGTCAAAATGTCTGGGAAAAACCTTGCCGATCCGGTCTCGTTTCTTAAGGATTTCGCTGCCGGTGGAATTTCCGCGGCTATCTCAAAAACTGCCGTGGCACCCATCGAACGAGTGAAACTTTTACTTCAGGTCCAACACATTTCCAAGCAGATCAGCGAGGAACAACGTTACAAAGGTTAGTTGAAGTGAATCATTTCCCATTCTGGACACTCCTCTTCCGGCCGTTTTCATAGGTATTTCTAACCTTTTTCGTCCTGTGATGCTCGTCCGATCGATTTGATCGTTAGAATCGTCCTTGACACGGTCATGGGATCAATGAGACATTTTCTGTTGAACACAGTTGCTTTTGTGGTTCAATTGAATTCTTCTGAGTATTCCCCAGACGGTGTCTCATTGCGAGGACGCTTCCAAACGTTTTTTGCGGTTTAAATTAACTCAACGTAATGATTTAGTTGAGCCGCTAACGCTAAACAGTCTGGTAATTAGAGTTAACGTTAAACGATGTGCCACGTGTGGATGTGCGAAGGAAACGACGTCTAATTGTCGATCAAGGTGCTTGGGAAGAGGCGCAACGGGTACCCGTATGTCAACCCTAGATTTGTCGCATTGAAAAAGTCAAAATTTGAAGTTCGAAAACGGCCAAAAAGAAACAAATGAAAACGTTCGATCGGGCAAGAAATTCGGACGGAAAACAAAATGGCGGCGAGCAAGACAAGTCGCTGTTTTATTTCAAGGTTTTCCCGATGAAAAAAATTGCCAGAACGTGAGGTCCTGTCTTCGAGGCTTTTTATATCTCTTGTGGACCGTAATTTAAATTTGTCTTAAGAAATTTTTGCTTTTGGAAGAGTCGAAATGAAATGAATAGACAAATTCACACTGTAAATTGCAAACTGGATGACCCGATTTAACGGCCATGAAATCGATATTTATGGAATTTTCATTTTTCTATTTTCTTAATGGAGGTTTCTATGGTATTTCGTTTCTGATTATTTTTTAACGGGTCCAAAAAAGCCAAATCTTCGTCTTTGCACTACTTTTTCTTCTTAAAGTATATTAAATGACATGTAGCAATTGAGAATGCGACAACGGCACCACCCATTCAACTCGTCATCGACATCCAATACGAATTGAAATAGACAAAAATGTGTTTTTTGCCTGATTAAACCAGGGAAAAATTAGATTTTGCCAAAAATTTGAATCCCACAGCTGTTCTGTTACTGACCAGGTTGGCCAGGGGCCAAAATAGGCTTTAAATTTGATGTGTGAGGCCAAGAATTACGAAAAGGTTTTTTAGAGGCTTCTTCAATATAATTTGAATAAGGTGGAAACACAAATTATGGACATTATTAAATGATGTTGCAGAATTAATATGAACCTATTATTTATGTCACTGTATTTCTTAAGAAGTTGTGATTCCAATACTTTTATTACACAGATGTCTATTGGAATAGCCTTGTTATTTGCAGAGTAAATTATCTGTAACATCATATTCTTTCTCTTTTAGAATTACCTTTTCATTTGAAAGAATGTAAATTTTGTCAAAGGTCATATTCAGGTACAAGACTTTCTTTTTTGTTGAACACTTTGATTGTTTAACCTCTAAAATAGGATGCTCAAAGCAACTAATAGTGATCCCCTCGAATGCTGTACATGGCAATGTAACCTGCTTGTAATTGATCATGTCACCTTTTTGAAGTCAGGTTTTATGAGATCAGCTTTGAAACAGGATTTTACCAAATGTCTTTTCTAAAAGACAGGCTCACCTGAAGTAAAATTTAAAATTCAAAAATTGAATGAATAAACTGGGTCATCCAGATGTAATTCATAACCATATGCTGGTTGTATTAGATAAACATGATTCAGTGTTGAGCTTTTGTGATCAATTACCCCAATGCATAATAATAACACCAGATTTTTTCTATCAGATGGTGAAGTGTTAATAGTTATGGACCTCTTTTGAAGGTCAGGCTAGAAAATGATGTGCAGTGTCATTGAACTGTAGTGCATGACAAGCATTTGAGCATCAATTGTTGCTGAATTTTATTTAATATGTAACTAAGTTTATTGTCTTTTATTCAGTAAGTATTTTAGTAGTTGAAGTAATAGTAGAAACTCTGAAGAATATTTATTTTACTTTTTGAGAGTTCTCCTTGGTCTATTATTTTGATTGGTAATTAGTGATAAAGACTAAATTAGATCAACAGTTCTTGGAGTACCATGTAATGGCACAAAAGATAAGATTAATTTTTAGATATTCAATTTAAAAAAAGGTCAGGGTATTCAACTAATTTAAAATTTTTTGAATCCAGTGAATTCTGAATCATTAAAATTTCATATAGGCTACTGAAAATACTCTAATATTGTAGGTGTTGTGTGTTGTTTAATAACAAAGAAACCATTCATTTTGAGAAGTTGAGTATTAATTAAGTGGTTGCTATTATATTGTTATGAATTTAAGGATGGCCATGTCAAATAAAGAAGTAGTGAAACATGAAGGTTATCACTTTGGTGTTTTACTTAAGAAATCAAAATGACAGAACATCAAATGGTACCTGGTATATAAAACATTAGCCAGTTGATACCTTTTTATGCCTAGAAATACGATTGCGTAAAATCTTGAAGAAATGCAGTGCAATGCGTTTTGTCCGCAATGTCACATGTCTGGGGGTTCAAAAAATTCAGGTATCGGTTTACATTTGAAATCAGAACATTCTAACAACAAATGAGGTCGTTTAGGCGCGGTCACTGCCTGTTATTCTTTATAACTAAGTTGCTTGATGTTTCAGGTATTGTTGATTGCTTCGTTCGTATTCCCAAGGAGCAAGGATTTATGAGCTTCTGGCGTGGAAACCTTGCCAACGTCATCAGATACTTTCCAACGCAAGCTTTGAACTTCGCTTTCAAGGACAAATACAAACAAATTTTCCTCGGTGGAATTGACAAGAACACCCAATTCTGGCGCCACTTTGCTGGAAATTTGGCATCGGGTGGTGCTGCTGGTGCCACCTCCCTTTGCTTCGTCTACCCTCTTGACTTTGCTCGTACCCGATTGGCTGCTGATGTAGGAAAAGCCGGTGCCGACAGAGAATTCACAGGTTTAGGCCAGTGTATTGCCAAGATCTTTAAATCTGACGGTCTTTCGGGTCTGTACAGAGGTTTCGGAGTCTCCGTTCAAGGTATCATCATCTACAGAGCCTCATACTTCGGTCTGTACGACACTGCAAGAGACTTCTTGCCCGACCCAAAGAGCACTCCTTTCCTCGTTTCTTGGGCTATTGCACAGGTGAGTTAGGCTGGACGGTGTGCCAGGCTTGTGTCCCATACTCTGTAATACCTTCTGTAATAATTTTGTTGATTTCTCTTTCTTTAGACCTTTCCTGACATTCATCCACCCTGATTCCTACCATTTACTTAAGGTCATGTGATTACCGAATTCCTTGTTCCGTTTGTCAAGGCACCGGCTCCTGTACCCATGGTCAGGTAAAATTCATGCCATTTGAGTCTACGTGGAAGAGTCTTTAACCTTTAATTGCTTTAACTTACAGGCTGTAACAACCGTTTCCGGTATTGTGTCCTATCCATTCGACACTGTCCGTAGGCGAATGATGATGCAGTCAGGACGTAAGCAGACAGAAATTATCTACAAAAACACAATGCACTGCTGGGCCGTCATCTACAAGCAAGAGGGAGGTGGTGCTTTCTTCAAGGGAGCCTTCTCCAACATCCTCCGAGGCACAGGTGGTGCTCTCGTACTTGTATTCTACGACAAAATCAAAGCTCTATTGTAAACACGTGTTCATTAGGACTTGTAAACTTAATCTTGCAACAATTAGTATTTTCCATTTGTCCACCACAGTAGGTCGAATTTTATCGAGGTGCGATCAAGTATTAATTAAGGCCCTAGGAAAAAAAAGTTTCGGGGTTGCTTTACTTCTCTCTCCAGTTAGACGTTTTAAAAGTAAATAAAATTGCCGGCGTTCGGGCGTGATAACACCAGCTGCTGTTATCATCTCGGTCGCCGTGGCTCTCCACCATCGTGTTTAATGTTTTCTATTAATTTATTTTCACAAGGAATTTTTTTCAATAACCAAAGAGTTAAACTATGATAATAACAGCACAGTAGATCTACTCGTTGATCGATAGATCTCAATGCTATTGAAGGTGAGGAGTGGATTTGGACCGTACAGCCCCATCCTTAAATATAATTTTTAAGTGAGTTCGATCGAAATCCATTTTTCACCCGGTCTTTTCGTTTAATTTTTTTATACCTTTTTCGTTCGGCATATTTAATTTCATCCATTTTCCGCACGTGAATTCAAGTGTCGTGGACGATCGAGATGAACCAGAAGTCACGCGGGCACCCAACTCAGCAGCACTCCATTCACAATGCAATACCCGGCCAGAGCCCTTGATTTAATCGAAGCATTTATGTCCTTGACTGACTCGAAACGGTTGAAATAGCAAAATGAAAGTTACAGAACAGATACACATACATAATAAAGACAGGCAGAGGAAACCGTTGAAATCGCATGGGTATCCCCTGCAGGGGCTCACCCTGACGAAGACAAAGGTACATTGAAATGGGTCCGGAGCGAAAGCTGCGGGAACCGAGTTACGAAGTTATAAAAATGATTAAATGTTTAAATAAAAATGGAAAAATCTGGACAGAAGAGGTTTCTTGTCCTTTTTTTGACAAATGATTTGTTGAATGTCCAAAAAGTGTTCCTTCTGTCTCCTGTTGTTGCTTCTTTTTGTTCGGTCTAGTTCTTGCATGTATGCCAGCGCGAAAATAGACGAAATTGGCACGAGGCCTTTGACTATTTTGCAAGAGCCTCCCCGTTTTGTATCGCTTAGACGTCAAATTTAGCAGGTAATTGACCCAAATAATTGTTGTCTCGTTCTGGGAGCACCCGAAATTTTGCATACAGGTACACAAACTAATCACTTGGAACGTGAAAACAAAGATAAAACAATGCAGGGGAAATTTCGCACGAGGCGTTTGCCATTTACACTATCAGCTTTACATAATTCACGTAATCGATAGTTCATGGAAATTGTATTTTTTTTATTGATTAATTTTTGCGGGCGTAAATCAATTTGACGCATTAATTTTTTTGTATGAATTTTTTTGACGCCGGGAATACTGCGAGGAGGGCATAGGTCAAGATATTTCATGACAGCGTTTTATCACTTGTTGAAGGACACGTGAGATAACGGGCGATCGATTTTCATTGCGATTGATCATTTTTGGGCAGTCCTGAACCGCACAGAGAAAAAATTAATTTGAGTTTGAAAGAGATACGAGTTTTTGAGGTCCTGTGCACGTGGACCGGAGGAAGTGTCTGATGAAGATGAAGATGAGAAAACTAAGTCAAGGACGATTTGTGGCATCGTTTTTAACCCAATTTCACTACGTTAAGGCCACTTCGAATTAATTATATTCGACGGAGTGCTCCTACTTCAAGCACAGTTTGGTTTCTGATAAGTTTTTAATGTGGAGAATTACACCGCAGGAGCAAAAACTCCAAAATTTTGCTGCCGGTGATTTTCACAGTTTGTTGGCGCGACACGTGGAGCTGGAGTAGATGCTAGATGTTATAGATTCTTCAGGTGAGGTGCTACCTGCTAGTCGTGAACGAGTATCAAACAGGTATCCGCAAATACCACGCTATTTAGCCACATTTCAAGGCCGACAAATATTTAACGATATTTGAGGTTCTTCCTGATTTGGTTTTAACATTAGGCCTCTTTTCAAGGTGCCAATACTCAAAATTTGGTATCTACAAAATTTCTTGGGTAATGGGGCTTGGTGAGCTTGAAGGTACTTAAACCAGAGTTATGAAAGTCGAAATTCTACTTCCTTGATTGTACGTTGAGGTATTTTATTGGATGCTTTAAGAAGAGAAACATCAAACAAATTAATAAATTAATAATTGTAATTCGTTTACAGTGGTGTCACGTTAAAAATGGGCCAACGCGACTTGGTTCAAAAATTTTCGCAAAAGCGAATTATAAAAAAAGACTACTATATCTTCCAACTGACTCCTCTCATTTTATGTTCATTTCGTTGCTTTTCTACAAGACACATTCATCACATATTTTTGACGGACGAACCTTAATATTTCACAATCCATTTAGGTTCGACACACGTAGAAAATTTATACAAAAAAAAGTAACAAAAGATATTAGGAAGTCTTATCGTCATTGAACTTTATTTAACACGGCAATGACATTGATTCTTCTCCGGGAAAAAGCGGAAATCATTAATTCTTGGGCGATAAAACTTTGGGTCACAGTTTAAAGTCTTCAATTAGTCTGAAGCAACGGGTACTAGAGGCCCCGGTGCTCATGAAAGGTCAAAACAACACGCAACAGAAATTAACCGTCCTCCGGGGAATTTGACTCGATTAATTCAACACAATTTCTGTTGGGGCCCTGAAATTTGGCAGGCGGACCGACTTCTTCGCGTCAGATGTGACGTCACTTAAAGAGGGCCATAACGGAATGTGAAGGGACGACTGCGGCGGCGGTGGCGGCTGCTGCTGCTCCTTTGGCCACCATCATTCATTGCTGTTTGGCATGTAGAACGCCGACTAGACCGGACCAGTTTTCTATGAATAGATCGTCAAACGTCATCTAATTATAGACTCAGATCTCTCCTTATGTCACTTCAACTGCAGCCTGTTTCTCTTCATTTTTTGTACGGTTTCTTCGGTTCTTCATTATTGTTAATGACTTTTTCCTTGGTTTATCTTTTGATTGGAATTGTAGAAGTAAAGGAATTTTGGGCTACCTGCATGGTAGAGTGCCATGTAACGGAACTGACAATTATATATACCCCCCTCCCTGCTGGATGTGGACGTGGATGACCACCTACTCTGAATTGAACATTGTCAAACTGTTGTTCTATTGGAATCGCCGCAGAGCTTATCCAAAACCTGAAAGAGAGTAAATTATAAAAATTTGTAGAAACTCAAACTCTCCTCTACATTGTAATCCATGTCCTGCCATGGTAAAAATTATCAAACTCATCTGCCACAAATATTGACCAACAGAACATGACATTAAAGTTTCATTTCATTGTTTTACATCTTTACAGCTTTCTGCTGATATAACTACAGTAAAAGACAATTTGTATTATTATAAAAGAGTCCACATAAAATTTCATTCATTCAGCTGCTTGTTTGTAATACTTAAATAGTGGGAATATTTGTTTTGATCAGTAGCTTAGAGTTGTAAAGCTATTTCAAAACTCATTGGGTTTCTTAACATGATGACCACGCTTTACTTTTTGTTATTTTATACAATGAAATGACACCAGTGAAGAGACAAAAATGAAAGTGTTGGCACAGATTTTGCTGAGAGGAAAATTTTGACTTCTGATGTTTGAGGACCCACTTCACATAGGCAATTAAACTAATTTAGACATTTGACTTCTGATTAGATTGAATGTTTCACAAATTATTCCCCAATTTTGGACCAGTAAAATTAAGTAATATTTGATGCTTTCAAGCAATTGTTTTTATGCTGGAGCTATATCTTTAAGGCACCACACTTCATAACTCCATGATGAATTATTTTAAATTTGACCTATTAATGTTTTGCTTTCAAGTGTGACTCAATAGCTGATACCAGCAAAAAATAGCACATCAGCAAGTTCTATTTTAGATTCATTGAGGTATGTTGCATCTTGTGAAAAATTTATTTTAAATTTAAGGTATTTAAATTTTAATGTTAAAGTGAACCTTGATTTCTACAAGATGATTTCAATTCAGTTTAATTTGAATGCATTTGAACACAGTTGGGTTGATAAAAATACAAAATTGATTTCACAACCACACAAATAGTTTTAGATACCTCCTACTTTTGTATAAGGTAAACCTTTTAGCACAATAAATATTATAGGAAGTTTAGAATGTGTAGAGCTCAATGATTGGCTTGATAAAGGCATAAAAAAAATCAGCTGAGGCTTACCATACTAATTCCAGGCAAATTTAAAACTGTTCCCAACAAAGGAACCCTTCTGAGGAAATTAACTGCAGCAGGAAAAAATCCACTAAAACAAAGAATTAAAATAATTGTATGGACATCATTAAATGAGAGATAGAATAAATTATGATTATTTCAAATTATGATGATACCTAAATAGTAGAAAGAATCCGTAACTTTCTAGTACCATTCCAACAATTGGCCAACCTAATAAAACAAGTAATGTTCCACCAAAAAAGGCCATTGATGCTTTTGTTTTGTGTCTTTGAAAAAAGAACCTAAATGTTCTCTGTAAGCCAATGACACATCCTAATCCAGTTAGAAATAGAAGCTGAAAATAAATAAGCAGGTTTACATCAATAACTTTGAAGTTAGCCTTTTAGAAAAATAATGCCACCAATGTCTCTTACATTTCCTATGGCGAGTAATCCTTTATCGAATAACAATAAAACGCCGAGTATGAGAAAAAAAATTCCAAAACCAGCAAGGCCCACGCCAATCTCTGGAACACAAATAATTCGTATGTTTCATTTTCAGGTTAGCATGTTAGCAAGTTAACCATAATAGAGATGCGTTATGTAAATATGAATTGAAGATTATTTAATTTGAAAACCATGAGACTTACTTTGCATGTCCGTCACCTCGAACATTTTTTAAGAAATAGTCTTGGATTCTATTTTATTGGAAAATTTTCTAGAATCTGGTGCGTCCAATTGAGGTTAAAAATTAGTCCAGAGTTCCACGTCAGTCGATTGCCGTCAAATGAGAAATAGAAAAATACAATTGCTGTCTCATGTGGGCAAATCTAGCATTGAGAGAGAAATCAAATGTCATTAATATGTGGAGCCTTGGAAAGGACAAATCGAAGGAAAACGCGAAATTTTTTAACACCTAACAAATACTAATATATACAAAAACAAATTAGTTACGTGGCAGCAGAGTTTGTTCCAGTATGTGCCATTGTTTTTGTGTTTTTCTCCAAAAAGCCAAGTAGGCCCTGGTACAGTTTATTGTTGTGTTTTTTCGGTGGATCACTGTGTCTTGCAGTGCGTATAAAAGGAATCTTGAAGTTGTATCTGGCATTGCAGTGATTGACCATGACTCGACACGCCAGAAATTGCACGGCAGGAGCTGTTTACACTTATCATGAAAAGAAGAAGGATGCTGCCGCTTCAGGTTATGGTACGGAAAGTCAACGACTAGGAAAAGATTCAGTGAAAGACTTCGATTGTTGTTGTCTGACACTACAACCTTGTAGAAATCCTGTAGTCACGTAAGTTTTGATGGTTATATAACTGAAGAAGTGTCTCTTTGATCCCGGGAGGGCTTACGTTGCTCACGAAGCATTTCTTAACTGAAATACGTAATTGCGTAATTGTATTTAACACAGACTGAAATGGTTTAATTTATTTTGAAATTAAATAGTTGCCCCTGAGTTTAAGTGAATGACCCATTGTCAAAGGAAACAGTTGATTCTTATGACTTCCTATTTAATTTCAGATTGGATGGATTTCTCTATGATAAGGAAGCTATTTTAGAATATATAATTAAGAAGAAAAATGAATACAGTCGAAAACTTAAAGAATATGAAAAACAAAAGAAAAAGGATGAAGAAGAACTGGCTGAGCTAGCAAATGCAGAGCAATTATCGAAGGTCAAAAATTTTTTATCAACAGAAAAAAATATCATGACAGAACGATTACTGAAAAATGAAAAGTCAGAAGGTGAAACATCAACAGTTTCAAATATGTCAGGTGGAAGAGATAAAAAACTGCCTAGCTTCTGGATTCCATCAATGACACCTGAAGCTCAGACAAATAAGCTGGAGAAGCCTGTAAGTGAAGTTTTGTGATTAATGTATACAAATATTAATGTTGTCCTCCCATTTTTTTTTGTTTTAATAATTTTTTTGTCACTTAAAGGATAAAACAATTTATTGTCCAATGAGTGGAAAGCCGTTGAGAATGAAAGATTTAATTCCAGTAGTTTTTACAAAAGTTAATGATGTGGATGACAAGAAATCACTGATTGTTAAAAATGTGAGGTACATGTGTCCAGTTACACATGATGTCTTAAGCAATGCTGTTCCTGTTGCAGTATTAAAGCCAACGTGAGTTTTTGTAATTTGTGTAGCAATCCTAAGGAGTGCAACTTGAATTTGTAGTAGTATAATTCCAATTCAATTACATTTCACATAATTTAATTTATATTACCAGGGGAGATGTTGTCACAGTTGAATGTGTTGAGAAACTAATTAAAAAGGACTGGATTCATCCATTGACTAGTCAGAAAATACAAGAATCTGATATAATTTTCTTGCAAAGGGTATGTTTGTAAAATCTATTTAGCAGATTAAATAACCAAAGAATATTTTAAAATTAAGAATAAAACAAAAATTTTTTCAAATGTATTTTTATTATAATTATAGGGCGGCACTGGGTATTCACAAACAAATGAAAAACTGGAAGGAAAGAATCAACGTCCGGTCTTGAGGGCATAGAATTGTAATTAATTTATATATCACATCTATTTGTACATAATAAAATAATTTAGTTTATATAATTTCTTACAAAATTTTTTGTTACTAAACCAGTCTTATTGAAGATCTTCATAAGGTATTTTTGTTTTTTCATATTCATACCAACACATCTACATTATGTTTTATATTTTATATTGAATGGTCCAATTCAAATAATTAAGCAGTTTTCAAAACAGTTTCAATTACTTTTACTTTATTTTCTGATTTTTCAATGCGTTAAGCTGAGTAGGGTGGAAATTCTTTCGCGTTACGATTACACGTGAGACGATGTATTCTTGTCTACCATACAGTTTTACTACGTTAAATCTTCTTAAAGCAATTTAAATTGTATTCTGTGCTAAAGGAGTGAATCTTCGATCAGGTGCACGATACAAATTGTATTCAACTGTGCGGCCTTTTTGTATTTTTTATGTAAAAACAATATGGCACTTTAACATAATCTCAAATGAAAATTTAACTTATGATATTTCAATAGCAGTGGATTTCTTTTCTGTGAGCAGCTTTTTTATTTTTATTTTTGCTCTTTAGCGTTACTCGAAATTAATTTTCCGGAACTGATCCGTGACCAAGAAATAAATTTAAGCAGTTGTTGTTTACTTCTCCTGATTCATTTTCATTAATGACGAGCAGGTACAGTTTGGTTCTCCCATTAAAAAAAAGTTACCACCCGATGAGTGCCAACAGTTCCGAGCGAGTATTTTCTATTAATCGTTCAAATAAATGTCAAAACGTCCGATTTAATAATTCGTTCATCTTAAGTACTCGCTCAACCGGAAGTAAACGGAAAAGCTTGCCATTGCAATAAAATTAATAATGGTAAATGCCCTTGTTATTAGGAAGCCCATCCCTTGGAAAGAGAAAAATTAAATTCATTGGGAAAATATTCCGACAGCTGTGTCTGATGGAACAACAAAGTCGAATGATGGCCTCATGTTGAGTAAATAGGAGAGGCCCGAAGACGAGGCAGGGGTTTGTGGTTCGTTGGAGACATTGATGTAACCGAAAAATAAAATGAAACTTAAACTGTCTTTGAGTCAGAGTCAATTTTATTAGTTTTCTGAAGTGAAGGAAGGAAGGACGGAATCCATTTTTTTTGGGAGAGAGCTTGCATACCTAAGCACAGGTCCTAACTTCTCGTTCCGAGAATGTGCCCGAAAAAGTTTGTGATATGCAACCTTAAGAAATGACATTTCCACCACGGACTCTGAAGTAAAACGCTTGGGATCATGTGTAATTGTTGGACCATTCACCGCCCAATCGTTTTAAATTACACTATTTTGTATTGTCACATATATAATACACATATTATACCCAATATACAGTACACTGTATACTGTCATATATTGTGCAAATACAATTAATTTTATTATTTGTAACTACTAGGTCATACTATTGTGAATTTTCTTGGCATAATTCGGAGTAATTAGAAGAATATTTACTTGACATGTGCAAGCTTTTCTCTGGTCTAAGAAGTCAATGGTGAAACTCGCAAAGACCGAATCTTGGAGAATGGTTAATTTGTTAAAAACAATTTTTTGTCTCCTTCGTTTTCTCTTTCCCTCTATCCACCTTATTATTATTGGCAATATTCTCAGGGAGTAAGATTCTCATTATTTATACTTTTAACGAGGAAGAAAAAATTGTTACCTAATTAATAATGAGAAAAATGGTCAATTATGTCTCCGTTTTGTGATTGTGCATCGGAAAAAAAGAGCAATTCTTTATTAGTCGCATCCATCGCTCCTCTGCCTGTGCCCCCGTCCTGTCCTTTTGCCCTCCCTTTCTTTCATCGGCTTCAGCCCTTAGCATACTTCATCACGCCATCCCCCAACGGCTGCTTATTTTCTCCCTCGGCAGTCACCCGGTCGTTTGTTCGGAAAATAATATCAGGTCGACCATTAAAATCCTTTCAATTTTCTCCCGAGAAGTATGAAACCCAACAAGACGAAAACGTTCATCCGATCCACCGAAATCCTTTTTTCTTCTGACACCCTTGAAGGATTTAACCGGTGCCGTGTCCTCCTGTTAATGGTGCGAATATGTAGTGTGAAGTTCTAATAGTAATGTAAACTATTTAGTGAGACTTAATTGCCGAATATCAATTATCTTAAATTGTAATGCAGGCCAAATACAAGAATTTGTAAAGATGTATTATTTTGTCGTATGCAGTTCATGCACCCAAATTATAAAGTGTTTTACAAGTAAACTAAAAGTGTACTGTGGAATAATAGTGCGACAGGAAAATGTAACAAAGAAGTAATATCGTTTTCATAATTATAGGTTAACCGTTAGCGTTGCCTTTACTTTATCTGTTTATAATTTTTTTACCCCATTGTCGTGGGTGTTAGTGGTAGGGAAGTTATTAATTACACCTTATTAATTTACTTCTCTTTTCATTTTACTTAAAATTTATACAAAATAAGTTACAAGCGGCAAGCTTAAAGCAGTAATTAGGGTCTTGGTATTATGTTTTGATAGACTGTTAATTCGACACCAAAATACGTAGAATTAAATTTATTTCTTTTCAACTCAAGTCTGACTGGACTTGGTCGAATGCGGTTCAACTTAAAGCATTAATATTTAAGTAAACTGAAAATAAATTAAGTTCATAAGTGATGTTTCCGTGTAATCCCCAAAACACTAACACTTTCACACTACTCTCAACTACTGACAGTTACAACTGCGAATTCTACTTCAGTCCCACCGGGAGACGATGGTACTGATGTTGTGGTTACAAATTACCAGATTGTTCGAGCACGTCGTTGTCAAACTCGTCAAATTCAACGCCTCCAACTCTCCATCGGTTTCCACTTCAGTTTTTCATTTGATTTAAACGATTGAATAATGAAGTAATTTACATAATCCAATTCGTGTTTGGTTGTCTGAATAGTTAGGCGGTTAGGGTTACCCAACACCGAGGACATTTCCACTGGCTGGAGCAGGTAGACTCGCAGGTCCTAGGCGAACAGTTCTGAGGGATCTCGTCCCGTGGACGTCGCACAAATACGAGGGAAAACTATTTTAGTTTCGGAGATTCAATTAAAAATATCTGGTTCGCTTGTTTCGATGGAAAATTCCTGGGAACGCCCATGCTGGCCATTAGAATTTATTTTTCTATTTCGTCCCTTGAGGAAGATGAATCCGGTTGTGAAAATCGAACAAGTGTCTCTCGTAGGACACTCGATATTTTCAGTGGGATTCTTTTTTTTTTCATTCTTCCTTTAAAGAATCAATCGAATCCGATATGTATTAATTACATGTATGTGCCAAATATTGGTTACCTCTACGGATTTTCTTTTCCGAAAGATGGAATTTCCGGTGTGGAAGTAAGCGTTCCTCTAACTTTATGCAATTTACGTCTATGTGGAGACTAAAGGACAGCAGTGTGCCGTCCAGCATTCGTACGATGATTGACATTGACCAAATAAAACTAAACAAAAGAGTAATAGTACAATGTAGTACAGGTAATATAACTAAACGACGGAAACCTTAACAATAAAACGGTTATGTTGTTGAGTGAGTGGACATTTTACATGTAGATGAGGTCTATTAATTCAGATTATCGAAAGTTTTTACTTGTTTTACAAATTTTTTATTCATTTATTAATATTGTTAATGTTATTAATAATACGTATAATAATTTTAGATGTTAGTATAATGTTTGTTTTGGTGAGGTAATTGGAAATTTTCTATTGCTATCGTATGTGTTGAGTAGAGTTTAAGAAAACATAATGCATCTTGTTCTTCGAATTTTTGAGGTTAAACTTTCAATTTAAACAATTTATTTTATTGTTAATAACACGCATTTAAGTGTACCAATACACGTAGCATTGAATTTTGTACTAATTAATTTTAAGATTAATTACGAAGTCAACCTGTTACGTAAGTTCATAGTAGATTTTATGCAATGTTAGTTTAAAATCGAACAAATTATGCAATATCTTTAAATGAAGGTAATTAGTGGGCTTGCATACCTTACATCGTACTACCGAGTCGTAGTGTACTTTCAAAGGAAGTTGACAAAATCTAAATTTAGAAATTCTAAAATGCGTAAAACTGATTCGGGGTTATTATTTAATGAAAATGGACAATAAAATGATCGCGAATAATATTTGTATTATTTATTATAGAGAGACGTAATTTTGTGGTCTCGTTTATATTATGTAACATTTATGTAAAATTCCACAACGCAGAGAACATCGTCATTCTTCTTAAGAGTAACTTATAATATTTAGTTTCGTCATACGTCATTTGCACTGTTAATATTCTTTTCTTCTTAGGTAAACTTCTTATTCATTGCTTCCTATTCTATTTCTTATAGGTTGTATTCTTAGGAATAGGTATATTCTTAATAGGTTTTTCTGGTTACCAAGTTTGCTGCCTGTGTTGACGTTCACTGACACAGCTGTTGTCTGCCTCTTTCCGACCACTGATATAAAACTAGATAATTCCACGTAATACCCTGATTTACTTTAATAAGTCCGAATTAATACTGTACAGAATTCATATATTGAAATGCATGCACATATAAAAATCCATTCATATCTTTCACAGAAAACAAGAAAACATTGTGACTATTCTATAATAGGCACATTACATATATGTTATTTAGTGTATATTACATTCAATATATTTAATTTACTAAGCAACGTTAGTTGTAAGTTGCGTGCATTATACTGTATTGCATTACATATATTCCATTATTAATACGCTATAGTTTAATATTGTAACACCACAATATATTAATTGTGTGACGATGAGGTACTCTAC
Source organism: Polyplax serrata (assembly GCA_037055365.1). Taxonomy (NCBI): domain Eukaryota; kingdom Metazoa; phylum Arthropoda; class Insecta; order Psocodea; family Polyplacidae; genus Polyplax; species Polyplax serrata. The sequence continues at coordinate 12,684,082 of JAWJWE010000036.1, read as the reverse complement.
GTATCACCCGCCAGCTACTGAAAATACTACAATATGCCTCGTAACTATCGATATTAATAATCTACAGATGTTACTCCTGTCCTTCTCTGATGCTTTTGTAGCTATTGGTGGAATTATTCAACCGGAGGAAAGTGTATATCCAACTACTGCGAGGGCATACACCTAGGAGAGGAAATTCCATCAGCATGCAGCAAGAGCGTCGGATGGATGGTGAACCTTTGAATAAATTCAAAAAAAAAAAACAAGGCCAACATTTAGGCCGTCCATTGTCCTTGGCGAATTGATTTGCACAGCTCGAGGGACACGTCCAGTCGACATGTGGAGGGTTCCGGCAAATTCCGCAATTGTCTGCCCATTTAATTCGTCTTTGTCTCATTTAATTGTTTATTAAATGAGACCTCCGAGTCGAATGTCTACACATGTCCGTGGGTGACCATCAATCGGAGGATTTCCGATTAATTCGACGACTTTCACATTATTCATCTAATTCCCGTAATCCGAACAAAGAATTCTGGATTAGAAAAATCGGATCTCGTTCGTTAATACTTGAGGGTGGTGCGTGTGGCGAAGCCTCCTTCTGCCACTGTTCGATGTGAGGCACACGAGAGGAAGCTATCGGAAATATTCTCTGAAAATATGGAATCTTCTGAGAGATTTAAGTAAAAAAAAAACCACAACTGATTGTTACGTAATGGTAAGTCTGCAAGACTGTAGACTTCCTAGTCAGAGTGTCTGTCAGTGGCAGCAGGTATGTGTCTCTGTAAAATTCGTAATCGCAACTTATTCAATGAGTAGTACTGGGTAACTAGCTTGAAATTTGTTTTAGAAACTGTTAGCGGTTCCTGGCTTGGTTTTGAAGGTTGTAGTCGGTTATTCCGAGAATAGTTACATGTACAATAGTAGATCAAAGAATTTTATTCATTTCACCGTTGTTGTCCCTATTCAATGTTCACTTTAACAATTCTAGAGCTTTCCTTTTCATACCTTTAAATGCCAGGTACACCCCTGATATGTACACCACGAAGTAGATTCTTCTAGAATATAACTTTGTTACGTGACGTGTGACATGTAACAATTTTATTTATACATCCGACTGTCAAACTTGCATCTCTCGGTTTCACATGGCAGAGGTTTACGTGGTCTATCCACGAGAATTATTAGTAAGGACGTTTTATTAATACTTTTATTGAGTAAGGGAAATTACATAATCCAGCGAAATAAAAAATTAATTTGTGGAGAACGCCACCAAGCTCTTGGCTTTCGTGCTGCACCGACTCTGCGACACGGAACCCACGGAAGTTACAAGTTGAAACGGCGAGAGTTGTGGAAGCCTGATTGTGACTTGTACTTCATATTTTTCCACGTACAAGCAATTCAAAATTAGAGATGCTACCCATGGAAAATAAGGACCTCCCATGGCAATGACAAGATCGGCGCATGCCCTCGCCATTACGGGGCTTCAACTTTCAGATCAGGTGAAACGACTTGAAATTAACAGAAATTCTTTCCTGAGTTTAAGTCCGCGACGGACAGGTGAAGTTACCGGAAGTGTGTTGTTCATAATTTCATTAATTCGCTTAAATCATTTCCGGTTTCGGCTTCTTCGTCACCATTTTCCGGTGCTTCGAGACCGAAGAATCGCGAGTGGATTCCCGTTTTCTTTATAAACAATGATCTCCAACGGAAGAGATAGCAGTTAACAGTTCATTTCCGATTTGGTGCGATGGAGAATCTCATTAAATAATTCTTACATTACTTCAAGTCGGTTTTTTTTCAAATATTTGTACCAAATTTTAATTTGTGTGAGCCCGGCCACGCCACTCAGCTTTTTCACGTTTACATGCGAGGTATCGAGTAGGTCTCGTTAGATTTTAACTACCCCGGTAAGTGTGGGCTGCCTGAGGCAGTGTTTTCCTCGAATCTCGGCAAACCTTTTCTACTTACGTCACATAAGACGTAGGCCAGGCAATGACGCTGCAGCATAACTTGTCGATGAAGGAAATCAGTTGCCGGCCAATGTTGGCAAAGCATTAGCAAATCTAACTAAAGTGAGTTTTGCCTCAAAATCCACTAGGAAAAAAAACAAAACTAACGTCAGACAGATTGATTTTTAGATCAATTCGTTTTATTATGAATATCGAATTCAGTTGAGACCCTGTTTAAGATGAAATCAGAATGTCAAATTGAGTTTCACAACACTTTTAGAGAGGACTTGTGTTCGCGTGGACGACATTAAGGGGCTCCTGCAGGGACTACGTAGGAAAGTTGCGTAAAAGCTGCGGAAGAAGACGTTTGCCGTGATTTTCAGTTTGAGCAGGTGCGAAGGATGTCGTTGAAGTGAACTTTCGTGACTGACGAAAAGGATTAAGGAGAAAACAACGGCAGGTTTTCAGGTTTTTCATGCGAACGTCTTACGTCGTTGAACATGCAAATAGGTATGGTGGCATCTAACATTGGAATGCCGGAACCATCGTCTTATTCGAGGATTCTGGATGGCTCCAGCGAGGAGAGAGAGTACATAGACATGGAAAACCTCAAACCGAGGGCTCATTCTATGCCCGTGACACTGCAGCAAATAGTTCAGCCCAATTCTGTGCCTCAGAACGCGTACTACGATCTCATGCCCGTTTCATCGTAAGTAGGGAAACAACCGGTGGTACTTCTTTCGCCTTGACATTTTCCTATACCTTGAATTAACTTAGGCTAATTTGATTTAGTCGGGTTTAATAACTGATTCATAGGCAATTATTAATATTAATAAAGTAGAGGAAAAATAGTTGTTTTTCCTCAAAGTCTGAATACACAAACGCATTAATTCTATACGGTTTTCGACCACACGCGAAATTTTCCGATCCTAACTGTTTATGTTACTGTTATTTATTACTTCTTTTGGTACTCTATTCTTTTTACTATTACTCGTTTTTTCCTTGTCTTATTAACAGTTTATTGTTATTGCATTGGTTTTAATTTGAGGAACCTAATCGTTACTTCAAGAATAGATGCTTTTGCAAATGATTAAATACAGTCCACAAAATAAATAAAGCGTAAATAATTAACAAACCTAGAATTAAATAACCAGGTAATACATAATATGTAAGTAATATAGACATGGGGAACAAGGAAAACTCAGTAACGACGAAAATTCATCTTGCCTCCCTTCAACTTCTAAAATATTTCATTTTTTTCTAATAAATATTCTCTAATAACATTAGTTGTATCAGAAGCTAATTTTGTGTACGCAACACAGGAATTTAGGAGAATGCCCAATGCGAAGGTGTCTGTCATTTTTAATTGTTCCTGTTCTTTCATTCAGAAACGCCTGTCCATCATCTATGTACATGGGAGGAAGTGCCACCGGCATGCAATCGCATTCGACAAGCGTGGACATGGAGATGGAGAGACTGACCACGATCAGAGAGCACAAGATACTGGGAAAGCGGAAGAATATATGCCAACAGTGAGTATTCGTTTCCGGTTTTTGAAGAAATTTGTAAAAATGAATTCTGTCGTCGCGGGGAACGTTTACGAAACGAAATTACACGCCATTGATTGATTATCAAAGAGATGATTAGTTTTGGGGGTTCGCCGTTGGCTCCGATTAATCAGGTGACTCCCCCGGGAAATGCTAACTTTTGGCCTTCAAAGAAAAGTACTATATTAGCACCACTACTGACTATTAGGGGTGCAGTCACTCGGCGGAATTTCGCGAAGTGACTGATTAGTGGGGGTGAGCCAATACCCCTGGACACACCACTCCTCGGCTTTACACGCTTTGAACCCCCAAGTGGGGGTACCTGGGGAATGGAACTGAAAGACATTATCATGTTATTAGTACGGGAAGTACAAATTGCACAGTTCACCTTATCACTCTTCAGATAGAGGAATTGTTCTCGAGTTACGAATAATATCCGACCGAAGTACAGCACCATACCAATTATAAACCACTTCAATACAATGCATTATATGTAAGAGTTGTTTCGATTGAGAAAAACGAACTTGACTTACAATAGAAACGCTTCGGAACACATGACTGCTAATACTCGTCATTTTATTTTAATAACTTACATAACATAAGCAGAACACAGTACATTATTAATTTTCGGGTTCCGAGCTGTTGACGAGGGTTCGGAGCTCGATTAATTGAAAGAACATTAAATATTGGTAATTAAAACAATTGATTTGTAAGAATTGAAATTTTAAGATGAAAAATGAAGTTCGATTGGGTGTTTTGCGTCATCGCCATCGGGTAAAACTCATTTTGGTACTTGAGGAATGGAATCAAAGAAAATGGGCATTTCACACTCCTAACAGGTAAATAATTAATTAGTTAAACAATGAAGGTGTGTAAAAGGCTGCCGACTTTATTAGTCTGATTGATTAGGGTGTTCTCTCTGAGATGGGAGACACCCAAGAAGAACTTGCCGACTCCTTTCTTAATTCTAAATTACTTTTCACTTTGTTCGTAAATCAATGGCGAACTCGTAGGGTTTCGTCAACCGGTGAAAATTTCGGAGTCGTTACGCCTCGCTCAACACACACGGTTTTCGCCCTTTTTGTCAAGGGATACGTATCACTGCCTGAATTAAATTATTTATGATTTTTTTAATGTTGTAACAGAGACTACGACGATGACCTTAGCAGCAGAGATGACAAGTCGGTGAGGACCAACAACGATAAAAAGTGAGTATTAGAACTATGCAGAAGGCTGTGTGCCACAACGCCTGTAACAATGTAATACTCTTACAAAAGTAAGGACACAGGTATGAGCAAGAGGATATATACAAATATACAAGGCCAATTGAAGTAAGAAATCAGGAAACAGTAAGGTACTGAGATATACTTGTAATTTGCTTGTACGTAAGGGTAAGGCGTAGGAACTACGACAATGAGGGCACACGTGTGCTTTCGAACTCTCAAGTATAATTTAATATTATTTAGATTTAATTTAATCGAGAGAAGCGAACAGTTAAATTTGTATTGTATCAATTTTTATTGTACAATTCAAGAAATTGTTATCGTCACAGGCAAAACCACAGCGAAATAGAAAAAAGGCGACGGGACAAAATGAACACTTACATCACAGAGCTAGCCAGCATGGTTCCCATTTGCCATGCGAATCCAAGGAAATTGGACAAGTTAACCGTTCTTAGGATGGCCGTTCAACACCTCAGGTATAAAATAGTGTAACATTATTTAAAATACATAACTAGAAAATCTACTTTGACGTCCCTTTCAGGTCTATCAGAGGAACCGTTCATTCGTATACCGAAGGCCACTACAAGCCGACTTTTCTCTCAGACGAAGAACTTAAGCACCTGATTCTGCAGGCAGCCGATGGATTCCTGTTTGTCGTTGGCTGCGACAGAGGAAGAATATTATTTGTGTCAGAATCCGTGTCGCAGATACTTAACTACTCCCAATCGGATCTTCTGGGACAAAGCTGGTTTGATATTTTGCATCCCAGGGATGTGGCCAAAGTAAAAGAGCAGCTGTCCTCATCCGATTTGAGTCCCAGGGAAAGGCTCATCGACTCCAAAAGTATACTACACGACATCGGTGCTCGGTGATGAGTGAAATGATCAGATTTACATCTGTCCGTTCATTTTCAGCTATGCTTCCCGTTAAGACTGACGTTCCTCAGGGTATAACGAGACTCTGCCCAGGAGCGCGTCGCTCATTTCTGTGCCGCATGAAACGTCGGGCACTGGTTCAGGTGAAAGAAGAAGCTGACACAACCACCGGCTGTCACAAACCTCGAAAAAAGCAACAGAATTCCGATAAGAAGTATAGTGTCATTCACTGCACTGGATACCTAAAATCGTGGGCCCCAGCTAAGTTGGGCCTCGAAGAAACCGAAGGAGAAAACGACAGCGAAGTCTGCAACCTCTCATGTTTGGTAGCCGTCGGTCGCATACAGTCTCAAGTTCCCGCACATCACTACTTACCCGTGCCGAACCTCAAACACTTCCCATTCGTATCCAGGCATGCTATCGATGGAACTTTCCTTTTTGTAGACCAAAGGTAGAAACTAAAGTTCCTCGGTCAACTTCCCGAGAAGGAGAGACCTCAAGAGAATTTTCTTTTTCCAGGGCAACCCTCATGTTAGGATTTTTACCACAGGAGCTTGTTGGAACTAACGTTTATGAATATTTTCACCAGGAAGATATCCGAACGCTGTCAGAAACTCACAAATTAGCGTTACAGTCTCTGCAAGCGACTAAAACACAAAGCTACAGGCTACGAACGCGGGATGGCAGCTACGTCAGGATACAGAGCGAGTGGAGGCCATTTAGAAATCCGTGGACGAAGGACATAGAATACCTAATATCTAAAAACTCGGTCATACTGTATGTTTAACGCTTTGTACCGACAGGCCGATGTATTTCTTGATTGTGAAAGAGAAAATGTAATTTTTGCAGGTCAGACGTGAGGACGGTGGATAGTAGCGCTGTTCGTTCCGAAGGACCAACACAGTCTACCAGGAGCTACGACCCTTTTCAATCAGGGGGTAACGGAATGACAAGCGTTCACAGAGTTGTCACGTCTCACGTCGGAGCCAGTCTTATTGGTCAACAGATCGCTAGGGAAGCTGTACTTAGGAGAGGGGAGAACAGTCCCAATGCAAGCACTCCATCCCCAAGCGGAATTGAAAACGATGCCACCGTACCTGCATCGAGTGCTGAAGTGAGAATATTCAACCACGTGAGTCATACTTTTATGTAAACCCACGTTTGCGATACCTGTATTTCTTGTTTCAGTCGACCATATCAACGAGCGTACAAAACGAGGTGAGTCGCCGTGGTTCGTCCTTGCAGAGAATGACCAGCAGAGACGTGAACGGCAACAACTTACCATCCCTGAAAAACGCCATAAGAAACAACGTCACGCTCACAGCATCGGCCGTCGATTCCGGTGAGTTCCAGGTCGATTCCTTCTTATCGTTTCATTTCACCAAAGGTTTTCATGACTACTTTTACATGATCAGGGATTTCCCCGGATGCGGAAATGTTGGAAATGATGAGTGGATCTGTCATGAGTCAATCTCCGCAACAGACAAGTACAACAAACGATGGAAATGATGAGGCTGCCATGGCAGTGATCATGAGTCTCCTGGAAGCCGACGCAGGTCTCGGAGGTCCCGTCGACTTCTCAGGACTGCCTTGGCCTTTACCATGATCAGATTAACCCTACTATACGACTCTGACAGAACTAATTGCCGCGCACGCCACATGCACATTGTTAACAATCAACCCATTCAATTGGGAACTTGAAACATTACAATTCCGCATGATGGACCATCGGCTTGTACTCCGTCAAAAGCTGGAGTTAAATAAAATTTTAACGAAATGTATTTGATAGATGTCGTTTATTTCAGACTTCAAATTTATTCTTTCACAACACTTTCTTTTAAAAAGCCTCAAAGTATCAGCTTTGAGTTAACCCACTTCAACTTAACCGAATAAAAATCACTAACAGGACTTCATCAACGATAAAATATATTCCAAAAATGTACACCCATCGTTTGCGCGTAATCGCGAAAACTGACGGATTACATTTTCCAATAATTTTCGACTGAAGCAGTCCGTAATGTTTCAACTTCACACAACTAAGTCGAACTGCTTCGCTCATTACAATAAAATAGAATATCAACATCTTATTCCATTCCATTCGTTAAAATAAAATATACACATTCTGCACGGTAGGACTATAAGTTTTATAATAATTTTTGGTTGTGTTTAAACCAAAAAACTCGGTGCATGAAGATTCACAAAGATTCCCAATAAAGATTCACATTCGTCTAACAGATTGAGCCTTAAAAATTCATTACATCTTTTGATGCACGGCGAGTCATTTTCGGATTACTATCACTTCCCTTATTGATTTGATTTAACTTCTACAAAGTACGACAGTAAGCAAAGATTTAACATGTCTTTGAACTGCACGAAACGTTGGACGAATTTTGTCGTAGCCCGCCTGTACCTGAGATTTAATTTCTCATTCTTTCCACATCGTACTGTTACGTCGCAGATTCTCCTTTCTTCGGACTTTTACTCATTTTCTTCCTATGACTTCTCTCTTCTTTCTTTTTCGTCTCGCTCTCTGCCAAATATCTGACAAGCATATCAGAAATGGCTGATTCACATTCATCAACATTCTTCTTTTTCCTCTTCTTTTTCTTCTTGTGTTTTTTACCTCGGCTCGCAGTTGAATCCAATCCATCCGACATGTCGTTGACACCATTTTGTTTCTCCTTGTCTGGTATGTCGACCTTTTTGCTTTTTGAATTCGACTTTTCGTTCTTTTTTGTATTCTTTGTGTTCTCTTGCTTGTCGTTCTTCGTGCCGCCGACCAAACTCATTGCATCCTTCAAGAGCTTCGAATAGAGAGAGTCAACTGTTTCCACTTCTGGTTCGTTTTCTTTCTTCATTTTTTGTTTCTTGCGACTAGACGTCGATTCACTTTCCGTGTCAGATTTGCTTCTCCTTCGTTTCATCCTATTAGACAAATTTAAATTGCTGCTGATGGGCGTACTGCTTTGTACAGTGAAGAAAGAGGTACTCTTGGAGTCGATTTCGCCTACCATGAATTCGTCTGAAGTTTGCTCCGGATTGGCAAGGAGTTTTCCTGCGTTCGATTTCTTGTCCTTCTTCGACTTACAGCTGTTTTTCAACCCGCTTTTATTTTTGTCACCCTTACCGCCAAACATCTTGATAGTTTCGGCTAAGAGCGATTCAACGGTAACTGCTGACTGACTCTGTATCTGAGAGTCAATCTGGTCCTCCAGTGCTACATCAACGGATACTTTTTGTTCCGTTTCTTTGTCGATGGGTAAAATGTTTGTTTCACAGGGTTTCTCTGTGGACGAGGTACTTAAGTTACTTGCTTTGAACTTTTTCAATTCACCACCTCCTTTGTTTTTGTTACTTGACTTGACTTCATCTACATCCTTTAGTTCTCCCAATTCAGAAGTCTTCTTTTTGCTTTTCTTAATTTCCTCTTCCGTGTCATTTTCCTTTAATTTTCCGCCTTCTTCCATATTGTTTTTAACATCATCTATATTTTTATTTTCCAATTTTTTACATTCTTTTTTATTTTGCTTTTTAGATACTTTTTCTGACTTTTTAGTTTTTTCAGCCTTTTTATTATTCTTTACATCATTAACTTCTAAGGTTCTTTGAATTTGATTTGAACGAATGTCCACTTCATCCATATCATTTACTTTAGTTTTTTCTTTTGTTTGTGTTTTTACTTTTTCATCAGTCTCCATATTATCATCATCTCCGCTATTCCAGGTTATCTGTACTTTGCAATCTGCTTTTTTGTCCCCCTAAAAAATATAAATGTAATAAGTGATTTTTCCTTTTTATATATAAGATCTCTTATTCTTCAACAGGCTCCTCACCTTTTTACAAACACAATAAAATTAAAATTATAATTAGTAGTATAATGTAATTGTATTGCAATATTGTAATATACAGATGTTCACTTGTTCCATAAAATATTACACCACATTACAGTGTAAGAATCTGGATAAAGAATTGCAATTGTTCATACCTTAGTATTTGTTGATACTTTTCCACAACCATTATGTCCTTTATTATCTTTTTTTCTTCTCTTCTTGTGGTGGAACTGGTTCTCATTCTTACTGCTACCCTCATCATTATTGCTATTGAAACTGTCTGACATGTCTGATGTACTTAAGTTTCTTTTCTGAATTAAAAAGCATTATTTTGGTGTATAATTATATAGTTGTAAGTAGTTTTTCATTTTGTGTCACATCGAATGTAACAAAATTGATTTCATATTTACCTTAGATCTAACTTCTGAATTGCAATCAGCATCATTCAGGTTTAAATAGTTTTGGCAGGATAATTTTGTCTTCCAAAATTCTTCTGACTTTAAAGGATCTTCTTCACATGACTCATCTTTTGGTATATTAACTTTTCCTGTTTGCTTACTACACTTTCCTAATTTACCGATAACACTCTCATCACCATCACTTTCAGCATTTGACTTATTATCTACAATAGTTCCTTCTATTCTAGGTAATTCTCCAGTAAAATCTAAATCTGTAACTTTGAATGTTATCAAATCATTTTCTTTAATGTTTCTGCAATTCCAAAATTTGTACTCCACATTGTCTGGTTTTAAGATTGTTGCATTGAAATACTTATGAACCAAACATCCTATATGTTGACTACTCTTTTTATTCACTACACCTGCAATACAAAAAAGTGTTACATTAAGGGAAAGTACTAAGTAAATTTCATTTGTTTCGAACTGGTTATGTTGATATACTTTATCATTATGAACTATTGAAAATTTAAATTTTATAAGTACTGACCTTGAAGAAATCCTCCAATCTTTGGTTGAAAAATAAAAAACTCTACACTGATATTAATTCTTATGTCTGCAACACCCATGGGTATAAGGCCTGTACGATCGTCCATGAGGATTTTTACATTTTGGTACCCAATTAAAATTCCGTCCAAACTGCAAAATAGTATTGGAAGCATATATAATGGCATGAAGTCAAATTTATCTATTTGTTTTCCCCTGCCAGGGCAGTTATTCTTGTTTTTGTAAATTTTAGAAAACCAAGAGATGAATTCGTATATACTTACGTAGGGTCATACTTCTTTAAAGCATTGTTCAACATGAAAAAGATGCCCGTCTTAATATTTGTCAAGAAGCAAGGAGGCAAGGCGAGACACCGTACTGTAGGAATTAAACTAATGCATCCATTTTCCTCCGTCAATAAATTTCTTAACACATTCGGTTGAAATATTTGCTTCTTTTGGAGCATTTTGTTGTGTGGACTTTAACGTACATTATGTTTTTACTGCTAAACTTCGACGGAATTTGACGCGATGGCGACACCGTTGCACGTGGCCCGCTAAAATCACCGTTACAGATTTTAATTATCGCAACATTGAAAAATCTGTTAATACATTACTTGTAGCCTTCCACTTTTAATTGAGTTCCAACCACGGACATAAATAATAATTTGTAGATTATAATAGATTGTAATAGTCTGCTATTTTTTTGTAAATGAAATCAACTCAATCAAAAATGAAAAATGACGTAAAGTTGGAATCAGGGCCCTTGCCCGCGCAACCCGAGTCCTATTTGTTTACCATTATCGCAACTGGAAATCGTTTCAAAATTCTATGGAGAATGTAAATAATAAAACCCAGTGGGACGAATTTAATGAAACAGTGGTAAACATTGACTCTAATGGTGCACAGGAAAAGAAAGATTTTAAAAGAGTACTTCAAAGTTCTCCATTAAGAACTGTCAATAAGAAATTAAATGAAGACGGTACGCCAGGTTCTTCTGATTCATCTTATTATGACATTCCCTGCTACCAGATCAACCAATCCGTTCGGAAGGGAACAACAAGTAAAAGTGAGATTGGGGCGAACGAGTTAGTGTTAAGCCCTCTTCAATCTCCGATTGCAGTAGTAACTAATCATCACTTTCAACCTCCATCTATACACAGCTTGGGAACAATTACAAAGAGGTGCAAAGAATTGAAAAAGAGTACTGGGAAGTGTAAAAAGCAACCTATTGATGCTTTTCAAGAGTCTAGTAAAACATGTAATATTTATGAAAACTTGTGTATGAATGATCAAGACATATCTTGGGTTAGTTCAATGGCTAGTCCTCCTGCTGAAATTCCAGGAAGTCACTTTAATACAATTGAGAGAGCCACATTTCTTCCAGAAGATAAATTTCAAAATGTGAGTTGCAAGTAATTTATTATGAAGGCCATCAAATTTTAAAAGTGAATTGCATTTCTACAATAAAAGAATTAAAACAATAAATTAAAATTTTTTAGATTCAGCCAAGAGCTTTATTTTCACCTGCATCAGATGACAACTGTGGCTGTTCACCATTACCAATGAGTTCTGATAGTGAAGGAGAAGCCATGTACAAAACAAAAGCCAGGCTCTCTGATGTCTGTGCAACCCTTAATAATTTAGAATTTAAATCATTGGAGCAAGAATCAGATATTTTTGATGGGGCAACTAGTCCAAAAGTGAAATCGATTTCTTCTATAACTGAAACTTTTTATCCAACATCACCAGTGTTTAGTATTAAGCCCAAGAAATCAATGTTGTGTAGGAAAAAGGAAATCATTAAGTCACCTGTCACCAAATCCGCTTTGACAAAACTGACTACTAGTCAATTCAAAGAAAAACAAGGAGATGTTTCACTTAAGGAAATCAATGGAGGGGGAATATTGCATACAACCAGTGAAGCATCTTCAGATAAAGAAGATGAACCATTTTTAGACATGTCATTTACAGAACTAGATAAGGTGTGCACTAGTTTACTTGAAAAAAAGGAAAAAGATAACAATGTTCCAGGCACTCAGAATTTGATTGGCATATCTGAATCAAAGAATGAAACTGACATTTCCTTACATATGTTAAAACATACAGAAATTACAAAAAAATACTTTTATCCCAGTGAAGTTAATTCAGACTTGCACCTCACAAGAATGTATTTTTCTTCATATGATGAGATCCACAATAAGAACAGCAATAATCATATAGAACTAAAGGACAAACTGAATAGGTTAAATATCAACCAAAACTTGCTCAAGAAATTTGGTTCACTTCTGAAACAAAATCTGACAGGAAATAGTAAAAATGAAAAAGAAAGAAGTTTAAACAAGCTAAAAAAATCTATATCAAGAGCAAATGTAAATACAACTAATGAAGAAGGTGATCATTCAGTTGATGCAGTAGATGAGGAAGATAAAATGTTAAGAGCTGTGGAGGAAGCAGAAAAAAGTTTGGCAGCTGAAGAAGCACAATTGGTCAAGATGGCAGATGAAATGGAGAGTACAGTGGTGCCTGATGAAACAGCAGAAGGTAAATTTTTTATGCTATTCAATGTTTGCAACAAAATATTAAAAGAAACGATTTTTATAGGTTCTACATTGAAGGCTCCACATACATCAGCTTCAGACCTGGTGGACATTTCAGCTTCTCAATCCTGTGTTGGTAGAAATTTGTCACAGGTTACAAAACTTTCAACATGGGACAGCATTGAACACATGCTGAACTCTGCAGCAACAGATGTAATGACTGAAAATGTAGCTTCTCAAGGACTGGGTTTCTTAACAGCATCTGGACTGAAAACCGTAATATCCAAAGAAGCATTAGGAAAAGCCAAAAGACTGATGGAGCAGTGTGAACTAGAAGTTAACCAAGGTTACTGTGATGGAGACAGAGAAAAAACCGAGCCAACAATTGTATTGGACTCTGAGATCAAAAACCCTGAAAAAAATGAGTCTGAAAAAGGAATTAATTATGAAGGAGCACCACTAATTGTGAAGGAAGAAAAAAAAATACAAGAACTGAATATGAGTCAAGGTGTAAATCCGAGTTGGAAACCAGATGAATTTTCAAAAGTGGGCTTTAGAACGGCCTCCGGTATAAAAGTGGCTGTGTCAGAGATGGCTCTAGCAAGAGCAAAAGAATTAATGGTAAAATTTGATCAAGATGAGATTTCGAAGCATTTAAATGACACAGAGGGGTCATTAACTTTCAGTACGGTGGCAACGAGCACACCTAAAGCAATTCTACGGTTCAGAAAAGCCGACATAAAACAAGAAAACATCACCGAAGTTGACAATGAAAATGATTTCACGGGAGAACCAGTAAAAGATAGTACCGATTATTTTATTTCTTCCGGTGCAGAGACAGTGCTTTCTGGAAAAGGTTTATTAAGATCAACTAGATTTAGTGATAAGGGAGAAGGAGAAATTACTAGGTCACATAGGGAAACAATTAATTCATTAATAAGAAATACTCCTACAACTAGTTTTAAAAAGGAAGAAAGTTCTTTAAATACAATTGTTGATGATTCTGATACGGGAAAAAGGAACGATTCATGTCTATCAGACATATCCGCGAATGGGGTAGCCCTATCTAAAAAGACAGTGAAACATAGTGTAACAAAAGGTTTAGCGTCAGTGTCTGAAATAGAACATTCCTTTAGACCGGATCCAATAAGAACAAGTACACCGAAACCCCTTCCTGCGTTCCATAGGAAGGTCTTTGGGATCGAAAAAGAACAAATTCCAATGGAAATTGGGTTTAGTACTGGCTTAGGAAAAAAAGTCCAAGTAACAAAGGAAGCACTAGAAAAGGCAAAACTATTATTGGCGTCTTGTGACGAAGGGACAACAACAAGAAATGAGGAAAATACAGAACTTGGTGGGAAATTAGAACCTTTGGATGGTGATAGAACTACTGAAGGAATGATGCCCAAAAGTGATGCAGATGCACTGAATGCAACTTTAGGAACTGGAACAGATGTGTTGGCCTTGTCTAAAGTGGAAGATACTTCAAAAAACGAATTTCAAATAGATTTTAGGACGGGTCTCGGACAAAAAATTGAAGTGACAAAAGAAGCACTAGCAAAAGCGAAAATGCTAATGAAAAGTTGTGATGAACCAGAAACAAAATACGACTCAAAAAAAAGTGAGTTACCAATGGTGAAAGATAAGAAAGTTGATATTAATCATCAGCCATTTGTTCGCAAAGCTAAAAGAAAGTTCAAAACACCTGAGCGACGATCGGCTTTGGGTAAGCAAAACGACTGCTGTAGTACTGTAGAGTCATCATCAATTTCCTGCTCAAGGAGTCAACCACGAAATGAATTAGAGGTTAAGAAAGAAATCTCTGCAGAAAACTCGTCGAATGATTTGAAGATTGCTGCGGAGTACACCGGAGGATCGATTCCACCTGAAGAATGGGACAAGTCTTTTACCGTGGAAATTATCGATAATACAACGGTCGACCATGTAGGGGAAGTCGTAAAAAAACGTAAGGTTTGTTTAGATGATGTCAAAGCAAAGTCACCCGGACGTAAAAGAACTAGCACTAAAAGATCGTTGGAAACTGATTGTGTACCCAATAAACGAATGAAACAAGCGGACTGTGCTTGTCTCAGTCAAACAGAATTGCGGGAGAAACGCAAGAAAGCAAGGGAGGCTCAAGAGAAGATCATTAAGGAAAAAGTGACGGTTAAACCTATACTGGGGACACACACGAAGAACAAAATATCTCAGAAACAGTTTTCTTTAATGGAGGCAGTTGAAAATATACATCCGGTTGCCCCGTCCAAAAATGAAGAACAAAGTTTCGACGTATCGGATGCCATTGCATACAAATTTTCCGGTCAAGTTTTATACGAGTAAGTTTTTGTAGGATTTCGTAGGTTTATGTCAGCGAACAATTGTCCTAATTAAGTAAAATTTTAGGAGTGATTCATTGACCGACATTATCGCCATACAGTTGGAAGATGGTTTTGAAGTGATTCCGGATGCCGAAGACAAGTTAGGAGTCAAAGAAGTAGAAAGAGCCTTTTTGGCAGGTCCAGGTATTCAACCTAATCTGATACCTCATGGGTGGATAGAGAATCACTACAAGTGGATCGTGTGGAAGTTGCAGAATTATGAAATGACTTTTCCAAAGTATTTTGGAGGAAGGACACTGACACTAAGAAACTTGATGCTTCAACTTAAGTATCGTTACGACAGGGAAATTGACAGACACGAACGGTCCGCACTCAGGAAAATATTGGAACATGATGACACTTCAGCAAAAAGAATGGTATTGAGGGTCTGTGACATCACAAAAGTGAGTACTTTAATACAAATAAATATACAAGGTTAATTTAAATTTTTCCAATAAGACTTTATTTTCAGGTTCAAAAGTCAGAAATCAAAGATTATGAATTACAATTGACAGATGGATGGTACAGTTGCCCAGCAAGAGTTGATCCTCCTATGGTGAGGCTGATTGATAAGGGTAAGATACAAGTGGGAACTAAGCTTGTTACACAGGGAGCTATTCTTGCAAATTGTGATGAAGGGATTTCACCACTTGAGGTAAGTGATCTTTCATTTTTACCATAAACAAAGGTCATTCTTTAATAAGGATGAGAAACAAGAGCAGACATAACAAATTGTATGAAACATTTTTATTTACATTCATGCAGTTAATTCTGGTGCCCAAAGTTTAAATGTCCTGTCATAGGAACTTGTAGCTATATACTGGGTGTCCTGAGAAACATCCACACTCATCACTTTATTATCATGTCCAGAGAGTGTTCTTAAAGGTTGCCAAGTTTTATTTGACCACACCTTTGCTGTATTGTCATAAGAAGCTGTAACCAAAAAGTACCCACCACATTTCTGAAATTTGGTATCTGATATCAGATTCATGTGGGCAGGTATTGTATAAATGCATTCTCTTTTTCTAAGATCCCATATTTTACAAGTGTTGTCCTCACTACCTGTTGCTATGTGGTAGCAGTCTGGGGAAAAGTCAATGCTATATATTGATTTTAAATGACCTTCCATAAACATAATACATCTTCCTGTCCTCAAGTCCCATACTCTGGCAAAAGCATCAAGCCCCCCTGTCGTTGCAACAGAACCATCATTTTGGAATGACAAACAGTGAACTGGTTTACAATGCCCTTCTTGATGCAGAACTTCTTGTCCTACTGTTAAGTCCCATAATCTCCATGAGGAATCATAGCAACAGGTCCCTAGAAATCTACCAGATGGATGAAAGGCCAATTTTGAAACTCTATAAGGTGCATGACCCTCAATGTTTCCTATTGGTTCATCATTATCCAAAGACCAGAGTCTGACGCTGCCATCTGCAGCACATGATGCTAGTGAACAAACATTGTTTCTTTCCTCTAATGTTGCACATGGATGAAATATAATAGCACCAACATTACAGTTGTGACCTCTGAAAGTCCTGAGTAATTCACATTTTGGTACAGACCATAATTTACACAGTCCGCTCCATGAAGCTGTTGCTAAAAATTGAGAGTTGGGTGAGAATTGACAGTATGAAATAGGTCTTGTGTCACCTATCTGACTAGCAAATATTGTAACTGCTTGAATTTTTTTATGAATTTCATTTCTTCTTGCAGTTCTCCCTGTGTCTGATTGAAGGGCACTTTTCTTTGCCTCCTCTATTCTCTTTTGTGCCCTGGGCAGGGAGTATCTAGCAATCCATAATCTTGCTTCACGTAGAATTGGTGGGCCCTCATGATACCAAGTTGTTTCCTGGTCTTTCTCCTGTTGTATTCTAGACTCTTCTTCAACTTGTTTCCTTTTTATAGCATCTTCTCCTAATTTTGACAAGAGATCCCTTAATCTAGTCCTTCTGTCTGCTGGACCTTCACCAAACAAGCAAATTGGTTCACCAAGTTGCCTCAAATTCTTCTTTACTTGCTCATCGTCTGTTGAAACATGGATTTGCCTGGCTCTTTTTCGTCTTTCAAATTCTTCTAATAAAGCGGCTCTATCTTTTGAAACTTCATCTTCTATATCCATGTACTCATCCGAAATATTGATGTTGCCTGAGATCCCAGTGCCGGCGTCTCCGTCACCATCCCTTAAAATTTCGGCCAGTCTGGCCCGCTCCTGATCTTCGAAAGATCCATAATGGATTCGTTTTGGCTTTTTCACATAAATAATATCCTCGTCGTCGGACATTCTTTCTAAACATTAACCACTAAACACTGCACGAAACCTTGTGAGCCGAGGGGACCGAACGGTTTACATACTGTTTGTCTGCTGCCACGACATTTCAAAAGTGCGTTACAACCCACAAAGTTTCGGATCAAATTATTTTATTTATTATTGCTTCTCTACCTCAGATGAGGGACGGTGTTCACATTAAACTATTTACGAATTCGACGAGAAGGATTCGTTGGGATGCGAAATTGGGATTTCAAAAAAATCCCGGCAGCATTCGTATTTCTTTGGATTCGGCTGTACCGGAAGGCGGGCCGATAAGCCGGGTCGACGTTATCGTCGTGAGGGTTTATCCTACCCTATATTCAG
The DNA here is from genome assembly GCA_037055365.1 of Polyplax serrata. Lineage (NCBI taxonomy): Eukaryota > Metazoa > Arthropoda > Insecta > Psocodea > Polyplacidae > Polyplax > Polyplax serrata. The sequence goes on along the minus strand of JAWJWE010000036.1, from coordinate 12,666,189 downwards.
AAAGAACTTCCGATGGCCGTCGAAGTTAGTGCTTTTCAAGTATATTCAAATGAAATTGTAAAACCGTAGTCTGGCCACCACGTAAAACGAAGACTTACTTTTGTCGATTTTCAGTTGTAAGAAATAGACGCGCCGAAGAAAGGGTCGACGCCGAGTACAAAAGACTTCTGGAACAAAGAATGGAGAAAATATACAGCGATGTCAGAACAGAAATGAAATTGAAAGGAAAGGACAAGATGGAGGAATGCCTGACGCAAGCCTCACCTTCGGTATCATATTTCTTTTTGGCTATTAACTACAATTAACAAATGTAGTTGTTTGAATTTTTTTTTTGTTTCAGATGAGAAATCGGGACGCATTCAACAAAGAAATATTGGAAAAAGTGGAAGAGAAACTCAGAAAGGATAGCCTGAATAGGCGAAATGTGAGCGAACTCCTTAAAGCCAAAGTAGTAGATTTGCATAAGCCAAATTTTGGAAGACCCACCGTTCTTTCTATTTGGAATCCCAATGAAGATGTAATCGGCCTATTAACAGAGGGTAAATCACTCACCTTAATGAATGTAATTGTCAGCAATTTTATCAGGTAGGTAGTAGTAATCAGAAGTCAACCAGGTTGTGAAGTGACCCACAATAAAACTCCCCGAAATATGATCTTTGCGAGGGCGTTTACATTTTAATTGAAAAACAAATTTTATTGCAGAGCCAGCAACCCTCTCCAAATCAACGCAACTAGGCAGACAATGTACAAGTCATTGGACCGCAAGTCCAGGTATCCAGCAAGGCGACTGACACCCTTGGACTCTATTTCAACGGGAGTTTCACCTGTTTTCGGAGAGATAGACCTCGTTGGTATTGTTATATCTGTTAAAGACATTTCGCATTCATCTTCAGTGTCTCAGATTGTATACTTGGCCGATTTGAAATTTAACTTTGCTGGACTTTCCTTCTGGGGAAGTTGCAAGGTGAGTGAAACATTTAAATCAAATGAACCTGAAAAAGGTATTATTTCTTCTTTTTTCTCTGCAATGTTCTACCGTGCATTATTGATATCAGGATAACGGTTGGGATAATGTTTTGGTACGTCGACGAGTGGTCGCTTGTAGTAATCTGTGTTGGAAAGTTGGAGAACAAGCCAATCGTGAAGTTCCGGTACTCCAAGTAAAGGAAACAGCATTTTTTACCGAGAATCCTCGGACGGATCATTTGAAAGAAGGAGTCGATAAGTTGAAAGAAGGACTACCAAAGGTAAGAAATACGTTGGAATAGGTACAATTCCAAAAACGTACAATAGGTGGAATTACGAAAACCACGACCATAAACCAGTTTTCTCTTATTATTTGCGTATAGGATTTAAACAGCTTTATTTGTGAATGTGAGGAAAAATTACTAGAAAAGTTGCAAAATCCAAGTTTGACAAACACGTCGAGAAACTTCGAGCAGGAAACGCTTTGCATTCAAAAGCAATCACAATCAGAAGAATGTTCCAGTTCGAATGTCAAGCAACCGGAGTCTTCATCCAGCATGCCAAAACAATTTGAAAAGGTTCAGAGATCTGGCAGGCCGTCAAATTCTCCGTTTCGGTGGTTGCCTTACAAGAACGTCTAAGGTACCCAAACCAACTCGGAAGTGCTCAGACGCTGAGTGTAGCTGCAAATTTTTCTCTCTTACAGCTTCCGAATACCTTTAATAATAATAATAATAATAATAATAATAATAATAATAATAATAATAATAATAATAATAATAATAATAATAATAATAGGAGTAGTAATAGTAGTAGTAATGAATATTAGGCTGTGGTGTATGTTGTGATTTTAAAGTATTACATGCTATTCACTTGTTATTTTTGTTTTATTGTAAATCACATGTTAAAAATTAAAATGTTGAAAAATTTTTTTACTCATTTGAACCTATTTCATTTACATATTTTCGTACCTATTTCACTACTTATTTTGCATATCTGTTTTCCTGTTTTAGAACAAAACTGGGTTAACTCATAATAATTGTAATGAGACATAACACAATGTTCGACTTACAAAATGCAGCGGAAGCTTCTAAGGAAAAATTAAATTAATCGTGTCATTGTATTCGTGAAAGTATTTAAGCTTTACAATAGTGCTTGTTACCGGTGTACCAATATTTCAATATTTGTTTATTCTCATGCCAAAATGCCAAACGTAATGCGGTCATCGATAACCGTTTGACGAAATCCGGCTATTTAAAATAAATTACATAACCCTTATGATGAGCCTTAACAATTAAGAAAAAAAAATTGAAAGTCTTGTTTTCAACTTTTTTGTTAAAACAAATACGGAAAAGTGCATAACTTTTGTCCGATATGGAAATTTGAATGAAAAGGCGGGAGGAACTATTTTACAACACAATGCCATCTACCAAATTTTGTTCAAACCAACTTGAATTTAGGTTGCTCTCTTCAACCTTCTGACGCTGCATAATTGCCTGCTATCTGGTCCTTGATTTCCGTATATTTTTTGTTTGCGGAAAAGGTAAAAAAGAAAACTTATCATTTTTAAGTCGACAGCAGCGCCATCTCTGAAGGCTTTGTTGAACCTTTCTTTTTAACAACTGCTACTGTAAAATAGCTTTTGCAGGCTGCAGAGTGCCACTTTAATATTTAAATTGTACTAAAATGAATATATTTTTACATAAAAACCTGGAATGGTAATGGCGGTGTAGGTTAAATCTCCAGAGCTCCTCAAAAGCATTTAAAAATATTTCTTATGATCAATAACAATTAATTATTTTAAAAAATTTAAAAGTTCGATTTATTATTCCTGACGAACATTACTAATTACTTATTACCACGTACTCATTTAAAATTCATCCCTTTTAATAAATTCTAGATGGTTTCGATTTGTTCGATTTAAACAAATCGCAGCACCAATATATCTTACGTTTATTAAATTGCCATAAGTTAAAATAGCAAGTAAATCATGAACGAAGGTTTCGAGAAGGATTAAAGGAACTTATGTAAATCAGAGACGAAAGACTTTTATTAACAATAAAATATAATAATACAAAAAAGAATCAGATGTATATTTTGTATTTCATTCTTCTATTTGTTTTATTTTATTCGTTTTACTTACCGTTTTATTATTTTAATTCACAACAAAAAGAAGATAGAAAAAATTCAAAATGAACTTTGTGTGGTGGTTTAAGAGGCGAGCAGTCAAACGGTCATTCAGCAGGAAAAAACATTATATAAGCTTAGATATCAATATGTATATGTATACATATATAAATAAGTCTTTGTAAATTTTTTATATATGTATAAATATAAATGAAAACGATAACGCAAGAAACGCGCGCGGTTCTTTCCTCCATTGGACATTTATTCTTCGTGTTGCATAATATCGTACCTTTGGATCTCGATAGTAACAAATCAAAACGACAAAATTAGCAAGACAAGTTTAAAAAAATAATGAAAAAATCATTAAATCAAAAAATATACGACTTAGTGTGTTTTTACGCCTTTCTTACGTATCCTTTTGAATTCGATGGGAGTGACGTTAAAGGTCACGAAAAGATGAACGAATTTGCACGTCTGCAATAAAACAATTACGTACAGCTGTGCCGGAGGAATCGTCTCAAGCATTCCGTTCCCGCGGAAAGAGACAGACAAATGAAAAAAACCATGGAGACAAGAGGCTTCCTTTTACGCTGATCGGCAGAGAAAAATATTTTCCAATGACAAAAACATAGTAAAAACACCATGTGCCCCGAGAAACTGCGCCGATGGTAGTAAAAATATGAAGAAAAGCAAACAAACAAAAACCTGCCCCGCGGTTCTGTCTGTTAAGTTACCTGCTCCAGTCTGAAAGAGATGTGAAGATGTACATTAAAAATCTGTGAGACTTCATTTTTGGAGATCGTTGAAAGCGAAGGTTTATAATATGACCAAAATAAATTATCACACGTATGACAAGCCATAAAAATGGTGTGGATAAAATTGTACTCTACGAATAATAAAATAATTATCATTTACGGTAATTTCTTACCACAGCAGCAAACTCGAAGACTTTCATCAATCAATGTCGGACTCATCTTTTCGCGAAGGCGTATCAAGGTAGATTTTTAAAGCTCGTTCTTTGATTGGTGAGTAAAATCGATTCCGTCTATCTTCTAGCAATTTCCTATCTTTTGTTAGAAAGCATTTTGACTTGTCCCTGCCGTCCCTGCAATTAAACAAAAATAGAACGAAATCATTCATTTTGTCCAAATATCTTCGTACGAAGGTTTGAATCTTGAGTCTCGAGTCTCACCTGTAGAATACGACATGACCGTCGTCATATATGTGGGAAGAAGAATCGTCCGACAGTTTCGAGGCGGGTGTCCACTCGACATCGATGTAGGGTGTAAGAACGGATAGATCCAGGCAAGCAAATCCCGGAGACTTGGCTGTTTCCAAAAACTCCACAGGAATACCACTAAGCTCTGAAAGCTGAACACACAAAAAATAATACTTGCTTCTCCTTCAATACAAGAGATAAAAATGGTGAAAGCCCGGTGAAATGGTGAAACTTACTTTGTCTCTAAATTCAACCACGCTATTGCTATCTAGGACTATTTCTTCGAAGGGTTTAGCCTCTCGCGTGGTGGAACCCAAGTGACGAACAATCATTAATTTCTGTTTCGGACTCGTGACGGGCTCTTCCCCAGGTAACTCCTGCACGAACATCTCCCAGTGACTGTTTAAATCGTCAAAGGTCGTGCCGTCCAGGTATGGCTTAGCTGGAATTCTCCAGTTCTTTCTTCGGAGCCTGCATCGATTAAACGGAATTTCTATGGCACATTTCCTTTTCAGTTCTTCTAGGATTTCTTTTTTAACTTGCGTCACGGGCGATCCGTTTGCAATTACCCATTCGAACAAGTATTTGTCGGGCTGAAATACGTAAGTACATATTTTAAAAACTGCTAAGGACCAGAGTCAGAAGTCCGCCGGGAGATTAATCCGATTATGTGCATCAAATATTACCTCGTCACTATTTGGTGCTAGTAGGAAAATGTAACCGAGATATTCGCCCTTTTTCAGAGCTTTACCTAATTTGACGGTAAGTTTTTCGTTGTCCTTATATATGTCTAAGCTTTCGGGAAGTGTGGAATACTCTAAGTCCGAATGTTTACTACAAGACCTATTAATTTTAAAATGTTCAACTGAAACACCGACGAAGGGCTCGAGGCACTGTTTGAAGGTTCCTTGGTACATTCGTTTATCCACTACAACCTTTAACACTGAAAAGAAACCTTTGATTAGTCGAGTTTCAAAACCTTACGAAATTACAGACTCTCAATTTTCATCATAATGATACTTACCTTTTTGGTTTAGATTATTTTCACTGTGAGAAACAGCCTTAAAGAAATAATTAAATGTTCTAGAAGGAATATCATCTGTATCCCAATTTTGCATTTCATCACTGCGATGCATTCCGCTCTAAAAAAGGAAACATTAAACCATTATGGAACTAGTATTCCCTGAATTCTGAAAACAAGTCTATCATTAACAACTTACACTAAATTTCCCACCATAACGATCGCTTCTTTTTCCCAAACACTCATTGGCTTCAGCCTCAAAGGAAGAAACATTGTGATCTGAGCCTGTGGGGGAGCCATTGGGTGAGAGTTGAGCCAGGCAGTCTCCAGGTGCATCACCCACAATTGTTCTGCAGGCACAAATGCATTTATAAAGTAAACTAAAGGTACTTATTAAAAACCTAACTAATGATCAGAAAGCACTACCTTTCGCTATCTGTCAAACTACTGTCTTCACTTGCACTTTGGTCGGAATGCGGCCCTGTTGGACCGACGCATTCATCTTCTGGGTCAGGCAGCGGCTGGGGTGATAAATCTCTCTGACAAGGAGAAGTTCCGCGACTTCGACAGGTCACCATCAGTTCGTCCGTAATTGCTTTACTTATGTTGATTATTTTAGACTGTTCCAATGGTGGGATGCTCAATCTTTCTAACGTTTCTGTAATTAAAAATGTGACTTGGCACCATCACTAATATTTGTTGATAACTGAAATACTAAAAGGTACTAACCATTGTCAACGTCTGGAAGAGTCACGTAGAGCGTGATAACGTGTTCAAATTTGTCTATGATTTTTTGTAATTTTTGTAGGACAACGTATCTTTGGAATTCAACTTCCTCGGTATTGAGGCAACCGGCCACATAGATTTTTATATTGTCATAAAAATCTTCATTCCTGAGTGTTACATCGTCCTTTTGCAATATTTTTCGTTGATTAAATTTATCAAGTGCTACAAACATCATGTCCCCAGGTAACTTTAATTGTTTCGCAACTAGTTCCTTGTACTCCTTTACAGTCTGTGAACAATTCGCGCGAACTACAGTCGGACTCCTGACTTCATCATTTTCAGTATTAACTACAGTAACCGCGGTATTAATATCTGTAGGATTGCAATATTAAAGTTAAACATCAGTTTTAGTTTTGATGAAAATCATTCGATGAATCAGTTCAACTCACCTCCCCACTTGTACACTTCGAATTCTTCACCCTCTTCCCTTATATCCATAAGAAAATCAGTCCCGTGATTTAGGCAAATTTCTCCTATTGTGTCCTCATCCTTTCCTTCGAAGGAACATTCAATGGTTTTCCTTAATTCATCGTAACTAACTAACCGGCAGCGTTCAAGTGGAACTATTTTTTCTAAATTTAATCTCTGTAACAACATTTTTACAGTTATTAATTGTACCTAATAATATAAACCAATTGATAATAGTAACTATGAACTAACCCTATAAGCTACTTGTACTGTTTCCTTTAGAGTGCATTCATTGTACACGTAAAGTTTCGCCTCCGAAATGGCATTTTGATTTGAACAATAACAGTAAATTCTTAATTTACAAGTATCGAAATCCATATTTTTCGACACTGAATCATATTCCTTTTGTTCTTCTAATTTATTATGCAAGATTTTTATGTGTTCCGGAAATTCGTCGACGGTCAAAGCACTCGCATTTCTCTCCTTGTCTATTTGCCTGTACATCAACATGTAAGCATTTGTGCTCGAACTATAAGCGCCCGAATAATAACCCTTTATAGGTCCTCCACCATAAGTCTTTCTAATATCATCATAGGTTATCTGAAATTTAAAAAAATATGGGTTATTTTACTTCACAGATTAAAATAAAGAAATGTGACGGTGACTGCACGAGAGGAGAATGAGAAAAACAAAAAATTAATTATTGAAATTACTCGAAACTCACCCTAGCAACGTTTTGGTCGTTGAAACAATACCATTCTCCATCTTTGAAATCCTTAATGTATGCATAATAGTGACCGCCTGCAGCACTTCCAGAATGAATCATTATAGAAAACAATTCATAAACATAGGGTCCTGTTTCCCAGGCACTTTGTCTGCTCTTGTCATTGTCATGTTGTTGACCAACATCAATACCCTCATCGTCATCCTACAATAAAAATTTACCTATTGTTAGTCAACTGAAACGTTGCAGTCAAAACAACTTTGACCAACAGCATCTAAGAACTCAACGACACTTACCTGGTAGTCACTGTTGTGATTGTCATGAGAATTTGTTACATTCACAGTGTCAATCCCTTGGCAGACTTCATCGTCCAATGCCGAGCCACTGTCTGTCGTACATGAATCATCACATTTAATAGTGTTATCCTCGGGAGATGCCTCACTACCCATTTCGCATCCTTTTTCTTGCGCAATAAAACTATTTAAATTGAGCTTTTCAGGAAAGGAAACTCTGCAATAAATTTAAGAATTAAAACGTCTCTTCCGTTTGTATGGTTTGTTCTCCAATTACCTCTGGAGTTATTCTTGGACACACAACTCACTTGTCATTTAATTTTATTCTGTGCAGCGTATTGAAGTCGAAATCGAAACGTTTCAGATGTAAGGTTAATAAATATGGAAATTTAGAAAATTTCAAGCCTTTATGAGCATCACACTTCTTATTGCATGTGTCACAATGGTACTGATTGTTTCCTTCTAGTGTTTCAGGTTGAACAAACGCCCTGAGTGCTTCTTCCTGGAAATGAACATACGTCTTCAGTCAATAAGAGATGCGCCTGAATGGAAATATAAGTAATTAAACGGTGTTCAGGTAACTCACCACACTCCCGTAAGCTACATTGCTACCAAAAGGCCGGACGGGAAGTGGGATGTCCAAAAATGTGTCCTCCCTCGACTTCTCTGTGGAACATTCCAGACATTTGACATAGTCTATCATCTTTCCTTCATATAGTCGATTTATCAAATCGGCCTGTTTCGTGTTTTTAAACTTTTGCTCGAGAGTGTCAAACATGACACGGCAGAGTTCCTGAATGTCGTGTTGCTGCCAGGCTTCCCATGAATCCCAACCGAAACTCCTGGTCAGTTCTGTTGTTTCTACTGCGAACTTCTTGGACGTTTGAAGGTTTAGGAAAAGCTTTTGCAGTTGATAAGGAATCGATTTGCTTTCTTCGCTAGGTGAACCATCGAACTCCCAATTGTACATTGCATTTCGGAATTCCGGAGTCATATATAAGGCTTGAAGTAAACTGTTTAAATAGCAGGTCATTGCCTGATTAACTAGACCTACAAATACTGAAATAAGATGCGGAGAAAATTACGATTACAGTGTCATTTATGCGGCACGAAAATGTTGACGAATGATAAATGACAATGACAAATAATGACATATATAATGACAAAACCGACTCAGAAAAAAATGCTTACCATTTTCTTGGCGTACAATTGTATTTGAGCAGCTACAATCTCCGCCACTGTTGGAGGTTGAGACTGGAGGTGGTGGTGGAAGAGGCACAGCTGGAGTTTCGTAATCTCCCGAAGCAGATGGACAACTCATTGTTTTTGTACGAAGGTCGTAGGCCTTGGACAGTTCAACACCGGACGAAGACATAACAACAATTGTGTTTTTCGTGTTCGGCCCAATTTTGAATCCGACTGTCTCAATGGTTTCTGTCGGATTGCAACGGCTTAAATGCACCTGAATCGTTGAAGACATTGATGAGCACAAGACCTATGCAAAGGACCTATGACCTATGCGTCCAAGAAATCAATAACACATTTACCACGTTTTCGTTTTGGTTTCCCTGAAGTATCAAGTTGAAAGAGTCTTGATGGCAATGAATTCTTCTTCCTACTTCTTGGTAAAAATCAGCAACTGTGGATGATGCTGGGAAGTTGAATTTCTCTCTGACTGACCCTGAGTCGTTCGCATCCTGAATTACACAAAATACCAGATTTTCTTCTAATGCGCAAACCATGTCCTGAAAATAATTTCATCAGGTTGTACTAAGATATATGAATCGGATTACTTGAGTTCATAAGTAAATTGGCAAGTGTGATATGTCTAAGGATTTTTGGTCACAATTAAAAAAAATAATGGTTGCGGCATGTCACTATGAAAAGAATCACAAGAAACGTATATAACAATACACTATGCAATACTATCGTCTTATACTAACATCCGTCGTAAATTTTTTGCAGTTTTTTTACACAAATACCGTGACCTCATACCAATTGCATGGTACCGATCCGTGCAAGGACGACAAATACTTTTATCACAAAGACTTGTAAAATGTTAGAAACCAGAAAGATACTTTGCCGAATTGTTTGAGTTTCCAAATATTAGGCAGTGTAATAAAAACCTTTCTTAACTTATATTGCCACCAATTCCTTATATCAAAGGGAAGATCTTTTGTACTTCTAAACTTTTTACATTTCACATTCTTCGTGTAAAAGGAAGGTTGGACAGTATCTCGAACGGCCTGAACATACTGTTCTTTAACATAAAATAAATTCCGCGCGGGTCATTCGCACACGACATTAGACCAAGCTGTCATATAACTTAAAATTTGAACTCTTCCGACTCTGAACACGGACGAAAATAAAGATGACACGGAAATTTAGTAGCAAGTCAAGAAATTTTTTGCACGGAATGCAACTGACCACAAGAAAGCGATTCATTGTGTTACGTGTTACCACAAAAGAAAATTCTGCCACTGCCATGCCACTAATAAGTGATTTCAAGTTTTAAAATTTTGAGCCCATCAGGTAAACTATTTGAAACGATTCGTTATCAGTATAAATTGCTGGGGGTACGTACGTACCAATACTTAAGAGACCCATTCTCACAGGAACTCTTGTAACCATGTGGTAGACTCGTAACAAAGCGTAAAATGCTTAAGTGTTTCGAATTATTTTAGAACAATTTTTAGTTAGCACCTCATCTATTTTATACTGCTAATTTTAGTTGACACAAACCTTCATAAGGTTTTGAACGCTCTGTTTATTTAGCCCGGACTAGGTCACGTAAAAATTGATTGCCGGAATACAAATGACCGCTGAAATAAGTCACTTTACATTCGTGGTCCGATCTTAAAACTCCCTAAAATAAATTTTGTAGAAAGAGAAAACTTTGCGGCGCAAATAAGTGTTGACGAAGTTCGTCCCAAAATATATTTGAATGCCGTCCATTTCAAATATGTCTATCGTTTTTCAAATTTACTCTTACGTTCATTCCTTCCTGAGCTTACTTTTTCATTCATTTATTCGTAGGTCATTGGGTAGTTGATAATATGACAAGAGAGGAGGTATAAAATATAAGATTCTAGCCAAACAGGAAGACTATTGCCATTACAGGAGCAATTCGAATTATGCATCACGTAAATGCATACAACCCATTCAAATAATATGGAGTGGTAGGTTGACTTTTGAATACAGGTCGAAATAAGAAAATAAAAATCTCTAAGTGAGAACTGTAACGAAATCACTTGGCATGCGGAGATATAGAAAATAAACGGCCGTTGGTTTGCCCAACAGTTGGGTGAGGTGGAACAAAATTTGGTACATAAAACATTGAAATAAATGCCAGAATAAATGGAACAAACAAAATTTTGAGATATTTTGAATCCATTGAAACGGAGGAATTAAATTCAAAACAAAATGACGGCTCTTTCTCCCACGGGATTCCAAACGTCGGTTCCATCCGTTTATTTCTTGTAATAGCGTACACATGACAAAATAGAAAATAAAAATAAATTAAAATGAACAGAATAGTTTAGAATGTGATTGTATTGTTCAAAACTTCTCCGATCCCGTTACACGGCAGAGAAAAAATTGACAAATACGAAAAATATCGGAGCATAAATAAAGGAAACAAGAAAGTAACAGTAGGAAGCTAGAATTAAGATCTGAATTGTCACCACGGTTGCTTTTCTGAGACGAAGGAATCCACCTTGCGTATAGAGTATCTCTAGCCATCGTTCCAAAACGAATCCACCAATATGGGAGAGAATAACGAGAGTAGGAAAAAATCCAGAAATGGTCACAATTATTTGGAATAAGACGCGGCCAAGGTGGACCAAAATTGCTGTGAACAGGGACTTGAACGGGACTTTCTGGTTGGGCCCATGGCAGTCTGGTAAACGGTATTTGAAGCCTTCCAATGAACTAGAGGCGTCTGTCTTCGAGGGAGTACTTGATACCGAAGAGGATGGTACCCAATCATCCATTACCTTGGGGAAAAACAATAAGGACTCTGATTACACCTTAAATAAATGGAGAAGGAAAATTTGGTAGAGAATTCGGTTACAGATAGTGCAGAGTAATTTCTTGTCTAGAAAAAACTCAGTTCTAACGACGCTTTTGAGCCGAAAATTCTACGGATAGTGAATAATTCAAAAGCCAAAAGCCTTTAAAACTTCAGGAATAAAAATCAAAATAAAATAAAAACAAAATCAAGACACATCAAAAAACACACTGAACTTCTTCAGAGATTGATTCAAAATTATAAAAACTGATCGATGGATTTCCAACACTAAGCACTTTCTTCCCTGTCATAATGTACGAATTTACAAAATGAAAGGTAATTACGAATGTTTAGAACATATATAAGGTATGTCGTAACTGTGTAAACAAATAAACGACAGAGTTCATGTGAGACGAATGAAATGACAAAGTGTAAGTCGTACACCAAGTTCTAAGAGACATAACAAAAGGAAATTCTCCTCGAAACCGGTGAAGTTTTTCACTGACAATTTAAATGTTTCCTGTATCTGAGGTAAAAAAGTGACTAATACACTGTAACATAACATGGCACAGCTCACGTCACACGAGACAAAAAAAAACAAAAAATGGTAGGCAATTCATTTGAATTGTCCACAAAACAATTTCTACCTGTTGAATACATAAGGCACAGCAAAACAGCAAGTCTTGTAAACCTAAAACACGGTGTCCTCATATAAATAAACACGGAAGAAATTCATTTCTAGATAGAAATGCCAAGTGGTGTATTCCGAGTGGCTCAAGGAAACGACTGAAAGCTTTTCTTAAGAGAATATTTTTGTGCTCCGCCCGAGACGAAATTGTGCCTACAACGACGCGACGTCTATCCTGCGGAAGTAAACTCTGGGCGTTCCAATTCGGCACTCACCATATGCAATTTTATGTTTACTTTTCATAAATTTCTGGTAGAACATGGGATATAACTCGTTTTAAGAGGTCCCGTTCTCTACGTAGTTTTTAACTCATGTGCTTCGAGCACAACAGTTATCATCAAATATAATGATTTAAACTCTTCAATGGTACGTACACAAAATTTGGATCAGAAATTGTCTTGAGTTTTAAAAATGTTATAGATGTGAATCAAGTTGGAGATTTTTCCCAAACGATTTCGATTCGAAAATATTTGTAAAATCATTATAGGAAAACAATTTATTGTAGATCTTAAAAAATTCAATGAATCACAATATAAGGAAATGAGAGTAGAAAAGAAAATTGAGATGACTTGGCAACCCGCCCATAACTATCATGTTATTTTTGAAAAAGTTTTGGTCCAATTCTTAGGTCTTAAATAAGTAGTGACAACTTCAAGTATGTCTTCCACTTTAATTGCCTACAATTTCAAACCACTTCTTCACTATTCTTCAATTCAATGTCGAAGTTCAATTTAAATTTTCTGTTTACCAAGAAGTACAAAATTAGAAGCATTGTAATTACAAATTTATGATCACAAACAAAAATGAATGTATTAATGACATTCTTTGCTATTTTTACACACTAAAATTTTTTATTATATGTTTTGCTTTACAGAAATTTAAATTTGGCAATTTTTAAAATGATTCAGTAAGCTATAAAATTGCAACTGAGCATAATTACTTAACCACAAATAGAAGGTAATTTTTTCTAAAGCAGTTTTTTTAACATTGCTGTCAAAATAATTCCAGCAGTATTAATAATGTACAAAATGTACAACGAAGTCATAAGAGTAGGGTGAACACCACTCCAAAAACATATATGACATGACCAACAAAAAGTTTTTGGTAAAATGCCAAGTCTATAATTGCAATATTAAAAAGCACATGCCACATGAGACTCATGTAACATATACTTCCAATTTGTTTAGATTGACTTAAGCAACAATATAACTATATTGCAACTCAGATAATAATGTACTCATCTGATTCATTACATTAATTAGACTAAGATTTGTGCTATGGGTTTTGAAATTAAATTCAAATAAAAAAGTGAATCAAAACTTTTTAATTTAAGTATTTTAAGAACTTTATATATTGATAACTCACCCAAAATATTTCTCAATACTTTCAAGGGTTGCTGACACTGAAATTTATTCCTCCTTTAAACAAGGAACTGAAAAAAAGAGAAATAAATATTATATATATTATATTTACGTTAAACTTAATTTTTACACAATCTTACAAATGTTGAGGCCAGTGAAGTTCAATAGCATTGAGCAAAACAAATATTTGTGCAATCTACATACCACAGTTTACTACAGTCATATATGTTGTATACATTTTATATAATTGCCTCTTTGAGTTTAATCGGTTGCTTGCGGTTTCCAGAAATGGAAAAGGGGAACGGCACATGATTTTGAACTACCAAGTATTATTATGTAATACAAAATATTTTTCAAAATTTTACTAATTGAAACGCATGTAATCCTAAGATATATTGAAAAAAGAGGATTATTATTTAAGGATTTAATTTAATTTATTCTCTAACGAACTCGAAAAAATTTTGTGAGCTTGGATAGCACATTACTACGTCATGGACAGCGAAACAATGTATACATTTGAAATGGAAGGAAATAAATCACATAATCAGGCTCAAAAGCAGTTCAATTTTGCCAGCTACTTTTACACTTAAAGTACAAAGTAAAAGAAATCGTTTACCTTTCTTGTTTTTCAGAAAATTTTGTTAAAAAGTGAATTAGCTACAAATAACTCAGCCATTTTTCTATGGATCCTTCATTTTTTTTCCCCTACCAGAAAGACGTCTCGTGTAAGGTAAATATAAGAATTCAATTTGAATGGTTCATTATCCGCAGCAAAATGTTGCAAAATGTTGAGAAATAAATATTAATAGGCGCCAACGTGTTTTATCTCTATGACTTGGACAGTTATTGTTTTTGAACGTCATTTAGGTTATGGTACCAAGTTTCTTTTGGGATTTGTTGTTCAAAAGAAGCATTAATTCCATGAGTAAGGGTTTCTCTGGTTCCACATATAAGAATTCGTTTATCTGCATTGTTTAGGGGTAGTAATGGTTATTAATTAGTATACACATAATACATTAAACTGGTATGGCAGGAAACCAGAGTACTCCTATTTCAGAAATTCTTAGAAGTAAATCAAACGCTGAAAGCTCAAATTTGGAGGATGAGCCCAAAAAGAAGTCTAGGGAAGACTGGAGGAAAGCCAAAGAACTGGAAGAAGCGCGGAAGGTAAGAATTTGGAAGCTTTTACTTTTGTGTGTGTGGAGTTTATAGTAATTAATTATATTATTATTCTTTTAAAAATATAATATAATACTTTAGGCTGGTACAGCTCCTGCAGCAGTAGATGAAGATGGAAGAGATATTAATCCTCATATACCACAATATATATCTTCAGCACCATGGTATTTTGGTTCAAAGGGACCAACATTAAAACATCAAAGGCCTCAACCAGAGAAGAGGAAAGAGTATTCTAGATTAGATGAATGGTACAAGAGAGGTACCGATAAGGTTAGTTTTTAATAATTATTTTGAAATGAATTTCAAATTTAATTATTAGCAACATTACATTTATCTATTCTGGAAAAAATTTTTTTTCAGTCAAAAGTTCATACAAAATTCAGAAAAGGTGCATGTGAAAATTGTGGTGCCATTACTCACAAAAAAAAGGATTGCATGGAAAGACCTAGGAAAATAGGAGCAAAGTACAGTGGAGAAAAAATAGGTTATGATGAATTTATACAACCAAAACTGGCTTTGGATTTTGATGGGAAGAGAGATAGATGGGCAGGATATGACTCATCACAACATAAAGACATAATTGAAGAATACCAAAAAATTGAAGATGCCAAACATCAGTTGCGAGCAGAGAAACTAAACACAGCAGATGGAATGGTTTGTTAAAATTTTAAATAGCTAAAAAAGTATTACACACTTCAAAAATTATGTAATTAGTTTATCATTGGTGATTTTTTCAGACTGGTGAAGGAGATGGGGAAGCAGATGAAGATAAATATGTTGATGACTTAGACATGCCTGGAACTAAAGTTGACAGTAAACAAAGAATAACAGTAAGGAATTTGAGAATCAGAGAAGACACAGCTAAATATCTCAGAAATTTGGATCCAAGTTCTGCTTATTATGATCCAAAGACAAGATCAATGAGAGATAACCCTGATGTCAACAATGAGAATAATGTTGAAGAGTAAGTCTTATCACTTTAGGGGCTGTGTCACATTAATGGTTGTCCTGCTCACCACATTTACTTTCAATTTTCAGTGCTGACTATGCTGGAGAAAACTTTGTCAGATTCAGTGGTGATACACAGAAGCATGCAGTAGCTCAACAGTTTGCTTGGGAAGCTTATGAAAAAGGAGTGGATGTTCACCTTCTGGCAGAACCAACAAAATTAGAAATGCTTCAAAAAGTTTATGAAAAAAAGAAAGAAGAATTTAAAAATGATGTTCAGAGTAATGTGCTTGACAAATATGGAGGGGCAGAACATTTAAAGGTTCCACCAAAAAGTTTACTTCTGGCTCAAACTGAGCACTATGTTGAATACTCAAGATATGGTAAAGTTATAAAGGTGAGTCTATGACCACATCTTAAAGAGTCAAAAGGCTTTATTAATAGAAACATCACAAAAATTAGGTATTATATTTACATATGACTTAGTCTAGATAAAGATAATTACTTTAGATAATTAAAATCCCTGATTTAATGGTTCCAGGGTGAAGAAAAACCAATAATCAGGAGCAAGTATGAGGAAGATGTTCATCCAGGAAATCATACATCTGTTTTTGGTTCCTACTGGAAGAGTGGACAGTGGGGATACAAATGTTGTCATTCTTTTTCAAAGGTTGATTCACTCAGTAACTTAAATATAAATTTTTATTTTTTGGTATAGATTCTAATTGTGGTAACTTCTCTTACAGAATGCCTATTGCACCGGTGAAGCTGGGAAAATAACAAACTCTATACCTCCAATACCATAAACTGCCAAGATAGGCAGAGAAACTTTATTAATGATTTAGTGTTGAATGTAATTTAGTGCAGACCCATGTAAATATTGTAAATATTTAGTACCAATTAAAGGACTTTGAATCAACATATTTGCAAATGCAAATAAATTTTTTAAATGTAATGTTCAACCGAGTAATTTTTATATTGACAATAATGAAGCAGATTTTAAGAAAATTAAGCATTTGATGTACACGTAGAAGATCTACCTCACATAATATAGTATTTATCTCTAGTTATATTATTTACTCTATTATCTCAAATTATTCTCATTTGAGTTATTTTACACAAAGAGAATGCCCTGAGAGTATGATTCATTTCTAAAATTATGGCGGGAGTACCAAATAATTACAACAAATTATCAAAACTGTGGGGAATCACTCAGAAAAAGAAGGTTTATTAAGTTGCATAGCAAACTAGTTGACAACAACATTTGAAACATTTTTGATAAAATCAATGAACTGAGTTAACATTGTGAAACAATATCTAAATAACAGAGGGGCATTCTTGTCAAAATATAATTGCTAAGTGCTTTTCTACCTTTGCCATATTAAGCTATCTGCTGTTGAAATGACATCCAAATGTCAGGTAGCCTTTCTGTAAGAGCCTGTAAGGAATTCAGTTTTTCCTACATGATTATTAACTGCCTCCTTCATTGGGTAATACCATTTTCCGATTTTTGTATTAGAAAGAAGATCATTGAAAGCTAGGCAACCCTCAATGCTGGACAAAACTCCATAAACAGCCAAATCTGCCAAATTGGGAGTGCTTCCACCCAGAAAGATGGTTTTCTTTTCATCAAGCAGTTTCATCCATTTCCTACATGAATCATACAAGGATTCACGAACATCGTCTTTGAGTCTATGACGTTTCTTCAAACGATCTCCCACCATCCACATGACAAAAGCTCCTACATGTACAATAAGAAAATTTTCCCATGCTGGGAAAATCTTTTTCCATTCTCCTACCTGAAAGTAAAAGCAAAGTGTTATAAAGTGGGTTTATTTTGTATTTTCTTCTTCCTTATGTTTCCATTTGAGGAATTACTAACCTCAGAGAACCAATTAAATGCTTGAAGTGCTTCATCTCTGGTTCTATAAACATTAGGTGATAGTGTATGCACAAGTTCATTGTCTGCCCATTCTCTCCATTGCTTTTCCTCCCTGGAATTAGAAATGAAAATGTAAAACACTGCATTTAAACATTTTAAATATGAAAATAATCCTTTTATCAAAATAGTAACTTACTTAACCACTTTTGATGGTTTGTCTTTGGGCACATTTTCTTGATACATTAAGAAATACTT
Organism: Polyplax serrata; assembly: GCA_037055365.1. Lineage (NCBI taxonomy): Eukaryota > Metazoa > Arthropoda > Insecta > Psocodea > Polyplacidae > Polyplax > Polyplax serrata. The sequence continues at coordinate 12,648,323 of JAWJWE010000036.1, read as the reverse complement.
GTTAAATATGTCAGCCTGCACATCTCCTTTGTTATCCTTAAACTCAACAATAGGGTAATAGGTAAGAATCTCTTCAAGATTCAAATCTTGATGATATAAATAAGTTTTCAATGCAGAAATAATCATTGATGAATCATTTAATTGTTGGTACCCTCCATCAACTTTGGCCAACAAAATTGGTACTTTTTTGTATGTTGTCCATGATGTTTGCTGCCTTAGCACAGGGTCAACTTCAATAACCTCATAAGGCAGACCATAGTAGTCCAAAAAAGCTCTCACCTTGCAGCAAAATGGACAGGTTGGATATTGAAATAAGGTTAGCTTCAGGTTGAAATTATCCCTTATTCCCTTAATCTAAAAGTGTAAAATTAAAAAAAAACTATTATGATGATCAATATGTAGAAGATGGGTTTAGTTTATTCATTATGACTGCATTTTTATTTAAAAAAAGACTTCGAAACTTACGGTTCTGGTTACAGGTACATTGGGTTTCACATCCAGAAAAGTATGATCAAGTATCTTTGGAATAAAATCGTCATCTCTGTTTTTATGGTTCTTATAGTAATAGTATCCAGCTCCGAAAAAGCATAGTGGCACAGTGGCCGCCAATAACTTTACCCGACGTTTCCCAACGGATTTGTTATTTCCAGTGAAACGAGACCTCTTTGCCAAAGACAAGAATTCTTTTGATCGGTTCGACAGTATTTTGGAAAATGTGAAGAAGGGAAGGTTTCGCGAGAACATTATGATGAACGTAAGAATCAATTTCCCAAATAGTATTAATTTCAGTAATTCTGGGTGTTTATCAAGAACCAATAATGCATTTTCGAAAATACAATAAATAATAAACCCTTGAGGTTAGAACAACCCGTTTCACTCGGGAAATTTCCCATTCGGTACACAGAGGCGCTCGTGGCGCGGTTGAATTTCAAACGGTTGATAGGTTCTGTAGAAGATCCGATGATAGCGGTAAAATTGCACAAAATAATTTAGGCAGAGATAATAGTGCACTGTCTTGAAATTCAAATCTATCCAGCAGTACCCAAGAATGTATAAAATTATTAGGAAAAATCTTCCGACTGGAGTTAATCTTTCAATTTTACGCCTTCAGACCTCTTGCGCTACAACTGTTTTACGAGTCTCTACTACACCCGAAACTGTTGACAGAAAAGGTTGGATTTTGCATTCACGTTAGATTTCACTAAATGCCTATTACCATTACGGAAATTCTACATTAGAAATTTGTCATTAAAACTTAAATTGTGAGTTGTCAATACCATTAACTTATTTATTTTATATTTTTCAAATTAGAAGTTTCAAGTGGAGCGTTGGATGTCAAATACAATTCTAAGGTAGTAGAATCCATCTGGTATGATTGGTGGGAAAAGCAAAATTATTTTAAACCAACAAAACCTGACAAGGACTCATTTGTTGTTCTGTTGCCACCACCCAATGTTACAGGTGTATTACACCTGGGTCATGTTTTGGCCATAGCACTTCAAGATGCAACCCTCAGATGGTAATGAACCAAAAATTTTGAAAATTTTTGTAATATATGTGCTAGATATTTCTGCATATACTGTAAATGATTTTTTATCATATTACAGGAGAAGAATGAAAGGAGAATCTGTGTTATGGGTTCCTGGATTGGATCATGCAGGAATTGCTACCCAGGTAGCTGTAGAGAAATATTTAGAACAAACATTGGGTTCATCAAGACATGATTTAGGGAGGGAAGAATTCATTAAAAAAGTGTGGGAATGGAAACAAGAAAAGGGAACAAAGATTTGTGGGCAACTGAAAAGCACAGGAGCTTCATTGGATTGGAGCAGACTAAAATTCACATTAGATCCAGTTAGTAGTAAGAAATAATAAGCAGTATGACCGGTAAGTCTCACTACTATTAATTAAACTAATAATAAAATACTTTCAAATTTTAGGACCATTCACATTTAGTTGCTGAATCATTCATTAAGCTATATAATAATGGTTTAATCTATCGCAATAAAGCTTTAGTAAACTGGTCATGTACATTAAAGTCTTCAATATCAGATATAGAAATTAATTGGCTTAATATTCACAAAGAAACATTTATTTCTGTACCTGAGTATGAAAAACCTGTAAAATTTGGTGTTATTTATGAAATAGCATACAAAATATGTGGTGAAGGTATAAATTGATTGAAATTGTTTCTATTGTAGGTTTTTGTACTTAGACTACATGTGTGTGCAGACATTATATTTCATTGCTTTTTTGTGAAAATTTCAGATGATGAAATCTCTGTACAAACAACACGTCCTGAAACATTGTTAGGTGATGTTGCCATTGCTATACACCCAGATGATCCAAGGTATTTCAAGTACAAGGGTAAAATGGTTTGGCATCCATTCCGGCAAGAGAAAATACCAATTATATCTGACAATTTTGTAGACCCCAATAAGGGATCTGGTGTTGTTAAAATAACACCATCGCATTCATTGATAGACTATGAAGTGGCTCAGAAACACAATCTTCCACTCATAGATGTTATTAATGAAGATGGCTTAATAAACAGGGTGGGAGTATGTGAAAAGCTGTACAATTTGAAAAGATTTGATGCAAGAGATGTTACCTTAAATGAACTGCAAAATTTAGGACTCTTCAGGGGAGAGTACACACATTCGACAGTAGTTCCAATTTGTTCACGATCCGGCGATGTAATTGAGCAAATAATGAAAAGTCAGTGGTTTTTAAAGTGTGAACATTTACAGAAGGAAGCTTTAAATGCAGTGAAGAATGGTGAATTAAAACTTGTTCCACCTAATTATGTAAATGTGTGGAAGAAATTTCTGTTGAATAGTAGAGACTGGAACCTGTCAAGGCAATTGTGGTGGGGCCACAAAATTCCAATGTACTTGTGTACTTCGGGAGATAAAACAGTGTGGGTTGGTGCGCTAAATTCGGATGAAGCCAAAATTAAAGGAAGTGAAATATTGCAGGCAGCCAAAGATTCAATAAATGTTACCCAAGATCCAGATGTTCTGGACACATGGTTCTCCTCGGCTTTGTTACCTTTGAACACTCTATCAGAACCAAATTCGAACTTGGGAGATAAACCTCCTATTTCGCTGATGGTAACAGGACACGACATTCTGTTCTTTTGGGTAGCCAGAATGGTTATGCTCACAAAACAACTAACTGGTTTGTATTATTCAGGTTAATTTCACAATAACTATGTATCATCTTGCATAATTATCCATGGTCAGTTTTTAACTTTCAGGAAAGTTACCCTTCAATGAAGTTCTTTTGCATTCTCTTGTCTTCGACCCGAGAGGCAGGAAAATGTCAAAGAGCTTGGGGAATTCAATTAAACCGGAGGACGTCATCAATGGTCGAACTTTGAAGGATATGGCGTCCGAATTAAAGGAAAATTTCAGTCGGGGTTTGATTGCTGACAAGAATTTGGAAAATTTAATTAATGAACAAAAAAAAATGTTTCCAAATGGGATTCCAGAGTGTGGGGCCGATGCTCTTAGATTTACGCTCTGCTCTGGAAATGTTCTGAGTACGCATTTTAATTCTACCTTCTTTAACACCTTGGTGAACTTATAAATGTAATTCTGCGCTTGGTTTACAGGTGCTAACATCAATTTCGACTTAGAGATGTGTCTCTCAGCGACGCGGTTTTGTAACAAAATTTGGCAAGCTACGAAATATATAATTAAAATTGTCGATAATTTTATGGCTTCCGGAAATTGTGATTTTCAGAATAGTAGCCTAAAAAATGAAAATCTAAATTATTTTGACAAATGGATACTCAGTAAATTGGCTTCTACAGTAAAATTGGTTGATGAAAGTCTAAGCACCTACAAGTTTTCAGTGGCCACTACAAACACAAAACACTTTTTTGTCGAAGACTTTTGCAGTATTTATTTGGTGAGAAGCTTTTACTCGAAAAAATTTAAGTTAACAATTATGTGACCTATACAGAATAGACATGATACCTAAAAAATCACGGAAAATTCAGTTTAAATATTTGTTACAGGAAGGTTGTAAATCACGTATGAACAATCCAATCGAAGCTAAGAAGATAATTTTGGTTTCTTACAAGTGTTTAGAGACATGTCTCAAATTACTATCCCCATTCATGCCTTTCGTCACCGAACATTTGTATCAAGCTCTGCCTGAGCTCGGAGGAATCGAGAAAGCCGAGAGTATAACAATTTCAAAGTTTCCAAATCCTGAGGAATGGCTGCCGTTTTGTGATTCCGAATTAGAAAAGAAATTCACATCAGTTTTGAGTTTGATCTCAACTTTATTTCGAATCAAAACGACGTATCGTCTGCCTCCCAACACCTCCAATGGTAAGTCAAAATAAATTTGTTAGTTTATTCAAAATTTACACATAAATTTGTTGTTTCAGCCTTTGTTAAATGCCCGGTTGACATTGTGGACATTCTTTTCGGTGAGTTGTCCGGGACTTTCGCATCTTTGGGAAAAATGAAGAGCCTAAATCGAATGAACGATCACAACGGTATGAACGTAATCGAAGCCACTTTAGAAGATGATTTTATTGTTTATGTGGAACATCAAGTGAGTCAAAAATTCACGTTGTACATTCAGGTAAAAATGTCGTTTCGCTATTTATACATGATTTATTTTTAGCACAACAAAGATACATTACATAAGTATTTGGATTCTACTATTAGCAAGGAAGCAAAATTGAGGGGTGACTTGCAGAAATTGAAAGAGCAAATGGAAGGAAATAATTGGGAGGATATGTCGCCATTGGAAAAGTCACGTTGTAAGTCGAAGTTGCTCAGCACGAAGGATGCATTGAAGAGTATAAAAGAATTCAAGAACGCTATTGAAAAGTGCACAACTTGAGGAGATAAATCTATCCTTGAGACGAAGTGAAATGTTGCTTGGCAAAATAACATATTCCCAGGTAATTAACGAAAAAAAAACAGTAAAACCAAGTAAAAAATTGTTGTATTACACTTTATATAATTCTTTACTTTTTTGCAATACACATACATATTTCATTTGTTGGTGCAGACTGGATAATTGGTCTGATGTTTACTTTCTGCCGTATTTTGTGTTACAACTTCAAATATTTTTATGGAAGTTTGAGGCTTAGTATTCATAGCAAGGACGGTGTGTCCGTTGGTTTAGAACGAAAATTAATTGACCTAAATATAAATAATGGAAATATTCACCATGGGCAACACAATGGTCCTAGATCCCCTAGAGTAACACAGTTCGGTCCCTGACATTTCTTTGTTCTGATCAGCTCGATGACATCTCGTCCGCTTAAATTGAATTCATTTTTTGCCCAGGACAGTAATTTCGTTCTGGACTCTTGGGGAATTCCAAATTTCTGAAATAAATGAATAATATTAAGGTTTTCATTTCGAGACCATTCAGACCGGTAAATTACTCTTCAAAGATTTAACTTTTTATTATTTGAAACAACTTTCAGTTAACAGATTTGTGGGGTTGATTACTCCTCTTGAAGGTACAATTTATAGGGTGCGTTTTCATGGAAGAATGAACAGGCCTCATTGTATTTATTTAATTGCAGTGTTGTACCATAAAACAAAATCTTATGAGTTGCACAATACCTTAAATTCCTGTACTTTTTCATCTGGAATATTTAGCGTTCCGATAAACACGTCTTCGTCGATCGTTTGAAGAAATTTTGGAGGTCGTGGTTGATTTCTTGCCCAGTCTAAAATACTGAGACCGAAGAGATAGCACAGAAAATCTTCTCTGTCTGCACATTATTTTTAAATTGTTAGTTGTTGAATAGTAGTAGTGCTTCAGAAATTTATTATGACGTTAATAATATAAAATTACCGTATTCTTGCAGGTTATGCAGCGCATGAGCAATGTCATTTTTTTCGTTTTCACCACGACATAAACCCACGAAAATTTGGAGAAGAATGAAGCAGAAAATTGATGCCTAATTAGAAACAGACGTTACTACTTGCAGCAAAAGTATATTTTCAGAATTAGAAAGAAATTTCTCACCCGTCATTTTCTCACCTTAGTCATTTTACTTCGTTTGAAAATTACGAAAATTAGCGTCAAATCCTGTGAATGAAATTTAACTATTTGAGAAGTAATCAATTACCGATTGCGTCTATTCAATAATTACATAATAAATGATAATATTGAAGTGAATTAATAAATATCACATAAAATGTCACTCGCTCTCTAATGAACTATAAATAACTTCGATCAGGGAAAACCATATCTGTTGCCCTTGGGTCATCTCGGGAATGTTGAGTAATAGTTAGAGAAATGTAACAGAATTATAGAGATTTCTAGCACACCAATTTGTTCAACTGGACGGAAAGTAATATAGGTCTTCGCTTTTCACTTCAACGTCTCTACATTATTACGTTTCAATTATTACGGTGGACGTAAGTATAAAGTTGCGAAGACAATTCGATAATTCCTTTCTAGGAATTATTTATCTAAGTAAAATAATTTAAGTTGTGCTATTTCTCTAACTTCCATTTCCTTGAAATATTTTTAAGATTAACGCAAGAAAAAATTCCTTTCAACCCGACTCTTCCAAATTTCAAACTCTGTTCACTGACCGTTAATTTTTACCTTTAGTAAAAATTGCATTTAAATAGAAAGTATCCTTTAAAGATCAATAATTTATATTCAGTTAGAAAATTATTAAAAAATAATGTTAAAGTTAAAAGCCCACAATTTAAGCGTAAAAACAATTGATTTACCTTAAAATGCTTGACTTAAGCGCGAAAAACGCTGGAGATAGTTTTCGATCTAGTTGATAATCAAGAATGATCGCGGATAATTCTTGGCGACTTAAAGAAAAATGAACTAAAAAAAGTAACTTATACGTTCTACTACTTTGAGATTGGTATTGCGATTAACTAAATTTCTGGGACGTTAAAGGTTAAGAGAGATATGTATTTACAAAGATTAGCTAACATAATCCCCTGGATTACTATTGTTTCCTGTTGTATTTAGTTTCATTAATCTCTTAATCTTTTTGTCAAATAGGACTAATTTTTCAATTTGAACCTGGACCAAAGCCTAATGGATTACTTTAAATTCAATCTCGCCGTCGGTCAGCAGTTGACGGTTAAATTTTGAGTTTTTCAAGGTGGCACCTCTGCTGAGCGTCATTTTGAATTTTCTTATGGAATTTGACATACGATTGTTTTCCTAGTGACTATTAGTTATTAGAATATCAGTTTCGGAAATCAGAAGTTAAACGATTTGAAATAATCCATACGTAAATTTCTGCCCATTTCATGTCTTTCTGAAGTAAATACTACTTTCATTTTATATCTTAGGGCTTCGGCTATTCTCATTGTTTTAATTGATTTTCAATATCTAGTTTCTATTTTAGTTTTTATCAGTATCGTTCTTAATTTGCACCTCAGTTTTACACTATTATCTTTGTGTTCTTCTTTGTTTTTGTCCTTAAACAACCCCTTGAACTTTTGGAATTTTAAATGATTCTAAGAAAGATTTTGATAAAACTGATAAAAATAGTTTCAGGAAAAAATGACATATTTCTGTTGGCCTTTTCAAACGGTGATGTTACTTCAATAAATTTAAATAGTTTAATTTAAAATCGAGTGGGACGGTTTCTACTGTGACCGCGTACCATCTTCTCTTTAATTTATTCTTATTTATTTATTCAATATGGAATTGAACATCAATACCAATTCCCGTTCGATGACAATTTTATGTGAATAGTGCAAAGGCACGTACAAATGGACTAATAAGAGGGAGCATGACAACTGCATTTGCCTCAACAGCAGCTTAAACATACCTTAGCAATTATTCTTAATTTCCAAGTATGTTTGACCCGTTTCGATTAACATAAAAACGTAAGATTTTAAGATAGCGCTTCTTATCATTCCGTCATTCTAACATCTCTTTTTCTATCGTAGAAATTAATATTCTTCGAGCATGAGCATGGAAGCTATTGCAGGAATGAATGATATGAATTTGAAGTGTACAGTAGGGTATCGAGAGATCATGTGATGTCGACGATAACCATCGTCCAATGAGGAGGTGGAGGAGGAGGCAACGAAAATAAAACGACTCAAAAAAAGCTGTAATTGAATTTAATGAAGTATCACAGTAAGTTTTGGAAGAACATTAGACCATTTGATGTTTAAAGTCAAGCACAATCTCATATCTTGCACGATTTCAATTAGAACCAGCTTTTAGTCGATGTAACTGAGTACGACAGGCATTAACACTAGGCCATGGGTGACTCCGACAAAAATAATTCCCAGGTACATTTTAAAGTAAAATGTCCTTAACATGAGAGTTTGGGCAAATGCCAAAACTATTATACCTAAAAATTTGGTAAGGGTAATACCCGAGAAAACCTGAAATGAAAATGTGGTAGCATAGAAATTACAATATGCAATATTTCAATGAGGAAACCCATAGATCCGCTAGTCTTACCGAAGTTCCCATTGCATAAATAGCGTATTTAGCTTTAGAAATTCCATCGAGTTCTGTACTTGTTCTAAATGCATGCATAATGTGGCTGCAAAACTCAACTCCGATGCCCACCGACTGAAACAATAAATAATGAAACAATAATACTTATTGACAGGTTTTGGTAAGAAGATTCTGAGTGGTACTCACGACAATCAGATTAACCAACGAAATTGCGTTTAAGGTTATATTCCACCAGTACAGCATTCCTGTCATGTTGACCAGGATGGACGTGACCATCATGCAGACAACAATCGATGACTTCAAATCAAATCCTGTCAGTAGAAACGTCACTACAAGAACAGCTAGGAGAGAAAGACCGAGTGACATGAGAGCCTCGTTTACAATTCTAAGATATTGCTCATAGAAAACGTAGAACAAACTGAAATGTATGTTTCGCCAACTTAGAATGCTTCTGAAGACATGTATCATCAAACACCTACAGAATATGCAGTGGGATACCTACCTGTACGAAAATACTTCTACTGGTCGGTTTAATTTTTTTGTCAGCACTGCCGACAAGTGTTGAGATATTTTTCGAGCGTTGTCCAGTGCCATGTAGTAATCCTGTGAAGTCTTCAATGATGTGTGAAACGTCATAAAATAATTATCTTTAACTTCCAGGTTTCCTTCAATGTTCATTTCGAAGTTAACACCCTGAACATAAGGAAAGTGAAGTAAGCCGTAGCCGAGGAAAAAACAAATTTTTCTTATAAAGAAGGTACCTTTGAGTAGGATGCGTGCCCTGCCTTTGAACAAGTCACATCAGGATTGTCGTTGAGGAAATAAGGCAGATATTTCATGAAGTCATTTGTTTCAGGACGCCAGTCGACAACATTCACATCACAAGGCTCACATTCCACGTTCTGATGGGGACAGAAGGAGCCGTTTCCTTTGAATTGTCTGCAGCATTCTTTCGAATTCAAAATCCAGTCAAAATAGTCATCAATCCAAGAGGACGGCGTTTTAGCTAAGTACGAACTGACAAAAAGAAGGTTCAAGTATGGTCAACATCAAGAAGATCGTAAAAGGTTAAAATTAAAAAGCTCACATATTGGACAGTTTAGAAGCTCTCGTCAGGTAGGTGACCAGTGAGTCGCTGTCGCATCCAACAGAACCACAAACGGCGTTGACTTCTTCAGGTTTCGTGAAATTCAAACCATTTTTTATTACGAAATAAACAGGTGGACCGACCGATAGCAAGTCTTTCATGAACTGTAGTAATTAATACCAAAATTAACGTATGAACAGAGAGAAATTACAAAGGTGGCAGTGGGAGTACCTGAAAATAGTTGATAAGGTAGGAATCCTCTGGCATAGATAGCTCCTGATCCAGACCTTTTTCGATATGTGGAATGCAAGCGATGGAAGCACACAACCAAAACAGAAAAATCTAAAAAAAGTAAAGTTCTTATATAGTTCCATATCGAGTTGTAATTAACACTATTTGTTCTGCAACTTACTAAAATGACGATGAGTCTGGTCCAAGACTTCATCAGGAATGGACCGTACCAGTTCTTGAGTATCAAATATAGGAAATTCGTACTATCTTCTCGGACTGGTGGCTTTTTCATCTTGACACAGCAAATTATGTCTGCGTAGTTGTTCTAAATTAAAATATTATTATTACGAATAAATTATAACTAAATGAATTTTAGTAACGGAAGCAATTTTGGGAAAGAATAGCTCCAGCGAGGAATGAGAAAGAATCGTTTACATATATAAGGAATCTCATTGGGGATGTTTCAGAAGTTTAAACATACAACGGTTCTATAAATAGTTTAGGTGAAACAACAAAATGTTGAGAAGAATGTTTTACCTCTTGCCTTCTCGAGTCAAGTGCAAGAATACTGATGAAGCAACTAATCTGAAGGAAGAAGTTCAAAACTATGGCGAGAGACGAGTATTCGGCGAATGTTTTAATGGCTGGCATGTCTGACAGTGTACCTGTCAATAGACAAATAAATTACTCACCAATATAATTTAACAACAAATAATTTCGAATAAAAGCTTGGTGAAGATGTTGTTTTCGATGATAAATAAATTCAACATCGGCAACCATCCATTACCTATTAAAAAACAAGCTGCCTCAGATGAACTAGTGAGCAAAATCGAGGGCCCCACTTTACTCAAAGCTCGTCCTATGTTTTCTTCAATGGAACTCTTGCTCTTTGACTGAGATTCCTGATAGTTATTCACCAAAATGAAAATGTTGTCAACACCAACGGCGAGTACCAAGAACGGAATGACCTGAACAATAATAACTTTACATGTACCTGGCCACAGTTGAGTAGTAAGTGGTTCCTTTACCTTATGAGAATTACCTCAATGGTCAGCAAGGTAGTAGCCACTTTCAAATATCCGAATACTCCAAGGGAAGCAAAAACCGATGCGAGGACTATGAGAATTCCTCCAAAGCCTAAGGTAAATTTAGTTTCTAGCTGAAATTGACATTGTGTAATTAAAATTGAGACATGCTTAACAAAACTGAAATTCCATAGAGGCCCAAGAAAGAACAAGTATCACCAGGAGAGTAGAAAATCCACGTATCCTTCCAAGGGAAACCGTGATGTAGAGGAACATGACTAGGTAGCTGATGATGATGGTCACCATTTCTGCTTTCGATTCTCTTTCTATTTCATCTTGAATGGAACGTTCGGCCGAAAAAGCAACTTCCATGAATTCTGGTTTGCCGTTCTTCGTCCAGTTCTTCATGAAATCGATGAACCTGAAAGTTTTGGGGTTACATCACTACTGCTGTCTGGGTAATGTCCCAACGAGACTCAGGATCTTACATGTTCTCCCAAAGCATAGCATTCTCTACATGACTTTTATTGACGGCGTTGTTCAATAAAAACGTTAAAGAAATGCTCTCGGCTTGAAGATAATCTTCTTCGCGGTTACCCCCCACGGCTAACGGCGAGAAAATTGGTCCTCCGTAGGGTGCAAGACAGGATGGGTCGTAATTGTTCCTAAAAATTGTTCCTACGTTGTAGTATTTTTAGTGGTAGGCTTGCTGGCTTGACTTCTTTATTCGTACCTAAGACATTTCTGCAATTTCTCGTACAAAAGGTCGGGATCATTCCTGTAGGAGTCTATGTCGTTTTGGAGGTACCCCCAAACACTTTGAATGGTGCAGTAGTCCACGGTCTCTTTGTTGAAAAATTCATTTTTCATTGGAGCAAAGCAGATCTTCTCGAGTTTGATTCCTCTGTCGCTGCCCAACTAAAAAATACTTTTTCTTCAATAAAACCGGGTGCCACACGCTGCCCGCAAATTTAAACCCTCTTTTGTACCTTTTGTATGTTCATTTGAAGATTGTGAACCTGCTCTAAAAATTCGAAATGAAACACAGGGCCAAATTCGAGGACGAATCCATTTGGTAAAGTCCAATTGAACGATTTCAGACCTTTTGACTTGATGAAAATTTGATTAGTTCTGTGAAATGGTTCGAACCTGAAAAATTTTCATATCATTTGGAAGGACTGTAAACATTTGGCCTAGGTCACTGACAGTACATGTGAACTGACTGATGTTAGTCAGATTAAATTTGATAACTGATAAGAATACTTGTGGTTAAGAAAAAAAATTGGGCTTGTCCGAAAATGACTCTGATTTTCCTTTAAGTTTGGATTGTAAAGGTCCACACACCGATTAATTATGTTTATTTAAAATTTTTCCCATTATTTACCATTAGATCTTTTGATATTGTTGATGTCAATACTACTACAGCTAGACAGGAACAGCAGCACAGTCAACCAAGTAAAACCGCCTGATTATATTTGAACCTGCTAAGTTCTGACTCACCTCGTGTCAAAATAAGTTTTGTCCATTCGTGTTTGACAATTTGGCGAAGCCCAAATTTCAATTGGATCGGTTGTTATTATTGTATTGTACCCTCCGTAGACAAGAATGGCAATAATCCAAGAAGAAATGGCCAGTACCAAAGTCGGATTTCGGGCGCTGACTGAAAACAATTTGAACAGGAAGGTTGGTGATTCTTTTGATCTAAATCAGGTTCGCAGTTCATTCTCAAGGTACGTACAAATTCCCCAATGATAAAAACCGCGTTCCAATGATTGTTTTAAACTGTTTCCTGCTCTTAGCAAGGCATTCACCCCTACCTTTCTGTTGTCGGTTGGACTCGGAAGTTCTGCAAAGGTTTGAAAGTTACAGAAACTCTTTTCTTAACGTAGGTTATTGTTTTATATTGTTTTCCAGTTAAGCGTTACCTGTTTGCTTTTTGCGATGATGGCCGATTATTAATACCGTTACGCATCCACTCAATACGAAAAACAAAATTATCATTATGACTGCAATTCCATCCATGGTTCCAATAGTGAAGGGTTCTTCTGCTGATGTATAGCTGAATGGTATTGTACAGCTTGCTTCACAGTCACTGCAACTGCACGCTTTTGAAGACTAAAAATGTTACATTTAGTGGTGCATCATTCACATTTATTGTACGGCAGTATCAATGTTGTTGCTCAATTATATTTTTATTAATTTAATTGAACCGTATAAGCATTTTATAACAGGCAAAGATCTAATTTAATAGATTTGTAATGACCCGCAATTTCAACCCTAAAGTTTGAAGGGTGTTCGATCGGATTCCCTGACTATATAAGTGTGTGAATTAAATAATTACATAAAAATAGTTATCTTGGATTTTAAGGTTTTCAGTAGTTATTTAAGTACCTTGCCAAATATTAACATGGGATACCTAAGAGTAGGACCAAGCTTTTTAAGTGAAGTTTCTTTGATTTTGCTCAACCTTCATTATGTGATTATTGCCAATCTGATTATACGTGATCTATCTAACGCACCTGCATGAATTGTCTCTGGGGTATATCTAAGCCTCATTTCTCTCTCTATCGTCATTGCTTCATCCTTGTGAAGTATTCCAGAATTAAATTTTCACAATTTTTATGTGTCACATAACGATTTTTTATAGCTCTCCGTTTTTGCGGTACCGTACAGGTCTGCTCGTTAGAATAAATTAATAAAAGTCACCTGGTACGATTCGTTACACGGCAGAACTTTAATGTCGAGTGTTTTAAACTTGTCAGTTGCCGTTGAAACGTAATTAACGTAAAAAGGTGCAACAATATTCTCTTTGTAGTCTCCAAAGTACTTGAACCATCTCTCCGCTGTACACTGCTTTGTTGCTCCCCAAATTCCGCAAGTAATGTCCGCGGCTTTGCCTCCTGTGGAAGGAACTGTCGTTTCTCTGAAATCAGGGACACGGTGACTTGCTCTACTTCTTTTTTAAACAATCAACAAAATAGAATGTATACCTACTTGCATGATTCGTATGTTCCTACCAAGTACTCCCTCGATACATAAAAGTTCACTTCCGTGATATATTTATCTGAAAATAAGTTCGGAAATATTGGGCCTCGGCATATGAGCAAAGTAACGAAAGGATCAGTTGGCTTACTGACCACCCTGACTGTTGACATCAACTTTCACAGCTTCTAGGAAGTCAGTTTGTTGAGGTGAACACGTCATTAGGCAAATGTGCTGATTAAGGTTGGCCATGCAAGTTGGACACCTTCCGAACACCCCTGCTGCGTAATTCATTGAATGGCTCATAGTTTCCAATTGCTTGTCGTCACAGCAGAAGTTTTTACCTGGGAATTAATAATAAGTGATGTACAACAACTGGATCATCTCTGTTTTCATTCAATTTTTGTTACATTTCGATGACATTTGTTCGTTTACTTTTGTTATTGTTTCACTGTCTCATACTGAGTAACCCTTTACCTATACTCATTCATGTTGCATTATGTAGGATGCAACTGCGTGAATAAATACTGCAGAGGGTAACAGCTACTTTTCTCTGCCACAATAACCGTGACGTTCTAAATGTTGCCTTTCTATAAAGTTTTGGTGTGAAACTGAGTACTAGCTTCCATAAAAATTGCACATATAACCAATTTATTATTATTTTATTTCATTCCGTAAATTTACTTCTTTTTTTGTTTTAGTGCTACGTTCTGTCAGCAGGGAGTTAAAATTATATTTTTGCAACTTCCCGTAATTTCGGAATGGAAGAGCCGTACTAGAATTCGAAGTTACAGTACGTTCGACAAAACGCTAAAGCAAACATTAAAGTTATTTTCGTACCTGGATACTGTTCAAGAAACTGTGGACATTTTTCTTTTAAAATTGCAAAACTTTTCGTTTCATTCTTGAATGGTAAGGGATTTGGAGATTGCGCTGGACAGTTTTGGATTTTTCCATTAATCTCGTTACACTCGCCATACCAGACGCAGTCCTGTCAAAAAATCCAATGCATCTTACTTTACTCCTTATGTGATGTCAAATGAAAGTTTCAACAGACATGAAGAGCTAAAAAAATTTCAAAATATCTGTTTTGCGGTTTATTTTCAGTACCACCTTTACTCGACCATACCACTCACGGCCGTCATAGATCCACGCCATGTGATGTTTGTTTTTCTTACAAGAACATTACCAGGATGTCCGACTTTTAAATAGTCCTCTTCGAGTACGGGTACCTCACGGCAATGGTACCGTCATGGTAAGAAAAACCGTTTGAAATCTCACCTGCAGAGTAATTGGAATCAAATTGGCTATCAATATAACTATCGTTCGCGAGACCATCTTGATCAACTGCCACTTGCCCAACATCGGTATTCTTTCATTGTCAATTTCATTATCGAATAATCAGATAACCCGTTCTGAGACTTAATCAGATTGACTATCGAAAAAGACATTCATTCGATTATTTTTTTACTCATCGTTTTTTCTGAGGGCAGCCTCCAACAATGAAGATTTATTAAACTTTTACATTGAGGACCGGAGAGAGGGAGCGATTTTAATTTAGTTCATTGACCATTAATTTTTTTTTAAATTAATTAAACTTTGCTTTAAGTCCAAAGTGATGACTTTTTAACAAAAAATATGAGCATCTGATAAGAGTTTGGAGAACGACACCTGCAAATTATGCTTGACACAGTTTGATTATGTAAAATTCTGACTAAGACCTCTTTTTTATTTCTTAAATTTGAGATAGACACTGTGAGGCTAAAATTACTGACAATGATGATTTTTTCTACTTACCAAAACATACTATACGAGGATGATATGACTTCGGGTGACAGAAACAAAAGCCAATAGTACAAATTAAATAAATATATATTTTTAATAAAATTTTTAATAAATATACAATTTGGTTACACGATTGTCACTTGCTAGTTTCAAACGCACTTTATTAATGATTTATTTACTTTGTATAAACATTTAGTAACATTGATTATGACTTGAACATCGTTAAAAAAAATTCTGTTCTCTATTTGTTAAAAACATTAAAAACATTTTCTAACGTTTTCCCTTACGTTTCTACGTAAAAGTACAGTAACTGTTTTTGCCGAACACAGCAATATGTTTATATATCAATTGGCAGGTATACGATATACTGATCAAAATTCGTCAGTTCATTATGCCTTAAAACAAATTTAAATAAATAACAATAAGCATTTTGTCGTAGATGACACGAAGACGGTACTTTGTTAAAGATCAGTCTTCCTTCCTGCACCCGCAAAATTTGATTGTTTCTTTTTCGGCAAACGGTACTCCACGATCTTTGGAAGCAACTAATAAAAATTTGTATTACAGTTGAACTTTGTTAAGTAGCAAGGCATTCGAAGGCACTGGTTCTGCTTCGTGAAAATAAAAAATCTTATTAAGTAATCCGTTAGTCCGCCTAATTGCCTCTTAAATCAGCCTTCAAATAGACGGTAATTAAAAATAGGCTTACTCATCATTGTAACCATTAATAGAACACAATTACTTTTAATTACGATATTTTGGACACTCATTTTTGTCTTCTGAAGGCAATCTATACACCCATTTAATTTTTTCTTGGTAAAGATATTTGCCTCCATTGTTATGCCCAGAGTATTTCGAACGTGTCGCTAAAATTTTTGACATAAGTTACAGTTTTCTGTATTTACAATGCGGCAGCTTACTTAAAATTAAACTGATTAGATTTTCTACCATGTCGTTGACTTGACTCGGAAACTGTTGAACACAAACGCAATGAGATTCGTTTGAAGCTTTTTTAGCAGATTTCACAACACTAAGAAATAAACCTCAAAATTTATGTGGCATCTACAACTACGGGCTAAAGTCGTTACAAAACTGTTATTTTGAAATTAGTAAATCTCCTTTGTTACTTTTCATCGATCAGTGTTAATTCCGACATTTCATTTTTATCTAGTTTTTTAAAAAATTTATGGCCTTAATATTGATCTGGATGTAACGGGGTTGGTGTTCAACGTTTCATCTTGTCCAAAATAGGAAGAACTTGATCGAAGGTTGGCCTTTTACCGGGATCCTCGTTCATGCAAATCCGTATTAATTTGGCAAGATGGGGTGAAATTCCAGGCGGTATGGTAATTCTCAATCCCTCTACGGCGATTTTCATTCCCTGCTCCATAGGGGACAAATCTGCAAAAGGTACTTCACGGGTGGATAATTCCCATAGCAAAATGGCGAATGACCACATGTCGCAAGCCTCCCAATTTCGGTCGCTTGGCTTTTTTTGCAAAGCTGAAACGGCAAAGGCAATCCATTGAAAACGAAATTGATTGAGTAATCATTGAATTAATGAACACAGTGTGACAAACAATTACCTTCGGGAGACATCCACGCAGGATAATAAACACGAGCTCTCTCTTGAAAAGTGAACTTAAAGTCAGCCATATTGATTCTGGCTGTCAGGTCTTCATCTATCATTATATGTCTGCTGTTCAGATTGTACCTGGGATCCAATCGTTCTAAACTGTGCAGGTACGCCATTCCCCTGGCTGTATCAACAGCAAATCTTAAAGCTTGGGCAGTGTCGACGACAACGCCTGCTCCTTCATGCAACAAGGCATAGAGTGAGCCCCAAGGCATATACTGATTGATGACAACTAAATTGGGTGGGTTGTTGCAGCAGCCAATGACGGGTAAAACATTCGGATGGGAAAATATCCTACAATATAAACATTCCATGTAGATTATTTTTAATAAATGTTGCAAAATTGGTTCTTCATATTGTTGAAATATTGAACTTCACCTGAGTTTGGGAAATTCTTCATTGAAATCGCGCGAAATTCGAGGCGTGCATTCTCTAACGGCCAATATTTTTGCGACGACGTCATTTTTCTGCCATTTCCCGCGCCAGGTATCTCCGCTTGGGGTACTTGCGATTTTGGTATGTAGGGCTAAATCTGCAATGTTGATTCCTCTGTGCCTTGAGAGTGTTGGATCTCTACTCCTGGTCTTCAAACCAAGCCAACTTTGATCCTTGAAGGTGATTTTTTTGAGGTCTTGACCAGTTTCTACAGCCAATTCTGGAAATACATTAAATGTACCAGTTATTCATTTTTTTAATAAAGAATAATGTCAATTACCAATATTTTTTTGGTTGGACATTAAACAATTGCATTATTGTAACTCACCATGTAGTCTCTTTGCAAGGTGGCCCCTGGCTTTGTCCAATGGTGTGTCACCATCTTTATTAGCCAAAGAAACTAAACCCCCTTGTGAAACCAAGTCTTCTGCAATTCCTTGGTAACCCCAAAAGCAGGCATAATGTAAGGGTGAGTTTCCATGTTCATTAATAAAATTAACATCTGCCTTGTTTCTAAGCAACTGAAAATAAATCAGTTCAAAGCATAGTACACAGATACCACATTCCAAGAATTTGGAAGACACCTACACATTAATTTTATTCACACAAAGTACCAAGAATGTTTTTAGTAATTAGAAATTTATAGCAAAGCATATTAATTACCATGTGAACAATATCTCTATGACCATGGGCAGATGCAAGATGAAGAGCAGTATCATCTCCTCTATTTGTTGCATTTACTCTGGCACCTCTTTGGAGTAAGAGTTCAACAATTTTTGAATGACCTTCCTTAGCAGCCCAATGAAGAGGACTCAGTTCATGATCATCTCTGAAAATGGTAAAAGACTTACTCTAAGTTTGCCTTTCTGATAGTGTTGTCATTTAGAAGGATATTTGATTGAACTTAACTTGCAGAAACTCATTTGATTTGTATATTGGAATTAAATTTTAATAACTTGTGACCAAATGATTGTGTTAGGATCATTTAAATCAAATCACATACTAAATTAAATATTAATTAAAATAGGAATTTAAAAAATTCGGCGATTTGAACCCGCTCAAATTGTTTATTTGGGTCAAAGATATTACAAAACACTGGTTGGGACCAACTGATCATTTTTATTTTTATTATTTTTAATTTCTTAATATTCATTAATTCCTTAATATATTAACATTATGCTGAAGTAGAGAATGTTACGAAATACTGTTGGATTTTAATCATTTCTGCTTCTGCATGAGCATGTGCAATGATTTCTCCCAGAAAAATTACGAAAGCCTACGCTTTGGCTGTGAGAACCAATGGTCTCTTTAATTTTAACTCAACTCACCCTTGATTCATGTCATTTTCCGTGTCGTCCAACCAGACACGGACCTGCATTGCATTTCCTTCTCGACACCACTGGAAAATATCCTCCATGATTGCAACGGGGTGGTGCAACTTTTACTTTTAAAATGCACAAAATAATATTCAGATACACACACACACACACCCACCCACCTACTGGACACTGTTTACCAAAAATAGAAATGTCCTAATGCGAATGCAAAGCATTTCAAATTCGTGTATTCAATTACTTATTTTTTTAGTAAACTATTTTAATAAAAAAAATTAAAAGTTTTGATTCACCGACAAAATATAGTAAAAAACATTAACGTTTTTAAATCACGATTTAAAGGCAACAAAGTACTTGATTTGTCCTGTGGGGCCTACACTGCCTTCTAAGCTCGCCTGAACGACATTTTGAAATGTTTTTACAAGTGTGACGTCATTATGATTTTTAGCGGGTTTTCTGTTTAGTTACATTGTGATATCTTGTATTCACCAATTTAAAATTTAATAATTGCTCTATAAAAAAATTAAGAGATTGTAGAATGGATAAAGCCAAGACTTTACTTCTAGTCACATCGCACGGCTCAGCTTCCATATTTCCATTTTTGTTCGAAGTAAAATCAAAATTTTATGATCATATATAACTTTATTATCATATTACTTTACTTCGTCATTACTTCAATACTAGTTTTGTTTCTTACTTATTTATTTCGTTAAATTTAAATTTTAGTTCACTAAATACTGGGCTACAAGAGGACGTCAGTTGCTTTACATTTCAAAAACTCGGATTGAAAGTCTTCCTCCTTCTTTGGGAGAAACAGGACACCCCGATGTTGAAATTCTAAAATTATTGCAGTTCATGTAAGAACATTTTTTATAAGTCACCCGAAAAAAAATATTGGAAGTGTCATGATAAATGGAGGATTACTAGGTCTTAATACAGGTAACAGATAAACTGAAATCTGCTTCAGGTATTTGAGCTCATGGAAAGATTTGCTCTATCAGTTGGCAACAATTCGAATTCGTGGATTTCGAGTTTGTGCAATTGTCGTTGACAACCTTGCCGATTACTTCGATGATAAGCCAGAACATAGAAGCTATGAGGATCATGTCTCATGTGTTTGTGCTAATCTACTCTTTGCGATACAAACAATCTCAAAAAACAACCCAGGCAATGTTGCTCTTTTATGTGGCTATGTATCTCAAAATTCAACCATCGAACGCAACGTAATAAAAAATTTTTTTCACAATGTATGGGAAATAAAGTCAATGGATGATAAAACATTGAGTGTGGTAAAAAGAACAAAAGGAAAATTAAATGAAATTGTATCCTTCACATACAGATGTGAGGATAACTTTCAGTCTGACAAGGATCAATCCAATTCAAAGATGAACCTCATAGAAATAATTAAGAAGGTCATTGAAGAATGACCTCTACTAATTTCCTTTGTTTTTTTTTGCATTTGAGACCAACTGAGGTATTACTTGATAAATTTAATAGTATAAAATAATATAAAACAAATGAGGGGGAAGCATTCACTAAAACTTCTTTTCTTCAAATATTTCTTAAATAGTAGCAAATACTACAAGACACTATGAATGTGGCCAATTCATTTTAGTTGAATCAATTTAGAGACATATTGATGTGGTGCAGTTCCATTGCCTTATTATCATTCTGGTTCTATAATCCTTCTTAAGTATTATAGTCGAGATTATTTAGGCAACATTTGGCAAATGGCCAATGATATAACTGAGCAAAGGAAATACAAATTAGAATTTCTCTATTGTGTAAATATAAAACATACATTTATTAATATAAATAATTACAAATATAGTCTGGTAAAAATTTAGTTTTACTAAAGTTAGTACAGGTACTAATTAATAAAATTAGATTTCATAAATAATTTGAATACTAAGAACACATTGCATTGTATCACTTGATCAGTAACATGTTGGTAAATGTATAATTATATTTGTAAATGATAAGTAATTTGTGTTATCAATGACTCTAAATAGAAAAATATTACTGTTAAGGCAAGTCACATTTGTGTAAAGCACACTGATTGTCAATATTTAATTCATGCCTTTGTATTTTGTAAATAAATTGTACAAGACACGAAGAGTAGACTTCAAATCCTGGTTTACAATATCTGAAACAGAAAGATCATTATGTTACAAAATTGAAACTAATGTAAACAGAGACTCAAATTTACCTAAATAACATACCCTCAGGCCTGGCTTTGGCTCTGGCAAGTCCTACATCCTGCATAAGATCAAAAGATAAGGCCACATTATGAACTTTCTCATCAAAATTTTGAGGTGTCAGGTAGAAAGAGTGAAGTGGCACAAAAAATCCTTCTAAAAGTCCCATCAATAATGTGAGGTAAACCCCATCTTCAAACTGTGAATCCAGATCTGTCACTTCCAAATTTATTTTGTTTAAATGTTTATTTACAAATGTCACCAAAGACTGCAAAAAACATGGACTTTACAATTATTCTTAATAAGTCATGATATTTAACTGTTTAATGTGTAGCTGTTTACCTTTTTAACAACTTCCAACTTGTCAGGTGCTTGATCAAATAGAGTGTCAAAAGCATCTCTCTCACATCTCATTCCTAAGTCATCATATGTTGCAGTAAGTTCTTCATGAACTGTTCTATGACTCAGAACTCCATCTTTTTTCTGAAATATATGACAACTTTCAGATGGCTATAAAAATTGAGTTATAATTGTAAAATCCAAGTATATCATACCTTGACAATAACAACTGAAACAATCACATTTTCAGGTAATCTGACTGGAGCTCTAAAATGCCTTGCCAAAGACACTAACAAATGAAGAATGGCAACAACATTCTTTGAGTGAATGCTTTCAACATTCCACTTTTGAGTAGACCAAGCTGGGAATCCCAGAACTTGATTTGAGGCACCCAAAACTATTTGCAATTTCTGTTTTTGACCTTCTTCGGATTGTGTAACCTCAGGCACATCCAATTTCTCACCAGTAAGTTTTTCTAATATCAAATTAAAATCCAAATATTTATTATCAAATATTTATTTTATTTAGGTTTAAAAGTCAAAATTGTTTTATAGATTCTTACCAATAAGCTTCTGCAAAACTTGACCATCATATAAATCTTCCTCAATATCTTTTACAATAATTCTTTGATCGGCCAACTCATCATTAATCCACTCAATCAATACTCTGATGAGTTCTTTTAATTTTGGATTATTTCTCTCACCAGGAGCAAGAATGGATCTCTCCTCATTCTCTTCTGTAAATTTCATAAACTCAATAAAAGAATAATTATTTTTAAAAGTGAGTTCCTGCCTCATCAAAAGTGACAATACCTAAAGAATATTCATCTGGAGAGATAATTGGGGAAAACACAAATCCTGGTGAGTCAATGGCAATTTCTCCTTCTTCTTGCACTTCCTGAACTGTAAAAACATTTATTAAGTTTAGAACAAGTAGCAACAAAATACAATTCACCCATCAAAGAGCAATAACAGTAATTAGACAAATTGTTAAATGGTAAAAGTTAACAATTTGGTAATTAAAACTGAATATTTTGAATATGTCATCCATTTAGCAAATTGTGGTATACGATAGAAGTTTTAGCAGTAAGTTGTCACTTACTGAAATCTGAGGCAACAGACACATTTTTTTGTTATTCGATGGGTTTCGAAAGTCCTTTTTGTAAATTCAACCGCCCACTGCAGATTTCAATCAGTTTTCCATTCCTTATAAGGCTGACCGAATTACAACTTAATGATTCTTATAAATTTATAGCAGATTACGAACATTTATATATGCTTACCTTCTTTAATTCTTTTCTTTCTTCCTAGAGTTCCAATTTTCTCCCAAAAAGACTCTTCCTTCTCTTCTTTTCGAATGAAACCAGGAGAGCGAGGAGATTTAGGTCTCGCAGTAGAGGCCATTGTTATTCTTTAATATTTTGATCAGTGACGTAATACTCTTCCCTGCAAAACTGAAGTACTGATGTCTATGGTTTTTCAACATTTAAAAATTGATATTAATTGAGTTACATTTGAAAAATCCTACACATATATCCCATGTAAAATATTAATTATTCGAGAATAATTAATATACATTATTATGTAGAATAGTGTCATTGGTAACTATATTACGATAATTACAATTTACAATAACTTTTTAGAGAATAATTAGCAATCACAAATAAGTAGCGGTATTTTATGACTTTGAATAAACTTTGAATAAACTTTGGAACTTATAATAAATAGTTTGTCGTAACTTATGTTTTTTTGCTTTTAGTGGTTAAATAGTATTAAATAGTATTAAGAATGTATTTTTTGTTTTCCTGATTCACATTCAGGAAATTTATATGGAATCTTCGTTTTGCCAACCCAAAAGAGTATTCATATTGGCTATGTCTTTGGTACTCCACTGGCCTAAAACATTAGCCGGTGAATTAAGCGCATTATCCAAAGGTACGGAAATGTCTTGAAAAGGACTCAATTCCGCAGGTGCCACTCTGAAACAACAAAACATGACAAAGG
The DNA here is from genome assembly GCA_037055365.1 of Polyplax serrata. Lineage (NCBI taxonomy): Eukaryota > Metazoa > Arthropoda > Insecta > Psocodea > Polyplacidae > Polyplax > Polyplax serrata. The sequence continues at coordinate 12,624,820 of JAWJWE010000036.1, read as the reverse complement.
TTGACAGAAACGAATGCTAAAAAAAAATGAACTTACCGATTTTGGGCGGATTTCAGACGAGATTTCCTGCCGGATCTCCGGTTAAACTTCAAAATTTGACTTGAGAAATATTCTTTTCGATCGAGCATTTGCCCCGGAGATGCAACAATTTGTTTGTGTTTTAAGTCCGTGTTCAAAGTGTTCAAATCATCGGAATGAGTAGAACTGGAGTCATCCTGTACCAGCAAACTTTTATCCCTCGTTTCTCTTATTGACGTCTGACTTTTAGCTGATCTAGCACGTTTCAGCCTGTAACTGCTTCCCAAAAGGAGACCATCTGAAGCCGCAAAAGTAGTAAGGTAAATTTTATTTATCTTCCGATGAGCCATTAACAAAATAAGAGCCCACCTCCGAGACCATCACTGTCACTCAAAACAGGACTAAAAGGCGCTGTTGGTTGGTCCATCTCAAAAACTCTTTCGGCAGAAAGAGCCGATTCATTCGGAAAATTATATTTGTTGATCCAACCGTACTGAAATGTTTTAGGAGGAATTTCTTCAATCCCTTCATTATTTGCTGCAACCCGAGCAAGGGCTAAAATTTCCTCTTGGGTATGAGCCGATTTATTGGTGGTTTGATCTTCGGAAACCATCACCTGTAAAGACGATTTGCAATCAATTACCCATCAATACCTAAGTGGGTCGATTGAACGCAAATATAAGAAAATATTCCATCATACCAAACATCTTAGTGGGTCTTGGACAAATGAGTCTGAAATTATTATGTCGTTTTCGGACTTGGGTGTATCAAGTACTTGTATGGGTGCCGTGGGTTTGCAATTTGGGCCCTTTGGAGCATCTACTGGCATTTTAAATTCGATGTCGTTGGCAAATGCCATGACGTCGAGTGCTGCCAGCAGGCCACCTCCAGCACTTCCACCTGTGGGCTCTGCAGCAGATGGATCCTTACTAGTCAGGTCGGTTAGGTCCCTGAAACAGAATTCATTTAATTTACTTCTGTTACAGCATGTACAGGTATATAAAGTAAGCCTAACAAAGAGAGTTTTTATTGGGTTTACCCTAATTTAATAGGCACAGGTTTAACTGGAGTTGATATGGATGCTCTGCCCCACATGAGTCGCCGAAGTTGCTCTCCTGTCATTCCTCTTTTATGCAACTCTCTAATTGTTACTTTTCCCACTCTCTGATTAAAAAAAAGCTGTTGTGTAAAACAAGGATATCTGAATGCTACCAAAGGTACTTTAAATGCGCCTTACCTTCCAATTGCAAAGGGCACCTTTTCTTTGCTTGGCTCGAGTTTTACTCTTTGATTTGATGACCATCACACCTCTTTGCTCTGTGCTGGGGTCATCACCGGCACCCAGTTTAATTGAGTACTCTTGCAAGTAATGGTGGCAATCTTCTTGATTCACGGCGCGCTCTAAAGCAACCACAATTTTGGCCCACTAAAATAAGTATTGTTTGATTGTTTGAACTATTACGTAGGATCGTCAAAGAAGAAATAATTGAAAAACTTTTTTTAAGGAATAACCTGTTTCATCCATTCCTTTTCGCTTTGCTCAATGACATGAGCATACGTGTTGCCCATCATGGCTATTAACATGTTCAGTAAGAGTATAGGAACGAGCACCATAAAAATTGTGAACACCATTTTACTAATCGCAGGATAGGCCGTCAGTGATAGATCATTGTACTACAATTAAAAAAAATGTAGTTGGTATTGCGCTCTACAAAACTGCTGTCACCCATTTTAAAATTCTTACATTATAATCCCCCATGGTAACTTGGAAAAGAGCCATCCACGTCGACGGGTAACTGGTGAAAAGAGACGTGCTCACATTTTTTGAGCCTTTGTAGAGGAAGAAAAAACTCTGGGAGAATCCGAATAAAAAGACGGAATAAATAATACCGAAAGTTAGCATATCACCAGTGATCATGCTGTAGATCATTGTAACAAAAGGCCCCGTCAATCGAATTGCACTGTAAGAATGGATCATTACCAAAATCAAGATTACTCAAATTTGAATGATGTGAATCCATGGACGCATCTTACCCAGCAAAAAACATAAGGAGAAACCATGAACCGGGTACAGCAAAGACGAGAATGGCTTCTTCCGTATCGATGTCTCCAGCAAATCGGTAAGGAATACAAGCCAAAATCAAAAGGTTCGAAATGAGAAAAACAAATTTTGCAGGATCATGCGGCTGTAATGTAATTAGGAAGAATTTGAGCACAACTTATTGTAATCCGACCATTTATCAAAGGGGCCGGACAGTTACCAGTTGCTTAAGGAAGCTGAGGAGTCCCTGATTTCGAATTTCATCGCCCTGTTGGAAGTATATGTAGCAAAGAACTCCTATTATCGTTGAGATTTCAAAGCAGTACCTAACAATATCCTGGAGTTCTGTACCACCAAGGAGAGGTTCGTTTCTGCTGTCTGGTCTCAGGTAAACCGAGCCGCTCAACGAGAAAAGATGGAGAAATAAAATTGCGAGACGTTTGAGAAATTGTCCCTGAAATTAATCAAATTAATTCCTGTCGTGACTTGAAGCCAACGCACTGGTTTGAACTCTGGAGGTCAAGGAATCTGTTACGAACTCGTGCAAATGTTTTCCATTTTTCTTCTAGTAATCTCTGAATTATTCCTCCGTCTAACATGTCTAAGTGTTCCTGCTTGGTGCCGTTTAAAATAATGAAAATAGCCGAATTCCAATCTAAAAATGAAAGACATCCGTATATCGCTATACATCTGAAAGTAACTCGAACGGATCTATACCTTCAAGGCCACTCAATAAAATTTTTAATACACCTACTAGTTCGACCATCCGGCAGCAGTGTGTCGAGAGCATTGAGAGGATATGCAGAACATGTAATGTTACTGTACCGCCAGAATTCTTTCGCACTCAGTTCCAACATCTCCTTGAAAACGTCTGCTCTACCCAATTTGCAGGCCAACGTTAAGGGAGTCAAACCTTCATTGTTTAATATTCCGTTGCTGGTGGGTACTTTCGGATGACGAAGGGCATAGCCAAACATGTCCTGCGAACCACGAAATCGGCAGAGTTGCTTCGAAAACATGCCATGAACATGCAAGAGTTGTTTATGTATACGTTTTGACTAACCAACTTGTCGCAAACTACAACCATATGAAGAATCATATTCCCAAAGGAATCCTGACTGTCCGGATCTGCACCCACATCAAGAAGCAAATTGTAGACACTTTCGTTGGAACAACAGGCGGCCCATGCGAGTGGATATTCACCCAAATAGGCGAGACCTTCGTAGTCGGTTGTTTTGGACGGTTTGGCCCGCTGCTGGTCTTTTGGAAGAAAGAAACTTCCTGCAATTTGTAGGAAACAAATGGAAATTGGCAGTGTAAAACATTATCAAATTTGACTTATAACACGATACACTACCGACTGCTCTTTGGTTGATATTTGCTCCGGCATCCACTAAGTCTTGAACAAGTTCGTTGTTGTTGTAAGCAATGGCCAAGTGGAGTGCACTGGCCCCCAGGTACTCTTCTCCTTCGACAATGTCCAGCGCGAGTTTTGGAAAACATTTGAGAAGTGTTCGAGCGAGTTTCGTATGTATTTTTGAATCGCATATTATGAGGACATGTAGAAGTGTTTCACCCAAACTTCCCCTGTACTGCATTTGCCAGCAGGCTTCGTGATCCTCCCACTTGGCCAAAGGGTCGTATATAGACAAGGACGCTTCTATTGGCAAAACAACCTAAAAAAATGTAAAATGATTTGCTTTATTTGATGGGATTTATTAGGTTGTACACAATCTACAACGGACCTGTGCTTGATCTCTAAATTTCCATCTGAGATACTCGGCTCGTTTAATCACCTCACCTTTCCCGTCAGCATACAGTAAAACTCCAAATTGTTCCTTTATTAATTTCTCAACCTAAAAATAAAATGCAAATCACACGGTCACGCAGAAAACCATCGGAAATTACACGGTCCTGATTTACCTCAGACTGTCCCCCCAAATTGTAAGCTTCTATCAATTCACCACTATTTTTGTAGTTCGCGAGTTTATATAGGAGGCAATCGTCCTTATTTGACGCCTGTGATATAACTCGATCCAATACGGAACCCTGATTCTGGGGATCTTGACCACCCCCACATAATCCAGCCCCCATTTTTTGGGATTTAATACCAACGTCTCCAGTTACCAACAGCTTTAAATTCTACAAGTTGAATCATTGTTAAATCAATGGCAAATCGTCATAGTAACTATGGGTAAGGTCAGTTGACAGAGTCGGACGCGTGATATTTTTGGTTAAAAACATCAACTTGGAGTAGAACATTTATGACTTCCTCCGTGTGGTCCCCGGGTTAGAATATGACCAACCTAAGCACTGGGTGTCGTAAGGGGCAATTAAAAAAGGCAGGTGGCCTGTGTGGTTTCCGGGACAGAATGGGACCAACCAATGCGCTGGGTGTCGTAAAAGGCGACGAATGCGTCAACGGAAGCAGGGGTGCAGGGATGTTGTGTTTGCGGGAGTTGGTTGTACACCAACTAAAAATCCGTGGGATGCAGACGATTAAAGCGTAGAGCCGTTCGCCAATTCCAACACAAGGATTCAGTAAACCCCTCAGGTTTTTTAGTGGGTTCGAGTCCAAGGGTCCATTGTGCGCGGGCATTTTTCCCGGGTAGTCAAAAAAAAGGGGTGCAGGGCTGTTGGGTTTCTTCCTTGCACTCCACGGATCGTAAGGGCAGAAGTCAGAGATCGGTTGCTGCTCTCACCCGGCGGTTTCCTTTCGGGGAAAGCGGTGGAATTGGCTATTCCATTCAAATGCGGATGAGCACCGGAGTCCACGAGAAAAGACCTCGTGGCTTCGGCCACGGTAACTTGCTGGAGAGGGCGCAGACAATACCTCACGGTAGTCTCACCTTTCCGAATAGGAAGGTGGACTCCCCAGGTTTTTTAGTGGGTTAGAGTCCCACAGTACTGGGCATTCCGTCCCAACGGGGTCCTTTCTGCGTCGGCATTTTTCCTGGGGACAAAAAAAAAGAACCAAAAAAAACTGTTTGGCATGAGTCATTGAATAGGAATGCAACTAAAAGTTACGTTTATTATTCTTTAAAAAATTAATATATTTGTAAACATTTTAAATAAATAAATTTATATAAAATTTAACATTGCCAAATATTTAATATAATATAATCTTTGCAATAACATTGCCATAAAGAAACAAAAAACAACAACAGTAGTTTGATAATTTTAAACGTCCACAGAGGCGTGCCCTGTGCTTTCCAACGTGGATGTTAGCTGCTTCACCTGAAAAAAACTACTATAATGAAAATGTTTTCAGGGTTTAAACTTCGTCGAATCAACTAATTCACTCTTACTTGTCTTAATACTGCGACCAACTCCTGATCACTGATCTCTTTGATCTTATTGGATAAACTCAATATCTCCTTTTCGACTTCCCTCCTCATTATGTCCGAGAGATTGCTTTCTGCTTCAAGTGAAATAAGATTTGTGGTGGACAGGAACCTTCGCGGTATTTTACTACCCTCTTTATTTGAGCATTTATCATTTATCGAATCCAATGACCGAACTTCGCTCTCGTCTGATGGATTCTCTCCATCGTCCACCCTGAAAACGTCGTCGAGATCGTAATCGTCATCGACTTTTTTCTGCTTTTGGAGACTACTCCGTCGAATTTGTAGCAAGTTTTCAGCCACCGAAACGTCCATTTTCCCGTTCCCGTTTTTCGTGAGCAATGAAACGGGTGGCACACCATTTTCAGAATCATCTGATTTCTTCCGAGATTCTACTTCGACAAATTCACCATTGTGAGCGAAAGCGAAGGATTTCTGTCCGAATATAATTCGCCGACGTGGAACTTCCGGAGAGATTTTGCCCTATTAAACATAATATCATGATTACATTATAATTCCTCTTCACATTTTCTATATTGAAACACAGGTTTCATGTAAAATTCCCAATCCACTGTTTGCAAAACGCGAACTCTGGTTACGCACTTGATTCTGAAGAAATTTTCTGCTATCTGGGCTTAGGACGCTTTGAAATTCGGGTGTCAACTTATTTTGATTTGATTTTTCATTCGATCCCTTTTTAAACAGGCCTGTTGGTTTCGTTCTATTATAGGACTGCGGAACTGATCGTTCCCTAAGTTTCTCCATTATATTCGCGACTATGGCAGAGGGTCTCCTGTAGCTTGGCCCTACAACACAATTACTTGCGTTAATTACAACTGTTACACTTATCAATACAGCTGACACAAAAAAAAAACAAACTGATAAAGCCACACAACCGCGGTCCAACTTCCCTTAGCTTCCTGAGGAGCATGAAATTAAAGAAAACCGTTTGAAATCGGAAACAGTTACGACGATTCAAAAGTTTTTTTTATTTATTTTTGCGAATACCCAGGAAAAAGTTCATTGAAGAAGAAACGAACCTGATAAGCCTCTGAATCCTAATGAGGAACATTCGAAATTTTGCGCTTGAATAAATTCGCGTCGTAAGAATTCGTTCCAATCTCCACCTTTGCACTGAAAAGAAAAGTACAAATGCAATACAAATGTTTAGTCAGATTTAAAACTATTACATCCATCAATTGGATCAATGTATATACACACAAACACAAACACAAATACTTAAGGTCGCATGTACCATATAATGAAAGATTTGAATGCATTCCTTTGATGAGCCTTTTTCAATGTGAAGAAAATACTTTCAAAATTACCTTGGACGGTACCAAAAAACGCGTTGGAATTCTGCAGTTCTCCATATCGATGCCAGGCACGCCCCCAAAACCAAGGTTGAGAAAAATCTCAACAGGATCTGGCCTTCTTGCATCCAAAAGAGAATCTAAACTTGAACTAGACTGCAGTGATGCTGCCCTGCTTAGTTTTGCTGGCAATAAGGCAGTCGAATCTGCAGTTGTTACATTCTGATCATCTCCTGAATTTTCAACTTCTGTATTTATTTTCATACAGTTTCTGGAATCAAAAGAAAAATTCAAATTAAAAAAAAATGAAAAACCGAACATAGAAAAATGTTCAATCATGATGACAATTACCCAGCTTCCTTGGATGGCAAGTGATTAATCCATTCTTGAACAGTCACAGGAATGTTTTTGACTACAATTGTATTTGGAATTCCTTCATTGTGATGTTCGTCACCTTCACTGGAATCAAACTCCTCAAAACTACTGAACTCTCTTTTAAGCGAGAATAATTTCCTTAAATCTTTTCCTGATTTGTGTTTCCTGTCTTGCATGCCTTCATCCTTGAAACCATCAGTCTTTTCTTTGCTGCCATGCAGAATGATAAGTCCATCATTGGAATGAATTGTTTTTGAGGAATGAATATATTTAACATCTTCTACATTATTATTCTCAGTTGTGATGCCTGACTCATTGGAATCCATTTTCTTGCATGTTTTTTTGAAGAAACTGTCTCCTCTCTTCTTTTTTGTGTGAAATGAATCCAATCTGGGATCAATGATACCTCCAACATTAAGATTTCCCAAAAATTTAAATATCTTTTTTTTGGATTTTTGTTCTTCTATGATATCTTTTCTTTCACCTTGTATATGAGAGGTGGTATCCCCAGTATTGGAATGTCTGTTGATCTTCCTACAATGACTTCTGGCAACATTCCTGACTCTGGGACCAATGAATACTGTAAAAATTTTAAGGATTTATCTAATCAGCAATTTTTTAATTCCTTTTTCAGTAAGAAAACAGTATAAATACCATAAATTTTTGTGCCCCTCAATACTAAATTCTACAAAAATGTGAAAGATATTTACATGAAACCTTATTCAGAACAAAATTGCTTTGATTGTGAATAAGGTTTCAATCTTACATAGCAGGGAACAAAAATTTTTATTACCAATCAGTTCAGAAATTAATTAAATGTAAACAAGTTCAGCTGTTTGAAATTAATACCTCTGTTAGTTTTCAAAACATCCAAAACCATAATTTTTTCTTCCATATTGAAGTTTATGACACTCAGGACAAATTTTATAATATCATGCAGGATGACTTCAATCATAAATATTAAACAAATAATTAATTCCAAGTGTCATACCATCTGCAAATTCTATTGTTTAAAGTGCTGTGCTTATCAAAATACAACCATCACACTGAAATTCAAGTTGTTGGCTGTGTTTCTTGATAAGATTGAAAAAAGAGAATATAATGTATAGATATGTCAGAGTTAACATCTTGAATTGAAGGTTAATACCATCTCAGTGGAATAAGTAATGTTGCATTGAAGAAATATGAAGAAACGTTAGTCACTGAAAGTAGGTTCAACAGGAGAAAAAAATTCTGATATCTCCGAGTGACGCATTTTGTAAATAAAATTAAAATGTAGCATTTATCTACGGTGTCGTGACGAAAGCAGTAACATTCTATTACGCAACGATCGAGAAATGATTAAACGTATCCTTGTTATTGAAAAGGATATCTACCAGTCGCTAATACCCCATTGGGTATCAAATTGTCAAAAATATGTTGACTTTCGATAATTCTATTATTAGCCACTAAATATATATTCGAATTGTTAGTTATCCGTTTCCAAAAGGGATAAAACGTTAGATTTCAAATACACACCTAAGATATCACAGTGGTCGTTTTTCTCTGAACAATTACTGACATGTGAAAATGAAAAAACGAAAACTTCAAATGAGTTTTAATGTCAGTGTCGTAATTGCAAATCAAGACACCGTCATTGCTTCAAATGAATGTTTTCAAAACAAACTAATCAGACGGGATTTTTCGCCACATTTTGTTGTGGTTCCAGACATCGTATCAGTGAATTCTCTCACCGCCTTTTTACAAGCTCCGAATCAGCGGACATTCTGCACCGTGTCAACAGATGAATTTGGACTGTACCGAGTCATTGTAGGTTAAACTCAAGAAACTATTATAAGTTTGTGTTACTATTCCTATAAAAATGAACCCAAAGAAAGCACCATTCGAATTCTATACGGATAATGGAGGGTTAGTAAGAATGAGCTCTAAAATTTTGACGAATATAAAACTAGCAGACCTGTCTGATTCATATCTTTGTCTAGCTTAATGTTTTTTTAGAGGTTTTGTTTACTCATTTATGTATTATGCCTTATTATAATATATTGATTTATTTTTTCTTTCATTATGCCCAAAAAACGTAAGGCACAAAACCTGACTGCAAATTTAGCATGACCTGATTTTAAAGTTAGTAAAATTTCCATTGCAGAAGCATTGTTGCAATTGCCGGGGATGATTTTGCTGTTATTGGATCCGATACCAGATTAAGTAGTAACTACTCTATTTACACAAGGGATCAGTCAAAGCTTTTCCAACTGTCTGATTCAACTGTGCTTGGTTGCTCTGGATGTTGGTGTGACACATTGCAACTGACAAAAGTTGTCAAAGCTCAAATGCAGGTGTGCTCAATAATAATTGATAACTAATTTGAAAAAAATGTATTTGTTGATATTTCATGTACTTTACATATTCAAATAAATTAGTACAATAATTAAGTATGTTTTGTAAATATTAGGCTCTTTTGTAGTATGAAAACATGGTTTTTGAAAAAGCCAAGTACAATGTATTACATCTTGTAAAGAAGATTTAACTCAAATAAGTAAAAGACAAGCTTCCTTTATATTATTTCATTGTTTGAATTTGATTTAATACTTCTATATTATTTTTGCAGATGTACTACCATGATAACAACAAAGTCATGGAAACTCCAGCTGTGTCACAAATGTTGTCCACCATGTTGTATTACAAGAGATTCATGCCCTACCTTGTGTACAACATATTGGCAGGTCTTGACTCACAGGGAAGGGGTTGTGTGTACAGTTATGATCCAATAGGCCATTGTGAAAGAAGCCAGTACAGAGCAGGTGGTTCTTCAGGTGCTCTGTTGCAGCCCCTTTTGGATAATCAAGTAAATACTAATGCAATACAAAAAAAATTTGACTATTTTAAATTGTTACCTTATTAGGTGAAATGTGTAGATGAAATCTACATTACACAATCTGATTACCAATATCTTTTGTTTCAGCTGGGATATTTAAATATGGAAAATGTTAGGAAGGAAAAGTTAACTCTAGGAAAGGCTCTGTCAGTTTTGAAAGATGTTTTCATAGCTGCAGCAGAAAGGGATATTTACACTGGAGACTCAATTGCTATTTGTATAATTAATGAAGATGGCATTCAGTCAGATACCTTCAATTTGAGGAGAGACTGAAAAATTAATTTTGAAATTGTAATAATAAAATTTGTATGAGTTAATTTCCTAATAATAAAACTTTTTTACATAGCCCTTGGTTTTTTTTCACAATTCCATCATAATAAAAATAATAATAATAAATAATAAAGCACCATAACAATTAAATCAATAATTTGATTCAACTTTACAGACAACAATTAAAATTGTTTTGAAATGGTTCCTGAAATTAAAATTTTTTGTAATACTTACTGCTATTGATACCTAATGTAAATGTTTCACATGATAACATGAAAAGACAGATTTTAATAACTGATAATTTTATTTAACAGTTGGAGTTTTTCTTGACAAGTGTAACTGGGTTTCAGGTCCTCAAAAATTTAGATAAGTAGTGCTAAACTTCATGAGTGTGTAGGCATATGCCCCTATTTTTTTTTAACAAGACCTAAACCGTTAAATAAGTGCTAATGTGAAATACAAACCAAATTGCCCCGTTACTTTTTATCTCCGATTTCGGTCGGGGCTTACCTGGTCAGTATCCTAAGTGCTTGGTAGTAAATTCAATCATAAAATGTGGAAACTTATTTTGTCTACGGTTTACTTGATAACTACATTTATATCTGTAGAGTTGAGAATTTCAGAAGAGGACAATTTTCAGGACAGAAGTCCTAGATGTGAGTCTAGCGTAAGGTTTCACTTGCATTAATCCTGATTATAAAATTCAACTTTTTCATTTCAGTTTTCCCTTTCTTTTTGGGACCTTCCTATGTACGATTCCCTAATGAGCCTTGCATCGGGGAAAGCGGACTTAAAGGTACCTGTTACAGTCGTTTGGAATGCAGCAAATTTGGTGGATTTGCATCTGGCACTTGCGCTAAGGGATTGGGAACCTGCTGTATCTGTACGTATTATGCTACACGTAATGACATGCCTGCTTAAACAGATAAAAGGTATTTATAAACGAAAATTAACTGTATAGTGAAAAGAACCTGCGGACAATCCAGCAACATCAACTGTACTTATTTTTCCAATCCCGAATATCCCGCTCCCTATAAAGGAAATGGAAATCCCTGTACTTTGTCAGTCTGGAAGTGCAACAAAGCCATTTGCCAGGTGAGGTTGGATTTCATTGATTTCAACTTGGGAGAACCAGATGCCATGGGTCGCTGCACCGATGATTTTCTTCTTATTACTGGAACAGGTTCCAACATCAAAAGGATATGTGGAATGAACACCGGACAACATGGTACCTACCAACTTATCCCGATCCGCTACAATCAAACTGAGTTAACTCGATTAGCTTATTTTGATTTGTTTTAGTGTACCTTGATTTCGCTGGAGAAGCACCCATAGAGCTCCTGATTGACGTGAATAGCGCTTTGGCCACTGAAAGAAAATGGAATATAAAAATAAGTCAGGTAGAATGTTGTAAAAGAGCTCCCGTGGGATGTTTGATGCATTACACGGCAAGTTCTGGAAAAGTGAAAAGTCTTAACTACGCGCCCACACTGTCCACTGCCGTTCAAGATCCAAGTAGGTATTTTGTGATGAGATACTGTCTAATTTTGAGCAGATTGAAAGTTTTGACTTTTGGGATTACAGCTGCCCCAGGACCGGGTACAAGACAACTGGCTGAATTGAACTATGGAGTTTGTGTTCAAATGCTTCCTGGTTATTGTTCTATCGAATGGACGCAGAGCGTAGGAGATAAATATTCATTCACGGTGTCTGGGGATACTGAAGCATTAGATCCCACAGTTCTAGGTAAGTACATGTGTTTTATGGTGTATTAAACTTGTGTAACACTAATATAGTCACAACTTTTTGTTATGGATGAATAATCTGATACTTTTAGGTACGGCTGCTGCTTCTGTGACAGGAGAAATGTGTTTGACCAATTTTGTCATCATACCAAATCCTACGGTTGATGAATTGCCATCGAAAACCGATCGTTTCTGCGGTAATGGATTCCCAACGGTCGTATGTGGGTATTTAATTTTAAACAATTTACGAAATGATTACTTTGCGCCTATCATATGCACTATTTTTTAAGTATCTATTTGAATATTTGTATTTGATTTGATTTGCACTTTGCTTATTTGTTGCAGCTTCTTCGAAACCGTTTGTCATGACCGTCGTCACAAACCCTGCTACTTCACCAACCGAAGTACCCGAAACGCCTGATGTTGGAAACAGAGGATTTTCTTTAAATTATAGGCAATTGCCTTGTGTATAATATTTTATATTCCTAACAAAGTCTTAACAAAGTTAAATAAAAAATTTAAGCTATTGTAAATGTGTTGTTTTTATGGAAACTTAATCCCTTACTATATTTCTGGTCACTTGTAACCTACATGTATATATTTTCATTTTATTAACAACAGTTATTACTGTTATTATTAATAATACAACAATATCAATAAGAAAACAGTACCTAAACGATCGTCACACTCTGCATTAATAGCGTTAATAAGCTCTGAATTAATAAGACGTCGTCCAGCAAAAAGGAATTTTAAAGAAGAAACCAAAAGCATAAAAATGTATCTTATTGATTTATATGTTATTTACAAAATCTGTTGATTCGGTTTTAGGTCAAAGTTCCGCCTATCTCTTCTTTTTTATTTTCATTTTCATCTTCATCTTCAATTTCGTACCCGCTTTTGCTCCCTTTATTGCAGACTTAACAATGCTGTTCATTTTTTGTTTTCTGTTCAGCAGTTTTCTTGAGAGTGGAATATAAGCATAGGGATCAGGTTTTCCTTTCAACTTCACATCTCCTCTGGCTTTCCTGGCCTTGTACTCCATTCCGGTTTTCAAATTGGGCAATTCGTTCACATGTTTCTTATTTTTCTTTGTTCCTCTACCCTTTCCGGCCGAATCCCCATTGTGAATTGGTCTGTGAATACCTGAACCTCCGGCTGCAAATTATTAGAATGATGCCTTTAAACAAGTCTGTTTTGAGAGTATAAAGATTACACAAAAATAAGTGACACTTTACCTTGATACTTGGCTGGACCTTCGGACGATGTACTGATTTTTCTTTTCCTTCCTATTAAGACGTTTTCCATTTTGCATGAAAGTCCATCCATGTCGGAAAGATCATCGTCATCGTCGTCCTCGTCGTCATCGCCGCTACTTTGTTTGTCTCCAGGTTCATCCAATATTATCATTCGACCGTCAGCCGTGAATTTCATGTTGTTCTCTTTCTTTTTCTTTTCAATCTTCTGTGTCGGTAGTTTTCCTAAAATAATAATTTTAATGATTCTGGTAACCTAACTTCAGGGCTTATTTTACTTCACAACATTTTTGCAGATAAATTTAAATAAATATTCTGAGGCTATGACCACTTTGAGTAATCATAATGAATAGCTTAACTATATTCCTACCTGAGATTTTACTTGATGCGTTGGGTGATATAAAGTCGATGATGTTGTCCGCATCTTCCTGTATAAACAATGCGGATTTATTTTTTCGTTTCTTAATATCAGGTACCTTATTCTCTTCTTCTTCCTCAGACTCATCACTGGAAGCCAATATATCTTCAATACTGAAATGAAAACATCAGAAATTTAGGCCCCCATAACACAATCCTCCCCGATGTAGACATTGATATTAAAATTAAATCTTAAAAATTACGTTTTTGATTTTGATTTTGTTTTGCCACCAAATTCGACGTTGTAGTCGTCCTCTTCTTCCTCAATCTTTCCACCCTCTGAACGAGATTCTTTCTTCTTAGCATTAATCCTTTTAAGGTTCTTCAGTCTCCTCAACAGAGTGACATCCTCGGCGGGAACTAACGATCGAATCACATCGTAACTAAATTTTCGAATTAGTCTATCGAAAATATCACGAGTCTTTAACCTGAAGTGATTCTTGCAGTCGTCGGTCATTGAAATCAAAGCGTTCATCTGTCAATGAAAGTAAGCAATCAATAATTATAATTTTTACAGATGAACATGAATCACAAGAATTTGCACTACTAACAAGGGTTGGAACTGAAGGCAAGACTTGATCTTTGTGATACGACACAAGGTAAGTCTTCATATAGTCCAAAGTTGCGCCGACGACTTCTCTGTCTTGTAAACCGCTCAGAAGGCAAATATTCTGCAGAATCATTTCAATAACGTCAGATGGGATTTCCGCTTTAAGGACTTGTGTCATTTTACCTAGCGCCAAAACGGTGGCACTGGCTAGCGTTGAAGTTCCAGCTAAACCTCCTATCATTATGGAAATGTACTCTTTAATTGTATCTTCATTTGACCTATTTGACCAATTCTGCAAGTAAACATGCATACTACAAAAGTAAGAGTATTGTCACCAAAATTAACCAAAATAAGAAGCACTCTGAAACGTACTCTGAAAATGTAAAACATTTCTTCCAGCAGGCGAAAAGCACATGCTCTAGTCCTCTTGTTTATGTCTTTGCAACAAACAATGGCCTCTGGAACCAGACTTTTAATTGTTTGAAACTGATTTTTGGGTAGTACTTTAACAGCGTAAAAAATACACCTTAGACGAACACCACGATTTGTCGTTGCCTTTGGATTCTTCATAGATTTCAATAAAAACGTCATTATTTGTTTTCTTTTGTCGTCGATGAATTTTTTACAATTTTCAGACTGTGAGCCTATGATCACTTCCAACAACCTTGAATTAAAAGAAATAAATTAATATAAATTTATTTTTAATACAGACCCAAAATAACTTAATTTTAAGTTAATTCAACCTGTAGAATTTTTTTTCCTCCTTTTTACACTTTGTGGTTTTTAAGATTTTCAGGCACATTTCGTAAACGACATTTAATCTCTCGTTATTCTGATATGGAAGTAACAATTTGAGTATGTCCATTAGAGACTCCTTGGAAAATAAATCTTCTTTATCGGTTTCTTCCATTCGTTTTAGGACTCTGTCGAATAAATCTCCACACTGTTCGGGACTCGTTATGGTAAGGTACACCTTTTGGAATATATATCAATGTGATATATGTATTTATATAACATATAAACAATGGCTTGCATTTTAACGTAGTAAAAATGTAAATAAGAAAATTCAAATAAATAAATAATAACGGTAACTCACCCCTATTGTTTCATAAGCAGCTAGCCTTTCTCCACTTTCATCTGTCCCTACTGCTTTTGTGAGGTACAAGTTGAACAGCAGTGGAAGATAATTTTTAGCATATTTACTTAATTCTTCTAGATTTTCATGATTATTTAAATCTGAAAGAAAATGAACACCATATTATTAATCCAATTCAAATTAGTGACAATTAATAAACATCCGCGTCTCTTTTCTTGTAGCAGCGTCAGTGTCCAGTGTTATAATAAACTCTTACTTTGATTTCGAGTTATTAGTTTCCTCAGAGCTGCCATAGCATGTATTCGTTTGTGCTTTTGACCGGAGATCAAATTTCCCAGTAATTTTGCAACATGCCTAAAATTTTCCTTCACGTCTGATGATCCGTTGGCGAAAGCTGGTAGAAGGGACCAGAGTTGAAGGTGAAGTAAATCGTAACTATGCGCTGCTATTTTCTCGTTACTGGCGTTCAATTGTGCGCATTTTCTCCTAAAAAATCGACAAAATAATGTAAAAATATAATTGTAATTTCCTAAAACACGATAAAACAATAAAATCAAACAATGCTAACTCGCAAATAGAGGCCATTGGCAGGAAATGATCAATGAAATATTTAAGACTCGATGACTGGATGTTATCTTTGAGAATTGGTAGAAGCCACGACATTTTGAACTCGTAGTTAACTTCTTCTCCCGTTATCACAAATGGAATTGCTTCTAGTACGATTTCTGGACCCAATGCACGAATTGCTTTTCCAACTGTATAGTCAAGTTCAGAAATATACAAAAAATTATGGGACTCCCTTAGATTACCTAAAGATTTTAAAGCACTACCCATGTAGTTACTTCCATCTTTCCCGATAACCTGAAATATAAATTCAATGATTCATAAGTTGCAAAACAATAGTTTCTTACGTTTATAATTTCGTTAACTGTTACCTCAAAGAGTACTCCCAAGAGATTAAACACTTGAGTCCAAGCACTGTGATATTGATAAGACAAACAGTTTTCAACTATTACAAAAATATTCTGACAGATTTGAGGATACCTCGATGAATGACTGCAAGCTTTAATACAGTCCATTGCTACCGTTCGAAGACAAGCTGTCGCCCCTTGCAAAATGTAGTTCTTGTCGCTGAGCCATAAATTTGTGACGGTGATAAAGAATTTTCCCAAGTTTTCGGCACAGAGCATCGGATCATTCCTGTTAACATAAAAGTTTGTTTAGGACATTCTACTACAATTAAAGCTTAATTTTTTGAAATAAGTACCTTGCAAGTGCTCTATGGGCTTCTTGCATGACAGTTATCCAAGCAACTGTAGCCTGGGGATCATTAATTGAAGGTTGATAATCATAAAGGGCATTAAGTATTTTTGCATTTAATATAGAGTCAAGACGAGTAGCAGGTGCTGACATAAACATGTTATGTAGTACTTCCAAACTACAAGATGTCACAATGGGTGTGCCTAGAGTCATCAGTTTTAAAAGAGTTTCACAGGTTGTCTAAAAAGAGAAATTTATATGTTGTTACTTAAGGAATTCTACATTTAAAATAATCTAAAGAAGTAATAAAATGAACCATATTAAAACAAATTTAATACCTTTATGTAATTTCTTGAAAAACAACCAATTATATCCTTTAATAGAGTTAAAATGTGAAGAATTATTGTATTACCAGTCAACCCTGAACTACTTTCCAGTTGATCAATGCAGTATTTTGCAGCAGTTGCAGCAGCAGGGTGGGTCTCCTCTGCTGTGAATAAGGCAGATGCCTTCAGGATGGCACTTACAGCATGTTGACCTGCTTTTCTAACCTTCAAGAATAACATTAGATATTTATAAATAAATATTTCTAAATAAATATGTTTTTTAAAGTGTAGATTAGTGCTAACCTTTGGTTTGGTATAAGTTGAAAAAATCAAAACAGAATGAAAAACTTGCAGAGTTGATGGGTAGGACCAAACTCCTGGATCTTGGGCCCTTAATGCTACTGATAAGCAACCAATTACCTAAAAATAATGCAAAACAAAAAATTGTATATTTTTAAGGAGCATTTTTCTTTGAAATATTACCTGAAATTGATATGCTTACTGCTCTTAAGATAACTGGATTCTCCACTTCTGAATATTTAGCCAAAAGGCTAAGTAAAACTTTGGTAATTTCTGAAAATTTTAATCTTAAAACTTCACTGGGAACAGATTTTATTCCCATTGAAAGCAATGATAGAATAGCAGCAACTGTTTCCTCCTCTTCTGTAACCCCTAATGTTGTAATCTACAAAGTAAAATAAACCAGTCAGTACTAATATTTTTGTACATGTTCTCAAAATCAAACTAATCATTGATAAATTGGTGAATAGTATTGAATAGAGAATACAATTACCAAAGCACCAAAATATTCAGTGGAAGTCTCCTTCCCACCATTAGACTTAATTACTTCAGTCACTGCAGCTAAAACAGCTAACATTTCTTTATGGAGAAATGATTTAGGTTCAAATTTATTTAATAATCTAAAAGAAAACATCAGGTTGAGTCAAGTGCTCGTGTTACTGAATTCAATATTAATAGCAATAAATTTCTGACCTGCTAAATGACATATTTGAGCAGTTGCTCCAATCACTGGCGAATGTCTTAAATGTTTTAGAAGATGCCCATGAATCAACTGTGCTTGCATCAAATGTATCACTGTCTTTGACAGATTCTGTGACTGATGTCTTGAGCCCATATTTCTTGTTGTTAAAAGCATCCAATGTTTTTAGAGCACCCACTGTCAAAGCACTTGGTCCACCTGTAACAAAGAACACATTAATATTAGCAACAAACATGTTTGCTTAAGTCTTACAAAATGGAAGAGTTAGGCAATATTATGTTAACATCTTCATGTCAGCCTACAATAATAAATACACATCAAGCAAAATATATTTGATTTTTAGTACGTCAATATTCACAAACTTTCCGATCAGTATTCAATAGTTTAAGAGAACAAATTAAGGGTTGTACTTACTGTTTTCGTGTCGGAAAAAACGAGATTTTGCAGCATCCCTGAATTTTTTAGTATCAGGATTACTACTGCAGCTGTGACCCTTAGCCCATCTCTTTCCTTTTCCCTTAGGTTTTTTTGGTATTTTCCTCATGCTGTCAATTAAGTACAACTTGACTTTTACATTACAGAAACCACATGCTCAAATGCATGCGAAATCGGTTTTGAAATCTCGTCCATTGGCAGCGCTGCATTTGATACCTCATATGTTTACACCACTGGAAATGTTCGTCATTTATGATCCGTTAACTTTCGTGGAGTGTGAGAAAATTTTCTTATTTACGTGGGAATTCGCGTTACGATTCACAGTAATACGGTTAAAAAATGCTCTTGAGCGTTTTAATATTTAACGTACTCTTTTATTAGAATTTGTAAGGTAAATGTCTGACGGATGATTTTTCTTAAATGGCCGCCTTTGTTTTGATTTGCAATGGGAACATGATTTTTTCTTAATGTATGTGCTCCACTTTTGTCAATTTTTTTGGGGAAATATTTTTCACCCTGATTTGTGTTCTTTAATTAACCATCTAAAAGTGTGACCCGTCATTTCCAATTCAAGTTCGCAATTCTGACCTCATTTTGAGTTATTAATTTGTTTCGCTGGTATTACCTATAATTGTGTTATTGACGGGTCCGTGAAAAAGTAAATATTAAATAGTTAAATTGCGTGTGACCCACATAGAGCATTACCGTTGTCATTTGTTAATATAATTCGTTTCTTATTTATCGGTGATGGTTATTGATAGTTGTGTGCCCTGCAAGCATCTGCTCTGTGAGAGCAGCTGTTTTGGTATTAACAATAATAACATTGTTGCCATTGCTGCACCAATTGCACTATTAGAATCTTTTGTTGCAGAGTGATGGTATGAAAAATTGTGAAAGATTCATTTTGTTTTAACACTGGGAAAAAAAACCAAATAACCTAAGTATGGTAGAATTTAAAAGGGCAAAATAGAGAGCCATTTGTATGAGGAGACAAGCAGTAGTTTTAGAAATTGATTTTTAATTGTTCTTGCAGACTTCGAACTGGATGGATCAGGTGCAGACCCCCAGAGGTCTCAAGGGGGCACAATAACAATTTCTCCTCTTTCTGCCTCTGATCAAGGTAGTCACAATAATTTGTTAGTTCCTCCCCTCATCTTGTCAAAGTATTTAGATTGTTTGCTATACTTTACAATTGATTAGATCCGCGGAATGTATTTAGTTTGTGTGTGATGTGTTTGTTGTTTATCTGTCTATGGTGTTACATTTACCTTTTTTGACAAATTTTATTTGCATAAATTATTTATTGGTAAAATTTCTTGTTTTTCAGAGGCCTTAGAAATGACTGCAACTCAAGATACAATTAGATTCAGTGGTCACACATTAGATAAAGCAACCAAAGCAAAAGTGACATTAGAGAATTATTATAGTAATTTAATAGCTCAACATATTGAGCGAAAACAAAGGTATTTAATTTTTATCAGTCAAAAAATTAATCACCTGTTCCGTAACAAATTTTCAGGCACTTATTGTGTCATTTTCCAATTTGTTCTTAGCAAATATGTGATTTCCTTTGTTTGGAAATTATTACTTAAATGATTGTAACACTGAGCCAGGCATTTATGTTATGCTGTGCTGCAAGTTCTCAATTTCCAAACTTTCCTAAATTATTTTAAATATTCTTAGATTAGAAAACTTTATTCACTGTACCATTATTTGTACGATTAATGAAACACCACACTGAGATGATTCTAAAGAGGTGTGATCTATTTTGTTAGGCTGCAGAAGCTTGAAGATTCTCTAAAAGATGAGGGTTTATCAGAAGCACAAAAACAAGAGAAGCGGCAAGCACACGCGCAAAAGGAAACCGAATTCCTCAGGTTGAAGAGATCAAGATTAGGAGTCGAAGATTTTGATCCTCTGAAAGTTATAGGACGAGGAGCTTTCGGAGAAGTTAGGCTCGTCCAGAAAAAAGACACGGGACACGTGTATGCAATGAAAATACTTAGGAAGACAGACATGTTAGAGAAAGAGCAAGTGGCTCACGTCAGAGCTGAGAGAGATGTTTTAGTCGAGGCCGATCATCAATGGGTTGTTAAAATGTATTATAGCTTCCAGGTAGGTGATTCATTAGGGCATTAACGTCGCGTGTCATTGACTGCGAGTTTGCATCATTTAAGTTTCTCGTGACAAGGAGCCTGTAATTGACATTTGCGTTTTTACAGGACCCGATCAATTTGTACCTGATTATGGAATTCCTACCCGGCGGTGATATGATGACGCTTTTAATGAAAAAAGACACACTTTCAGAGGAATGCACCCAGTTTTACATTGCAGAGACGGCACTGGCAATAGATTCAATTCATAAACTGGGATTCATACACAGGTAATTTGAAGTTCAGGTGCGACGGTCTATTTGTCAGTTTCCCTGATATAGGTGCCTTTCAAGTAAATATTTATTTATTATACAGGGACATCAAGCCGGATAATTTACTATTGGACGCAAGGGGACATATCAAATTATCGGATTTTGGACTATGCACCGGTCTTAAGAAGTCTCATAGAACCGATTTTTACAGGGATCTTAGTCAAGCAAAGCCCTCGGATTTCAGTATGTTAAAATAAGAAATTGTTAATTTGTTGTTGTAATGTAAATTAGAGACTAGTAGTTTTCCTAATGCTCATTTATCTTTGTTTTATTGCAGCCTCGAGTCCTATGGATAGCAAAAGAAGGGCCGAAAGTTGGAAGAGAAATAGGCGAGCTTTAGCATATTCCACGGTTGGAACCCCTGATTACATAGCACCTGAAGTGTTTCTTCAGACAGGGTACGGCCCAGCCTGCGATTGGTGGAGTTTAGGTGTAATTATGTATGAAATGCTTATAGGTGAGGAAAATGTACAATGCCGTGTAAGACAGTTTTTGTGTCCCTGAAACGGATGTTTGATCTTCGGGGTGGAATTTTCTTTCAGGTTACCCACCGTTTTGTAGTGAAAATCCACAGGAAACGTATAGGAAAGTAATGAATTGGCGAGACACTTTGAATTTCCCTCCTGAAGTCCCAATTAGCGAAGAAGCCAAGGAGACAATAATCAAGTTCTGCTGTGAAGCAGACAGGCGGCTGGGTGCTCAACGTGGCATGGAAGAAATTCGTTTGGCCCCATTTCTGCGAGGAGGAGTCGACTGGGAGCACATCAGGGAAAGACCGGCGGCAATTCCTGTTCAAGTCAAATCAATAGATGACACGTCGAATTTTGATGAATTTCCCGATATCAAATTAGAAATCCGTAAATTTCTTTTCATTCGTTTTCAAAAATTATTCTTTGTTCTGTTCTGCATCCGATTGCTTAATCATAGCATTTTGTTTGTTTTTTTTTCGGATACAGCGTCTGCGCCTTTGAATCAAGACGGGGAAGTCATGTGCAATGACTGGGTATTCATCAATTACACGTTTAAACGATTCGAAGGATTAACACAAAGGGGGACACCGACGAAGAAGTAGGAAATGGACAGAACACGATGAAACGTAGCACCGGTATACAGCAGATTCACACTGGAGTCGTCTGACCCCCCAAAGGCAAAGGGTCGTTTAGGAATTTAAGGAAAGGAAAGCGGAGGTGTTGTTGTTGATAAATGATACTAATATTTTATTTTGTGATAATTTAGCATTTTCTTTGAACCTGATGTTGTTAAGTAGCGCTGCGTTCGGTACGACGTTAACGAAATCTGCGTGTATTTCTTGAAAGTGTGAAATGAGCATACGGCAAAACGTTTGATTTTTTTGGGATGAAACCGTCCTTTGCCAACAGCATTTTGTAATAATGGGTTTCCGTTTTAAGTAGGAATGCTTTCAGCTGGCCTCTGACATATTACCATGGATTTTTGGCAAATTGAAATTGTGATTCAACAACAGGGTTTTACAAGTGGAAGTTTTACGGTCGAGGGAGTTGGTCGAATTTTATTATATCTTTTTGTCAAATCCAAAAATCAAATTTGATTTTTCAGGCAAAAAGTGTGTTTCAATTTATTTTCTTTACAAATGAGTTTAATCGATGATCAGGTGTTTTATACCTATTAGTTTTTTAATTCTTTTAGTGAGTCCCTCAAATAGGAGCACGTAAAAAGTTTTCCCACTTCAATTATCCAGTTAACCACGTGCAGTTTTTTAACAATTAAATTGCGAGGTTTTTTGGAGAATAAATGCTTGATCCGTACGAACGGCGAAAGTTCTCTTTTATAAATCGGTGGGCGGTGAAAGATTATTCTAGCGCTTGTTGGGCAATAAAGAAAATAATGAAAATGCGGAGGCGACAGCAGCAGTTGCCTCATGCAACTGCATAGATTGCAATATTACTGCACAATAATTGATATTCAATTAGGCCAAAAACAGATCTTTTTCTGAAGACAAACACTTTTGTTCAATGTAGTTGTAATTTTAGATTTCGGTTTGAAATAGTGGAAGACGTTTGGCTGTTGACGGAAGTACAAAAGCAAATCTTGCAATCTGAAAGGACGCGTTATGCTTTTTTTAGGAAGCAGCCTACTGTATCTTAAAAATATGTTTTCCAATTTGGTAGGGTGTAGAGTCTACACAAATTACGAAACAAAGTAAACTAGAGATACATGGCATGAGTTTTGAGCTTAATCATTTAAGAAATTATTCATTATATTGAAGTATCTGCGATGTTGCCTTGAACCTGCGGTGCACCTGTTCTGAATATTTCACGCTCAAAACAACCTAAGTTAGAACATACCTGGTATTGTATGTGATTGTAAGAATGAATAGTGAACAATTCAGTTTCTTAAGACCGGGTTTAAAAGCGGAAATGACGCGATAAATGTTGTTCAAAGGCTCTCCCACCTACCGCCGTGGAGTTGAAGCAGGCGTGTTCATGGAATATTTCAATATAAATCATTTGTCTGGGTTCGTAATCCGGGAAAAGAGCTTTAAAAAGTGTAACACAATAATCAGAAACAGGTGTAACAATAGCAGTTAAATTTGCCATGACAATTCATATTCTCATTAATTTTCACACATAAACGTCTCACCTGTATAGATTCACTTGTACGATCGTTTCAACTTCTTCAATTATTTTATTATCCTTTTCCCCCCGAAGTTATTTTACTTCTTTCTTGTTAAATTATCTCATAAAGTAAGAGTTTAATAATTGAAATTGTGTAGATTCTTTTAAAGAAACATGTGTATAATCGCGTTCACGATACACGTGTACCAATTGAATTATATATAAATATATAAATAAATATAGCTGTAAAGATCTGAAAACCACTGTCCTTAGCCCTCTTTCGGCCTTATGCCGGAGGACACAAAGGGACCTACCATTTGCAAAACAGTTAAACATTTCCTTTTTCGAATTGTTTCTAGCAAATTTTAACCACGAAGCTTTGAATTTAACTCTCTAATTTTGTTCTTTTTATTGTGAACTTAGTTCATTTACAATATCTATATATTTAGTTTACGAAATTGTGATTATTTACCCATTAATAGTAATAAATCGATTTAGTCAACATTTGGACTTTATTATTCACTACCTAAACCTTTGATATATAATGGAAAGTGGAAACTAACAGGAAAAACTGGGAAATATTCTGAGTAAATTATCCCCCACATACTCAAGACCGACGGGCCCTCTAATTTTGCCACTGGCCTTCGAAGACGGTCTTGCTGATTTCGGAGGTGAATAGTCGATCACACAATCAAATGCAGGTGGGTTCTAATCTAGTGTTCTCCACCTTTGCACGGCCTGACTATCTGAAAGTCAACAAAAAGTCATGGTTTACTGAATTTAAGCAACGGTGTGAGAATGTTTAACAAAAATAAATGCGCCTGAGGTGCTTTCCATATGTATTCATTATATTGAAACAGTTTTTATCCATATTTTTAAACTTATTCTATAAAAGCATACAAAACACTTGCACTAACACTAAGTAATGTTTGATAGGTGAGAAAGAGAACTTAATTGTATTGCAGCTGCCTCTTTGTGACCAGTTATGTATTTTACATAGTTTATATTTACATTTAAAGAATATTTGTGAATTATTACGCTTCACATGAAATTTAGTATTTCAAAAATTGGTATTGCTCAAATGTGTCAGTCTAGTTTATGCTCTCATTACATTTACAGTAATTTACAATTGCCTATTGATTACTGATAAATGTCAGAATCAAAGAAAGAATAGAAATAAAATTAATTTATTCTTCATGAAGTATTTAAAGTAGTTGAGCTTTGAAAAAACTACCTTCATTCTGTTGAATTTACAGGATAATGGATAAGTATTGCCTCCATAAAATGAGGCAGAAGTCCTTCCTATCCTACAAAGTCAAGTTACATACATTTTTACATGAGGAACAAGTACAAGTATGTAGCAGTCTCACAGAAATAAAATAAATAAAATAAATTTTTTCTAACATATTACCCTTCAAAAATCCATTCAAACAGGATTGTTCTATTTTACTAAAAGATGTTATTTATCATTCACAATAAAGGTTTAATGGTGTTAAAAGCCACAGCCTTATCATTCATCCAACTTAAAAATTTGTCACATTTTATAATGCACCTCAATAAGGCCTTTGCATCTTCTTCAGCCCTATGTCCTCCTGGGTAACAATTCCCATGCAAGAATTCATAAATAGTAGACAATGTATATCTTACTGGAGAAGATGTTAGCATCTGAGTAGATAGTTGACTTAATTCCATTTTTTGTGAAGAAATTGATGGAGGACTTTTATCCTTAAATAATTGCCTACAAACTTTTTGAGAATTCCTCTTTGACTTAAAAGAAGCCCAGTTTTGATAAGTTGCATTCAAACTTGATGATGATGATGTTGTTGTTGCTTTCTCTGGAGTCACATCACCCTTCTCAGGGGGCTGATTTGTATTTTTATTTTGCCATTGAGATTGTCTTGAATTGGGAAAAATTTCTTGGAAGGCTTTTAAAGAATCAGCACAATAAACTGAGTCTGGTAGAGTCTGAAAATAGAGTTAGAAAATAAAGTTATGCAAAATCAAATTAAACATCTTTTGGGAAAATTTATTTCACTTACAATATTTAATTGATGGAGATGTTTTTGTAAGATTGGAAAGTCAAATTTGTAACCATTGTGGGCAACAATACATACAGGTGAGGGTAATCTGTCAATGAAATGGTTCAGCATTTCTGCATCAGTTACAGTAAATGGTTTAATGTTCATTAGCATTTCATTTTCAAGACCTGAAAATATTATATAAAGCTTTAAAATGATTAAATAAGATTTAAAATAACTGTAATTTGATAGTTTTGGCAATTGTGGATGATTTTTATTTTAGTCTATTTTGTGCTAAATAATGAATCATTCATTAATAGGGGCTAACAAATCAGCATGTTAAAAGTGGTACAATAATTGTTGAGGAATCACACATTGTAAACTACCAGTTTAGGTGAATGTGAATATATCCTCTAGTAGTAATTCTTTCAAATACCTGAAACCTTTGTGGAGTCTGGCGTTATCATTTTCATTGGATTGAAACAAAATACAAGTTTATGGAGTACTCTTGGGATATCAGTGGAATTCTTTAAGTGTTCAATTTCACATCCCATCAGTGCCATTTCGGTGATACGAGTATTGTTATTTTCTAGGTGTGGAAGTCCGGTAGTTTCTGTGTCGAAAACTATGATGGAATTGAAGGTAACCATTGCCGCTTTTGCAGAATTCAAGCGAACACTGTAAGCATTCTTGCTAAACAGATAAAGTGAAGTTCTTATCAATCCCCACATTCTATGTAACTGGTACTGAAGATGTGAACGGGTTTTTATTCCGCCGCGAAGGTTTGAACGAGTTCATCAGAGCAAAACTTAAGCCCTAAATTTATTTATGCATTTCATAAAAAACTTTTGTCTTTTTAACGTGTTTTACTGTACTACAATGAAAACTTTAATGAGCCTACTGGCGCGTTACCACAGACGTTGGTAAATGAAAATAGATGGATTAATTAATAATTAATAATAATAAACCACAGATTATCAGTCAAATTAAAATGATTAAATTTGGATATTAGGTGTAATTTTATTTAATACTTATAATTCTATTTAGCAGTCAGTCTTACCAATATTAATCTGAATATTATTCCGTAAACATTTGATCCATCAGATCGTGGCCGTTTCATATGTGTCTATGTTTGTTTAAAATGTAAACATGGATTCATCGCCGACTGCGTTTTGTGACGGAGACAAAGAAGATGTTGAAGATATACCCAAAAGTATGGAGATAATTCCTGGTCAAGGACTTGACGAAATTTTAGCCCCTAGCTCATTTTATATGCCCACCAATGAAACGACAGATTCAGACTTAACGTCTGCGTTTTCCAACGACATCAAATTCGGTAACGACTCAGAATATTCAAAAAATGATAAACCGAAAAAGAAGGAAGTAAAAAGTAAGAAAGAACTTGAAGAAGAGGAACGTGAAAAAATGCAGTAAGTACTAAATAGTCTGAAACTAAACTACAGTAAGTTCCCAAAAAGTTACAATATAATTTACAAATGTATTATTTTAAGAGTTTTGGTGTCAAATTTTACCGAAGAACAATTAGATAGATACGAAATGTACAGGAGATCAGCATTTCCAAAAGCAGCCATAAAAAGACTGATGCAAACTATTACTGGTTGTTCTGTTTCACAAAATGCAGTTATTGCTATGTCTGGAATTGCAAAAGTCTTTGTTGGTGAGATTGTTGAAGAAGGTAAACAACTCTTAATTCACTTGAACCATGAAAAATCCAAAAAGTAAGAAATATCTTAACAAGTTTTTATTTTTTTAGCTCTTGATGTGATGGAAGAACAAGGAGAACAGGGACCAGTGCAACCTAAACATTTAAGAGAGGCTGTGAGAAGGCTGCGAGTCGTAAAAAATCTTCCAACCAGTAAGAATGACAAAAGGCTTTTTTGAAATGTATTTTGGGACATTACCAAATTAAGTGTAACAGAAATATTTTATTGATTGCTGTACTCAGTAGGAAACAGTAAAGTTTTTTTATTTTATGCAAGAGTGGCAACTTGGTTCCAGAATTTTCAGTTTGAATTCTTACCCTCTCAGTATATTGCACTACTTGTTATTTGGTCCTACATGAACCCTCGAAGGAAGGATCATGACAATATTGGTTCTAGTGACATTTCACATATGTTGCAGCTATACCTCTTGTAAGAATTGTAACTATATTATTTTTTAAAATATTTATTTTCTACTGTATTTTTAAATTATGTGAATGCTTCAAGTGAAAGAAATTGGACATGCAAAATATAGATAAGGATTCATAATTAGATGAAAGTAAAACAATTCAACCACACAGTGACATGTATTCACAATTAAAAATCAACAACACAATCTCTTAAAAGATAAAATTTAGTACTGTAATTTTAAACAAATTAAAATTAATTTAACTACTAAAAAATTTGCTTCTTTTTTGAAATGGAAATTTTAAAATTCAAACCAAGCTTTTTATTCTGTTTGTTATTATTTTATAAAAAAATGTGAAATGAAAGGCTGTAGCTGCACTCATATTGCCTAAACTTTCATGTCATTATGGAATGTAAAATCTACCAGAAAGATTGACTTATGCAAGGCACTAAGTTAAAATTTGGTTTAGGGGTACTAACCAACTCTAAAAAATAATTACATAATGGCCGTTTGAGGGTACTGCATATCTAAAATACATAAAAAGAAATTTGCAGCAGTTGCAAAGAGAGAATTTACACCCTGTACTGAATGCTTTGCTTTGAATTTCCACAATTTCTCCTCAGACTTTTATTTTTCCGAAGAAAATTTCTGGGTATGCCCATCCCGCCAGTTTGACTTAAATAAATAACATTGTTACCAAGTCAATAACACTGAGTTAATTCGGGAGTTTAACTAATTGTTAATTACATAATAATTGCGTAATTCCGATTATGGTAAAAAAAACATTGTTGCCGTGTTTTTCTACCTGGTTTTGAACGATTTGATCAACAAAACGTACTTGATTTGGGGTGACTGAGAAAACAATTGCGACAGGTCAACCACATCTTATTTTATTTTACATTTTATCAAGTACATACGTTTATGCTGCTTTTGTTTTCAGTTCGTAAGTTTCTTCTACTTTGGCGACGTTCGGTTACTCCGCGCTAAATTGGTTCAGTTAATGTAACTGAGGCAACATTAAAAACAACGTAAAAGCTAATGAACACAAAAGTACTTTAAATTAAGTTAAAAAGTGCACGCGGACTATTTTATAAATTACAACATACTGTATTTATGATATTTAGGCGCATTCAGTAGCATCGTTTAACTCCTTTATTACCGTCTCCCTATTATTATTATTTTTTCGTTTCATCGTAGAACAAATTAATGAATATGACTAAATGGATTTCTGACGAAATACTTGGTGTCATGTGTGCTTTCTTCCATTTTCACAGTGGACATTGGACCGCAGGGTGAGGGAAGGTAACAATTACTGTATTGGCTTATGAACGAGGAGTTCAATCGATGCAATTGAATGGGGCGCTTTACCAACCAGCAACCCGACTTTTTCTGTCCATTTTTACGTTTCTAAACTCTTTTATACCTTCCAAGGTAGCTCTTACACTCGGGGCAACTGTGATGAATATCCATGCAGTCTTGTATACAACAGGGGATTAGGCAACATCCAAGCCAACACCTGAAAATGAGAAAAAATTGTTAATGTTTGTCTTTGCGGTTATGGTTAAAGTACAATCCTGGTATTAATAGTTTTACTGAGTTACGTTTTATGACATGATCTATCATTCAATGCAATGAACGGGGCGTTCTAACCTCCAGAAGCAAATACAGAAGCTTACCCGAATAAGGCTATTAGAGCTCCTGAGACGTAGGCGATAATTCCGGGCTGCGTTTTTGTCGTTGTAGAAATTTGGGCGTTACATTGTGGGCATATCGTCCGTGTTGAATTAGGTCCAAGTGGTACCACAGCAGTCACAATTGGTGGTTCCCCTGGAATTGGTTGTTTTGGTGCTGAAGGGGTGTAAAATCCCATCGGTGTTGTGGCATAAACACCACCCACAGCCTCGGAGTAGCTTGGAGGTGCACTTTGTGCCGGTCCATTTGGTACTTCAGGGTATAGGCTCATCTGAAGCGAAATATTTTAATCAATTTTCTTTCAAACAAATCTGTTGACCAACAAAAGAACACCGCTGCACTTTTGTAATGTTGCGCAACACTGGCAATTCTAACACCGATTATCTATGAAAGACTGACGCACTTTTAATCACAGAACACATTGGTTGAGATAAATACTATTTGGATTGTTGTCGGTGCTCTCCGAAATCTAATTAATCAAATGTTGAACGTGGTAGTGACTCATACAGAGAGCTCCATACCCGTCAGACATAAAGATGAAAACAACTCCAAACTATCCAAAACCTCTCGACGTTTTATTTATTTAGGTTAATAAACATTTAGGACGGAGTCTGTCAGACGGGAGTCACAAACTTAATGAAGTCAAATCCGAAAAACTAATCCATGAAAATCACCTCACATGACCCGGCTATTAGGGGACCGAAAACTACCTGCTCGTCTATCCAAATTGCATGCACAAATATTTAGGAATGCAACCTTGAAAATGCACGATGGCAGCTGGTGCTAGTATTCAAGTGGGTACCATTGTTTTGGTGCCATAACAAGTCTAGTCACGGAATTGCCGGGAGAGGAACGAAATTCGATTCTCATTCAAAGTGACGAGGCAATGAGAAATAAGAGAAGACTGAACAAAACCATTGGCAAATCAAATCAGCACGAGATGGTTCACAATGTATGACAAGTTTAATTGATTAATTTTTCAAAAAAACATTTATGACTTTTTTCTGGCACTGCAGCACAACACAAGTTTGACAATTAAGAAAAAGTTAAAGAAATCAATCTGGGCAACACACCAGCCAACAATGAACTTGTGACATTGGCAACAGTAGAGCAATGCTCTACTTAAAATACAAGTAAAATGGGACAATTATTTTTAGTGTTGAGAAAAGTGATGGACACCATTCACAAGCACTTAATCTTATTCTACAATTGGTACACCAGTTTAATTCAAAAATTCAAACATTAAGTTAAATGTATGTGAAATTTTTCTTATAGTATCAAGTGATGGAAATACACTCAGTTCTATCCCCACCTAATCAATATCTGTTTTCCACATAAGCAATAACTGTACTGCAAATCAATTCATGTTAACATGTTAAATGCATATGGAATTTCCTTCATTTTCTACATAGCAGCAACACCAATTAAAACACCTGAAATTTTTTATGATACCTGTGACTCACTATTTGCATTTCAGAAGTAATAACCCAAACACATTAAAAAATAATGTCATGATAAGATGATGTTTGACTGCTATAACAGTTAATATGCACATTTCAAATGAATGGCTTCACTGGTGTTGTGACCCAAATGGAATGTTTTCCAAAATCCAATCTAATAGAAATTTAGAAGGTCTTTGTGTAATGTCTAGTGGCACCTACCAGGTTGATTTTAAACGGTCGCTCGGTTTCACCTTCCAACGCCTAATTAGGTGATTTCTCCTAGAGAGTGAGAGTCCACACAAATTACCAAAAAAAGCGAGACGAACGCGCAATTTGAAAACTGTATCCACAAAAAATCTGTATCCTGCATCCGATTTGTCCACCACCTGACCCAGTTTTATTTTGGCTTTAACGAATGCTTTCTCGTGTTCGAAACAACCTTCTTTCACGTGAAGAAGACGATAAAAAAAATTAAAAATCAAAATTAAAAATAAAATGACGTGTGGGTGAGCCAGAAAATCTCAAAATCTCCCCGTATACACAAAAGTCGAATGACACAAATTTCGTCGATTTGACTTGGTGAAAATCCGCCTCAATGGAAAATCTTTACTTTTATCTTATCAAAAAATGATTTTCGCGAATCGTTTTAACAATCCGCTTTTATCGGAACAAAAAAAATTGAAAACACCAATTGATAATGATATACGAGTTAAAGAAAATAACGCGTGTTTTTTGGGAAATCTCACAATATCTATCCGACCGATTAATTAGAATTTGAAAACAAATAAGCAATATGTGATAAATCGTACATTGAGAAAGATTTAACGATTTGTTGTTAAAGGATTTCACAAAAGATGTCGAATGTTTTCGAAATTTTCGTCGAAGGGAGTCTTACCTTGGAGATATTTATTTATTAACCTTTTTCAATTTCCGTTCGTAATTTTCCCTTTTCTATTCACAGTTTACTAGTTACACAAAAGGTAATACTCACTGGTGATATTTATAGAAATTTGCAATTCCCGATGTCACAACTACAAAATCGGAGACCTCGTCGCGAACTCTGTTGTCTTACGAGATTACGTCAGATTGGAAGAATGTTGCAACAAAATGGCTGAGCCGTGAGAAGGCAAGTCGAAGCGGAGTCGGCCGATCGCCGGCGCGTCCCATATTTACCTTACGTCCCACGTGAATTTAACTTTCCAATACGTGGTGCCTGCTCAATTTTTCCAGCAACGGCGGTTATTTCAAATTCTTTTTCTGTTGTACTAACAAATTTTCTTCGTTTTTCTACTCAGCACAAGGAATGAATTTAGATGAATTTGAAACATATTGCTCACGCTCGATTGCACCATTCAATATTTGCTGAATGTTGTCAGATATATGACAAAATGTACAGTCAGACGTAAGTATTCATGCAAGGCAGTTTAAATGAATTGCAAACATGGTAACAACTTCATTACAAATTTTTATGTTTTAATGGTACAATTCAACATAAACAATGTAGTGACCTACAATGAAAAAAGTATACAGCATATGTCACACCCACTCTTTGTTTTGGGTATTTTCTCTTCTTTAATCAACTATTAATTTTATTTTTACTAGTCATTCTAGTTAGGTTTCCACTTCTACCATTGAATAAATCAAATAGAATCTGCATTTATTTCTTCCTCCCAGTATTTTCAATTTAAATATCTTACTGATGGCGAATTCTCAATTAGCCAAAATTCTTTCATTTCAAAGTTTATTGAAAACAATATCATGTATCACAAGTGTAAGAATTAATACATTTTTAACAAATATTTTTGATATTAAATCAAAACAAACACCTTCATTCCGGTTCTTAGGTTAAAAAAAATAACTCAGCTCACATATAATGCCGTAAAAATGTAGCATT
This sequence comes from Polyplax serrata, assembly GCA_037055365.1. Classification (NCBI taxonomy): domain Eukaryota; kingdom Metazoa; phylum Arthropoda; class Insecta; order Psocodea; family Polyplacidae; genus Polyplax; species Polyplax serrata. The sequence goes on along the minus strand of JAWJWE010000036.1, from coordinate 12,592,307 downwards.
TCCATTGAACTTTTCCGTTGAAAAGTTTCCTAATAATGATGTCAGATTAATAGAATCATGTTATTAAAAAATAACTGTACCATGCACGAAATTTGTAGATCAAAACCATGATAAACCTACTTATGTTGGCGGTCAACTGTCGAAAGCTTTATGGTATTTTAAGCCCAAAATCGCAACGTGTAAAATGCGAAATATTTTTTTCAATATTTAGTTGTTGCATTAAATTAATTCGCGATTTTTATATCTATAATGGACTTTCGGTTGTGGTGGAATCGTTATTATCGGTTTCGTTGCTCGAACCTGAACCTTCGGCTGCTCCTTCCACTTCGTTTCGGTCATATTGATAATTCCAAAGCATATTTCGCATTACATCTAATAAGTTCCTAACTCCGCTTTCGAGGTTGTTCGCCGCTTCGTCGTACAACTCCACTTCCAATCTGTTGAGGAATGTAAATTAAGTTATAAAGCACTCCAATTCAAAAAGTTGAAAAAGGATTTTAAAACTCACCCTTCCGCGGGATTTGCTACAGCATCAGCATTAAAATCAGGCATTATAGACCTGAAGTAGAGGCTGAATGGATTTGAGTTTTCATATGTCCTTGGCGGTCTCTCTGGCCTCGTATAAATATTAACTGAATCCAATGGTGGAAGAGGATCAAAACTAAATGTTGTTCCGATGTTTGAAGTCTGTATGTTTAAAACATTATGAGTGATAAATAAGAATCACTAAAGCAAGAGTTTGACAACATAAGAATAGATTTACCTCTGCCAAAACAGTCATAACTTGTTTGATATCAGACAGAAAAACATGACGTTCGATCTCTCTAGGTGTTTTGGCCTCGAATCTTCTCGATCGTTTTTGGGCGTAATCCAGAACGACGGGGTCCTTGTTGTCCACCCTGTTTAAGACCGCTAGAGTATTTTTCTCTAACCATGATAACGTGTCTGGTTCCTTCCATATGTGATAATTTCTATGAACATACAGATGAACGAGTAGATTCAAGGCGGGCGTACGACTGAAAATGTAATCAAATAATTAGTTTTATAGAGTCATCATTAAACGCTTTGTAGGATCTTGTCTCATCAAATTCAAGAGGAATGTAATAAAAAACTGTAATAATAATTCTTCATCAGTTTATGACTTGTCTACTATCCCTAACCTACTCACCTAGATGAAGCATTGTTGAAATATGAATGAGCTTGGGTTTTAGGATCAGGCTGTATGCTGCAATTTTCCAGTAGTGGTAGCAGCATACTTGGAAACATGAGCAGAGCATCTTGAAGTGCAGCATCAGAAGATGGGTCCGAAAGATGGAATAAAGCAAGCGCTTTTGAAAACACAATATTGGGCAACTGCGACAGATTCTTTTCGTGATCCAAATGATCGATAAATTTAAGGAACCAGTCAAATTCACGGGATCGAAGTGCATAAAAATCAATAGCCAATACAATTGCTAGTGGATCCTTTTCTGGATCAAGTGAAAATATTAATTTGCAAAATTCCAGGGCTGTTCTGTAGCATGCTCTTTGCCCAACAAAAGTCAAATGCTTGAAAAGTGCTATATACAAAGCCCTGCAAAAAAATATTTTATTTTAATAAAAACTTATATAATTTATATAAAAATAAATTAATTTGTAATGTAAAGGATATATAAAATCCAACATTTTGTTTTTTTGAAAATAAATCACAAACCTATTTTCTTGTCGCTTATAATCTAATCTGCAATTTCCTTTTGCAACATTAAACAGAGGATGAAAAGCTGATTCCAGTGAATAAATTGCTCTTTCTATGAGTTCTGCAGCCATTTGTAAATCATCACTAAGTTTGAAAATGTCTGATAGCTGGATCATTGTGTCCACATGATTAGGTGACTGATTGGCAACCATCTATAATAGGATTAATCTTGGATTTGATTTATGTTTCAACTATAACAATCAATATTACTAAAAAAGTAACATTTACTCTTTGAAACATACCATAATATTATCTGGATACATGCTCTCTACTGCTTCTAGAAACTTCTTCTGAACACTTTGATAATTTAGGCTATGTTCATATGTAAAATATTGAATATCATTTTTTGTTTCCAATAGTTTCATTGATAAACCTAATTTGGTAATTGGAGGCCAGTGATCTTTAGGAGTCACCAACCAGGTGCTCTTTAAAATTCTTCTCCCATGGCTCCTCCTTTTGCTGTAAAAAATTTTTTTATAAAACTTCAAATAAATTCATGAATTAATGACATAAAAGAACTGCTTGATCCAAAAAACAAGTGTACCTATGTTCTGATTGAACAATTTTGGAGCCAAATATTCTTTTTAATTCAGTTTTTGGATTTAAATGTTTGAGTTTCACAGATAAAATTTCTTTTGCAGCATTGTTACTTCTTAGGTTATTTTCCCTCAATTCAAGTGGAACTGCTGTATCACCCAAGACAGCATTAACTTCTTGAATAGATCGTTCTACCTCATCAACATCATCACTACTTTGTTGCTGATTGTTCTTCAATCCCTTTTTACGTTTCTTCTTCTTTTTTCTTTTTGTAGACTCCCTATTTGAGGACTTTCCAGAATGTTTACTTTTAAGTTCTTGATTGTTTTCATCATCATCTTCTTTTACTTCTGATTCAGACTGGGATTCAGACTGCTGATTCAGCTGAATTTAAAAAAATTACGTTTATTAAGGTGATTTATTTTATGAAATGTTCTGTCATGTGTTCTTTTATTATTATTATTATTATTACTACTACTATATTTTTAATATTAAAACAATATTAAAACATTCAGTATTGTAATGCAAAAACGTCGGCAATGAAATTAAGAGTCGGCTTTGGTTGCAACCACTCTGTCAACAAAAATGTACATTAAAATAGTAAAATAAAATTGTCTTACCAAATCGAACCTATTGACATTCAACTGCTTCTTTTTGGCTCCACCGGAAAAAGGGGTGTCATCAACATCACTTTCATCCTCAGCAGGATATTGAGCTAAATCATTTTCCGTAAATTTCCGTAAAACCCGTGTGGAAATAGACATTTCGTTAATTCAAAATACGTATTAAAGAAATTAAACGTAAAAACACATTCCTCCTAAGCCATTATTTTAACACGTCGATGGGCTACCAACGTAAAAAATACAGTTCCATCTTGTCTGCGTAAAAGGCGGGAATTCGAAATTTATTTATTTAGTAATCATTGATATTTCATTTCTCAACTTAATATTTTAAGTAATACATAATTTCTCTCTCAATTAAAAGTAACAAAACAATAAAAGAGAAAAATGGAGGTAAAATGATTCAATTATACAAATCTGGCTTTTATTTGCATGATATAATTGATATAATAATAATGTAAGTTACTAATCTTAACGACTATTAACCTATTGAGTCTGTACGGTTGAATATATAAACTGAAATGCATCCCGATGACCGAATATAACGTTAGAGATTCCCAAAAAAGTTTCGGTGTTAATAAATGTAAAAGTGAAGAAGTTTAGTTTTAAATTAAATATAATATTAAATATTGTGGACCTTTGACGAATGACGAATTGTTTAAATGGTTGGAAAATTTGATGTAAATGATGCTTTGATTTTGTTTTTAATGATTAAAAACACTTAAAGTGGATGCAATAAAAACAAACTTATACATCAGAAATATATGTAAATGATATGGTATAGTATATGAAAACAGCACAGGAATGTGATATATCAGGACATGTTTAAAAATAGCATATTGGTGTTTAATGTTCGGAAGGAAGGTTAGCATTTAACCCGAAAGGAAGTCAATTCAAATATTACACGGAATTAACGCCAATAAAAAATGAATGAAGCCGAGTCTTGAATGCATATTTTAAAAAATTAAACATGTAGTTCATATTATTTCGATTCGATCACTATGCCTCTGTTACGAAATCATAATCTAAAACGAAAATTGAAAACTTCTCGTACAGTAAGATTCTTTGGAAATCAAAAATTACTTTGAAGTGTACAATGAACAATCCCCTGATCTTGGAGATTACAAGTCAGTACGGATGAATTCGGAGTCGGAATTAAGTTTTACAAAAGCCGTAAAAAAAACTTTTGCGGTTGCTTCAGGTTCCAAGGCATTTTTTGCACTCCTGTACTTTCTGTATCTATAGCATCTCATTTTAAAAAAATCGACCGAGGGCAATAAAACCATTTTTTATGCTTCTACGGCGTGTCAACTGGCAGGTAAGTTGAATTGTTGGCACAGGTGTTTTTCTTGCCCTTGGACAACAGTAATAGGTGTTTCCAACATTTCAAGAAGCACCTAATTACAAGGTAACCATCCCTCAGAGAGGAATATGGTGTTCAGTTCTTCATCTAAAGACTATTCTCGTAACACAAAGGCAAAACTCAATTAATGCTGTGTGGAATCGCGAACAGCATTATTTAATATAATAAACACTGCAATAATACCCTGTTCTTTCCAGTTTATGCAATCTGACTGAAGACACACATTAAAAAAATGTATATCATTGTGGACGGCTTGCTAGGGAGTTCAAAGGTGGGAGAATGGGTTTTGCAAGGAAACTTGACTAGCAGAAAAGTTGAAATAATTTATTTGCATATGTCAACACTTTACCATTAGTCACAGTGGACATAGCAAAGTACTTAAGAACTGTTCTCTTCACCATTAATAAAATACGAAAACAACAACCGCTTGATGTGGACGAGAACCACGATCACTCGGTTACTGGTCCCTTGGTTTTTCCCGAAATAAATTCTCGGTAAACGGAGAACAAAAAAAAATTAATAAAGAAAATTCATTTGAGCTTTGAACGCCTCGGGAGAATTAACATCTTCCCAGGTGTGCCCCTCTCCTCTGGGAATAAAAAAGAAGTCAATAACTAATAAACCAATAGGTTCTGCCATTTTGTCTTCAACACGCCCACTCGTTGTATTAATTTCCATTGCTGACAAAAATTAATGATGTAATTAATGTACATATGAAGGTATGAATCTGCACGCCCCGATTGTTAACTGCCACAAACGATTTGACCTTCGTTTTGTAGAATTAGATCGTGCCAAATGACCTGATCAAGGTTAATGTCAACTTTTTTGGAAAGCTTTGAAATACTATGTATGAAGAGACGGAAAAAAAGAGCCCAGGTGAAAAACGGAGGCAAATACCAGAGAGGCTGGCAGTCATAATGGGCATGGTCTCTCAAGGACCGAATCCATCAAATTGTATCAGTCTAGGATTGACTGAAGAATGAAATAAATTTCGCCGGATTTGGCATCACGGTCTTCATTATACGTCACCATGACTAAAACATTTGTTTCCATTCATTCGAACGATACGCAGTTAGCCTTTAAGAAACTCTATGTGACACATTCCTCGGTTTGAAAAACAAATAATATATAATTACTTAGTATATCACTAATAAGTGTTCCTGTATAGGTCAATGCCCTCAGGTTTACCGACATTCTCTAACCCCTAATCCTATGCAGAACTAAATAATTGACCATCTAATCAACTAGGAACACCACACATTCATTACATTAACGGATTAATAAATTTTTCCACTTTTATAATGTTTTGAGTGATATTTTACAGCATTAAAATGCTTCGTAATTCATAATAATATTTACTACTAAATTATAATATACCTAATATAATATTCTATTAGTGAATAATAATATATAATCCATCTGTTCTACTTGAATAATTTTTCTCAGAGCTCAAAGTAATACCGATTAATGTCGTACACATTAATTTCTTGAGATATTTTGAAATTTGTAGGTATTTTTCTAGGGGCTTTTGATTGGAATGATTCGTAAATATTAAAAATTTGTCGAGTGGAATATTATTCATACTCATATTCGACTTTTACTTGCTTAGCTTACAAAACAATACGTTGTGTGATCAGTTTTACACAATACAAGTGTAGAAATGCACTACACTTCACCGTACACTCTAACATACTGCTAATTGCAAGAGGATAATAATTAAAATGGTACATGTATAGCAAAATTTTTTGGTAACATGCTTGCCTGGAAGATTTTACAAGTTTCCCATTACAACATGCGATCGAAAACGGATGTAATTTTAAATCCGGCATCGTGGTCGGAGGAACAAAAAACATTGCTCTCAGCAAACAACGGCGTAATCGTTAATTTAAGGTGTAGGACGAAGAGGGAAGCTGGCTGGCTGGAAAATCAAAATAAACGTGAACGAACAAAGACACCTGAAATTAACGAGTCCGACAAGAGAGGAGACGGGAAATTGGTGGAACCAGTGATGCCGTAAGGTAAGCGTGAGATATTTCATGTATGAAAAAACGCTAGAGAAGACCTGGAGGTACGTGAATCCGGGTTCTGGAGCACCTGGGAGGACTCCATCTCAAGCTCAATTTGACCGGGGATCCTATATAAAGGTGCCAATTTCAGGCTCGTCATTATTGTATCCTCAGCAACCGCAGAGAAACACAAACAAAATGTTCAAGACTGTAAGTACATCACTTTACAATGTTATATTTTTTATTTTTCTGATATTATATTATAACTCATCATACGGTACAAAGTGCACAGACTTTGTGGGTTATGATATTTCATAACATGTTGTTGTTTAACTTTCGTTTTAATATGTACTTCAACTGTTTCAAGTATTGAGTTATTCAAGTAGTCCAATAAGTTTGAGATGAATTAAGAAGTTATAACTTGTCAGAAAAAAAATACGACAGAAACTGAATAGGAACTATAAGTCTACAGTAACTATAATATTTGGTGTATTAAGTGTAGCGGATAGCGTTTACTGCAGAACTTATGCTTTGTGATGAGTTGCATATTTAAATGTAAAATTATTTAGGAGTGAAGTTCTTATAGCATTTCTTTTCTGTTGGTTGTTGACTCGGGAAAGTTCGGGAAAAACTAAGTTTAAGTTAGTTTAATAAATAATTTATTAAATTTAATATTCCTATATCCATTACTGCTTACTGTTAAAAATGATTTATTTTTATTTATTTTATTAAATATTATTTACAGCTTTTTGCTATTTTCGCTCTCCTCGCTGTGGCTTTTGCCGCACCAGCACCAGCTCCGGCTCCAAAGCCAGTTTTGCTCACCTACAGTGCCCCAGCGCCAGTTGCCTACAGTGCTTACAGCGTTCCATTGGCCTACAGTAGCTACTCTCACTACAGCGTTCCAACCGCTTATGCAGCTTACAGCAGTCCTTACTACTACTACTGATATGCACACTAGAAATCACCGGTCTGCACTTATACAAGACGAACCGAATTTTGGATGAGCAGTTTTTTAGTAGCTTCGGCCGCTAAAACCACAACACACGTGATACTAGACAATTAGTATCTGCACAACAGATGTTACAATCAAATTTCTAATTCTGCACGCAGTTCTTTACATGAAAATAAAGTCACCGTTTTAATTATAATTCTTTTATTCAATTTACCCATCATCCTACCTTACAGTTCGAGTTCCTCGGTAACCAGCAGAACCAGGGAAAACGTTTACCGATTCAATGCAAAAACAACTTTAAAAACAATTTAAAGAGTTCATAGGTAAGAAGGTAAGGCAGAAACAATAAGGAATAAAATATTTTCCGGTAAGTTTAGTGGTAATATTTAATTATTGTGTAATGTATTTTATTTCTATACATTGTTTTTTATGTACAAAATATCATTTTCGAATTTTTAAAATTATATATTCAGAATCTATGCGTTTGTTTTAATTTTATCAGTACATTATTGTTACTTTGACAAATAAATTTTTTTGCTCATTGAGGTTAACAAAAAACAATTTTTAATACTACATGGGCGTTAATTATAACTATAATAAATAGTTAAATTAGTTTAACAGAGTTCAAGAGCTCTCGAATTCAATAAAACTCTTCAATTTTTGTAGAAAAGGGTCTATATTTTCAGTAGTATTAAAATTTAATATATATTTACACATTTAAATAATTTAAATTATACATTTTGTACGACTACGAAGTGATGGTTGTTATTGTTATTACAAAAATGTATCGAGTCATCCAAAAACCTTTGTTCGAGAAAATAATAAGCCTCAAGCCGGTCGGAAAATGATGCAGACAGCCAGCTAATTGCTGTCTCTTACCTACTCGTCTATTTATTCAGGGTGATAACGTTGCAATGACAACTCTTGAGAGGTATTTGTAAGACTGATAGGTCCGAGGGTCAATTTCCTCCTGAGTGCTTTTGTGCATTCCGTATTTGGTGTGCTGGTAGGCCCGTACGTCTACAATGACGTTATACCTTCGGTATTGTTCCGATTTTATGTTCACTCTATTGTTGATACCTGGATAAAATACGGCTTGTGCTTGTGTGAAGTATTCATTTTCGCTACAAATACAATTGGTATCGTGACCCTTGGCTTGGCCTTCACTAGTTTTTCCGTTTCCTTATGTCACTCCCACTAACCCTTTTGTGTTAACATTTTTCTAAGTTGACGATGGTAATAATATATTATGCCTGCGGTAGGGGAAGAAAAACCCGTGGAATATCAATAGTCAAATTCGTCTCGATTTTTCAGAAAACCCTACTCCATCCGTAAAATGACTTCAAGCAATAAAAAGGCGTGCGCTGTTTGATCTGAAATAAAAGTTAACAATATTCACTGTGTTCATTTATATTTGTGTTGATTGCTTCACTTGAACACACATATACACCTAATACTTACAATTCTTGGTCTGTAATTTAGCGTGTTTCTATTATAATGATTAATATTAAGACGGTAAGAATGATGATTAGCGTCATGAGAAGACAGAGTTTTTTCTTACGTATCCTCCCCTGAAATTTAATGAAAAATTATTTATTTGTTTTAAGTAATTTTCCAATCAAAAATTAAGAATTTTTATATTTAATTCATTACAACTAATATTTTGTATTGTATTTATTGTAAGGAAATATATATGAAAGCATTTGTTTAACTTACTTTCAACTCACTTGCCCTATTAATGTCCTTGCTTGCCTCAGTAACTCTTACAGAGGCCAGTTCAACATTTGCTTCAATGCTATCCACCATTTCCCCTTGCTCATGAACCAAATGTCCTAATTTTTTGTAAATTTGATTAACATCCATGATATTACTCTGAAATAATATAAATTATGTGCCAATGGGTAATTATTGATGGTATTATTTAATGTCATTAAAGAAAGAAATAAGGTGAAATAACAGTTACCTCCAGTTCTCTAATGGAATTTGCCTGTTTCTCTAATGCTTGTAAATTCAACTCCTCTTGAATCATTTGCTGTGTTTGCTGTTTACTGCTTTGATCCTGGAGTTCAATCAGGTGATCAGTGAACCTGCTATTGCCAGACCCAGGTGGAGGCAACATTGTATCATGGCCAGAATCAGACTGTTTCTGTTGGTAAATTTCCTTTCGTCTCTGTAGTGTACTGCACTGAACTTTTTGAAATTGATTTAACGTATCGGTGAACCTTTCCAACAGCCGCTCTCTCTGAACCTTGCGTTGCTTATATTCCTCTGAATGTACTGGCAAATTAGGGATCTTCTTTAAGTCTTCTATATTCACAGATGTGTCTTTCACAAGTTGCTGGGTGTATTTTTGAATTTCCAACCTGAGAAGCAATATTCATAAATAACACTTGAATGTAACTTGTAAATGTATAACCATTAAATTTAGAATTAATGCAATTCAATAACATGAAAGTAAACACTTCCGATTTAATTTAATAAAAGCTGACTCATTTCTTATCTGCAATGCATCAAAAATGTAGTCATTTTTTAATGCTAATTTAATGAAGCATTAATAATAAAAATTCAGGTGTATTATTTCAAAATAAGTTTTTTCTATTGTTATAGCAAGATCTGTTCTTTGTTAATCAGAGTGATGTTAGTGTGTTATCAAGTATTAGTACAACTAAACCTAGGATTTAAGGAATATGAGAATGCAATAAATCTTTATACTTAATTTGTTAGTTGGGCATTGAACAAAATTAAAAACATTTAGAGCTGTAATATACTTATAAACCAAAGTGCAATCTACATTAGTGTTGTAAAAAAACAAATAACAATTTGTAAGTGTGACACAAGAAAATTATTTGTAATTCAAAAATTCTAGTATGAAAATACATGAAATGATAATTAAAGGCAAGTTCTACATGAATAAGATCACATCAACTTACAACTGATTTTCCATTTGAGGTGTTTCCTGAAGAGTTCCCAATTGATTTGTCATCTTTTGAATGGATGACACTATAAACAAAATAAAAAAAATATGTTTAAACTATTTAAATGGATCAAGTAACCTACCAACTTATCAAATTAGAAATACCATTCTGACTAATTTTTTGTATATTTGTTGCAACTGTCTGGGCCAGTTTTTGGAAATCATTTTTCGCTCCGCTTTCACCAGATGTATATCCATAATCCATATTGACCTGTTAAGACATAAAGTAATTAAAGTTTAATATGAAAAAGCTTCCCAGCCACCTAAGTATACAGATAAACAATTTTGATTACAAATTGCAACGACTTATGTAAACAGACTAACGATTATAATGCTATTATAAGGTGAATCATACTTCACATAAGGATGTTTAACATTGACAAACCTTAGGGATGATACATTTTGAACTCATATTAATCAGAAAATTCGATCATTTACGTTTGAGTCACATGGAAAACGTTGTGTAAAGTAAGAAGGCAATCCCTTCTCCTACAATTTACCTAAATATTTTTGTGTGGACCAAAACAATTTGCAACGTAAAAATAATTCCTAACCCAACTTGGTCTACGGAAAGTGTCAAAACTTTTGTTTTCTATTATTCTACCCCAAATTTGAAAAAAAAGGCACAATTTGAAAAGTTGCCTCTGATCTGTAATAGAACACGTGCTAGTACTCACCATAAATAGAATTAAATAGTAGAATTAAAGTAGAACCAATGTACTCTTGTAAAATCAAACGAAAACAAAGTAGTTAATCGATGATTACATCAGCTGACAGCTTTTCAATGGTAGTTGACGGGAGAGAAAGCAGCGCGGGAATATTTGAATTTTTGAAACTACATTCTGACATAATATCAATATAATATCCCTTAAATTTATATTGTGATATAAATAGAAAATTTATTTTAATAATGTTGACTGAACCAAAATCATGCGGTGACGTATTCTCAGGTGCACAATATTTTCAATATAAAAAATATGAAAGAGTGTGAAATTTGAAACCCACGATGACATTTCCCATGATGACAAAACATCTCCTATTTCATGGAATCTAAGTAATAAAAACGGAATCCAAATTAATCATCCATAAAATTTAAACTACTTTACGAAACGACGGACCACATATTAATCAACAGTACGGACGGTGCACGGAGTTTCGAACTCTCACAAAACAAAACTGTGCCATTATGGGGGTCTTGTCACGTGTCAATTTTGTGAGTGGAACCTGGTCGTTTTCAAATAATTGATTTGACCGTTTAACCGTCGAAATTCCCGGTAAATATATTTAACTTTTGAACTGAAACCAGAATGAAGAGATGTTGGGGTCTTACAACAGGTCATTGGATGTCTGAAGTTAATCTGAAACTTTAATAGGTTATTTCAGTTTAGTTCGTGGCTGTTATTTTTTAATGCGAAACATCTGATTTTATTTTAATTTTTGACTGCACATTTCAGAAGATGTTCCTGAGAATTCTGAAGCGTCTACACTGCTCACGAAATATTTCGAAAAAGAAAATCAACAAGGAGTACAATAAACGTTTGATTTTAATTTACAAGGAGAGTAGTCGTCAATTAACAGTTGCCGGCGACGTGGTTAGTTTTCTCTTTTATTAGTAAAAAAACATACATCTAACAAAGCTGATAACGGTTGGTTTGAAAATCAACATGAGGAATTCCGTGTAATCTATAATTATCAACTGCTCTTAATATTTTCAAAATATTTCGATTTCGATAAGGTTAAACCTTAAACGGCGTTAAAATGCCGACTACAACTGTGAAAAAGTGTTGGTGTGTGAGTTCTCCGTGATATTACTTTCTTAAATTCAATAAAGAAGTGGTTATTGTCAGAGTTTTGGAGTGAAAATAATAAACCAAGGATTAATCTCTGCATTATGTATTTCATTGCAGTGGGTCATTTCATAAAGTACTTTTTTGAAGTATTGCTACAATGTAATTAGATAAATAATATTTTCATATTATCAAAAGAATTATATGCAAAGTTTTCTTTACTTAAAACTCTTTATTATGGTTGACACTGAATTCAATATCTGGGAACATATATCATGTGCTTTACAAGTCCATATTAAACACAGTTTTTGCTTAACATAAGGTGCACAACAAATTGTTTAGCAAGTAATTGTTTATATACATTATTTATATTTTATATATATTGTTTAAGTTTATTTTATAAACATTTGTTACTTAAACTCTTGAATTATATAAATTTGAATGTGTGTCACTGATATTGGATATCATATAGATGGATAAGAGGATAGATGGATTAGAAACAAATTAGAAAATACTTCTTTACACTCTTGTAATTTACAAAATTTAAATAGGAAATTTTTTTGTATGGCACAACAACACACCAAAGAATTTTAAAAACTTTGCACTTTCAAAACTGTCCTCTTAAGGTTGTCAATTCAGTTATTGTCGTTTTATTAAGCAGTAATGTGTCTTTTTCATGAAGTTTTCATAAGTAGTCACGAATTCTTATTTTTTAAATTGCATCATTACCAAAAATACAGTAGTAATGTTTTTATATAATGACAATAATAATTTATTCCAAAAATTTAATAAAAAGCAAATCAAAATGTAACTCTACAATCAATGTATGTGATATTATCACTTATCAATTTGTGTAGTGCCATTGTGGAATTTGTGAAATTTGTTGGACAAATTGTTTACTGCCACACACCTGAACTATAGGTTAATTAGCATTCTTAAGAGTCTGGAGGCTGTACAATCAATGTGAATAAGTTTCAAGTTATAAAATTTAGTGACAGTCATTTGATGATCAACAATGATAATAAGAGTGATCAGACTTCAAACTCTGACCAAAAGGAAAACAAAAGATGAACAAACATTTTCCTTTTACAGATTTGACAACTGCCTGTCTCAGTGGTTTCATGGTCTGACTTGGTAGGAATGACGATTACCAGGTCGTGTGTTAGATCCGGCTCAGTCAGAGGCTAACATGTCCGAGGGACCACAATCCCAAGTGTATTGTTTCGATTATGTGCCTGTTAAGGTGAGTGCCTCGTTGCATGTATGAATTTTCCAAGTCATGAAACGGGCGGGAATGGCCGCAGCGTGAAGTTACTATTAACGTGCCTTGATGTCTCTCGTTCAGTGAACTGGGTTTGTTTACGCTTTACTTACTCCTCAGGTTCCATTCTGGTGTCATTCCTGCTTACAGAGACGTAAATAATAGTCACACGTTTTGTTTTGTTTATTTCAGAACGTTTGTACTTTGGCTTAGAGGGAATAGGAAACGTTTCATACGACTGATATTACATTTGCACTTGGTTCTCTACACAATTTTCATGTGCGTGATTTTTTATGCCTGGAAGACTGCCGGGTGTCCCGGATTTCTTGATTCGTACCTGTGCCAACCGGTGTCTGCTGCGACTTTTATCACTGGCCGTTCGGATACCCCAGGAGACTTTTCACGACTCATGAACTTGAGGAATTTTTCATTCCTCATTAACAATTTTCATTGCAACAACTCACAAGTGACGTTGCTTATTTTGATACACTCGAACACTGTCAATTTTGAGCAAAGAGCAATGATACGAAGTACGTGGGGATCGGTTTCCGATGGTCGATACCAACTTCTTTTTCTCCTGGGTACCACAAACAACGAGGAAACGGAAATACTGTTGAAAGTTGAAAACGAACTATACAGCGACATTATTCAGGGTGACTTTGTTGATGCCTACAGAAATTTAACATATAAACACGTTATGGGGCTCAAATGGGCGAATTATTTTTGCCCCAACGCCAAGTACCTGCTCAAAACCGACGACGATGTATTCATAAACCTGCCAATGTTACTCAAGTACCTGGACGGGAGATCGATGAACTCCACCGACAAACGACTTATTCTCTGCCAGCCGGAGGAGAACGCCAGAGCCTGTCGCACGAACAGAAGCAAATGGAAAGTCAAAATGTCTGAGTACAAATTCAGATCATATCCTACCTTTTGCCCTGGGTACACGATACTCTACTCTATAGATGTAGTCAGTACTTTGTACTCTCTAGCCCAACGGTCTGAGTACTTTTGGATAGACGACGTCCTCATTACCGGTATCCTGGGGCTGGCGGCTGGTTTCGTACCCAAATCTTTCGGTAGTCTAATTCTGTCTCCTTCAAACATGAAGAGAGTCAACAGGGGTGAAATTGACATAGACAAATTTCTGATAGGACCACCCAACATTCAGCAAAGCGACATAAGAAGTCTCTGGTGGCGGACAAAAATTAAGAATCAACGATTATGACGCTTGTTTTCATTCTAGTACATAATTCATAAACTGTCTACTCAGTTACCATTCAATGATGATTTCGCAAAATTCCACTTAGAGCATAAGTTTTTTTTCAATGAGAGTATTAGCGTTGATAAAAACTTTGTAAGGATTTTTTCATAAAAATACAAAAGTAGTATTATTTTTAGTTAGGTTGTAAGGTTGTACTTGCCATAAATAATATATATTTATTGAAAGAAATGAGAATTTTCATACAAGTACATATTAAGTACGAAGAATTTATAAAGATTTATTGTAGACGAATAGAACTATTTAAAATGGTTAATAGTGAAATGGGTTTCAGTTGTTACTGTTGTTGTGGTGTTATATTTAAATTGTTAAGTGTTTTTCCTTCGAGCCTGATTTAAGTAACCTAGAAGTTAATTCATCTTCCCCCGAAACATTTTGGATTTACATAATGATATTGTTACTTATTTTACTGTTACACATTGTTGTCTTTTTATTATAACATGTTTTTATTTTCGTTATATTCTGTACTGGATTCTAAATATAAAATAAGTATATTTACGAGGTACCATGTGTTTTCATGTTGACCTTTCAATCCTTGAACGTTGACTATCTTCACTTTCCTGAAAGCTAAGGACACTAATTACAATTACGATTTTTTGTATAAGGTGATAAAGGTCTAAAAGTATTTCTTCGCTTCAACAATTTCAACAAGAAAAAGAGAAACGTTCACCTTATTTATTGAATTACTTTCAAAAGCTTGCTGAGAGAATTCATACGGTATTAACACTTTATGCTTGAGGCTGGGGTAGAATAAGTATTCAGAAATATATTGATTCGAACATATGCTACACCTAATACATTGGAGTATAGTAAAATAAGTATTTGCTTACTTACGACTGACTTAAGGTACCACATTCGAAGGTGTGATTAGCTTAACAAAATATTCCCACGTTCTGTTTACCCGTAGTACCGGAGGATTTATTTTAATGTTTTATTTTCCGAGAAATCAGGCCTTTGCGTACAATTTCTGAGCTAGACACATGACGTGTGAATTAGTAATGTTTAACAGTTGTTTGCAAGTAAGAAATAGGACGTTTATAGAGATGATTGGCAATTGTTTGGAATTATGAGAAATTGCGTTCTATTCAACCATGTGTGTCTCTGTGTAATCTAAACTTCACACCTAATCTAATCACACCTAATCACACTAATCTAAACTTCAGACCTAGTTTCACCGTTTCCTGGATTTCCACCCTCAAATTCTGGATTTTTGTACTTTCTCCAATTTTGTAACCCGGGTAATATTTCGATTGTCATGTCTATCGTTCCATCACGTAAAAACAATTAAATTCCAATAACCCAACTAATTTCACATTTGAACCGGTCGACTAGTAAGTCCATCAGCCGTATGACACTGTTACTTCTGCCTCTCCTTTTATTAATTAAACTTCTAGTATGTTCGATTCTATTTTTTTTTTGGGGGGGGGGAAGGAGGGTGCTTGAAAACCTCGTTCCGGCTTCTCAGAAAAGGGCGAAGTGCCTCGCCAGATTGGATTGAATTGTTTCTGAAGAATTGTTCTTTTTATCTAATCAAGTAGTAACTAATTAATAAATATATATAGAGCTTTGGAATTCGAGTTGTTCGTAATGATTTCCAGTGAAGGTACGAACACGGCCTTTTTGGTAGTTTTATTTTTTGTTAAAATCCGCCTCAGTTCAGTTCGCAGTCTTACGTTTCGGAAACATTTCACGTAATTCATGAAATGTAAATTTATCCCTGCGTTGTGGAGTGTAACTTGTGTTCACGTCTTTTAGGGCACACATCACCTACTTATTGTACTCTGACAAAGGAAGTTCGCGGAATCTAACCAATAACTATCAAACGTGTCCGGAAACATAAAGTTTTGTCCTGTCAGCGATAGAGTAACTCGGTAGCGGTAGCAGTAGTAGGTTCTAAATTCTTCAAAATCCCTAAATTTACATCGTCGCCTAAACTTTTCTAATTCATTTTTATTCTGATTAGCTAGACGACAGTTCACGGTAATGAGAGAAAAGCTGCAGCGACAGGACGTCTGTGAATTTTCTGCGCTCTGAGTCCTGCAGCTTAATAAATAAGTAATTTACCGAACTTTTTAATGAAGTATGCATATGGAGTCTACTTAATTAGTATTTAACAAATATTACGCGTCATATGTAGCGGGAACACATATGCACTGCGTTGAAACGGTAGACTGGAGTTCTAAATCAATGACATATAATTTCTGAACCTGTCACTGACCATTTCAGGAGCGGATACTCGTCACCGTGAAAAAAATAAATTTTTTTATTTAGAGCGACCTTAAAAAACCGTTAAAAACATCAAAAAGGAATCCGAATTGACGGCTTCTTTAAGATTCACGCTGGATTTGACCGATAAGGAGATTCTGATTAAGTCACGTGGTGTTTGGGCCGCTTCAAATGTTATGACGAAACTTAAAAGCGCCACGGGAGACATATAATTCAATCAATCGATTCGATACGAAATGTTTTTTTTTTAAGTTTCATCCACGTTGACATGGCAGCGATTAATTTTCCTCGGGCAGAAGCCAGAGCTTTCAGTCAGCACTGGGAAACGTTGAAAGACGGAATCCACGACGACAAACTTTTACCGTTCAAGAGAGAAATCCCGGTGGTATTTTTTTTTACCGAAAGGCCAGAACGAAAAGACTCCACGGGGAGAACATCCCGAAGTGACGCCTTCGTCGCAGACATTTTAACACTTCGTTAACACCGGGAGCCATATTTTTCAGGTAGGTAGACATTTGAGTACCTGACACCTGACACATTTCACTTCTGCTCTTACAACTCTCTATCGTATGTGTTCAAGCATCGTGGAGGTCACGTCAAGGGTTAACAGTCTCACCGACGACATTCCTCTGGTAATGGCGAATTCGAGAAAAACTTCGGCTAATGACAGGTCCTCTTCGGTGGCCATCAATGGTCTGGATAATCAAATCGTCTTCGGGGGTGAGTGCCACTAATTCTGTCTCCAATTAAACCTCTCAAGTGACCCGTAAAGGTGCTTGCCTGGAAACACCTGAGACGGGTGTGGAAGAAATACAATCACTCAAAATTTTTGAATACATTCTCAATAAGGCGTGATGGACGAAAAAAATTTTGTATTTCACTTGAAGTTCTCGAAATTGGGCTGTTGAAAACCCGAGGAAACAAAAGAGACTGTCTCAGACTTTAGATTTTTTACACAATATTGCGTATGTCACCATTCTTCAGCAGAGAAGATACTTAACTATGTGTGTAGAGTCGTAATGTTGATTTTCGTCGGGAGGTGGTTTGGGGAAATCATAACACATTTTCAGTTGAAGGGTTTCCGCAGCCCTCGTATTGTTGATGGGGTCGTTTTCATGAGAAAACACAGAATTGTGTACAGCAGTATCAACAAGACCAGTTAACTTAGTTAAATAGTTTGGGAAACTTGCATTTTCTGCTCGTCGGTGTAACCTCCGGTGTTTAGTTTGAGAAAACGGGGACCATCCCGTTTCGGTTTTGGATCATCTGCTCTCAACTTTCTTTGTCTATGGTTGATTCTGTGGGTCATCGAATGTTTTCCATCGGTGTTTAAAGGGCACGGCGCCGGCGCCTACGCCGGCGTTCACCACGACAGCGTAAGTCTGCCGGCGGTTAAAGCAGTGCGAGGTCAGCCGCTTTCTGCGACGGTCGAATCCTGGAAGTGCACAAATCGGTTGGGATTATGAACAGTGAGAGTAGCATCCAGCATCAGGTGACCCAAAATCCTACGAAATTGACCATCGAGGACCATGGTGAGCGTCGATTTCCATTTCTTTTTTTTTCTCTCATCAGTTTAAATTTTCTTCGGGATGTTCTTCTTACACTCTCACCCTCAAACCACCCCAAACCCCTTCACGCATTTTCCGTTCAATCGTTTTCCATTTGCATCCTGTTTTTCCTCCTTTGGGTTAATAAAAGTAACGCCAATTTCATTTCGTTTCCTTTGACTAATCACACAGGCAGTGTCAAACAATTTCTTTCATCAAGGAAAGCTCTTTTGAACTGTCTGCTGAGAGGGGATTATTGGGCTGGTGCGTCTCCTAGCATCTTTAACGAACTTTCCTTTCAAGGAATCCACACGAACTCGTGGAAAATACATAAATGTGACCTGCCATATTTTTCGGTGTGAAGTTCCATTTTTCAGCAGGTAGGGAAGAGGGTTGAGAGAGAAAAAGGAGAGAAAGTTATTAACGGATTTCCCCCACAAACTCATTCCACATTTTCAATTCTCTGTCTTTTCTCTAATTTCCTGTCGGGTTACAACCTTTTCACGCCTATCATAAGAGTAGAAAGGGAAAAACGGCAGCAGATAGGAGGCAACTCGAGGCAAAAGGAAAAAGCTCAAGTTTTTTCATTTCGTCAAGGGGAATCGAAAAGTTTTTTGAAACATAAGTTTTAGATTTGGATTCAGTCAAAGTTCAAGTCGTCAAATGCTTTTACTTTTTCTTTTTTGGAAACATTCTTTAGGGTAAATTAAGTTAGTAAGGTTAAAGGTGACATGTGTTGTGTAGTTTGTAATTGGAAAGGAGTGAAGGTTTCACACTGGCAGGTATAACTGCAGGTGCTCAAAGCGGTGCACTCAGGTACCGACCACATCTCATTCGATGCAATTCCTAAATCAATTTCAATGGTATGATTGATTAATAGTGACATTCAATCACAAGGGTCACCTGAGAATTATTTAATTATTCGAGAGCCGCATTAATTTATTTAATAATGTCGTTCAATTAACGGGTTGAGTAATTAATCAGCGGCGCCATTGAGGTGTCCCGAGGGATTTTTTCAACTCACCAAATCGAACATCACTAGGTAACTTCTCTTTTTATTCCGCTTCTACTCCACCTGATCCGTACGGATGACTATTGAACCTGTTTGTGTGACACAATTCGCGTTATTTACTGCCCAAATTAGTGTTAACAGATTTTACGAAAACTCTTAATGAACCTATTAATAATCACACGGTTGTAAACTGTCGAGCTTTAGTTCGTAATTATTATTTATTCATACTTGTACATAATCTATCACAACACGGTTGTTGGGGTATATTTTTGCGTTCCCGCAATTTTTTCGACATTAACTAGTTTTTGCGATGGGGGTCAGGTAAACTTTTAATTAATTTTGACGTGTTTGTTTTTCTAAAAAATTTTTCACTCACCTTAATAATATTTCACTAATTTGTTGTTTCTGTCTGGGTTTTTATTTATTTTTGCTGCTGCTGCCGTTGTGGTTTTTCTGATGTTTTCGACCACCTGTTGAAGAGTTTTTAATTCCCTGTCAATGAGGGTACTTTTATGCGCCCCAGGGAAGGTTTTTTGTGCAATTATTTTCCATCAAGACCTGAATGCGCGCCCCGTGTGGACGTTACGTAAGGAATTCCACACCAACGTTACGTAAAAGAATTGAATTTATGTCTGCCACTGTTATGTATGAGAATTTGTCTCGTATAATTTTACACATGCCTTTTTCCTGTCTTTCTTTTGCACCGAATCGATCTCACGGTAATCCGATGCCGGCTGCACGTTAATTACTTTCTTACCGCAGCATTGCATAACACGGACGAATTCGTGTCGTCTTTCCAGTTTTTCCAACTTGCTGTCCTTCAAATTGTCCCGAAATCCAGAAAATAGAAAGTAAGAGGATTAAAGTGATTCCGTAATCGAGTCAGAGTATAAAGACGTTGTCACTGGAAACTCCAGTATTTATTTATCTTACACTTAATCCTTTAAGGATGGACGAGTTGTACGTAAATGAACGTTACACGTCTCGTAACTGTTACGTACAAGAATTCGAAGGATAGAAAATGTTTTTCCGATTTTAGTGTACAAAACACTTGTTGTACAAGGGCGTTGTCACACAAAGGAAAAACCACTTACCTTTGAAGGTGTTGCTCGAATGATTTTGATCTAAGTTTTAAACGTACGAGCTCCTCGTAAAGTTTTTGCTGAGTGTTGGTTACACAAAAATTTATAAATGTGTTTTTTTCAACTTAGTGAAGTTGGCACTTGTGAAGGAACCAGTCAGGAGAACCAAAAGTTTAATAGACCGAGGTGTCGAGCAACAGTTTGGCATGTTTGCTACAGGGCACCGGGCAACTCATCCAGCGAGAAAGTCTCTTTTTCGAGAGTTAGGGAAAGTAAAAGAAGTAGTAAATGGATTACAAGAGGAACTTAATAAAAATGTTATTGTAATATCATTGTTACATAAGATTCCGTAGGCTAATTACACCAGGTGAATTTCCATCTGATCTCCGGGAAATGTGCAGCGGAGGCAGCTCCAAAGCAAAAGCAAAACAGTGGAATTTTCATTAAGCGAATTATATAAGTAACGGTAGGAACCTTCGTCAAAGACTCATTAAAGAAGCAATTTCAATTTAAAAATGATTTTTCAGTTTTATTCAACGGTTATTGGAAGTAACCATCGCGATATTAATTTTCGCGAGGAAATCGATTGAGCTCTCAGAAATGATTGAAATTCTGTTTGTTGTGCGAGACCGTGTTAGTTTCTGATGTTGATAGTTAGTAAATACTGAATATTTTACGATCGATTAGAAATGTATCGATCGAACGGTCGAACGGATAGTCGACAAGTTAGCATCGGAACATTAAACATTTTACCCGTAACCTAAATGTTTTTTCAATATAACATTATAACGACACCGTAAGTTTATTTATGTTTATTTGCGATATATTATTATAATAAATAAAATTTGTACTATCATCACTATCGCGTCACATCCTATATATGTTAATCATGACAGGGAATGAGTAGACAATAAGTTTAATGTAGTGGTGGTGCGTATGTTTGCCTAGGAACTAGGATAGAAAAAGTCTGGTGGAAGGTCTACTGCTCCGGTGAGAAGAATGACCGTTTGTTTTTTACATAATTCTTGTGCAGAAGTAAACAAAGGTGTCCGGTGAGTGAAAAATACGTCGGGTTCCTGTGGGATGTTATTATTGAAGCTTTCTATTAGTTGATAAATCGTCGCACACTGCCTACTAATTTCCAGTCTGAGGAAGCTAAACAAAGGGACATTTTCTAATTGAAAACGAGGCCGTCGTGATATTCAATACGACGTGTTTCCTTAGTTAATTAGCCTGCCATTCGAGACGGATTTTTTTTTAATTGGGAAAATCAACTTGAAAGAAAAGAAATACTTTGATTCGTCGATGTTTATTCAGGCAAAAGTAATTTTCACTCACAACTCCTCACTTCCAAATGTGAAGGAACCTGGACACGAAGAACACAAAGGTGTGACGAAAGACGAATGCTCGATTGGAACGAATTTGCAAATATGTACAACATGTGTCGGTTTATTATTTTATGATTAGTCGACGAGTGTTTAAGTTAATTTAATATTAGTCTAAAAAGTTGGAAGAGTTCTTCATTAATGTAGAAGTGATGAGGCTCCACATTAATAAATCCTCATCGGAAAAGTCTTCCCAACACCTTCACAACTTTTCAAAACTAAATTTGGTACGTCGAGTAGAAATTCTGAAAAGGAAGGTAAATATTTCTTTTCTTTTTGAGTTTTGAAAAGTGTTCTTGAACTATTTCAAATGGCATAGTTCTCAACCGGTTGCCTTCAACCTTTTCTTTTTCGCGTCACTTAATTTTTGTAACAGAAAATGCCCGGAACCGTCACCTCCTGCGTCACACCGGTGTTTACAACGTTTTATGTAATTCTATTCAGTTTAAAATTTATGAAGGTTCCACCTTTCATAAATGTACTTTTTAAAATGAGTTTAATTTAGCTTTATGTCTGCACTCTCCGCACTTTTTCGAATTTTCACGTGGCAAAAAGCGTCCAGAAAGACTATAAAACAAAGCAATAGAACTACATAAACCACCGCAAAGTACCGTTCGTGAGATTTCATTTCGTCGAGCTTTTCTGCAGTTTTCTCTGCTTTTAAACGCAAAGGACAATACTCTCGCTGTCGGCGACGAATTGACCATATGAATGACGATTTTTTATAGATAAAATTTGCACTTCCGACAATTCAATTAAATTTTTATTTGCACCCGGGAGCTCTAGGCTCTGCACAATGCCAGGGCATTACCTGAGAACGAGTACTTTTGTCTAGTTCTACCCATATGACTCACTGACAATAACAGTGCACATGATATTAATTGATTATAATGATGTTACTACACTTTTCAGTATTCTTCATCAAATTAATTTGAATTAATTTGAAAACTTTTCTTCGGTTACGAAACGAGTTGTTCTATGCTGCTTAATTAATGGTTCCGGAGGAAGCCGATCATATCGAACCCAACATTAGGGTAACCTTCATTGGTGGACCTCGAGAACTTCACATTCGATTTTAATTACACTCTTTCAACCAGTTAGCCATCGTGTCTTTATTTAACTTCAGATCGGACCGCAAAGTTCAGACGAACCGCAGCAAAACAAAAAACAACTATTTAAATCGCTTCCTTCCCCGTCTCCTTATACAAATGTTTTCCGTTTTTCATCCCCGTTTGCTGTCGAGATTTGTTGAAACCGATACTTCTGATTTGGCATTAGAAGTTCCAGGCTTTCGTCCCAGCGATTAAACGGCGCCGAACATTTTTTGTCCGAAAACAATGATTGATACTTCGGCATTGAGGTACAGCATTGAGAAAGATTTTTTTTCTGATTTTCACCGGCCGATTAATCTCCGTGATAAATTACAGCAAAAAATCTCTCCAGCAGCAAGCCAACAACTTTCTCTTGTCGGATTTGAGAAACGTAGAAAATCGCTCAACCTACAAGTCGTGTCGGGAGGGGTCTACACCACCTCCCCTGCCGAACGGGGCAGTTCCCTTCAGCGGACGAAGGATGAAAAAAAGAGGTGAAATAACAACAAAAATAAAAAGCGATTTGAGACATAAACGGAAACAGAAAAACAAACAACGTTTGAAAGGAATGAAAGAAAGCAATCTGTAAATATGGGAAATAAATTAACCCCGAGGAAGCGGAGGAAGAAAAGGGACAAGAACTACCCCGGTAAAATCTGATTGTCGAACGAGACAATTTCAGTCGGAAGTCAAAATGGAATATTTTTACTATCCGTGTGATCCTCTTTGGACACTTTACGGCCGGACAAAGCCGTGGTGCGTGGGCTGGGAGAAGGAAAATCGATGTTGTAGTGGAAAACTCAAAAATAGAATACATAAATGTGAAGAAGAACTGCGGAATACGACTCGGAACTCAGTTTTATTTACAACTTCAAACAACCCCTGACACCCGAAGGAAGTCCTACGATCAGCGGTCGTAGATTCTCAACAAGGCGACAAACGGTTTTCTAGAAAGTTCCCTAGCAGTTTAAGTACAATCTTAATTAGATGAGCTTGAAGATTTGTTTTAACTTGGTTATGTAGTTGTGTTACTTATTGGGAATTGGTTATAAAAACCAGCGCAAACTACTCGAAAGACCATAAACTAAATTATCAGTTGGTATTTTTAGTTTTTAAGTTTCAAATTTTTGTAAGTAGTATCTAATATTTTTAAGGAAAAAAATATATATACTTATAGATAATGCATAACTACTACTCTTACAATTACTTCTATTGCAGTATAGACATTCAATTATTTGATAATCAATTTAATTCGATTCAAAAATTGTTTTTGAATATTTCTGACTTCTTAGGTTTAAAAGTTTTTAAAGAAATAAAGTCGTACCTGTCCATCAACTTTACCTGCACCACTGGAACATAATTGACCTGTAGTATTTATTTTTTGTGTATGAACCAGAAGTCAGCCGCAACTGCGAAATACGCAAGAAGACGACCATGAGTTAGAGACAAACTTCGAGGTATCAAACAGATACTTGACCCTACAAAATAAATAGGACGGTGCGAAATAGAAATACTAACTGAAATCAATTTCAGTTAACTTCTCTCTCAGGCTTTGAGAATCTTTTCTTAACTTTCTCGCTGAAGGGAAAAAGGACGAAGGCTCGCCATTCAAAGAGGCTCTCCCCGAAGGAAAAAGGTTGGAAACCCCGTGGTGATCAAAAAGAACGATAAATGCCAAGTGAATTCTTTCAAAGGTAGACCTTCCGACGTCAGATAAAACAGGTTAAATCACATTACAGGAAAGCTGTGCCTGGAGTTATCAAACGGGAAAACCCTAGGGAACTCGAACGAATGTCGTTTAGGGAACGACTCGTTTCTTGGCCGTTTGGTCCAAAAATTAATGCAAATTACAACTCGTTCCCAAGACTAAAAGGACAAAATCCTTTCACTGAAAGGAAAGGTGTTTCCTATGAGGCAATTTGTTGTCTTTCCATCAGCATTTCCCGTCACTCTTCACGCCTCCGCCATCTTTCCAACAAGTTTCCTCCTGTCACGACCATCGCACGCGAGACTTCTCTTCGACTCTTAAACTCTCGAGGAATTTTCTTAATTTTCCAGACGATTTTACAAAAAAAATTGCTCTTCCGCTGAATTTCATCTGTCAACGTATTTTTTACACTGACTAATCAAACATTCACCTTACCTTTTTGTGCGTGCGCGCGCGCGCGTGTTTGTGTGTGTATGGGTGCGTACGGAAGATAACATGTTAAATAATGATTTTCCTCGGCACTCAAGGAAAGATTTCGGAGAAAGGAACGGAACTCGAGGAAAACTTAGAAAAAGTTATAGGTCTGAGGTGAATGTAAACCACTAGAAGATTTCACAGAGACGCCAAGTCTTTAGACCATTTTTCTAAAGTTTGAGACCATCTCCCGCATACTTTTCACATTCCGATTCAAATGACGCCGGATGTTAATTTACTTTCTTGATCTAACTTTCTTGGTTAAAATGTCGTCTCAGTCCTGTACTGGTCTCTTTTACAAATTTTCTACCAACTTCATTAGTAATTAAAGCGAGTACTTGGTTATGAAGTACGTTGTTATTACTAATATATAATTAGCATTAACAATTTATGTTGTTCATGACGTGTTTTCAAACAAAGTTTTAGTTTTACATATAAATATAATTCTGATTCAGTTCTCGCAGCCAGTTGGGACTTGTATTACTTTATCAACGAGCACAATTTACATTTAAGCAGAATGCCAGAGAAAGAGAAAGATAGAAATGAGGGCAGTTGCATGAAATCATTATTCAAGCGACCGAAAGGAAGTGAATGCTGAAACGAAAACGAAGAAAAAATTATAAAAACCTTTTCAAACGTAGTAATCCTGGGAAATTATAAAAAGCTGCGTAACAACGTTGTACGGTCCCTTCAGGTGAAAGGCTGAAAAATTTTGTAAAAAGTAAGAGAAACCCAAAAAGCAAATTGAGGGAATGAAACAAGAGAACGGTTAGGCCGGAGAGAAGACACACTTCGGCGTTCGGGGAATTCCACGTCAATCTCGAGAAGATAGGCGCAAAAAAAAGAGAAGAAAACCTGCCAGACTAAAACGAAAACACTTACAAAACGAGAAAATCTGGGGGAAAAAAAAAGAGTCGTGGAACACCAGAAACGGATTACGATATAAGAAAAATGGACGGAGAAAAAGGAAAATCCATCAGGAAGATGAGAAGCCGGGGGTTGACTCGGTCGCACGGAAATTTTCCCCGAGAAAAGTTCCGAGTACCCCAGGACGTGGAAGCTGAAATTTTGAAAATTCACTAAAAATTTAAATTTCAAATTTGAATTATCGTTGGGAAAAACTATCGCCCGAGTTTTCATTTGCCGTTTTCCTCTCAAAACAAATCCGACTTCCAAATTAGGGCCGATTGTGTACTGTTATGGTTTCGCAGTCAAGTGAGCGTTTCTCTCATACTCGGACCGAAGGAAAAAAAAAATAAAAACTTCGACTTTAGCTTAAGGAGACTGAGAGAGAGAGAGAGAGAGAGAGAGAGAGAGAGAGAGAGAGAGAGAAACTCCTGGAAATTAGACAGAATCTGAATTAAATCGTGGAGGAAAGACAACGGAAGGAAAGGAGCAAGAAGAAAAAAAAGTTGTTTTACCGAAAAGTTGAAAATTTTCCTGGGAAACTGCGTGAAAATTCGAAGCGATTTGGAAACAAATTTTCTAGAGTGAATGAGAATGACTGTCTAATTCGGAGAATGAAAACGGAGAAACTCGGTTCTGAGAGGAAGTTGGAAATGAGTAGACGTGGGCGAAGTGGTCATGAAGTGAAAGCTCTATTATTCTAGTAGATAAAGCCACTCGGGGAAACGTTTTTCACTTGATGATCGGAAACACTTGAAAACTCTGAGAGCCTTTGTCGGGTAGTCCCCGTCCCACAGGTACCCCGGCAGGAGCGATACGGATAACTCCGGATTAGAAAGTTTCTTGGAAACTTGTGACGTGAATGACAATTATCCAGCAGTAGGAAAGACGGAGGAACGTATACCTGAGTATTCTGGGAATGTAACTTAGGTAGCCCGTTGCCTTCAAGGAATTGCACGGAAATGTAGTCACTGTATCACTAAATAGTACTAATAGTGTCTTTGAAGTTACACTATGAGTTCCTGTAAGAGAATGGTTAAAGCTCTATTAAAGGTAACCCGTGTGATGACTTAATTCTACTAGTTTTAGTGTACATATAAGTTTTCGTATGACCTGTTTTTGAACCAACAATTAAAACGCTGTCAACATCTTGAACAAATAAACTTGTTGAATCGTACGCTACAGCTAAAGTAACACTCCTTAGATAATTGACATTAGGAGGGTGTCAAGAACCCTGTTCGCTGGGAAAACAGGAAGTTCTGAGCAATGGGCAGAGAAGAAAAACAATAGAGAGAAATCAGAAAGGTTGATAGACGTCTGACAAAATTCGAATTTTCAAAACAAATGCTTGAAAATTTCATTTGTAGTCATCTTTTGTGGCTAACGCGGTCCTCTTTCCAACTGTCGCTTCACTCCTTATTATTTCCTTTACTTCCTCTGCCGAAAATTTGAAAAGAAACGGGAAATGAATTCATCCGCACAGGTATGAGAAGGTGAGGTCTCACCGTAGAAATTCTCGCACTCGACCTTTTCAAAGGGTCCCTTTGTACAATACACACACACACACACACACACACACACACAAAGGTCTGCAGATGCTCGTGCTGTGACCCCGTCAGAACCGAAAACGAGACTTTTAACTTTTCCAACAGAAAAGAACTACCTTTTTAATTAAAAATTAAAAGGCCAGGTCACTTTTTCTTAACGGAGAAAAAAAAGGAAAAACAAAGGAGAAATTAAAAATTAAGGTGGGTTACTACGTAAGGTGAACTTCATTGATTGCCTCGAGAAATTCGTTCCGTTCAATGTGTTTTGCGTTTTCGTAACCGGAAGGAGGAAAACGGTTATGAAATTCAGTGTGAGAGACGTTTGGAAAATTCGCCTCTTGGAATTTCCGACATTTTGAAAGGCATTTTCCGGTGGAGTGCTTACCTACTCTTTCATTTCATGCTGGACCTTTTCACTTGAAACAAATGATTAAACTTACTTGTGGTATAAATATAGTTTCGTATATTGTAATGTATTAATTGCTGGTGATTAAGGATCACTTCATAAAATAAAAAATTATAGTACAACAACGAAACAATCCTACACGAAGCTTCTTTATTCTTTCCCCTTGGCCTGGCAAAGAATATTTAAAGATCGCCTGAAGCATTTATTTTGAAACTATTCAACTCTTGAATATAAATTTATATGTACGAGTATGTAATACATAACTCAGATATTTATATTTCGTTTTGTTTAACTTTTTACTTTGTTAGTTTTTTTTTAAAGTACCTGTCAAACGCCTCTCATACAGTTCTTTCTATTACAATTTTTTTTACCTTGTTTACGTTTAACATACCCTTTTTCCTTCAAACTCTTCCTCGTTATCATTCTTTATATTCTGTCAGTTTATGAGTTTTGTTGTACTTCGAGGAGATTCTCCTTCCCAGCCCTGGAGCTTTAATAAGGGAATCAACGAGACTCATATCTGCTCTATTACGTATTACACAATTTTGTTCTCTGAATGATGAAATATCAAAGTCAGCTTGGTCCGTTGCACGGTAAATTATTTATAAGCTGTATATGATACATTACAGTTATACATATCGTATCAAGGGGCACGTAGTGATATGAAAACATTAATATAAAACACTGAGGTTCCCAAATTTCTCTGTTTTCATTAAATAATGTATTACAAGGTGAGGTAAACCACACCAGTATTGTAATCCTCATTTAAGAGAATATATGTAAACTCACATTTAACCGTACAAAATAAATAATAATTATTTCACGGTTTGCTCTTGCGACCTCCTGATTTTTATCATCACTTGATACAAACACCAAATTTAAATATCCAAAGTAATGTGACCTAAACGTTTTGTTCATTAACGGCATCTGGCGGAATTAACGGAGAAGCCACTCGTCCTTAAGCCCCTCCCCGAAAGTATCAGGAGCACAGGTTCGTAAACTTTAAATCTGGTTGTTAGCACGTTTATATTGCTTAAAATATTTAACAGAGTATCATGGTTAGTAATTTGCGAGTTAGTTTATATTTTTTTAATAATGAAAATAACATCGTTTTGTCAAGCAGCAAGCGTTTTTTTCATGTAATTAAAAATTTTAAACATTCCCTGAGAAACCTGGTTTATGTTGTTGCTTTTGCTCGTGAAAGCGAGGGTTCAAAGCACAAAGGACCTTCCTTTGAGCCACAATGGAGGATTTCTTTTTTTGTCATTCTCAGTATATTAAGTTAAATTTCTTTGTACTGGGTAATATCAAGTTATGACACCCAGTTAAAAAATGGCGGTTTTCCATTTCCGGTTTAAAAGTTGGAACATGTCGGATCGTAAAAGTTCATTGTACGGTTTGATGGGTTTCGTTCAACTTCGTTCCTCTAACTTTCTTACCCGTCTGATAAGATCGCTGGGAGGTTTGACAGATGAGTTTGTAGAGTAAAACGTGTACCTGAAGGACGTGGTTCGGCAAGACTAATCGGAAAACTATTCGAATATTCGGTAGTCTGTTGGGTCTGATGAATTTCTCTCGACTCAAATATTGGCAGGTCTTGTGTTTCCTTTTTACCTCTTGTCAAGTTGCTCATTCCACTTGACACCAGCGAGCTTTTCCCGGCAGATTTTGGGGAGGTCAAAGGCTCTTCAAAGTGATCCTTTGGTCTGCATCCTGCCCTAGAAATAGATCTCCCATTCCATTGCCTAGCATTTCATCTGTTTCCTCCTTCGCCTCCTTCCCACTCTTCGATTTTCTCTCAGTCTCGGATTTTTTTCATTTCGCCTCTTGGATTTTATATACACCTAGGGGCAAAAAATCTCTCTTTTCCACTTTTTTTTCTGCACAGTGTCGACGGTAAAGTCAACTGAGCGAACTTTTCCCCCTCATCTACTATTTTTTCCACTTCGGCATTTAAATCCGCCGCAACTTTTAAGCCGGGCTTATCGTTCATATTTTGCGGTTAAAAATCGTGATGGGGGCAGATGAACCTTTTCCGGTCTTTAGTTATACCTAGTTATTTATTCAACGAGTACGACTTGGGTCCGCCATAAAATTTTGAAAGTTTTCATTAACTTGGGCGGTGCGCGGTGAGTTCAGTAAAATATCCCAGTGAAACTTCTGGTAAAGTGGCTTTTCATGGGTTTACCGGCACTCAATTTTGATTGAGAGAAAGCGCACATCTCAGAAGTTGACTGCAACTGACATTTTGTAACACACCCGAGGCTTTTGTTGGTAATGTGTAATGATCGTGAGAAAAGACGTAACGAGCAACTCTCTGATATTGTGGACACGTGTCTGTGAAATAAGGCTTTATTGACCTATCCACGTGCTCAACATTAAGAAAAATACGGTATCCAACTTACATTTAGAAAACAAGTATTTACAACTAAAAAAAATTACATAAATTGTTTACGAATCGAAGCAATGTTAATACCTACGAAATCGTTAAAGCATAAAATTTAAAGCTCAGAGAATTAATGCCGTTGTTTGAAAAAATAAATGTGTAACTCTTTGACTGAATGTATTCTGTTTAGAAACCCTGATTAAGGAGGTAAAAGGAAAGAAATTGGTTTATGTAATTGTGGATATTCTTTTGTGCTAGAGAAGCAATTTGTAAAACAAAATTGTTAATTAAAGTTAATTTAATTATTTATGTGGTTTTTATATATAACAGTACTTCGATTAATTTCAGTAAAACACAAGAGGGCGTGTGCATTCACCTGCCATTTACTTTATACGTTTTGATTTCAGTGGACGAAAATCCAGATGGCGAAGCCGGACTCTGCGGGTCCATCCTGGTCTTTCTCTCATGGGTCCTCATCATTCTGACAATGCCGTTTTCTCTCTTCGTCTGCTTCAAAGTCGTCCAGGAGTACGAACGAGCCGTGATATTTCGTCTAGGAAGGCTCCTGTCCGGAGGAGCCAAGGGACCAGGTGAGCTGTTTTCCTCTATTTTTTTCACCCAGACTTCAAAACCTTGCTCGCCAAAGAGAAGTCGGAAAATTGCAAAAATTTCCAAACTGTCGCGTTTCTTGATTTGTTTCTCGTCGAGTTAAAAGACGATTCAGACAAAAGAAAGCAATTAACTTTTCTATTTCCCGCGACGAATTGTACTTTTTTAGTGAAAACGAATTTAGGAAGTGAAACGAACGAAAACGTTTCGCAAATCCAAATACAAAATTTCAAATCTTTGGGACAGACAGCGTAAAACGCAAAATCTATGGAAATACAGAAAATGAAAGTTAAACGTAATTAAAAGTATGCCAAACAACGTCGATGTTTTGCGAACAGAACAAACACGGCAAGTCGCGAATTTTAGTTGTCACACCGACATCCGTCCATTTTTGCTGGTTGACCAGGAGGAGGAGACTTGCCATTGTTTGATCGCTCTGGTGAGGGCAGACAGTGTTCGTGAAAGAAACAGATGAGTCTACTTTTAAGAAGATTGATAATTTATAAAGATCGCAAGAAGGGAAGACACACGACAGAGGAGTTGATTGAATGCTTTTTTTTTTTCAAATGACTAAGTGTGAATGGAAAAGTTTTACATGAGTTGGTCGCAACCGCTGAGAGATTGTTCCTGCGTATCCTACCGAACTTCTCATCAAGTCAGGGTACTCTACGATATTTATAATAATAGCGGAAGAGGAATGCACAGTAAATGAAATACTTCCCAGTATAATAAGTACTTTTAATTATATTAATTCCTTTCTTACATTCCATACATCTCTTTTTAATCGGTCAGTTGATGTACATACTCGACATTTGATAACTTTGATAAAATTAAAATCATCAATTATAACGATAAATTTATTAACGTGAGGTATGTTATGCCTATTATTTTTTATACATAAATTGATTTCTTAGGCTCCTCTTGTTCTCTTAATGTCACAGTTTTATGTGTGCCCTCTCTACATACTACTAGGCATCTTCCTTTAATAAATTTTTAGTGTCGCAGTGCTGTAAATAAACAATACGGCACCTACATTAATAATATCAATTCATATATTAACATGCACTTTAAAAATATCAACAACTTACATAAATTTTGAATGGATTTAAATAATATGTAAGAGTTTGGAATTATTTAGTTTAGAATCTAAGGAAAAGTAGAATACATAAAAGCTCGAATTGGCTGTAAGACCGTGAATCGAACCCTCCGGGGGTAGTAGCCGAACTTTTCATCAACCACGACTGCTACCTCTAAACCTGTGAAATTCCATTCACACTCCACCCTACCGGGTTTAACAATGTAAACATACGTAAATTCCAATTCAAACTTTTAACCTTCTGCAGTGAGAACCTAACCTAACGTGAGAGCAATTCAAATCCCGAGTTAGAGTTACTTATACGTATGTGAGTTGACAAGCCACGGCTAGTCTACTCTTAGTCAGAGTCAGACAAACGAAAACCCCGTCAAATTATGTACATCTTATGTTATTTAATAGCGCAGTCAAAGTGGAAACGGTCGAGTTATCAGTGCGAACGAATGACGCGCACTTAACAGACTGACTTTTTATGAAGTCAAGCGAAACGGGTAAAACATTTTTTTATAATGCGATTTAGATGTAAGTTTGGATGGGTATCCAAACGGAAGGTTTCTCTCCCAGAAATTACTATAATAAAATTTTTATGTATTCCAAAGAAATTGAGTGAGATAAGGGATGAAGATAAATGCGACAAGTCGGCAACGCGCGTCACCCCCTTCGAACTCGTTAATTAAACTCAAATAAGAGGGTTTGGCGAAATTTAATAAAACGAAACGCGTACTCGTAATCTTCGAGATTTTAACGAATACTTAAACTTTAACTTGAAGTTTGAAATAGTTTTTATCATAATCAAAAAACATTAAAGTGTGAGAAATTATATTTAAGGGTCGTTTAAAGATGATTTCGGTGTTGTTTACGAATCTGTCGTGGGAGTTTTCATCTCAGGAGAAAAAAAACCATCCCCTCGCGACTCGTGGTGGAAAAAAAAACAATTTCAGACTTCTATCAGAAGTCTGGAAAAATTTTGGACTTTTCTCAGCCGCATTCTTTTCTGACGGTGTTTTTGTAATCGTCTCTGTTCCTTTTGTCTATTTTTACTAGTCCCTTTGCCCTCCCCAACTAGACATATTAGATTTGCTTTTAACCGTTCGGAGCTTTCCTCCTTTATCTTCTCTATTTTCTCTATTTTCTTACCTTCTTTCCTTCCGGCCCTTTCTTCTCATTGTCAACGGCTTATTTCTCCGTATATTATCTGCTTTGTTGTTCTCATCCCCCCGGTAACCAACAAGGATTCCCTCGGGGCCCCGAAAACATTTACCGTCTTCTATTTGGATGTTCCTTCGAGGCTTCTGAATTCCTAATTTTTTTCTTCTTCATCTTCTCGTGCTCTTCATGAATCTTCTTCTACTTGTCGCGTCCCTCTCTCTCTCTCTCTCTCTCTCACTTTTCTTCCTCCGTCTCGAGGAAGATAAATATTCCGTTATCCTGTTTTCCGGATTCTTTTCCAACGCGTCTAATTCAGGTAAAAAGCACACACGTTGAAAGGAGTCGGGAATTTCGATTTTTCCCACCGACGCGAGTCAGTTTCCTGGGCGTTAAAAGCATCTGAAAACGGTTGCGGTTTTGCAAAAGAATGAAAAGTGAAGAATCCGGATGGGATCAGTCGTTTCCCCTCAAAGATTAAATATTGAGTGGTTACACTTAAAAGCGTGGAGGGGAATGCTACCAGGAGTTTCAGTTTGATGTGCCTCAACCAAAAGTATATTTCAGGGAGCAAGTTCTTTCATCTGTTTTCCAGTAAAAACATCGTCAGATGATGGATGTGTTGACGGGTGCCCAATACGAGTAATCTCCCATATATCATAATGATCTTATATTTTACAACTAAGGAGAATTTGCACCTTTCTGATCCGAGACTTTGCCTCTACCGCGGTAGACCGGGAAACTCTTTTGTAAATGTATATAACAGCCGAGGAGGTGATTTGAAAGGATGGTTAGATGACATGTTTATTGGTAATTGTGTTGCGTGTATGCGGGATAGTGTAGGTGAAACGCATTGGAGGAACACAATTGTGCAGGAATGAAAATATAGTGTACAAAAGAAATTAAATAAATAAATAACTTAAAGCATATGCATCAATAATAATTCTTATTCTAAACTACATATATAAATACCACATGTACAAAGACATTTATAATAAAATATACAGAAATTTTATAAATTTTATAAACTTCGTTGAGGAAGTATACCTCTTAAATAAAAATAAAATAAAGAATTTCAACAAAATGCTAGAATTGAACAAAACACAGATACATTTTCTTTGTATTTAATATTTTACTCCTAATAATGTGCATTATGCCTTGTATTTTATTTAATATATTAAATAAATACTTGTATAAATCTGTCACAAGGCTTACGGTCAGTCAGAATCTGTAATAAATGTACTACAATAATAATTATATATAAATAAATTAAAAAACGTATATTAAAAAAAACAATGTATAAATTCCAACTGACCATACGTGTCGGAATAAATATAAATAAATATACAACGAAAATGAATGATTACTTTTACAATAAACAAATGAAAGTGTAGAATAATGAATAAAAATAGTAGCAAAATGGTAAATGTTGTCCCTTTTTTATTCTGTTGCTCTATTCTACTTGGTCTGTTCGTACTCTAATTTCTAGTGGTTCGTCACATTATTTGAGTAATGAGCGAAAACGTCACGTGCTTTTGTCGTGCGACTGCCGTTGTTTTCTCT
Source organism: Polyplax serrata (assembly GCA_037055365.1). Lineage (NCBI taxonomy): Eukaryota > Metazoa > Arthropoda > Insecta > Psocodea > Polyplacidae > Polyplax > Polyplax serrata. The sequence goes on along the minus strand of JAWJWE010000036.1, from coordinate 12,557,603 downwards.
GACGGTTAAATTGAAGAAAAAAGAAAAATTATGAAATTGAAGTAATTCGGGGACGAGATGAGCAAAACAAATTTCCATTTGGTTGAACTTGCCGAGTTAACCGTGGGCCGCTCATCATTAATATTCTACTTTAATTATTTTCCCCCGTTTAATCTTTCACTTATTTTATTGATTCATTCGGAATTAAATTTATGTAAACGGTCTCACCCGGGAGTCGTGCCGAACCGAATTGTAACGACTGCGGCCGCACGCTGCAGCCCATCGTTGCGCATTTAACGCACAAAACGAGCGAAGGAATGCGCTCGATTTTTCTAAATGTTCCAATTCAGGTACACGAAAATTTAATTTCACCGGGATGTGCTCGAGAAGTTCCCTGGGATTAAGCAAAGGGGTCAATTTTCCGAACACAACCCCAGACGATTCTTCGTGAACTTGGAGCTTTCAGAAAGCGATCTGCTTCGTCGAGTGCAAAATTCTCAGTAGGCTGACTATCGATACTGATTTCATATACAATATTCTCGAGCACAAAAACAATTTAACTTTGCCATTATGTTCTCGTTACATACAAGTTGAGATGATTCGGTCGAGCGAACACAAAATTGGAATCGTCTGGAGTAATAAAACTTATGCAATCGGTGAAAAAGTGTGTGTGCCTGACCGCATAAAAAATAAGCAAAACATAAGGTCGTACCTGCCCCGGGGAAAGTTTAAATTACGTTGTTACCTGCCTCCACACCCACCGGTCCGAATGGATTCCGAATTAAACGTCGTAAATCTCAATAAAATTTTATTGTGACATAAATACAAACATGACAGATGCAACTATTCATGTAAATTGCAAGTCCCAAATGCGGGTAACTCAATTAGAGTTAATATTATCAACATAAATTATATAGATGAGTTGTGCTGACTCTCTTTCTGCCTCTCTCTCTCTCTCTGTCTCTCTATCTCTTACTTCACTCCTCCCGCAAAAGATTTTTGGCAGTATCATTAATATTTACTACTTTCATGGCGTCTCTTTTCCCTTGGGAAATTCATAATAAAACGGAATGAAAGGAACGGGGCACTGCAGAGGTTTTGAAACACGGACGACACGCGTCCTTTTTCACTTTTCCCAACTCAACTTCTTCGTCAAGTCTTAGAGAGACGAACGTTAATTATTTCGAAAAGTATGACTCGTTAGATTTTCGTCACCTTTTGGGTGGAGCAAAGGGAGCGAACATTATTGAACGACAGAAAAAAATTACGTTTGGGTGATTGCCTACGAAGAGATTTGACGTTTACGATCGAGAAAGGGAGAATGTGAGCCAATTTGAAAAGTGGAATTTGAGTACAAAAACGAGATGATGAAAGGATCGAGATCTTCTTAAGGTGATCTCTCCGAGTCCAGGCGCAGGAACAAAACGTTTTTTTATTTTTTACAAAGATCACGGAGTAAAAAATGTAGTCATGAACTGCTACCCTGACTGATTGCTGGTAAGAAAAGTTATGAAAACCTTGGCGACTCTTGACATAGAGTAAGACAATATACGAGTAGAGAAACAAACGAAATCTTTATGAATAATTATATAAAGGAAAGCAAGAAAAAATATGGACACTACCTGGACCTCTACACTGAAATTTACACGAAGAAGAAAAATTTAATGAGTCAGGAGATCCATATTTTATAACGAATGATCCTCTACCTATGTCAAGTTAATAACCAAGAGAATTCAATTTAATTTATTTTATTAAGTACGCCATCAGTAATGTACATAAATTAAAGTTCTCTTTCTTTTAAAACTAATGTACAACTTGGCAGTAAGACATATTCTCATAAATGCAGGATTATATACGATGTATGAGTACCCGTTTTTATATTAATTACAAGTAAACAAAAAATAACGTAGAAAGAGAGAAGACAAAATGGCCGTAGTACGAGATGTGACACGAGAAGAGTAAGCATTTATAAAACGAACGAGTTCTGTTTCAATCAAAAAATCTTCAATTTCTGCTGGGAACTTCTTGTGGTGTCTTTCATTATTTGAATGAAGGAAGGATTTTCGCATTAGTCGCTTTCCGCTCATCGCATAACTTTAAAACTATTCTCGAGAACTTGTGCACACACACACACAACACCAACTCCATTAGTTTTACATAACAAAAGATTGATTTGATGATTTGTCTTTGGAATGTGTGGATTTTGACGAAACTTCACTTTCCGACTCCTTCAAAACGAATAAATCAACTTCCATCAAACCGATCGATTTAAACTTGAGTGAGGAGACAGTCAGTTCACGGGTACTTCTCGTGTTCTCAATTGTGTGTCATTTGGTTTCACGGAATTTTTCTTTTCTACTCTATTAAATATTAATAAGAATTTCTAGAAAATTCGTAGGGCTACGAAGTGGTTGTTCAAAACATGTCTGCAACAATATTGTGGGAATTTCTGTCACACGTCAATCTGACCAAGTGGTTTCCTTCGAAAAGTTTCGCAAGTTCCCCGGGTACATGTACATTATGTACGTAAAAATTAACGAGCGGCAGCAACTTATTGACGTGTTCACTTTGTTTCACTTTCGTGTGCACCTGCACCGTGGCTGTCTTTGTCTTGGCCCACCGCATTGCCTCTGCAGACGAATGACATTTTCGGTGCCATTTATTTTATTTTCCAATAAGAAATTCAATAATCCATCTATTAGTTCGGAGGGAATTTAAGTGGAGCCTTCCCAGAAGATTATTCCCGTTTTAATTAAGTGGAGCATTACGAGAATTAAATTATCTAACCTTTAGCTTAACTACATGACACATTCATTCTTCTTTCTTTAAATGATTTTATGTATATAGGGAATTTAAATTTATTGTTGCCAACCACCACACATCTTGTTCTTTTACCACCTGAGATGTGTACAAGTTGGCGGTTCCTTTTTCCTAAGCGTAACAGCACGGAATCAAATCCATAAAAATTTATATTATGTATATAAATTTTACATACATTTATTTACACACGCTTTGAGTGTTCCTCTTATTTTGTTTTTAATTTTGACGTCTGCTTCCCATCGGTTGAGCATGTTTCTTGTGTCTAGCCGACAAACACCCAAGACCATCCAAAGAATAAAATCCAACTTTCTTCCACTCCTCCTCCTGGATGAGTTTGAGTGTGTATTTTGCCACCGCCAGCATGCGACGTGGGAATAGTTTTCACAACAAAAAATAACAAATGTTCACCATCCTGGGAAAAACTTATTTATTTTACGACATTTCAACTCTGCAGCTTTTCAAAACCGACGTTCACCACAACCGCGAATGACGTCATTTACTTGTCGCGATTTCCTACTGTGACGTCATTTCCACTGCCCTCAAATCCTCGCTGTCGCTGAATTATAATTTCTCAACAGTTGGGAACTCAGTCTTCATCGATCGAAATATTCGACCTAATTGCTGTAACTACTTTTAGTTATTAAATGAATAATATTATTTTAATAAATTTAAATAATCGTTCAATAAAATTGTAGTTTTTTTAAGTAAAATTGCAGTTGGTAAGGGCAAATGTTCTGAAATGTTTTCTCAAAGGATTACCCAAAATTTTTGTAATTTTTAATTTATTAAGTTATTTACAAAACTGAGATGAAACGATTTTTGTTATTTAAATATTATATGATCATTTACAGCGATTCTGTTCTTTGCTTTGTAGTGTGTACACTCTTCTAATGTAACAGCCTGTTGACCTTGGTACACCACTGCCCTATTTCTGTTCGTAGAGGCACATCGGTAAGAAAGATTGTCCTTTCCAAGACGTTCACCTCTTTCCACTTTTACATGTTTTGTACTGCTCCCCCGAATAAGATATATCTTTGTTAATTCTCCCCTTCGCTTTCTGAAACCTTTTATTAAATCCGCTGGATCCAACAATCCAACAAAAGGGATTCCGCCAGGCGTTTGTCTTCGGCTATTTGCGAACGGAGCGGAAGATCCGGAGCAGACAGGCAACAGAGAAAGTGGATGAAAGTAAGCGAAGACGAAGACGAAGAAGAATAGGAAGAGGAACTTTCTCTCTTCCACCTCTCGTTCGATCTCCTCTTTTTTGTATCAAAAGGCTGTGCAAACCTTTTCGCTCTGATAGACAAACAAAATGGGCGATGGCTGAATAGAAATTTGAAAAATTGTTGGTGGACTTGGTTTTTTCCGTGTCTGCCTTTCGAGTTCAGGACCAACCTTTCTCCCGCTTTCTCTCTCTTTTACTTCTTTCTCCGAAAAGAAAGCTTTTATGGAAATTGTATTTTTTTCCTAACCGCAGCAGCGGTTAATGCGTTCGGAAACTAAATAAAGGTACATAAAGCGAGATGTATAAAAGGCAGGAAAGGATTTGCCAAATCCAAGGCTCTTCTCTCTCTCTCTCTCTCTCAATTTTTAAGGAAAAAAAGCCTTACTTTCGTCTCCTCCGATGGCGACAAATCTTTCTTTTCCGTTTAGAAGATGTTTGTCTAGGTTATCGGTGTGGTAAAGCAGTTAGAAGGCAAAAGGGCGAACCTAAGCCTTGCCACTGAGAATTATTGTTGTTTCCAACGGCCTTGTCTCTCTGTCTCTGGTTGTTGTCTAATTTGCTTTTATTTCTTTTTTCCGAAAACAGTTCTAGTTAGTGATTGTCATTATCATTAATGCTCATTAGTAATCACGAGTTTTGAGTTTCTATCTGAATGCACAACGACTGTCTATTAATTTGCCTACTACGTGTAATTTGCCAAATTATTGCGTTTTAGTTGAGCCCGTCTGGAAAATCTAGCCGTTGCCTTTGTCTACTATTGGCAGTCGACCATTCTGACTGACTCCTCTTAAACTAGATTACTGAGAAGTGCCAGACAAGTAGCTGGCATTATCCACTACAATATGTTAGAACTCGAGTGTCCCGCAATGTAAACAATCCCGTTCCGGGAAACATGGTTTGTCAATTACGACTATTTATTTTTGTTCTATTTTACTTATCGTTTCGAAAATATCGGTTCGAACACCTCGACTTTCTGACACGTGACATCTAACTTATGCAACACTCAAACATTTTTCACACTCCTTACTATTTAGTATTGTACTCCTAGCATTAAGTAACGCTCACAAGAAACGAGTTAATTTTTGGTGTACCGTTGTCTTAACATAATATCACACAGTATTTATTCGGTGCTCACACATTTTTTATTTTCGTTATACAAATGCTTGGTACATTAGCAAAATAAGTTAGCACATTAAGTCATAAAAAATAAATAAGTTTCAATTAATTATTACGTAAAAAATAAATGCCCGTTCGTGACATATATAATACAATGTAATTTATGGTTAACCATTTGGATTCTCCTGTCTGGTGTTACCCCCAGTTATTCTATAGTGAGGAGTAAAAATCTCACAACTTACATTAACAATAGGGACAGTTTATATGACAAACAGTTTATATACGCATTGTACATTTTGACGCAGTACTGCTCCCGTCCGTTTTTTTAGAGTTTTCTAGCCTGAAAATAATAAAAGTTCTGTAAATGAGCATTTAATGACCGTGTGTCTCCCATAAGAACAAGTCCGTTTTCCCCACAAGGCTCGTTCCTTAATTGTACTTTTTCCTTTTCACCTTTTCGGAAGTTATCAGAGAATAAACAAACAAGCATGCAGACGAACAAACAAACAAGCCAACAAACAAACAAGAAAGCAAGCAAGCAGTAATTATTTTGCCAATAATTTCGAAAAAATAACAATATATTAAAGGGACAGGAAGGTTTCGAATTTGCTTCGGAGTAATTACCAAATTATGATTTCTTTGTGGTGCATTGCAGAGAATCACTCGCGATATTTCCATTGATTTTCAATTATTTCGTTTTTGAAAACAAAAAAAATCGATTCGCCTCCATTTTTTTTTTGAGAAAATTTGTGAGAAACACTTGATTGTACGCGGTGGGACGACCGGGAGCTGCCCACATGATTGTAAAATTAAGTATCCGACCGTACATAAGTTGATTGTTTCCTTTATTACAACATTACATGTATTGATTTGACGCATCGTTGACTTGGAAAATTATGTTCGGTGATTGAAAATCGTTCAAATCTCTACTATCTGTAAGTATTAATCCTGGTCTGACTAGTTAGCCTTAATACTTACTAATGTATCATTCAAACGCAAGCAATCACCACAACCATTTTGAATTTTTAATAATAATATTTACGTGACGTGGCAATTTATTTATCAGAGATATACTTTTATATTGAATATCTGCGTACTCCTCTCACTATTTACTTTCATGTTATTTATTTATTTTGTTTTATAACTCAGAGGTATTTTCTTTACACAAGTCAAATCGAAAACTGAAAAAATTCGTTCAAGCATCACCGTGCAACAGAATATAGTAATATTATAATAGTATTAACACTGTAATGATGAAAAGGTTTTTGAAAAGCAGTATTATACTTTGTTAAAATGTTTTCTACAAGATTATAGGCAATCGCTCTTGTAATTATTAAAAAAGCTCGAATAAATGTATAACTATATAAATTGAATAAAAAAACAATATCATATTTATACAATAAAACTAAAGTTTGACAAAGATGAATAACACTGTGCCCCAATATTGCAAGTCATTGACCATCAACTTTCTTCAACTACAAATTATTTTAATTAATAATAACCGTTTGAAGAAGAAATTTTTACTGCGAACTAAAAGTATATAAAAGGATCGAAATTTTCTACTTTTGCCAGGGGAAATAAACCAGGAACACTGGAACTTTTGTCAAATATTTATATAGTAAATGTATAAATATTAGTAAATATATATATAGTAAATTTTCTTGTCACGCCCCAATGTTTTGATTTATTTTTGTTAACCCCCAATGTTTGTTATTTTTGTTGATTTTTTTTTTGTATTGATATTGGCGACCTGTACTAAAGCCAAAAACATAAGATGACAGAATACATTATTTGTTTTTCCGTGGGTATGGTTCCCATTGATTCAACAAAAATGTGACGCAAATCTGGCGGTGGATTGGTACCACGCAAAGAAAAAACCCAACAGCAACTTGAGTATAATCCGAGACGACTTTGTAATAGGATGTAACTTCCTGGTAAAGCTCTTGCTGAAGAGACAAAACCGCAGAGCAAACACACAGGCACACACACACACACACACGCATGCACAGGAAGAAAGTGAGAGAGAGAGAGAGAGAGAGAGAGGGAACTTAAAGGGAAAAGTCAAGATGAATTGAAAACAACTTCCAAGAAGCAAAACAATTGGTTTCAATTCTACCCTTTTGTTTTTTCGTGAACCTTTCGCAGTTTATTTTATCGCAGTCAGATGGAAAAGGAAAGAAAGGAAAGTGAATTACAAACAATTTTGGAATCTCGTAAAATGAAATGTTAAAGCGATATGAGAACCAAGGCAAAAAGAAGTGAACAAAAGTTTCGGGAGAAAGTGTGTGTGTCGGAAGGGGGGAGGGTCAGGGACCGGGGGAGGTAAGAGGTAAAGCTCGAAAGCTCGGAGGATCCTGACGGAGATGATGGGGAAGAAAGCGTTAAAACAAAGTGCAGAACGGATGAGTCAAGTTAGTGCCACTTAAGTAAATAAATGAGAGATGAAAAAGTTTAAGGTTAGAGACAATAATTGATGATATTGTTAAGTTGAAAGGCTGGAGAAGGAGAACGAGCGAGAGAGAGAGAGAGAGAGGGAGGAAAAGAAGGTAACTTCACTTACCTGAGAGAACAGAAACACTACTTAATCAAATAGTAAAGCACGATCAAGTTTCAATCCATCAAAACCCATTCGGATCAACTGATAGACAAAAAAAAGTAGAAAAATTCTCACGCTGACAGTGATGCTGCCGGTGATGCTGATGTATCACGATGTAAACGTCAATAATAAATTAACTTCTACGAGTTTAGAGTTTCAATAATAGATGAAATCGTTCGCGGGAGACGACATCAGATGCAACCCGTTTAAACATTAATGCTCTCTTTGTAGGAAAACAAATTAATAGTCAATAAGACGAAAATTATCGGAACTGCAGGTGGTCTATTAGGAAAATATCAATACCATTGTACAAAGACTACGAATAGTAGTCGTGTAGATCACACAATTTTCGGATTAATATAACTAATAGATTATACAATGAAGTTTAAATAGTCTGTGGGGCAATTATCCGCAAAATAAACATTTAAAAGACAATTCAATTATCAATGGCGCTGTTGATACATTGAGTAACAATAGAAATAATAGAATAAAAATAATGTAACCAAAGGCGAATACAGGAGAAATACAAATTGGTCAGTGAAGCAAATATCACTTAGAAGTACGTAAATTACCAATTAATATATTAAACATTCATAAAACTCCAGGGACAAATAATAACAAGTAGAAAAAATAGAAAAACAAAATAAAATTAGAACTGCGGTGATAGGTTAGGAAGTCAGGTTACATAAGAAGTACATAAGAATAAAAAAATAATAGTATTATATCACTATGTTGTAAGGTAAATATTAACAGTACAATAAAACATCATCTCAAATGCTAAATAACCCAAAAGGGGAGTGTAGATCAACCAACAACTGGTAGAAAAAGCTAATACCAGTAGAAAATATAAAAAACTACAGCACAAATTACCAAGAAAGAACCACAACAGGACTGAAATAATAAATATTTCCAAATAGGACGAGTACAACAGACCTAAAAAATACCAGGTGAATAGAAAAGTTATTATCACGGCTAGAAAGGTTGCAGCATCAAAGGAGCCGCGGCTTAAATTTCTTGGTATCACGCGAACATCACAAAGGATGGCAAAAGTAGTTTTATTCCACTTGGTAACTACCTCTTATAAATAACTAACTCTCTCTCTCTCTCTCTCTCTCTCAAAAAGAAACACTCCCAAGGGAAAATTTACAGCGTACACAAATTTCAAACGTGTAAGCAGGCAAACGGTACTCGCATTCACGTCCGAAAAATGAGAAAAATAAAACGAGAAAATGAAACAATTTTACGTGTCAGTAGACGGCGAGAGGTAAAAAGAGTTTTTTTTTCAGTGAAAAAGCAGTAGCAAAATTCGAGAACGAGGTACAAACCTAGAAACTTTCAAACTCAAAGACCAGAGACTTTGTTACCTTCAGTTAATTACACGTCAGTCATTTTTAATTACAAAAAAAAACGGTTACAATGGTCCCGAAGAATAATGTAGTTACAAGAGAAAGTTGTATTTTTTTTTTACTTCAAAGTAGTATTTTTAAATCGATTTACGTCGTAGGGTGTAAAGGTTATGCCGGACGGTCAGGCTGTCTCTACAACGCAAAAAATGAATCGCTTTGACTTGAGAACTTAAGTTGAGAACTCCGAACAATTTGGGACGGCGAGATGTATTATTTATTATATATTGTAAGTCAATTGTAGCGCTTAAAGTTACGAAGTTGACTTCCCAACTCAAATTATTTAATACGTACGGTTGTAATAATGAAATTATATATACAGGCGAAACGTCCTGTCGGGAATTTTCAACTTGTAATTAACGTGAACGGAAAGTAAAAAGATAAATCCGTTGACCGGTGAAAGTTTAAATTTCAGCAAACGGGTAAAAGGAAAAGACGTTGGAAACCGTAAAAGAACATGAAATACAAGGAAAAGTAAAATGAAAGGTAATTTAGAGGAAACCTTTCGAGTGTCCCGCCGAAAGAGGCAAAGCAAGCGACGGCAGATGTGTCCCCAGTAAAAAATTCCGGACGTTTCACCAGAGGCAACAGGAAACGGAAACAGTCGAGGAAGTCTCGGACGAGTTCCTTCCGATGGCGTCGACCATTGAAAATTTACATCGATCGGTCCTGATCTTATTATATTATTAAAAAGTTGTTTTTTTTATTATTGACGTGTCAGAAGACACAAGTCCCGTCAGGAGAGGTCTATCGCTCTTGGTTCTAACCTTTTTTCGACAATTCGTGTGTTACTCATGTGTTTTTTTTTCTCTTTGTGTCTCCCTCAGGAATTTTCTTCATACTTCCCTGCGTAGACAACTACGCCAAGGTCGATCTCCGGTCGAGCGTTTTCGACATCCGGCCACAAGAGGCAAGTTAACCTTCCCTTAACTCACGTTCGTGTACTTAGAAAGCATGTTCTGTTCGTGTTTGTTAGTGGTTCTTCCCCGAAATTCGCCTGCTTTCAGGGGAGGATCTCTTTTGTCTACAGTTGTTACAGGGCTCTCGTAGCAGAGCATCCGGCTTAAGTGTCTCGAGCATCCTTCCACCGGCTTTGCTGACACGGAAGGTTCTCTCCTCTGGCCTGTTCCGGCTGCGGATTCCCGGCCTTTTCGACTCACACCCACAGGCTCCACTTCCGGTTTCGTCTTTGATCCGCAACCTCCCCATCAATAGACTTATTTCTCGTGGGACCCTAAAAATCCTTCTTTCACATTTCCCAGGGTGCAAACCTTCCGTCTTGTAGTGCGTCGCACCACCCTTAATTTTTAATCCGTCGACAAGAGTGTCTTTTAATGAAAAGTCTATTAGAAAGGGAAACAAACTAGAAAGTTATCATTTAAATTCATGATGTATGATTTTTTTAAAAGCATCAACTTAATTATAAGAAGCGGAGACAAGCCCTCGGAGTACAGTAAACCGTAAACGAGTAAACCGGAGTTAAGTTAATACAAATTGTCTTATCATCTCATATCAGAAACTATTTGACAGCGGGAGTGGTTCGTTGAATTGGTCAAACGAAAAATTCGAAAATTTCAAGTTGAATTGAGGGAGCTGGATTTTCCTTAGGCGGATGGGGGTGGGCTTTTGAGACAGGTCCGGAGTCAGATTGCCTGTTATAGTTTGAATAACTGAAGTGTCGTCAGGTATTTTCGATAATTTCACTGTTGATTTTCACTCTTTTTGACGCCCGGTTTAGGTCAGTTGATCGAAATTTAAAATTTGCATATTCGTTGCATTTAAATTTGAATTTTCCATTCATCTCCGGAGGTGTGTGTATGTGGAGAGGGTATATTGGTTACCATTTTTTTATGTTGTTACCCTTTTCTGCGAATTATTTATGATGAGGCGTTGCCCTTCCGATTTTTTGAAGAAAAAAAATATATCGACTTGAGACCGATTTTTGAATTCTCACTGCCCGAGGTTTTGGAAAACTCGTTTATTTTGATAACTTATATATACAATTTTCCAACTGGGTAGCTGTCGGTTGTCACCCACAAGTACACACTCCTTGGGCAGTACTGGGGTAGTACAAACAGAGGAGACGGTTGAAAGGACGAGTGTTACACTTGATGGAACAAAAGGTCTTATTGACACATCTACTTAACTTAAACTGATGGGTTGAATTGGTGAAAAATTATTTTTTATGTAGCGAGGTCAGTGAGTGAAGTCGAAATGAAGTGACGGTGAAGGATCATTAATTTGTCAAAATGTCTTCAAGTCAGGACGATCAACACTCCAAAAGTCCCGCTCCTACGTAAGAAAAATGCTCGAAGTTGCCAAGTGGTCACGCAGGGAAGCTAGAGAAGCAGAGAGACTAGTGCCACTCGAACTTTACGTGATTCTACAATTATCACACGTTACACTTTTGAATAGTACAAGTGAAGTTAATGGCACGACAGAGTTAGTTCACCAATTCCTGATGTAATATACAATAACTTTGGCGTACGTAGAAGGCAGTAGAAACAAAAATAAAGATATCAAAAGGCACAGTGAAACTATTACACTCTGCATCATTAGTCACTTGTATGTGTAAGTCAGCAGGAAGAAAATAAAATCAAAACGACACATCCGCGATGTTGGAAAAGGGACAACAAGAAAAAAATATGTACAATGGAACTCGTGTAAATATCCGAAGGAATTTTAATAATCAAACTTAAGGAACTCATTAGAAACCGCGGTGAGAATCTCATTTTTAACGCGATCATGACGGATTTTTATAAGAAAAATCTGTCTACTGCAATGAACTTGACTTGAACACCTGAGTGATGTTGACGTAGTCGCCAAACTTTTGTAATTCCCATCCCGTCAACAGGAAACGTCCTTTTGTTTTCTATTGTCATCTTTTGGTTTCTTTGCATCAGGAGTACTCCTCGTTCTGCCGTGCATTGACGAATGTGCCAGAATCGATATGAGGACCCAAACGTATGATGTGCCTCCCCAAGAGGTAAGACAAAACACACACGTGCACAAGGACACAAGTGGAGTTATTGTGTGTCCACTCAGCACAGGTACACCTGCTCTGGCTCTGGCCACACACAGACATGTACACACTACACTCACATGTAAGAGGAGTAGAGTAATCCGGGAGTTCCAGTTCACCCTCATCCAGACAAGTCTAATGCCACGTTTTTCCACAGGTTTACTTTTCGCTTTGTCAATTACCGTCCAGGTGGTCGAGTCAACTTCCCCGTTGCTGTTTTTACCTTTTTTTTGCCGATGTGAATGGTTCTCTTTCCCACTCGGCTTACCCGTACCCGTTTTCGAGTGCCTTCTTTCTCTTCCAGGAGGAGTTTAATTATATTTCCACGCTCTCGTTTTAAGTTAACCATCTGTTTAAAAAAGGCCGTTTTACATTTCTTTGATAACCGATTGAAGAATCCCTGAGGCAAATTGGACGAATTAATCCTTTTACTTTCCCACCCTCCTTTTGGTACTCACACTCATATCGATCGCGTGCTCAACTCGAAAACCTCCTTTAACCGCCTAGAAAACCTTTATATGAGTTATGCTTTACATAAATGTCCGAGTTACGCCTCACGTAATGGAGTTTTTACATTTTAAAAAGCTTTTCGATGGCCTGCTTTTCAAGGATTTTTAAAAGGTTTGAAGGTTGTTAATTTTACAACTTTTCTAATCCTCCTCTCCTGGAAAGCATATTAGAATATCTCTGCTGCCACGATTACCGTCATCGTCAGTAATTTTTTTTAGTAATACGGTGGGAAAGAATTTTATATTTTTCTAAAGTTACATAGTGCTATGTATGTAGATGGTATTGACCTGTTTGGTGCAATCAGACCAATCAAGCTTCGCTACTACCATTAACTACGATTATTCTTGTTGTTATTATTATTTTTATTATTATGTCTGCGTTACGCATTACTACTTTTTTGTTTTTTTTATTAATTTCACCAACAGTGTAGGAGCAAATGTACTTTTGACCTGTTTTGGTTTGCGTTTATTTTTTACTTATGTCATACATGTTTGTTATCTCTGTCTGTAAGTATATCCATAATTGTTTATCGTTTTTAATTAGTTATTTGTAGCATACATTAATTTATATTATTTTATTCATAACTATGACATCAAAATTGCTTCATCATATCCATTCTTGGACCTTTTTATGAAATTTTTTAGGCTGGAAATAAATGGGTTGAACCTTTTTATAAATACTTATCTAATAAAATCAAAAAATCAGAATTTTATGTAAATGGCATGATTTATTAGTTAATAATAGTTGTTTAGGTTTTATACTTCTATCTATTAATGAATGATTTGTTAACGACAAATCCTCCGTTTCATAGAGATCAACGTGTAACTTGATGAATTTCCTATCAATGATTTTCAAGTCGATCAATCAAAACCAATAAATAGAATCTACCCTCTGCCCACCGTCCCTTCACACCACAAACCTTAGGCATCGAAATTCATACAAAGTAGTGAAGCGGTTTGCCTTTCTTAGTTTTGGGATCGGTAACCTTTTTTGGTAGTGTTTAGTCGCAGCCTTTCTGTCCCGATCGATTTCATCAGAGAGACTGAACTCCTTTGGGCCGTGAAAGTCCATAAATTTCACATCGTTCCTTTATTTTAATTTCCTACTGGTCCTCTTCGTCTTCTTGGCCCTTGTAGTCCTGACAGATTGTCGTGAATTTTCCGTTTTGGGGTTCCTCCAGGGAAGTGACACTTGTTGTTTAGTTCAAGCTTTCCCAAAGAGGAACAGACGTTTATTTTTGTCCTTTTAGTTTTCGGAGTGGTGTAAGTCGATGGCCACTCTCCTGGTCCTCCCTCCAGCTCCACACTTTCTTTCCGGTTAAATGAAAGTTAACCCGTCATGTCGATAAAAATAAATTTATGTTGAAAATCCAAATGAAGTATCGGATTTTCGGATCATTTAACTTAAAGTTTCACGTAATAAAACATAAAATTGGAAAATTTGACACTTTCTGAATATTTCGCGAGCTTTCGAATTGAAAATTAACTCGTTATTATATACGTATACGTATAAATAAACATATAAATACCGCTAGAATGTCTAGATAAAATTCCAAACTCTCCAGTCAGTCAAAATCGTCGAGGAGTATTCTGCAGAGGCAATTCGGGCACTGTTTCTGATGAAATTTGTTTTTTTTTTCGTCGAGTCATCAAGTTGAGACTTTGCAATCAACAAAATTAAGTTGGAGAAGAGTTGGATTCTGTTCTGGTTCCACGTCAAAAGTTATTTCCAGGGTGTGAGAACTTCAGAGCACAAGTTCTCATCTACAAGTTAATGTTTTTTTTTATTTTCTTTAAGAACTGAACTCTCCTGCTTTGGATTTTCTAAGTGTTACGGTACTCACACACAGACGCACACAAACTTCTTGCTTCTTTAACGCCATTCCTGTGGGAGAACAAGAACCGAATTCGTGAGATTTTATTAAAAAAATATGCGAGGGTTATACGCCACGGACGGGTGGTGGCGTGGAACTTTTTCCGCGGTTATTTTTCTTCTCGCCAAATATCATTTATGTCTGCGATCTGACATTCTTTTAGAGAGATTTGTAATGACCGATAACGGGGAGGGAGGAGTTCAACGGGAACAAAACGAAATTGAGTTGTTCTCTTCTGCCACGTTTTAATGAAACAGAGGAAATGGAAACAATGGCGCGGATTTATGAAGATTAGAATTTCTGAATTTTAAGAGAACTTATTAAAAAGTTCATTGCGTTTAGAGACAAAGAGGAGTCGGATTTACAAGTACACAAGTTGCACACGGACACACAGACGCACGCCAAGGAGGTTTCCTCGTAATTTTGACTGATTTCAATTCGAAAAATTCAAGTTCCTTTGCCCCGTGTGACTTGTCCCAACCACACAGACCCGGTGGCGAGACGTAATTGAAAGTAAATTTAAACGCGTCTAATGTAAATCATCACGGAACCCTCGCCATTTTAAGGGTGATTGTAGCCAATTAGTGGAATATAACATTTACATCTAGAGTTCGTGGTCTTTTGATGCGAACCGAAGGATGAACTTTTGACTTTTGCCAGACGACTTCGCCTGGCGTCTCACCTCAATTTTCGTAACAAGAAACTCCTTCTGAATGTTACTTGTATGAAAGATTTTTGTGTATACAACGAGAACTAAACATAAGGCGAACGTCTCGCTCGAAACCCGTCAGTGCTTCCTCCCGTTGGTGTATAAAAATTTTTATTAACATGATGGAGATCAAAATAATACGCGTTAATTATTAACACCAACGGTCTGACGTGAAGAAAACTATAAAGTTTCTCCGATGGGGGAGGGACCATTGTGCAAAAATCATCTTTTCACAAAATTTCAAACTTGGGCAACAAAGGGAACGAACCGACGTGTTCACCCCTCGGGTACACGTCCAGGTAAACAATTGTCGGTCTTTACCCGAGCCTCCCTGAGCTTTTCTCAATTCCCAGGTTTGTTTTTTTCATCCCTTGACGTCTTCAGACCCGAGAACTGTTACCTGGTCAAATTATAAAATCCACTCTCTAAGGTGGAAATTGATTTGACGTACTTTCCCGAAATGCCTGCTCACTCCACTTTTCCCTTCTAGAACACTTG
Organism: Polyplax serrata; assembly: GCA_037055365.1. NCBI lineage: Eukaryota > Metazoa > Arthropoda > Insecta > Psocodea > Polyplacidae > Polyplax > Polyplax serrata. The sequence goes on along the minus strand of JAWJWE010000036.1, from coordinate 12,541,852 downwards.
TTCCCCAATTTAAGCACAGATAATTTGAAACTGTCTACTTTGACTTTTAATAGGAGACCATCGGTCGGTCTACTGGACCAATTCTACCCCTTTGAAGCTGAGTTTTTGTTTTACACGAGTCTCCCACTTTTGAATATTTTTCTACCCCTGAAATTGCCTACACCGCGACCGGCCTTTGGTTGCAAAACTCAAAACTAATATAATATTATCTACTCAAACTAATAATATTACATTATGTAAAGCGATTGGAAACTCGTAACGAGATTATCCAGGACTTAGGCGGTGAACTTAAACTTGATTTTCTATTTGAGGTTCGACTTTAGTTGAGTCAATCGGTGCAATTCATCCCCGGGCATAATCCCCAGGAAGCAGGAAGCTAATAATCTGAGTTACAACAACATCCGGCGTATTTGCGCCCACGCGCGCGTGTCTACGCATTTGTGTTTTAGTATGGCTTACTTCCGAATTATACACTACAATTAGTCCGAGTCTTGCTAAAACAATAATCTCAAAAGCCCAATCATCTCGTAAGGTTCACCGAGTTTGGTTTTCGTCTGCTTTCGTCTGCCAGGAGTACAAATTTAATTTTTTTTCCTTCTTTTAGGTAGATTCCGACTAATCCCGTAAACTGATCCCGGTTTACTAGATAAAAGCTCTAGGAATTACATTCCGAGGCAATTTGCTCTGTCAAATTGAATTTGACCGTATTCTTTTAAGGTTGAGACCTTTGATCACGTCGTTGCCCATAAATCGTCTTCCTCAAGAATCGGATTCCCAATACAGACATATATTTATATATATATGTCGGATCCGGGAGATCACAGAGTGTAGAAAAGGTGGTCTTAGAGAAGACAGTTCGCCGGCATGGTCTATGGCGAAACAGTAGAGCGCGGGAAAAATAGCGGGGGCATTGTTGGGAGAGCGGAAAAAAAAGGGCAGAATATAAGAGGAAGTCGAACGGAAAGGACGCATGGTTGAAAATATTAGTGTTACAAACTTGTGCATCTAGTGATACAATATAATCGTTGTGAAATTGAATCTGTGGTTGCGATCTTCTTTTGTTTTGATACGATTTATACGATCCTAACACAACTATGGAGCTCCCAGTGAAATCTAATGAAGAACTTTCGTCATCAGAAGTGGGATTCAATTCAAGTCCACTTAATGAGAATAACCCAGGTCCATCCTCGCCTACGGACCCCCGAAGTGGTGTGGGACTACTCGAACTCATCGAATTGCAGAATCGTAATCTTCTGGAGCTTGTCCGGGCTGTTCGAGCGCGTCCAGAAAGTCAGGATATTAATTTACCGGAGTTCAACCCTGACCATGCGGACGCAGATGCATGTGCTTGGATCAGGACGGCCGAAATATGCGCTAAAGGACAGCAACTAAGAGGGGTCTCCCTAGTGTCCCTTCTTGTGAAGGTATTGAAGGGAAGTGCCGCAGCATGGTTTTCGCAGATTGCACACCCGAACATCACGTGGCAAGAATTTAGGAGCGTTTTCATGGCCAGGTATGGTGACTGTGAAACCCTGGCATCTTTCTTGTTGAACCTGAATGAAGGCCGTCCTAAGATGGATGAATCTTTGGCATCATATGGAGCCACGCTCTACACGTCTTTGATGGCTCGCTGGGAAGGAAAAACAGTAGAAGAAATTGCGGTCTCCACTATTTTGGCACATATTGGAGGGTTTGACGCAGGAGCAAGGAGGCTTGCTATCACCTCGGATGTGACTGACAGGCAGGGTGTCCTCCGAGAATTACAAGCACTGACGCGTAAAAGACCTTTGCGCGAGGAAGACGAAGTACCCTTCAAACGCTTCAGGGGAAAGTATCCAGTTACAAGCAGGCATGGGAACAGTGGAAATGAAGACCATCAGAGAGGCAGACTCACGATAAATAGAAAATGGGTTTCACCTTTGGTAAATGCCAAAGCACCAGTCAATCAGCCAAAGAGGTGCTACTTATGCCAGGAGGTGGGTCATTTTGCGACTCAATGTCCCAAACGGGGAAGCCAACAAAAGTCATCAACAGAGGAGGATGGAAGAAAACGTGTCAATGTGTGCGCATTCAAGGGACCTGTTGGAACTTTTTCGCATCACGGTGAGAAGTTTCAATTTTTTTTTTGATTCGGGGGCAGAATGTTCCTTAGCCACCGAGTCGGTGTCAAAGAAATTGCACGGTACAAAGTTTAATCGCACGGTCACCTTAACGGGCATCGGACAAACGAGTGTTACCAGTACTGAACAAATTTTGGCAAGGGTGATTGTGGAGGATTTATGTTTTGATGTGTTGTTTCACATACTGCCTGATCATATGCTAGGCCAAGGTGTCTTGATGGGAAGGGAGATACTCCAGCAAGGACTTTCCGTCACTGTGTCTTGTGATGCGCTCACGTTATCGCGGAGCAGGCTGGTGAACCTGTGTACCACCACAAGAAGCGGAACTGTAGATTTTGCCGCTATAGATACAGACGTTCCAATTGAATTTAGACAAGAACTAAATGAACTTTTAAATCTCTACAAGGACTTTTTTGTGGAAGGTTTCCCTCGGTTTTGTGCTAAGGTGGAGCCTATGCGCATCAGGTTGAAGGATTCGCAAAAAACTGTATGTAGACGACCTTATCGGTTGAGCCCACAGGAGCGCGAGACGGTCCGTAGAATGGTGAACGAGTTGTTGACAGCAAAAATCATACGTCCTAGTACTTCCCCGTTCGCTAGTCCACTCTTATTGGTAAAGAAAAAGAATGGAAGCGATCGAATGTGCATCGATTATAGGGAACTAAATGACAATACTGTCCCTGAGAGGTTTCCAGTACCACTGATTTCTGATCAGATTGACAGACTGCAAGGTTGTCACTACTTTACCACTCTGGACATGGCGTCGGGATATCATCAAATTCCGGTTCATGAAGAGTCAATTGAATATACCGCTTTTGTCACCCCTGACGGACAGTACGAGTATCTAAAGATGCCATTCGGATTAAGAAATGCACCTTCCGTTTTTCAGCGCTCAGTGATGAAAACGTTGGGTGATTTAGTTCATGATTACGTTGTAGTTTACATGGATGACATATTGATAGTAGCCAAATCGCCGAGGGAGGCTTTAACCCGACTACGTACCGTATTAGACATTCTGACTCGACATGGGTTCTCATTGAATCTTAAGAAATGCGCGTTTCTAAAGCAGTCTATAGAATACTTAGGGTTTGAAGTCAGACAAGGTGAAATAAGACCGAATGCCAGAAAAATCGAAGCACTTACTGCGTTACCTCCCCCAAATACAGTGTCACAACTCCGTCAATTTATTGGGTTAGCTTCTTACTTTCGACAATTCATACCAAATTTTTCGCAAATAATGAAACCGTTGTACCCTATTACATCGGGTAAGGGCAAAATAACGTGGATGCCCGAGTTTGAAAAAGTACGCCAGCGAGTCATATCGGCATTGACTCAAGAACCGATTTTGATCATCTTCGATCCTGACAAAACGATAGAGCTACATACAGATGCCAGTTCAGTAGGGTTCGGTGCGGCTTTGTTGCAAAAGGTGGATGGTAAACCCCGTGCCGTGGCTTATTTTAGCAAATGTACCTCGCCGGCTGAGAGCAAGTACCACTCCTACGAGTTGGAAACGTTGGCCGTGGTCAAAGCCATTAAACATTTTAGGCACTACTTGTATGGTCGGAAATTTATTGTGGTGACCGATTGTAGCTCTTTACGGGCTGCTCGAAAGAAAATAGATCTCACCCCCCGCGTTTATCGTTGGTGGGCATTTTTACAAGATTTCGACTTTGATGTAATACATAGAACAGGGGACCGGATGAATCATGTAGACTTTCTGTCGCGGAACCCGGTGCCGGAAAAGGCAGTTAGAACCACACAAAGAACAAAACAAGTCAACCTCGCTGAATTATCCGACAATTGGTTGTTGGCTGAACAACAAAGAGACCCGGATATTTCCAGTCTTAAGCAGCAACTTACCAACGGGGAAATGGATTTGAACTTGGCATCGAGTTACGAAATTCGGTCGGGTATCCTACACCGAAAGGTACAGTGGAGACATAGATCAAAATGTGTACCGATTTTACCACATTCGCTTAAGTGGTCGGTAATTAATAACGTACATGAGTCTCTAATGCATTTGGGGTGGAAGAAAACGCTAGAGAAGTTACGTGATTTTTACTGGTTTGAAAATATGAACAAATATGTTCAAAAGTTTGTTTCAAACTGCCTCATATGCAAGGTGGCAAAGTCTCAATCGGGGAAGATCCAAGCTGAATTGCACCCGATTCCGAAGGTCGCCAAACCGTGGCATACGATACATATAGATGCAACGGGAAAGCTTAGCGGGAAAAATAAGGAGAAAGAGTATATCTTTGTACTGATTGATTCGTTTACAAAATACGCTTTGTTACATCATTCGAATCGCATAGATGCAACAAAAGCGGTCGATGCACTCAAACAAGGGGTATCTTTGTTCGGTGCTCCAGCCAGAGTTATAGCCGATCAGGGACGTTGTTTTTCTAGTCAAGAATTCCGTGACTTTTGCACGAAGCATGGGATAAATTTACATTTGATAGCTACTGGTACAGCGCGCGCTAACGGACAGGTTGAACGAGTGATGAGCACTTTAAAGAATATGTTGACGGTAGCAGAAATGGGTGAAAGGGCGTGGCAAGATGTTCTTCCTGATATACAGTTGGCACTGAATTGTAGTGTGAATAGAGTAGCAGGATTCAGCCCTCTAGAGTTATTAGTAGGAATAACGGGACGACCCCGCAGTATGGCCGTTCCCAATGTCACTGACGACAACATAGATCGCGATGAGTTGCGAACTATAGCGGCCGCCAATATAACCAAAAACGCATATTATGACAAAGCTCGATTTGACAAAACCAAAGCTAAAATAGAGAAGTTTGTGGTAGGAGATTTAGTCTTGTTGAAAGCGGAAGAAAGGAACCAAGTAAAGTTAGATCCCAAATACAGGGGACCATTTAAAGTTATTCAGATACTTGACAATGACAGATACATCTTAGCGGCATTAAATTCAAATCGTACTTATAAGTACGCTCATGACCGATTGAGAAAATGGGTGGCGAGTGACGAGCCTAGCGAACTTTTATTGACTGACTAAATTAAAGTCAACTTGGTGTTTCAGGTTCACCTCCTGCAAAACACGGGGAGAGGGAAACCGTTGAAGAGACGGAAGATTAGAAAACAAAAAAAAAAAAAAAAAAGAAGGATTGTTGTAGTGCAAGCCGGGGCTTAGGGCAACGAATGGTAAGGGTGACTGAGAACAGCGTCGGTCTGAGTGTGACATGACGCGAATGATGTAAATGAAGTGATGTGAATGGAAGAGGTTTTGATCCTCTGGTGTAACTGAGTGTAAAGAGTGCAGAAGCACCACAAAAAAAAAAGAGAAAAAAAAAAGAAAAAAAAAAAGAGTGTAAAGAAGTGCAGAGGCACCACAAAAAAAAAAAAGAAAAAGAAAAAGGAGTGTAAAGAGTGCAGAGGCACCACTGGAAAAGAAAGGAGTGTAAGAAGTGCAAAGGCACCATGAGAAAAGAAAAGAGTGCAGAGGCACCATTGGAAAAGAAAAGAGTGCAGAGGCACCATTGGAAAAGAAAAGAGTATAAAGAGTGCAAAGAGCACCAAGTGTGTGAATGTTGCATGAAAGGAAACGCCAGCGGAAACTGGCCGGTGAAAATGTTATGGTGAATTCGTTACTTGACGCCTCTGGTGAGCCTACAATCCTACCCCCTTGAGATTATAAGGGATATGATGATCAAGTAATCGAAGATAGTCATGTGGTGTCAGGAAGGACCGAGCGGTAGTGCAACTGATCACACGAGGACGTGTGATATGCAGGATGGCCGTGTCGGATCCGGGAGATCACAGAGTGTAGAAAAGGTGGTCTTAGAGAAGACAGTTCGCCGGCATGGTCTATGGCGAAACAGTAGAGCGCGGGAAAAATAGCGGGGGCATTGTTGGGAGAGCGGAAAAAAAGGGCAGAATATAAGAGGAAGTCGAACGGAAAGGACGCATGGTTGAAAATATTAGTGTTACAAACTTGTGCATCTAGTGATACAATATAATCGTTGTGAAATTGAATCTGTGGTTGCGATCTTCTTTTGTTTTGATACGATTTATACGATCCTAACACAACTATGGAGCTCCCAGTGAAATCTAATGAAGAACTTTCGTCATATATATATATCTATAAGACGTAAGGTTCGAACGAGTGAACCTTTACTGCCGGAACCTTTACTCCAATGTTAATTAAACTGGGTGTGAAAGGCTTCGACCTCAATAAAGGAGAATTTGAAAGCTCGACGCTTTTGACAACTTATTTAGATTCTTCTCGGTCCGGTCTCCAGCATCTTACGAGATGTTCCTTTAAACCTTTTTCCCGTGTTCCTTTCCTTCTTCTTCTTCTTCTTATTATTATTACTTCTCCCTTTCATAATTTTTACAGCTTAATAAAAATTCCAATTGAATTCGCTGATCCATCAATGTTCTCGGTCCCATATCCAGTGATGGGTCGTCTTCGACCTTTTTCGGTGCAGAACTTCTAGAAGAGTTCCTTCACACCCACTCCGGCTTCTCGGGTTTCGACTTTTACTCTCCTCCAGAAAAGGTTGATGCCCTCCCCTTCCTTCACGTCTCATCCAATTCTTGATGGGAATTTTAAAATACAAAGAAGTAAAACGCTTTTGTGAGTGGGGTTTGACCACGTTGCGAACCCGACACTCGCACACATCGAAAAGTTTGTTTTGACTCCTTCTAGTGACCTGGAACCTTTAAAAAAATCGTACAGGGCAGTCATCGTAACTTCTTCGTATGTATTCCTTTTACATATGTCCTGGTAAACCAAAATTAAAAATAAAAATAAAATTATTATAAAGCACTTTACCTTGCAATATTCACGTAGTATTATTAATTATGAGTTTCGGTACGTATGCTGCATGGAATGTATAAATAATAATGCAGAATACACCAGTAAAATCTATATAATAAATAATGATATTAATAATAGCTGAGTTAATCAAATTATCAGTACAGAATTTCTCTTTTCTCTTTATGTATGCATAAAAAATTCATCGTTAATACCAATCTAAGAATACAATTTTTAAGTGACAAACATGAAAAACGTAGTTTGTAACACTTGAAGAAGTAAGTATTTTAAAAAAAAAAGTGAAGAACTGAAACGTTGATGAGGGGAAACTTTGTTAAACAACTGACGAAATTTTACTCGTAGTTATGAAAATGTCATAAAAGAATAAGTGTTTTCAAATATTTCCAACTTTTTAGTTTTTCAAAGAGCTTTTCCTAAGCTTTTCCGTGTGTCTTAGTCAGGTAATAACATCGATGTTTTTTTCCTCGTCACCAGGTCTTGACGAAGGATAGCGTGACCGTCTCTGTCGATGCCGTCGTCTACTACAGGGTCTGTAACGCGACCATTTCCGTAGCGAACGTGGAAAACGCCCATCACTCGACTCGTCTTCTGGCTCAGACCACTCTGCGCAACACCATGGGTACTCGACTCCTAAGCGAAATACTCAGCGAAAGGGAAAACATTTCTCAGGTGATGCAAACGGCTCTGGACGACGCCACGGTCGCCTGGGGAATCAAAGTTGAGAGAGTAGAAATGTAAGTTCGGACAGAAACAAACTCTTAATTGTACTAATCTTGCTTCGGTTGAAGTTGAACTCCACTCCGGTTGTTACACGTTACAGAAAGGACGTTCGATTGCCTATACAGTTGCAAAGAGCGATGGCGGCCGAAGCAGAAGCCTCAAGGGAAGCACGTGCCAAAGTGATTGCAGCCGAAGGAGAGCAGAAAGCCTCGAGGGCCTTGAGGGAAGCCTCTGAAGTAATCGGAGATTCTCCGGCAGCTCTTCAGCTGAGATATCTACAGGTGAGATATGAGAAACACGGAGGTTGAAAGAACCTCAACCCACGGCAGACGAGGGCTCTTTCATAACAAGACTCACACCGGCAGGTGTAGTCCGCAGACGAGTACCTAAAAATGCCCGAGTAAACAAGACCAGTACTACAGTAGTAGGCGTACAGTCAATTACATCCCTTCGCCTGCATTGTTGTTTTTCATAACTTTTTCAGACTCTGAACACAATTTCGGCCGAAAAGAATTCAACGATTGTTTTTCCCCTGCCCATCGACATTCTCACGTACTTCATGAAGGCAAATCAAGCTCATCAGGCAACGCAACAGTTTTGAATTTTGACGTGAAACATCAACGTCAAACGTCAAACACATCCTGGAATCCTCGCCGAATCAATGGAAAAGCAGTTCACCGATGATCGAGCGAACGTTTAGGTACTCGTCCGGGTACCCGGGGGGTTGGTGGGTTGGCATCACAACATGCCTTCAACCATTCAACAAGTCCAAGAAGTCTAGGATTTCACCACGGTCTTTGGTGAAGTGTTTTTTTTTTTATTTTGTGCATGAAAACTTTCACTTCCCTGACGTGAGTTCTCCATTAATTTAGTTACTTCACATTTTGAAAAAACCGAGGTTTTTGCAGGTTTTAATTAAAATTCTATTACCGTAATTTTTGGGTGGATTTTATGGGAAAGGGATCCCGGGGGGCGGCGTGAATGGATTTTTAAACTCATTTGACTACCAGAAAAAATTTACGCAATTTTCTGTCTTTCATTTCTCTCCGGCCAGTTGGAAAAGTCAATTTTCCACTTTCACGTTCGACTTTTCTTTCAGTTGAAGACAAAAGAAACTGTTGAGGGATGTTACAGGTAGTTGTCTACGAATTCTATCACTATGATAATCGTTTACGGTGCACAGCATTCGTTGGACTCATTCCACATGAATATTTATAACTCGTTTGCGAATGAATGACTGCGGTAGGTAAGAATGTCACCTTTTACTTTTTAAAAGTTTCCACCGAACCAGAGAGCGAAGGAGAGAGTCAGAGAGTACTTCGGCTGGTTGGGAACAAAGTGTTGACGTAAAAATTCAAATTTGTTTGTTTGAAATTCAAATTCAATGTTAAATGATCCATAATACACGATTCCGTTGAAAAAACGAGCTCCGTCAAATTTTGTCGTACTGTTTAATTCACGGGAAAGGACAAAAGTTCTGTGATTCGTACAGTACGGCCTGCGTAGAGTCGGAGAGAGAAGCGACCGATTCGGACTCTGCGACACACCCCAAATAATGGGGAATTAATTATTTACGCAATCAATTAATTCAAAGAAAGGTGAAGTTTTGATTAATGTCGGATCGATAAGCACACGACCCGGATGATTGATTTCATTTCAAATTGTTTTACCACGGGAGGATACGTAGACTTTGAAGTTCAATTGGTGGGATTGTCATCTGTAAATGTTAATTACGAATTAGGAGACTGTGTACGTACGTAGAAGTTTGCACAATTTTGGGGGTGACTGGCCCTGTCGGACTACCCTGTCGCAGTTTCAACTATCCGCCCCGCAGTGATGTGATGTGATGTCACTACGGTTTAAAAGTAATATATAACGTAGCACATAGAACGTATTGCTAGCTGACGGAGAAAGGGAAGGAAAAAACTCGTCGGAAAAGAACATCTATCAGTTTATTAACTTAATACAGTTGGATGAAAATTTAAATGGCCTCAAGTAAAACTCGTCTAAATGAACTCATATTTAAATTCATTAATTAAAAATTTATGAAACGAACTGGGATTCCGATCGATCGATCACGGCGGAGGTTACGTTTACATAAAATAATGTACGTAACAAGACAGCCGTCATTTGGTAACTTACTTAAATTTAAGTTTTATTCATGGTAGCTTATGCTGCTTGTGTCTCGCCATTTTGTTTTATTAAAATTTTAACATTGTAAAATTTGGAGGAAAATCGTCCAATTCTTCCTCCTTTACACGTCACTGATCTTTTATTGGTAGAGAACTTTTCGTTTGGTTCAAATATCTGAATTGTTGCGAATTATTTCAACGGCAGGAACTTTCATTGAGCACGGTGATTTTTTTCGTGTTGTGAAATAAAATGCTCCCGTGTGGGTAGAATTGCTGGAAAAAAAGTTTCCCCGGGGAGTCACTGCTTCCTCACCAAGAACTTCACCTTTTTTTACTTCGTCTGTCTTAGTTTTTACTATTTGTTTTCACCGGCTGTGGTCAGGTTGGCTCCAACGTCAATCAAGTTCCCTGCGACTTGAGTACTCCACGTCAGACACTCCTCGTTTTCTACTTCAAATTGCGTTCTCTAAGTGTCCTTTTTTTCCCCAGATGAAAAAAGCGAAAGAACCAAAAAAAAAATAATAATAATAGTAATGAAGTCTACTCCGTACCTTTTCGTTTCTGAGGAACTTATTTTTAAGATCAGAAACTCGGAGGGCAGAAACAATCGTTTCGGGGGACGCGAAGCCGGTTGTTTCTGATGTGGCCTTTTAATCGGATCAATTGATCTGTCGAGATCTGGGGAGAGTGAGACCCCTTCGGGCCGGGTTTTTGGGGACCACAACGAATTAAAGGACAAGAAAAATCAATTCGTTCGATTATCACAGAAACTGTATATAACACGATAACACGGACAATCAAACCTCTTGATTGTTGTCATCGATCTCTTCATCTTAAATATCGTTGTGATTTAAAATATCTTTTTTTTTGTTTATCGAAATTTTGATCGTTTGCATGTGGTTATGTATATACATATATACTATTAATGGAAATCGTTCGAGTTATCGTTTTTGTTATTGATTTTAGATTTTTTTTATTGATACCTGTGAACGCCTGCGTCCCATCACCACTTCCTTTTCAGTATTTTGCCATTTATATCTTATGGGGGTCCACGTAAATGAACAAACTGTTGACTATTTAAATGTCTCTTTTTCCACCGAGCACGAATATGCATACACGTACATATACATAGGTGCAATATATACATATATATGTAAGATATATATAATTAAAATGCTTACATAAAATAAATACACTTTAAATGGTCGTTGAGAGTTTGTCTTTCGATTTTTTTTTTCACTTTTGTTTATTAAAACTAATACTTGTACTGATTTTAATAAATAAATTCGTTTAAAAGTTTGACGGTTGACTTTATTTATTTATCTTATTAAACCTTTTAGTTTTCTATTTTGGTCTCTTGTTTCTAAGAGTTCAAAAGAACTCGCCAGACTTTACATTGATATTCTGACGTATTATTTATGTGCAATGTAGGTAACGTTCAATGGTTTGAGTCAACAAGAGAATTATTATTTGATATATTAAATTTATATATTAATAATATATGAAAATATAAAATCAATTTAATTACATAATAATTATAGTATACATAACAATGAGATGCCTTTATAAAATTCATGGTATAATTTTTACGTAAACGCAGACTAATAATTAAATACGTAAAATAATGTATAATTTATTAATATTATAAATAATACTTTAATTAGTCACGTTGTACTCTTACAGTTAAATTTTGGAACAATCACATGAGGAAATGTGTAATAGAATTTATAGAAAACGGGTTTGAAACAGTTCTCGACGTATTTTTAAATTTTTCATACAAATAGTGAGACAAACTTTTGATGGCCGGCAGTCGAAAAGTTTATAAATAAAATATTTGCCAGAAAATGGAACCAAAGTTAACCGAAAAGTTTTCTTTCACATTGGAGTATTTATATTAGTTAACAAGAGAAAGAAACCGAAGGGTTACTATTCGAAACCATTAGAAATTTCAATTGTCATAAAAATCAATAAGTTTTTTAATATTATAATTTACAGGTAGAGCAGAGCAGTATAACCGGAATGTTTGTTTATGCTACCAATACTGAAATTTGTGTTTCACCTGAAGTCGCGTTAAATTACCACACAAATAAATTATACTAGGACGACCAGTGTCGGGCTTACTTAAGTTACATTACCACTAACTTAATAGTACAATAATTTAAGTGCATAGCGACTTTTCCCTCCCGGAATTTCAGAATGTTTTACATAAATAAAAATTTAAGTAATCAAAACGATTGGATGGTTCACCACTGTCACTTCTCGTCGTATAGAACTACTTTCGGCCCCAGGAATACCTGAAACTACAGTTACGATCAGTATGTATTCATATAATATACACATATGTAAAGGATATTCATTGTAAATCTTCACCTCGAACGATTCAGTACATTCGTACAGGGTTGCTGGACGTAATTCAGACAGAATCCTCGATTGGCCACGTCAGTTGGGTATTCAACCCCGTTGGTGTGGTAGATGAGTCTGAAGGGTTTTACCGTGCTGTAGACGGTCGAAGGGTTGAGTGACACCTCACTGTTGAAAGTACCACCGCATATTCTGTCAACACAGGTGTACGGTATCTCCTTGATTCTGTCCACGTTGGAAGCGCAGGGTATGATGAGCCAGTCGGAGTTGCAGGATTGAGGGCCAGCCGTGCCGACGATGGCGGCTACCTGATTTTGACCGAGTGTGTTCCCACTGAGACTGAATGCTCGGCTTTGATTGTTCACTACAATGCAAACAGTTATTACAAAATACTATACAAAAAAGTAGTGCATCTCGAACTTAAGTCATGGTGAATAAATTTCACCTATCAAAGTTACAGTTCCATTTACATTTATATTTTTTTGGTGTGACTCTCAGCAACAGACAAAAATAATACGCCCATATACATACCCATGTACATAAATTTATTTGTAGGAATAGTAATACATAGAGTTATTTAAAATATAGAAGAAGAGTATGCGAAGGGAACCACCGCGCTGTATGTATGTAACGCCTAGGTTAGAAAACGTTATTAATAAAGTTGTTATTAATTATTATGTGGTTTTACCTGTATCAACACAGGGTGAGTACTGTATGCCGCAGAAATTTCGTTCTGAGCGTATGCAAATGCTGTAGTCTTGATTTGACAGCTGCAAACCTCCTGTTGTGTCGTAGTTATAAGAACGTATCTGTCCCGACACACCAGTGAAATATTGGAGACATCCTTCTTCAGCTACAAATAGAGGAATATTATGTGTGTTACTATGGGAGGTTTGAAGAATGGTAGAAAGTAGTGTTTTATGTCGAAAACTACTCAGTTAGACTGCTTGTTTCCTTGTTATTTTATAGAAAAATTCCCTTGGATTTGGACCGTCGTAATCCACGTGTGACAGTGACAGCCGTTGTACGTTCAAACTACTCTAATAAGTGTCAAAACTACCACAAGTTCACAGAATTCTTTGGAGACACTGGCAACTGTAGAACAAATATCACTTAAATCTTAACTTTAAGGTCAATGAGTTCATATTTTTTATTAATCACCGTTACTGTATTTATGTAGTCATTTTTTTTGAGTTTTAAACTTTCCAAGACTATGTTTTTTTCAAATAACGTATAATGTAACGACTGGAACTAGCCAGCAGTTTGTGATGGTCCATACAATAGCACTTTTAATTTATGTTCAACAACGTACGACACTTTATCAAAGTCTAACATATGATAGTTTATTATCATTTATGTAAATAAATAAATATTATACACTTATGTACATATACTTATAATATATATGTATGTGCTTATTATTAGAGGGAGTGTCCGGTTTGTGGCGACAACGGAGGAAAATGGAACTAAGCCTTTCTGTTAGTTCAAAATCTTCTCGCAAGGTAACGTGGTAGTTCCAAATGAACATCAGCGCTGGAACTTCACTTGGAAGTCAACATTTTCTTAACAAAAAGTTTTTTCTACAACTAATATTTGAGCATTGGTTTAGTGAAACTGCATACCTTTGTTTGGAGAGTCGCAGGGTATCTGACAAACTTTCACTTTCCATGTCCTGGGAAAGGACGGTCCGCTGGTCACAAAAGTCAACGTCACTGGACTTGTGATTCCATTGCCTGCATCGATGTACACTGGAAGATGTAAGACAAAGTGAGCGAATGAGTGAAGGAAGGTACAAGTCCCTGCAGACAACAATTGTGGATGACGTACTATGGTTCCCGTTGTTGTATCCGCATATACCGGGTATCGGATTGCCCCCAGAAACGATGAATTGGTCTGTGTTGCAGATATTGTTTATTGGCTCGGGACCGGCGATGTTGAACTGGTCAAACTCGAGGCGAAACTGACAGATCCCAGGACTAGACTTGTGGATGGTTAGCTGACAGGAATCGGTACCATCAAAGGGTTGCGGGTAGTTGGTGTTGACAAAATAAGTACAATTCTCGTGAGTGCTTTGTCCGCAGGTAGCCAAAACTGTGGAAATAAGCCTTGTTTTTGGGTACTCGACTGACATAAAAGTGACAAATCACTGGTTCCACACTTACAAACGCAGCAGACTCCAAATCCTTTGGCACAGGGTCCACTGGCTACGCCTCCACGTTCGTTGCATTCGGCCGATGTCAGACAGGTACCATTGTCACCTGAAGAAGCAGCACAGCCCTGGTTCCGGAACTCAACGAGAGTGAAAAGCGAAAGAACTGAAATTTACGAGGAAGCATTTTGTCTCAAATGAAAGCTTATTATCAGACACCTGGTCTGTCTGTCGCCACTTACATCTGCTCTCTCTTTCGGAAGTAGCCTTTTCCTCCTGTTCGGTGGGGTTCAATTTGACGTGTTGCTTTTTCAGATAGATTTTTCGAGAAGGATGAAGCAACGGTTGTTTTGAACTGTCCAGAACCTGACACAAAAGCAAATTTGTACCAAAATTTGAGTGCTGTTCTACCCTGAGCCCAAATAAACATTAATAATTGCAGTGACGCGTCTTTTTACTACACGGTATTGTTTTAACTTGATCTTCAAGGTACATTTCAACACAACAACTACAAAACCTTCTGGTGAGTTACCTTGAAATGTTCTATTTTATAGTTTTCCTTGCTGTGTGTAAGCTCAACTGAAGAGAAAACAATAAATAAATGTAGTTGTTAAACTTCACCAAATACAAAAACAACTTGACGCAGATACAATATTTAATGCATTACTAATGTTACTATTTACTTATTATCGACTTATGGAACGACTTTGAAACCCACCAAGTATGCAACCGCCATCATTCTAATGTATTTTTATTAATTTATAATATTTATTATGTATAATAAATTTATTACAGGATAAAATTCTAACTTTCTAGTTGGAAATATTATCAATGCTGCAGTGCAATTTATATATAAGTACACGTACCAATTGTTTAGGTGGTCAAATAGTCAACATCACTTATTATGTATATTAAATGTAAATCACTTATATTAACCTGTCTACAGAATTACCTGCTTTCTTCTGACGAGCTTAACTTTCTTTCCATTTCTCTCGACTACCTTGGCGTCTTCTCCGCACGTGAGAGTCAACGCCACCGCTAAAACCACAAACAAACTAGACACTCGCAAGTGCTTCATACTTGAAGGAGGTGACAATTCACAAATGTGTGCCCCGGAGAAAGCGAAATGGCTTTATACGACGATGTGACACGGAGGAGGAATCCTCCACGGTTTTTGAATTTGACACCGAGAGGTGAGAGACAAGGCAACCCATGAGGAACGAGTAAGAAAATTGGAACGAGGAAGAAGATACTGCACCAAAAACTGTCTGTCCGTTACCAGTGAAATGATATGCCCACATTACGACCGAATGAGAAGTAAATAAAAATAAGTGTACATAAGTAAAATAAATAGATTAATAGTCTGTCCGGTAGTAGGCAAGCCAAGGCAAGGCAACGACAACTATCTTGAAGTGCTGGACGTGACAAATCATTACATAGTATAACCAAATAGTAACCAAAGCGATAACCACAGGTTTTCCTGTTCCGTCCCACCGTAAAAGCTACCGTTCGGATAAATTAAATAAATAATTTATTAATTTTGCGACCGTAAACCCATGGAAATAATGAAACAAACCCATTCTGCAATTAGACTTGTCCGTCTATCATCCTTTAGAGGAGTGCATCGCACGTTTATTGCAACGGTCGTAAATCATAAAAGCAGAAGGTTAAGTTTAATAAAATAAATAAAAAATAAAGTAATAAAATAGAACAGAGATATAAATCAAAGAATCAATTAAGATGTCCGAGAGAGATTCGCGAACCGTGCGAATTTATAATTTAAATTAAATGCAATTCTAATTTTAATTCCTAAATCATTTAAACATCGGAGTGTCCGTTAGTGGGAAGAACCTGAACCTGATTAGTTATTTATTAATTTGTCTGTTTGTTTTTTTTCAAACGCAGTTGTCTGAAGCACCTCCTGTGAAAAAATGGAGGTCAGACTTCTCCTCGAGAGAGTAAATTTCTAGTAGAAACAAATGCAAGCGTATATACTATTGTTTCGGAGAACACAGGTACATATGTTCCGGAAATTTCCAGGCTCCTTAAGAAGTTTTTTGTAAATGTCAAAAAGTCCTTAAAGTGTGGAGAGTCACACGAATGTTCATCACAAAACGTCCGACGAAGACAACACAATAATCGATTCAAAATCTGCAGAAAAGAACGTCCTGAAAGTTGTGAAGTCATCGAGGCCCAGTCGAAAAAGGGTGGGTGATAGAGACCTGACAATACACGACGGTAACCGCCAGGTCTAATTAAAGGCGAAATAATTGGAGTGGATACCTAAAAGATGGCTGAAAAGGTCCAGTACGACACGAATTTTCCCGTTCAGGCATCGACTCAGCAAATCTTGAGAGTTGAAAAGTCCACATCATCGGTCCTTTTCCTACGTCCAATGACTTGCACCCGAACCTGATGGTGCAAAAGGCGGTGTGAGGCGCCGGTCACGGAGGAGACTCGTCTGAGCCATCCGACCGGCTCGGGACAAGGAAGGACGTCAAAGACACCTGCAACCAACGAACGAGTTGGTGCACAGTCTCACTCACAATGGAAAGTCTTTTTAATTGCTTGATACGCGACAGATTCGCCATTGTTCGGCGAAGAGGCGGTCAACCGTCCGAGCAGGAAGGAAGCGAGACAAAACAAAAGTGGCAAATTTCGGGTGAAATCAAGGAAATTCAACTCAGACGAGTCACAGAGAATTCCACGAATGCCTGGAGAAATTCGAAAAACCAACGATGAGCAACAGTGACGTCGCGTTGGATGGATGAAGAACCGAGAAAGGAAAAGGTTTCCATTCATTTCGTGGTGGTGATCTATCCCGGTGATAAAGAAAAATGGTACACCCGGTCGCGGTCTTTTGATACAACAAAATCTTATCCAATAACTTTTTAAGGACATTAAACTCTGGTCGAGATATTGGTTCAGACAAAACTGGATGAAAAACGTGGCGTGCAACGGAGGAAAGACGAGCTGGAAACATGACAGAGAAAGAGAAAGACAAGAAGAGTTTTAAAAGCGTAATAAAAACGGAGAGAAGGAAAGAAAGGACAGAGTGAATGATAACAAACGTTCCTTCGGTTAATGTCGAATTAAAAGAACTGGTAGAAAGACCTTAAATCAATGAAAGACGCCCGTGGTCTACTTCGTCTTCTTCCACGTCTATCCTCCTTATCGATACATCTATCCCTACCTCTGTGTGTTTTTTTGTTTTTTTTACGAGATGGACGTTAAATCTGAGTTACGTCTTACTTAAAAATCGAATTTCCAGGATCCCGTGTCTACAAGATACATTGCTTCGTTTTTTGTCTTTCCTCAGATAAAATAGACGAGCCAGAACGAGGGGATGGATAAATGACGACTATGTCGTCAACAACAACAACACAACAACAAAGACGAAGACAACAACGAGAGCAAAGGTAATCAAAGTGACAAGTACAAAAAAAAGGTTCGTTTTCTGGGTTTTTGTCATGAAGGACCGGTTGAGAGAGAGACGCGGTATGTCGTGGCAGCAAACACTTCCGACTCCAGCACAATCGACATTAATAATAAGGGGAAATGTTAATGAACAAGATCTTTACCGAGGGATGTACTTCTTCCGGTAGATTCCCAAACTAACGATGAAAATTTGTACTTACAAATCATAATTTTCGGACATAAAATTCCGTTTTTCCTTTTCTTTGGTCATACTATTTTCTTAATTAATTGTATTATTAGTTTTATTAATTTGTGTAGTGCAGTTCCAACTGGCCTTAAAACTAGGATTATTTGACCAGAATGAATGACGACTACGCATAGAAAGTCGTAGCGCAGAGGAACTTGCAAAAACGACAGGGTTTTAACGACAAACTATGTGACAACAATTCCCAATGTGTCGGTGTAGTTTGTTTTTGCCAAAGAAAGTGTACCGAACCGATTCAGATGCCATGACAATGAACTTCATGCTTCTTTCATAGTGGTAACAGTAATTGCGGCGAAGAGCATTTAAGATAACATTCACATTGTATGTAATTTATATACAAAGCAAAATTATGCAGAAGAAGAGTCTACTGTAGTATAATAGTGCCGTAAATCGCCGATTTACAGAGATTAAATTTGCGATCTGATTATCTGAGATCGTAGTTGTTTGTTTCGGACGTTAATGGCTCCAAGTATTCGCCCGGCGGAACTAAAATTTAATATTATTACAATACATAAGCGTCACCTACATTGGTGCGACATTCGCTTAGTAATACGAGGCTTAGTGCCTTATCGTTGCCTGCAATATCAGAATAAAACGACTGCACAATACTAAATTTGTATTGTTCTCATCAAACCGGTAGGCATGAGAAGAATTTTGTGTTTAAAAATATTCATCGTGGTCTGTGAACTGATTTTAAGCCTGAACTACAACATTGTGACACCGCGACTACAAGTCAAATAAGGGAAGAGATTAATTATAAGTGATTGCACTCGGTCAGAATAAATCTACTTGGTACGGCACATAAAATTGAATTTATTCTCTCGGCCAAAAAGTCCACGATTATTGAGCTACGAACATTTTAACGTAATAAACAGAGACACACATAATTCTGGCAGTCTCCTAGAAATTATCTGTGGACAGGAGAAAGAATCCGAAGGTGAGACCCAGGCGAAGTGGGTCGACTTGGGATGACAAATAGGAAATGAGCCGCCACGAAAACATGTCAAAACATAAATTCAAGGAGTCATAGATCTGTAAGAATTACTATTACATTAAGGGGATTAGGAGGAAGTAGAAGAAGAAGATTTCGCCGAAAATTTGTGTTCCGAAACAAATGAGAAACTATTTGAAAACCAGCGGAGGTGGCAAAACTAAGGAAATGCAAAAAGGGGGAGCGAGCGAATGGAGGAGTGGAAGAGGAGAGGAAGAGCAGGCGACATGGCGAAAGCTCGGGGAGCAATAAAAATCATTCATTTAGTCAAATAAATAAAGGAAATAAATGGTCCGACTGATTAATAAATGTGAACTAAGGCGCGAAATCCCACGGCTACGGAGGAACCGGAAACGTGGCAGGAGAAAAGGGAATAAGAAGGCCCCGTCTTCTCTGTCTCTCCCTTAATTGATTATTGGATTTCCCATACGCGTAGGAATACACGTTTAAATAAAAGTAAAATACATAAATAATGAGGCATCCGCCGTGATACGAGTCATTAACGTGAGAGAAAAACACAGAAAGTTGTTACAGAGTTTATGGGTCGAATCTCGGTAGTCAAGCGTTTTCGAAAATTTGGCATTCCCGCCAAACAAAACTGATTAGAAGGAAATCTTTCTCGTGTCACCGAATGTCACGAGTTTTGGAAGGAATCCAATGGAAGACGAAGTGCAGCACCACCCCGACCCCCTGTTCAGTTGGATTTTGATGCTGGGAAAAGGGTAAAGAAGAAAAAAAGGATAAAAAGGTAGTGCATCCTAAAATTAATAAAAATCGAAGTGGAGAAAATGGGAAGAACAAGAAGTCGTACGATCAATGTTAAGTACATACACATTATGTACAGTTGTTTAATTTGAAGGCTTGTTAAAGTCTTTCAACATTCCCAGAAGTGTGCACACAGAGGAGACAACTACAATACTCTCATCTACTTCACACAGAGTTTCTCTTGTAGTGAATTAACCACACATTTTTTTTATGAAAATACTTACATAGAATTGCCAACCGTTTTGAAGTGCGAAAAAATATGTGTAGATCCTAATTGCTTTCACAATTACATGATTACTAAACAATTTTGTTGCTTATTTCCTATATTTTTTGAATTCTCATACTCCGTAATACTGACTCCATTTTTGGTTTCCTATATTATACGTGAGGAATAAACGCATCCAATATTACTGAGGTAGTTTAATAAAAAAGTAGGATGAATACATAACCTACAAAACCTTCAGCAACGATGTCTCAGGACCTTCTCAACCAACACAACCTTCTCAACTGTCAACCATCTACAACCCACTCCAAATATACACGTCGTCAGTGGTTTTACATAAGTCTGACCATTCCGCCTGCTCAATAAATAAATGAGTAAGTGCAATGCCTATGCAAAAGTTAACTTCCACGACTGTGACGAGTACAGGCCAAGGTTCACGAGTTCCCCACTTTCATTTCTCACTCGGGTTCTCTTGCAATCTTAATTTGCAAATCCTCCGTTACTCCGAACGGATGGACGTAACAATAAAAAAATATTTTATTGGAAACAATCTAAATATTAAATAGATGCACAAACGGAGCTCGTAAAACCGAGGGGGGAAACAGCAACAAGTGTATTAGTTGCAACAGACTCATTAATAGTAACAATTACGGCGAATTAATAATTGTGTTAACTTCGAATAGAAAAAAAAAATAATTCATCAGCGGGAGCAGAGCGTTTACTGCTTGTCTTCCACGTCTATGTAAATCTATAATTTTTATCGTGCACGTTTACAATTACAACAAAGTCGTCGCAAAAGCAATAAAAAGGTAAAGCCGTAAAAAATGAGTGAAAAATAAAAATAAATTAAAAGCGTGGAGAATAATAAATGAATGAGTATTTACATGTTGCCATTGCTCCCGAGAAACTTCTTCGGTAAAGGTTCGGGACACGAGAAGAAGGATCCCATCCGAAGAAATAGATACCCGAGACGGAGTTTCGTACATTAGAGGACCTCGCTTTTGGAGAAGGTAGGAACTACCTGAAAAAGGTATTTGCTGTATAAACTGGACAGCACAAGCATTAAGTAGAAATTGTGTTAACGACACAACTGAAGGGTTCCTTATTTGTATAACCAAATTCAATCGAAAACCAGGAAGTTCTGTAAAAGTAGTTTAAAACCTTATTGATTAGAATGTTTAGTTTTTCTTATGTTGCATGCTTTGACAGGTTCACTAGTCTCTTACAAATTATACTACACGCTGCATTACAATACAGGAAATTGAAATACTTCACTGCCTTACAAAATACGACTTGAGTAATATCAATGAGAAGTTTGGGTATGTTTAAAAACTGAGGACGAATGAATCCTACGGAGTACTAAGGATCACATTAATGATACGAATCCAATTGCATACCTGTATTTAGTGGACTTCGGGCGTGGGTACCTCTTCGTTGGTCTGATTCGATTCAACGTGGATTGTGAAATATTCACACGATAAATCTGAATATCCATTTCTTATTTGTTCTGCTGTAAAAATAACGAAATTCAAATGAATTAAATATTTATTTTATTCGAGGCCAAAAAAAATAGAGAAGAATTTCTGATTCAATGGTTTGAACACCTCAATTTACTGCCATGCTAATTTTTAACACCACTTTGAAATACTTCAAAATTCATAAATTAAGTTTCGTGTATGGTCGAGCAGGTGTAACGCACAATCGACATTGTGACAACTGACGGCCAATACGTTCTTTGTAATGAAGTAGAGTGCTGTTGGACTTCTCGTGAGGCCTCTTACCACCAAACCACCGCTGGTGCTGTCGTTTGGACAATTGAATTTTGTCGAAAATGCAAACCGTGTAGCCGAGGTTGTGAGTGTCGCGTCAAAGCGAGTCACAAGAGGAAGTATCAAAATAGAAACCGGCGACGAAGCTGTAAGGGTTTTGACAAAGTTTGACAAAGGCTGCACAAGAACAAGAAAACGCCTTGTTCTGTGACTTTGGCACGGAGGCCAGGGACAGACAAACGTCGAGCCAAAAGCCAATTACCAAATTTCATGATTTTCGGCAGTTGTTTTGCCCCAACAACCACAACCGCAACCATCGTTGGTCTCTCGCATTCCTGTCGTTTGTTGCGGCTCCTTCTGAAGACTTCTGTGGATTTTGCCGAAAGCTTTCAGCCCCCTCCTCAAACTCGGGGCCCCCTCTCTCACTCTCCGATCATTTTTCACCTAGGATTTTGATTCCCGGTGGGTACGAAACAAAAACTCGACGGAGACAAAGGAGCCTCTGTCCTGAGCAGAAGACAAACCCAAATTCAAAGGTCCGTTCCGCGCAATAAACAGAACGAAGGGGTTACACTTTTGCTTTTAGCCGAAAGGAAGTACCCAAATGGCGGAAAGGGAGCAAGACCACTTGATTGATTGCGTGAAGAATGTCACTTCTCAAGTGCCGGATACAAACAGTTTATTTTTAAGTCAATCAATGACTTCTTTCGGAAGTCAAAGGACTCAACAGGAGGACGACACAACCGACAGACGAATCCCGTCTTGTTGAGGTATGTCCGTGGCTACCCGTTCATGAGCACCACCACCGCCACTTCAGCCTTGATTGTTAGAGTTTTTGGTCCTCTAATAGCATACTTTAAATTCGATCAGTTCTCTAAATGACTCACGAAATTGTGTATATTTGTATTGTTAACAAGAGCAACTACAGATAATGCAAATTGATCTACCAATGATGCTAATGATTGGAGGGAAATTTATTACAAATATTTGGACATTTCGATAGTGATTGAGGGCTAACTAACCTGCTTGTTAACGTTTGAAAGTAGAAATTTCTACTCGACACGCTGAATTTAATGGCTTCCTTTAAATAATGGTATTGGTAACTGGTATCACAAAAATGACGCTTGCTTAACATTATGTTAGTTATACTTTTAAGTTCCACTGTCGTTTTTATTACCCGTTTTCAGTGTAATAGTTTAGGAATGTCTACCAAGTGGGCGGCCACATCGGCTGAAATGTGATAAAATCAATGGTAAACGATGAGTTTCGAGCTGAAAGTAAAAGCTGTGGGGATGTTTACAGAATACAATTGAGAGACAAATAAAAATTGAGAAAGTATTACACGCCCCGAGGGTTGTTGCCTTCTGGTTTTCGATTTCCCGACAGAACGGTCCCGTGGGGTCAGTCGAACTGATTCTGCTTCTACGTTCGTGGCTTATTGGTACGCTCGCATGGCAGAGGAGTGTGGCACCCGCTGACCCTTCCCATCTGCAATATGTTTGACGTTAATCAATCAGCTTATTCAAGCAAATCTCTTGATAAATCACGTTGTTAACGGGGAGGAAACACACAGAGAAGCACTTCACTCGTGTAAACGGATTAGAAGGGAGTTGGGTGTGGAGTGAAAATCCCACCATTTCCTCGTGTGGGACTCCTTTCAACTTGACCTCCTACCAGGTATCACCCCCGTACCTGAAGTAATCCGTTCTATCCGGAGGTTATGTTTTCAGGTTTTCCATGACACAGGCGATCAATATCATGAAAACGGTAACACGTTATTTAATTGAAATTATCGTCGGATATATATAGTTATTTCTATAATATAATACAGAAAATGTTAAATATATTATAATATTACAGTGGTATGGTACCCAAGTGTACATAAAATAAATTACTTAAAGAACTCATAACGCTCAACTGGGTAAATGTAGACTCATTAAAAATGTAATTTTGTTGAATGATGCTAATAAATTACGTTTTTTTATTGTTGTTTATTTATAAAATAATTAAATATGATTGAACATATGTACGTTCACATCGAATATAAGTATTCCGCCGCAACATTCGTAAGAAAGTTATGATATTATGTGTCGGTGTTTCTATTAATTCATAGTGAAAATTTCAACCGTCAGAATAGTTTACCTTTCGTAAGTTACTTAAATTTATTGGTTTTTTGTGCACACGTTCCTTGAGGACCAGATTTTACTTTTTGTAAGGACTGCAATCCATCCGGCAGTACTTTGGTACCGAGGAGACCCTTAACAGAAAAGTATAATGATCGAGGGGAGTCGTTTTCCCTTCGAGGGTACTTCCCGTCAAAGGTTGTTTTCAGGGTCTACGCTGAATCAGCCCAACGTGACCTCTCAGCCTTTTCTACCGGGTGATTTTTTTCAATTCACCGGAGGGTGAAAAAAAATTTGATCCTTTCGCAGTGGTCCATGCACGTGTCTCTTTTGATCGGACTCACTCGGGGAGAAATTCGCAGCATCCTTTTCTTGCTTTCCTCCGTCACTCCTTCGCTCTCTTTGGTCTCCACCCAAGGGACTTCTCTACCAGCCAAACTCACTTAATTAGTTTCGTTAGCTTTTCCCATTTTTCTCTACTTCTTTTTCTCGTTTTTTGTTTTTTCTGTTGGAGTCTTCGCTTAGGTCATCCCTCTGGTGACCCGGTTTCTTGAGCTTTTAATTTTCACTGGGTTTCCACTTCGGCTGCTGTCCGTTTCCCGTAGGAATTGACGATGAGAGGACCGTTTTCGTTCCGATCATTCCCTGGGAACTTTCTATTTCCTATTCACATTCTGTCATAGGTGAACGTCTGAACACCTAACCGCAATTATGTGGGCGACTCGATGCTGCGAAGTTAGTATTTAAATTCAAGTGAGAACATTTGTGACAACGTATATTTTTTTATTAACAATATATTTAATATGCATTTCATAGTTTACACTAATCAACAGACTTTAGTTGATGCTATGTTACTAAATGTCTATATAGTGTTCTGTATAGTTGTATGTATTATATATATTGTATTGTAAATATTTTACTTAAATATCCTTAACAGTTGTAAGTTGAATTACAACTTAACATTAAATAGATTTAAAACTGTACACTCCAAGTGTAAAAACAACTTATACTTACCACAATACTTAATGAAAATCAAAAATATATTAATGTTTTGAGTACATAATCAAGCTTCTCACAACCAAGCGCTGTGTGAAAGATGTCTCTGAACTGTAAATACGCTCAAGTAACGTGTTAACGGCTACGTTAATATGTAATTTATTACCTGTCAAAACTAAATGTCTGCTATCAACTTATTTCGTGTTTGAAATAACAAACATTTCGTGTTTCTCTCGTAATTTCGGTCGGTCACATACATCAAAGGACCACAATCGAATTTTTCTGGCAGAATTTATGATGTCTATCTATATCGTTTTGTCCGCACTGAAATAAATCAATCGATCATCGCGATGGCCGATTCGCCGTGGCAGAAGGTTAAGCCCACCCAGCAAAAATCAGCACCAGACGATTTTTCCGGTGCCAAAATTCATCCGTTCTAGTCCAAACTTCAAATAATTTATAAATACAAATGAGTAAGACATGTACAATAGGAGATCTGTTTTGAAGCGTTCAAATACATGGTTCCACTCTACACTTCTTTGAACATGACCATGTCACTATGATTTATAGTTGGTTCAACCTCACATCCTGATTAATTATATTCAAAATATGTACATAAATACACAGTAAGTGCTCTTTTAATTCACAAATCTTTCACTTCATAATATTTGTGAAAACTTTGGGGTGTCACTTCCCAAACAAGACTAAGTAACCAGATAAGTACCACAAAAATATGATGTGTATAAATCGCATAAACCTCAACAAATTCATATTTTAAATGAAATAAATAATTTAGTCGTAACATAATTTTTAGTGTTTTCAAATATTTGAAAACAATTTTGCAGTTTTGCGATACCCCTTTAGTAATCACAAAAAATTCCTATCATTCTAATTTTGTATTTCACAAAATTCTTTTTATTTAACATGAGCAATATACTTTGAATAAGAAGTTGTAGTTCTTGCTGAACGAACTGTTTTATTTTTGGCACCTGAAACACGTGTAGATTTGTTTTTGTAATTTATTGAATTGAGACGTTGCCACGTGTGGCACGAAACGAATTAATTTTTAATTGCTTATTTATCTAACATTTATTACCGTTAACGCCTTTTTAATTACATCAAATTTCATGCAGAAGATTGGTAACGAACGGTTGAACGGACGGCGAAACGTTAGGTTGCGTTAAGATGAACGGATTAATGGAAAGGTTCGATGTGACCCACTTTGCAAGCGAGTCCGTGACGATATGATCGGTAGATGATCTCGAGATCGCAGGAGGGGCAGTGACAAACTCAGATGGAAGTTATTCAACGCGCGACACTATTCATACGTCTCAATAAAGCCAAGAGGATGAACCCACAAAAGCATTGACTTGGTCAATCGTTGGGTGACAAAAGGCGAACCTTAAACCACGAAACTAAACCTCGGCAACATACTCCCGGGTAAACAAGGGAAAATGGAAAACATTGGACAGATGCAGAGCGTTTCCTTCCACCTAGCAAAAATTAGAAAGAGATAAATCAGTGGAATGGGCGACTGGGCCTCGGGGACAATAGAGACGGTACAGGAGGAAGGAAAAGGTTACAATGCGAAGGTACGTGGCCAAAAATGTCAGTGAGGAGATTGGTAGGACACCATGGGGGCCATGGAACACTAGTTTTTCAGTTGATCTCACCTGCTTCACGAATTCATTGTTCCCTGGCATTTAGTCACGGGTACAAGAGACGCGTGGACAGCCAACTAAGTGGATGACCGTAACTCATGGATGAATGGGCTCAGAGTAGTTGCGGGTAGCCCGGGTGTTTTGGGTAAAACCCGAGACATCGTCTTAACATCTTCATTGCAGCACTCCCTCAAAATCTTTTATTTTATTTTTTGTTACCTGATCGAGTACCTTTTTCTACTCGCGCACACAGGTTTGTTTTATCACTTCGACTGGATCACAGATTTGTATCACCGATAGTATTCTGTTCCCTTAACAAATAACGTCAGAAATAAAGACGTTGACGATTCACAAAATTTCAAACTACACGAAAAGTTAATTTGAAGCCTAAAGCCAGATATCCACAGTGATGAAGGAGGATGGAGAGGAAGACGTCCGATGGGGATAGTGCACCTTTTTCATGAAAATCTATTATTTTTAACGTGGAAAGAGACGTGTGGCAGTTCAATTTAAAAGAAATATTTGAATGGAACACTTCTGGTATTATTCACATTGAACATATTATATACGCACATATACGATAAAGTTGCCGTTCATCAATTAACCGGTTTCTTTTGATGGCTTACAGCCTGCTAGAACTTGTACGCATTAAGTTATACGAATTTATATAAATATATATTAAAAATTATACACACAGTAATACAAAAATTACAAATTGTCTTAATTAATTCTTTGTATGTAATTTATGAATTTAAAATAGAAATAGTGCGTTACGAAGACTACTCAGGAATGAAAAATATTTCTCAATAGAATTGAATTATGTTGGTACAAATTGGATTATGTCTACAGGCGTTGGTCAAGAACTTAATATTGAAATAGATTGATAAGAGAATTAGAAATTTCTTTTCAAAACTAGTAGGTAGTATTGTTGAATAGTGCCAATAAATATTTAAGGAGACCAGGCTTCATTCAATTCATTGGTTGAAATTGACAGAGTTGTAATAAGTCTACTGAGAAGTACTGTCATTTGTTACCAAACACGTCCAGTCAAAAACGAGAGGAAGAGAATCAAGTGACATCAACAGCATCGACAGAGGAAGAGGAAACTACATCACTTTGTTGTTTTAAAATCACATTTCTCTGTTATTATCTGTGGCTTTTTCTAATCGCATCTATTGACCCCTAAAGGATGAAAGGAGAGGACCTAAGTGACTCACGCATGCAATCCAATATTTACAAGTCGACCAAAGGAAGATGACCTTTTTTGGCCGAACGATTTTCGGCAGAGGAAAATTATTCGAAGCCAATTTGAAGTGACCCGTAGAGAAAGTCAAACCTTTGGACGAGGGCACCGGTCACCAGACACCAGCCACCTTCCGCTTCCGAGAGATCACTTCAAGACGGATGAATAGATCTTGTGAAGATCGGAAGATGTGATCGGTCGCTTTACAACAACGGAGGCTGCATACAATTTACACATGCTTACGACAAGTAACACACACTTGAAATCAGCGGTAATTTCGGCGCGGACATAGCGGTTATCCTTTTACCAAAAAGGCTTGGACTTAATAATAAATTGCAATTCTCTGGTTCATTAACGAACCTTTCAGTTTTAATGAATCTACAAATTAATATACACTAATTATTCGTTAATAAGTGAAGGTACGGAAAATGACTTTAATAATGTTGAGGACATCCACCGATCATCAGGAAACACGTACAAAATAAAACGATAAAAGGTAGAATCTGAAGAGCAGAGAAGATTTGGATCCATGGAGTTCGCATTTAACTGTTAAAAGAAGGCACGATGGGTGTCCAATTTGACCGGAAAACATTACTTTCACAATTAGTCCCGACCGGAAGTTCAATACTGAAAAATTGTCACCGAGTAAGTTAATGGTAGCAAAACAAGGCACGAAAGGCACAGGATGAAGAGACGGTGAAAAGAAACTGAGATTAGTTGGTGCCACCAAAGTGGAAACGATTTTACACTTAAACTAATTATTCTAACAAAAAGGCCGCAGGAGTATGAAGATCCAAACGACTAATTATAGAAGAGAGGACGTTAATTAAATGAAGAGCAAGGCGAGTCAAACACACGTTTTGCGGAAGAACTCAGCAGTGGTGAGTGGCAAATCGAGGTATTTGAGGTAGTCATTACACCAGCTTTACGTCAAGTGAGAGGATTTGATCAAACATTAATAGTAGAAGAGCAAATATAGAAATTAAAGACAAAAAACAAAGTGAAGTGGAATTAAATAAGATTCGGTTATGTATCTGTTATTGGTTATAAAATACAATAGTAATAGTGGTAGTAGCAGTAGTAGTAGAGGTCGCTTATATTAGAAAATGATGAAATTTGGTGGTGAAGAATATTGCATTTGGCGACGACGTCCGTTAAACCTAAAATTGCAACCTACAGCGAAATGAAGAGGTAATTCTATTAGATCACCAGTTGAGCGAGCCCCTCAAAGAAAAGTAATACCACTAATACAACGGCTACATGAGACGCAAGAAAAACACCTAAAATACTAATAGACATCAAAGATAGATCTTATTTGTGAAAATGTCACAACAAAGTCATAAAAAATAACTCAACTACGAAAACTGTTATAGAGCATTAGTCAAAAGCGTCGAAATAGCATGATCTGTAGCACCAAGTGCATTAGAGGAAACTACTTGGAAGAACTACGACACAAGACCCGGAGTTCCTGGACAGGAATCGACAAACCCTACTCGACTTTTCTTACCTCTCGAACCAGAACCTAACTCCGCCAAATTTTCGTACAACCATACCATAGATAAAACGAATAGATAAATAGATAGAGAGGAACAGTGGTCGGTGAGTTTCGGAATTGGTCCGCAACGCGGCGTTCCCGTCCATCCGACCATCGTCCCTTCAGTGTGCATTGGTTATTGTTGACGGTTGCGCGCAGAGCCCGGGCTCCTCCTTCAGTAACACGTTTTTAACCTATCAATTCGTATATACATAAAAATACGCCTTATCCACTATTGAAACGCGTTTTCCGCGTATACAGTATACATAACGTTTCGCGGATTTTATCGATTTATGCATAATAAATCGAATAGTTTGTAGAAAAATCCCATAAGGGAATGGAAAAGAAATCAAGCCGGCAAAAGTGATGTGTTGTTTTCGTTGCCGTTTTGTATGAACATTTATTTCGTTTAATATCGGAAAACTCAATTTCATTGGAGAAATCAACGCTGCAAGAATGGTGATAAAAGAGCAGAATGAATGTTACTTACTAATTTCCCTAGCGGTTGATTCAATCGTTTAGTTGTGTCGTCCTGTTGTGTCCGTGGAAGTATTCGTGGAAAAGTATTAAATTCGAAGTCGGATTTTCGGAAAGGAACGAAAAACCGGAGTGCAACATTTTTGAAAAAAGGAAAGAATCAGATAAAAATAGCGAGTTCGAAACGTCGGGTTTAATGGTTCGCTGAGTTGGAAAAACTGCGAAAAGGCGACAGGAAAAAAAGTCAACGGTTTTGTCGCAAGGTGTGAAAAAATCGAATTTTCCCGCGCTGTGAAAAAATCGAATTTTCCCGCGCTGTGAAAAATCAAATATTCCGCGAAAAATGAAAAACCGCTGCATTTGAACGATCGCTTCTCGTACTTCACAAAATCTGAACGGTTTTTGCGTTCGGTTTTTTCTAATTTTCGTTTTCTATTTTTTTGGTTTTGCTGGAGTGGGTCCCAGTTGCTACTCGCAACTACTGGGAACCAAATTCGAATGCTGGTAGCTCAGGTACCGACGGAAACATTCATTCTTCACTGATGGGAGTGTATGAGGGCGAACCTGTCGGTCATCGCGGGATGCATTGGGTAAATACTTTTTATCAATATTATTTACATAAAATATCAGCGGTAAAAATTATCAAAACGAGTCGAGAAATACTCTGGGTATTCATTTCATAACCCTAATGAG
The DNA here is from genome assembly GCA_037055365.1 of Polyplax serrata. NCBI lineage: Eukaryota > Metazoa > Arthropoda > Insecta > Psocodea > Polyplacidae > Polyplax > Polyplax serrata. The sequence goes on along the minus strand of JAWJWE010000036.1, from coordinate 12,511,415 downwards.
AGTGAAGGTAAATGAATTTTAAATATCTGTATCAGTTGTATATTGGACCTAGACTTGGTATTACAACTTTTGTGGAGTGGACCATCGAAATGTCCGATGATTTTTAGTTAAGCACGTACAGCGGTTAAAGTTCAAAGACGGTCAACCTTTACTTGATCGATACCGAAACTGCAGAATGAAAAGAAAAATGAAGTGACCCATTAGGAAGGAAAAAAAAGTAAAAACCAAGGTATTCATTATTCCTAAAAGGTACGAACCTGTGCCGTCGGATTTGTAAAGAAGTTCATTATTTTATGGTGCTTCCCATTATTCCGTTGCAGTAAATAAATTTCGACAAAAAGACTTATATTCTAAACTTATTAGCAAACCAAATATAATTTTTGAAAGGTTTACGATCACTTGTTATGCATTGCCAATATATTGCAGACATAGAACATACTTCATGCATGATACGTTAATGTGATGTAAATTACATCGTACATTATTTTAATTCGCGGGACATAACAAAAATAAATTACTTATCGGTCATATCACGTAAAAACATCCAATAGTACTACTATGTTTTACAATAATATGTGCAATGTTAATAGTAATATCTGCATTACACAAAATACCTCATTGATATTATTGTGATATTTAAACGTATAGGTAATATTTAAACATAACAATACATTTAATATAACAAACTTTTACAATTATTTAACATCCCTATGTACTGTGCACGTTTAAAGTTTTTAATACAAATCTACATGTATTCTGAATTCGAGTAGTTCAAAAATTTAAGTGTAGTCTGTCCTCCTCGTTCAGGTTTAGGTTTAAGGTAGGCGTTCATGTTTTCATCAAAAAGTTTGCAGGTCAAAATTTCAAACAAAGCCGGTAAAACGTATTAATAATTCAATACGATTACATTACTTTCGAGCAGGGCGGAAAGCGTTTAATGTTGTTAAAATTTAATTAATAGTGCGAACTTTTAATAAGGCATTAAACCCCTTATGTAAATAACAGATGTTACCGCCGTAGTTTTCACGCAATTCCCTGGATTAATTCTAAACGAAACGTTGGCGTTGTTGCGTTTTTTTTGTTGTTTTCTGTCATCGCTTAAACGTCCGAAGTAAATGACTTTAAGCCGACGGATGTCTAATCTGGTTGTTATGTATTATTCAGTTTTAATTTTACCAGTTCCAGTACCAGGTTACTCTACTTTGTTCGGGGATTAAGCACCTGAAAGAGAAGCTCGAGTAGGAATTATTGCTGGAATGATCACCAAACTGAAATTGCAAATTTATACATTCAAGTACCTCAGGTGTCTCCCATTTCCTGCTTAGTTTTGTCCACACACAGATTTTAAATTAAGATAATATTCATTTATTATACCAACCTGTTGTCCCAAAATGAATGCTCGTACCACTGTTCATTGGTACCTGTACCTGTCTTTAAACAAAATAGCATTTTATCCACACTTGAAAAAATTGAGTAGATAAATTAAGTAATTCTCAATTTAGCATTAACATTTACAATAATATTTAAGTGTAAAACTTCGGGGGTAAAACGCATAAGTTCAATACTATATAATATATGTTAATATACATAACAAATTTTTGATTGAGGAATATGGGCCGTGTGTTGTGTGCTTCAACTACTTCGTCCCTGGAGCTTTGCCACTACTATATACTTTATTCTATATACTTTTAATATGCGGTCATATTCGGTCAATACTATCACCTCACACTTCACGACGAATTCCGTGGGACTTGGGTTAACTTTAAATAGTTTCATGGGGTTTTATAACCCACCGTATGGTCGCAAAAAAGACTTCAAACTATAAAATTTGGGGCACTGTTGACTACGGCAAAAATTGTTTACAGACGGAAACGCATTTTCGGTTGACAAGAAGTACAATTTTTGTATCGTTAAGCGAAATATTTATTACTAAGACAAGTTTAGAAGCGGAACGTGTTGCAGGAGTCGGATCCGACGAGTATTTTACCCGTGTATACGCGTTTGATACCCGCCGAAAATGTAAATTTCCCATTAAAATTTAAAATGAATTTAAATATACCGAAGTTTAATGTTAACGTCAAATTAGACATTCCTCGGGTTTGCGTTGCCGTCAATGCCCGACTTTGATACCTCTGTAAATGTTGTAATTACAATAGCGAACATCGGTTTGAAATTGATTTTTAAAAGGAGGAGAAAAGCAACATTGTAATAATTTGTATGTAAATAAGTAATAAATTTGTAATAAATTACACAAACTACCGATTCGCCACAGACGGAGAAAAATGAGAGACCGTTTATGAGTAACAATAATAATTAATGGTAACGTAAGGCTTGGAACTACACTTGCCAATATTACAGCTTGTATTTCTAAGGTACTTACCATTTTTATTTGGATTTCATATGCATCTTTTTGAATGAGTATTCAAATAATTTTTTAGTTTAGTAAAATTCACGTGCCAAAAATTTATAAGCTAGGTTAATCTCCTAAATAACAGAAACCACAACACAAATTATTTTTTTAAGATTTCAATGTCAATTTATTTACTTATTTTTATTAGCAATATATGTACAACGAAAATAATACACTAAATAAGTTGTATCATGACTCTTTGCGTAATTTATCGTTATGTAGCCCTATTATGAAGACTGAGAACAATATTGTATCACCGTTTTTCTTAGTTTAATATCTAAGTGTGGACAATATATTACAAAACATTGCAATATATTATAATATATTGAACTTAAGTTCTATTCTTACAAACGTTTATAGTCAATAATACACCGTTCGAAAAATACTACCGCGGTAGACGATGAAACCCACCCAATGTAACCTCAATAAACCTTTATAATGTAAATGTATAAACCTTTCAATTAAATTCAATTTAACAACCAATGTAATTTGTACTAATCAGCCAAATTAGATAAGCGTCTCTCCCAAACAATTACTAAAAATGTAACAACCTTACAATTAAAAAACGAAAGAGATAAAATTGCAATTACAATAGTTGAAATAGAATTTAAATGAAACAAAGATGAAAATAATTAAAATTAATAAACCGAGAGTAAGACAGATATAACATAAATAAATATTCCAGAGATAGGAAAATCTTAATTAATATTAATGGAAGCTCTTAAGACCGATACATAAATAAATAGATAAGTCTTCCTTTCCTGAATAAGTTAAAACAGCCAATTAGAACAATTAATATCATTCAGGACAGTTTAACACAGAATTATTGGTAATTTATAGTCACAATAGAAATGGAACAATTTTATAAAACTAAAAATTGTGAAGTAACATGTTAGAAGACCAACTACGCATAAAAATTGTTCTGGTTGAAATAGATGAAGATGGAGAATAGCCACCCAGTGAAAGTTACAGTAAGGGATTTATTGTAGGTTTATAATAGCAAGATAAAAATGTAGACTTCCAATGAACAGTGGTACTTTAGTCACAAACTAAATAAACAAAAAAAATTATAAATGAATGGGAGGGGTTGTCAAATTCTCCACGTACATACGCGACACCAAGTACATTGTTTAACTCGACCAAGTAATTTCGTATAGCAGAAATCAATAAAAGGTTGTCGCCGCCAGGTGTCAGGAAACAGAATTGATGAAGATAGGAAGAATTTCTATTCTGCGCAGGGTGTCACAGGAAAACAGACATCAATGTCTGAGTCCACATAACGTTTGACGGTTAGCACGTTTGACGTTTGACGAACCGCTAGAACGCAAACTATTAATAAGTGAATAACTATTACATTCTTTGAATTATTCAATTTGCTTGTGAGTACTTGACACAAAGTGCCACACCTAAGACCTTCGAGGTTGTTCGCCTACCGAAAGGAAGTTGTCAAATTCAACCCTGTCTTCTCAGAGCACGATCAACGACCTGTACCTGAAGGAGTCAGTTCTTTGAATTCTTCTCAGGTACGTTCACCAGTGGGAAGAAGAAGGGAAAAAAGGTACAATAAAAGGCGACTCATTCTTCAGGAGAGGGCAATTCTTGGGTAACACTTTAATAATTCACCCGGATCAACGACCTTATTAAAAATGGCTTTATTAACAATGATTAATGACACTGACGAAAGCTTAAATTGTTAAACAATTTATTTATTTATCGTCCAGCGACCAAAGCGGCCGAAATAAAAATTTTCGGAGTATTAAAAAAATTTATTTTCATTTGAATTTCATCATTTACTTTAACTTCAGGGGACTAGTAGAAAATGGTTTCAACCGCGAACTAATAAAAAACTAACAATTTAATTTGATTCAATGGAAGTAATCTTTTCCTTTATTTTATTGCCAGGAGCATCATTAAAATGATTAATTACTTATGAATCTTGAGTTGGAAGTGGAAGTCCAACCCGAATTTTAATCTTGACGTTTGTCCTTTACAGTCTCCCACCACTGGACTGTATCGACTTAGGTATGGGCAAAAGTAACAAGCCACTAACAGACAGGTCTAGCAAAATGAAATTATGTGATTAACAATTAAAAACACAACTCATTGAACGAGATGATAAATTGATAGAACGAATAATTCATCACCAATATGTTTATATTCTTGTACAGTAGGTCGTACATAATTTTCTCGATGCCTTTAATCATGTACCTTAAGTATATTGCATTTTGTGATAGGTGAATTTCCTATTAAATGTTCACACGACCGATATGATTTTCTAAATTTGAAATCTCAAGTTATTGCTTTTTTAGTTAATAGAACACCTATACTTGTGATATTAGTTGTACCTGTAGTGCAAATTGTCGCGCACTAGGTAAATTGGACATGCCATTGTTTAATTGTGCCGGATTATTTTTTACTTATTTTATCCCTCGCTTTTGACTAGCAAAATAAAGAACTTAATTTGGTTAAATGTTGCATTAAAGAAATGTGCCTTCAACCTCCATTTATTGAGTTGTTTTCTATGAGATGGACGTACTTCCAAAAAATATTAAAGTTAACTGACCAAAAACTGACCCAAGGAATTTAAGGTTGGTAAAAAAAAGTCCACAGGGTCAATGTATGGGTCCACGTTGTAAATTGTTTAAGGCCAGGTTGTCTGCTTGTATTTTTTTATCATGTCGGTTATCTAAAAATCCAATGCCTGCAGGGTGTATCATGAGATCTTTGAAGGCTGTAAATCTTGGGGTGTCCACGTTGAAGCGCGTCCCGCTGGCGTAGCTACCGTACGGGTCATCAATTTTTGAGGACCACCTCAGCTGGGACTTGCTAATTTTGTGTTTCGGGTGACACCAAGTGTTCGTCTAGTTCTTGTGTGTTTCTTTCTGAGAGTTCTACCTAAGAGTACTAGGTAACATAAAAAAAAACTCGAGCGAATTTTAACACCCTCACATGACAGACCCAACCAAAGGATGCAACATCTATATTAAAGCCACTTAACATGTTCTAGCTGGCACTTTTTAATGCATTTCTTTCTCTGTTACTCGACTGTTCTTCTTCACATTTTTTTCTGGTAGGAACTTTTTTTTTATATTTGTATTTTTCCGTTCCGAAATTGACGTCGGCGATGATCAAATTGCCCGTAATTTAAGTGAGAAACTCTAAGTCAACCCGACAATTATGACGGTGGCAATTTGAAAATGTCGGTCGTGATGGTCCTCCTCGTTTTTTCCCTTTTTTAGAACAAAAAACTAACTAGAAGAAGATAGTGCGTTTTCTATGGGCTCACGACCACTTTCGACCACCTGAGGAACTCACCTCGAGGATACCTTCTCCGGGTATTCGTTTTTATATCTCTTCATCCTGTCCAATTATTATTATTATCGCCGCTCTCATTGCGTCCTTGTCACTATTATTACATTGTTGTGGAATTTGAGGACTCTAAGGAAATTCTAAACTCACAAGTAGACGCGCATTTGAAAGAAATTAGAACAATATGAACGGAAAGAACGCAGTGTCATTCAATAGGGACATATGAATACGGAGTTTATGTCCACTGATTTTGTTATTTACGAAGTATTTATGCAATTTTAAAGCTATTTAGATACACAAAACTATTAAGAAAGTACCAGGAAAATCGGACCTTCAGATCGATGCATACGCGGTCGTGATTGACCATCAATTGGTTTCGATAATCAATGACTTGATTGTGACTCTAATAATGTAGATAATTATAATAATATAGATGGGCAACTAACGCGAGTGACGTGCTTTATACCTTCGTCGCAATTATCAAAGCCACTCTGATAGCGTCGAACACAGCCCTGTATTGAACTTTACACTTGATTCAATTTTATACGCAATCGACTTGCCTCTGGATATTCTGTGGTAATAAGAGTTCACATGGATGAATTCACAATACGGGTGACCTGGCGGGTTATCTTTCTTGGTAAAAAGGCAGTATGAAGGATATTTTCATTAATGCAATATACAATTTGTTAATGCAAATATAGGTGGTAGAGTAGTTGGTCACCGATACTACAGATTTCTACAGTTAGCTTTGTTACTCAAAGTATTTATTTCTGATTGATCATGGTTTGCATTGGATCGTGGTTTGCAGTTGCAGCCAGTACTATCAGAATAATTAAGTTTAGGAGTTTTATGATTTGTTATATAGTTGAATGGTTTCCTTTAAGGAATGCTACAAATTTTTGAATATCATATTTGGTACACAGCTGTTGTAATATAGTTATGCATAATACAATTTTTAATTACTACTCAACCCTCAAATCATAATTCAGAATTAGCACTTCTATATTTAAGCCTTTATAAAATAACACAGAGAATAAAGGAATATACGCGAAGATCAGAAGGCATTCTCAGGTAGATGGTAAAAGACAGACAACCTTTATGCAGGGAGATAAAGCCAATAACATTCTCAGAGTCCTTCATCCGTGGCTAATAATTATTTTTATGAGATTTTTATAGCAATGTTTTACATACTGTACACCACGCTTATTTAATAATGCGCTTTAAAGCAACGAAAAATCATTAATTAATCGTTTGATATCTGTCGGAAGATTACACTATTCATGATGTGATTATTTATATTAATTCGCGCTTGCTACCTACAAATCCGTGAATTGCTTTATTACATTTCTTAGTCAGTTTGCAAGTACTTCTGAGAGACATTTAAATTACCGTTCTAAAGTGTTTCACGAGTACGAAAAAAAGGAATAAAGTTAAATAACTTCGTTTCATTCGTTCTGTTGCTATATTTTAATGTACTTAAATGTACCTGTTTGTATTGGCCTTGATAAATATTGTGAACAAAAACCGAACACGAAGAATGCCTTGGTTTCATTCATTCACTACAATCTTCTTTAAATGAAAATTCGTCGAACCACTTTTGTTAGAATTGTAACACGCCAATAGCCACTGAAATGAGATGACTATTTCATTATCATATTCAGTGTCCTTCCCAAACGTCTCCTGCAGGGACAGAAGATATTGGTTGGCGCGATCGAAAGCGGCACAAACAACCGATAGTGGTTAGACGGCAATACAAAACACTCATCAGAAACAACAACACGTGTGTAACACACATTCAATCAAATTGCATTGGGGGACTTGTTAGCAGACGAGGAATGAAATTATTTTGAAGAAAAAATATCAAAGAATTCTGTAAACGAGTAAAATAATGGCGAATTACAAGTTGCACCTAATACAATAATGGTATTTGCGTGTAGTAGTTCCGCTACATAAATTTCCACAATAAACTTCTACTATTCTATGGTGTATACAATATAATAAGTTTTGTGGTTGTTATTATTGTTTTCTGTATACGATTAAGTTAAACGTGACAAGTTAAGTTTTAATCTAGTGATTTATGCTCTACCTTAATATATGCAATTTAAATTGATGACCGTCTAGGGATTTATATGAAACAAACGTGGCGTTAAAACAGTAAACAATTATTATGAAGAAGAATTAACATAAAATTACGGTTTATTAGAATACATATATAAGAATAGGAACCAATAGAAAACATAAGGATTCATGATTCGAAACTTTAAGTTCCGCAGCATCGTGACTATCTATGTGGATGTCTATCCTAGATCCACTGCATCCCATGGCTTTTGTTTCCACCTAGCTTTTCTTCTTATTCGTCCACTCCCTCACTGGCTTCCCGTATCGTTGCATTCTCTCATACGGTTGATGTGGTTTGACGTTGTCAAGAGATGTTACAATGGTAAATGAAAATTGATCTGATCTAGGTAATACTCACCGGAAAGGTTAACGAACTGTTACACGGAAGGGTTCGACAAGCCGTCTACTCATCTATTGAAAATTAACAAAGCGAAAGACACAGGAGGACATAATAACCTTTTTACCCCAAGTTCTTTCACGAAGCAAGGAAATCATGGTGCCCGAACTATATAAAATGATCTTGGATTATTTTTAGTACGTGCAAAACGATAGAAACAAATATTTCAATGGTTTAGTTTTATGCGTCTCACTTAGAATGGCCTTTAACACAAAAAATTGTAAAAAGGACATTGACTTGTTTCTCCTTGCCGAGTTCAAATAACCACAAAACGCCATCAAGTTAAATAACTCAAAGGGGAAGAAATGTTTTAAAGAAATTAGTGTATCAAATACCCAAATTGGGTAGTCCAACTATGGTATGTAAATTATGCACAACAAAATGGAGATGAACAAATTTTATTATCGGCAAGTAAATAGTGAGTGGGGTTATCTTATTCCCGTGAAACATTAACCGGTTACAGGAGTAGGCAGTGGTCAGGCATGGGTAACAACTCGGTGAATAGATCGATCAATGAAGTCGGATACCTCGAGGTCGGGTATCACCACAACTTAAACTATCAAGAATCAGATTATAGGTTACCAAAATTCTCGGCAAACAATATTCGACAACTGTTGATGGAAGGTAACTTTTGAGCCACTTGGAATATGTAATAAAATTAATAAATATTCCAATACCAAGCTACGAGCCCCGAGTAAGAATTACACATATTAATTTGTCAAGTACGTAAATTAATAAGTGAAGAAAGTAAACTAGTATTTCAAGGAATAGTTTTGTCGGTGTCCATAATAGTTCGACTAAGATCAGAAGATGCTGTTTTGGGAGTTTTCCAATTGTGCGAAACTTAAAACTTCCGAAACCTCCACAAAACAATGGTATATAAGATTTTAAAAAAAACATAGACAGGAAGAGAGAAAGAGAGGGAAGCTACGAAATAGGTATCAGAACGAGTGGGAGAAAGAGATAGAAACATTAAAGTCCTGAGTGCCGGGGTCAGAGGTGAGGATCCTCTAATGATCGGGAAAACATTCACGAAGTCGTCATAAAAAGTCGTGGAAACAGATTTATCTAAGTCTACGCTTCAATTATTGTCAAAATTTATGGAAGGGAAAATATATCAATAACAAAAAAAGGTAGACGGACGGCCGGGAGAAAAGGATAGGAGAGATGGTACTCGCTGGTGAAGAAAGAAGACGAAGAAGATGGCGAAGGCCATGAAAAAAGCACCGATTTAAGAGAAAATAAAGTAATCAAATGGGCAGGGCCGAATCCATCCCGACGATTTAAACAAATGCAGAAGAAGATTAATAACAATAATCTGGCAGCGTATTAACCATTTTAATCCGGTAATTTGGGAGGTCGTGGCCCATTCGCGAAATAAAAATGTTTCAGGGGTATACATGACGGTACCTGATGGGAGAAAGAAACGAGGCTCTACACTTACCGGCCCGTTCATTTATTGTCTACGTCTATTCAGGCTTGAATCTATCTCGTACGATTCTGACAGACAGACGGACGGACGGATGGATGGATGGCCGGATGATTGGACGGTGGTACCGTCCGAGGTGCTTCGGCTCTGCGTTAGTTATTATGGGAAAGTACCCAAGTACCGGACGAGTTCGATCCCTCCAGGTAGGGACGGAAACTAGTTTGGGACACGAAGTTAATTACTCTCTTTTCGTCGGATCTACTTCATTCACCTCTTGGACGACCAGCACAGTTTCAACTGTTTCTACATCGAGAAGTCTTCTGATGAGTCTGCCACCATGTTTGCGTGACACGGAGACCACTCCTGTCGTGGGCTTACGTGGTTCTTCCTCGAGCGTCGGTTGTTAGAAGTACCCGACTGTTTGACGAAGTCTGATAGCCAGACTTGAATAATTTGGTGTTTTAATGTAGCGTAACGCATCGGAAAGAATTCCGGCAAACAAGTACCTGCTTCGGCAACAAATCCACACCTAAAATAAGTTATAAAGGAAATGGCAGACGATTTTATGTTTCTGCTTAAGCACTGGCCTCGATATGTACATTTACAAACTTCTCAACGTTACCGGAAACAAGCTGGTAGTAACCGGGAAGGTTAATCTTGAAAATATTTTTACCAGAGTCCAGTTCCTATCACCTGATCAACAAAATATATTAAAACCATACCGTAATTTCAATAATAACTGACCGGCAATTAGTTTTTTTTACAAAAATATTGCCCTGATACCTGCTGGTATCCATTAAGTAAGAAGTAAACAGCTTATTTCATCAACTCACATTTACCGGTTAAAATGAAATCAAACGGAACATATGACACGCGAAAAAAAGAAGTACACTGTTATGCTCGGTACAGGATGGAACTAATTTAACATATTACTTAATAAATATTTACTACGCTTTAAATTAAAAATAAACTGTAAGTAATAATTTATATATATATATATATATATATACAATTGGGTGACATTTGAATTTTTAGGCGAGTTGCAACAAATGCAACCCGAAGAACTGTTGTTGTCGTCATAAAGTGAGCACCGGTCGTGTTCCGGGCGCAACAGAACAAGACAACCGAGTTAGGAACAATCTTTTTAAGGTTTTCTTTTTATTTACTCATGTCAAATCACACGCAGTTTTATTACTCCTGTGAAAAAGTACTCGGGTACCCGGGAGAGTTGAGAACCTTTTTAATAACTCATTTACGCTGGTCGTTCATGTTCCTCCGAGACATTTTACTACGGGATCAGCTTCCGTTAACTCGACCATAATATTTAACATGGCGAGGTGTGAAGGCACAGATAGACAGGTAAGGGCCCGGAGGAGACGGTTGACATTTACCTGATGCTTCCCGGGTTAATCAATCACCTGTCTCTCCGGCGGAATCGCCATGTGATTCGTCTATAACGATATCTTTGAATGTTATCAATGGGCAACCGGATTCTTCGGATCGCACGGTTGAAAAAAAGCACTTGATTCCGGGTCGCCACCTAAAACTGATTTACGACCTCGTGGAAACATTAAAAAGTTCAAATGTCTTGTTCTCCTGGGAACGATCACCGGTGGATATTCACTTTAGTGTTTCTTCTCTTTCTTAAAATAAAAATATACATAATAAAGGAAAGAATACGAGGAAGTTTCGAGTCGTTTCTACCGTCGAACCAACAAGACATGAAATGAGAAAAACGACGAGGCAGAATTGGGTTAAGAAGCAATACTCTGCGGTGCAAACAAATATAAACATGTAAGAGTAAACAAAAGGTCAAGCCGATGACCCTGAAATGGCGGATTGAATTTTGCATAACCCGGCGACTTGCCTTGGCCATAGGGCGACACGGCTGACTTGACGTTTGCCAAAGAAAGGACTGCAAGAGAATATCAGCCTGCAGCGTTCTGGTGATAAACAATGTGAAAATATAATGGCGAAAAAGTCTCAATGTATCCCAAAAGAGTTGGAAGGTTAATGCTGCAAAATCACAAATGTATTATTCAGTTACGTAGCATAAAATGGTACAAGATAAAGGCTCGTCCCTTTGCACACTTGTAGCTGCACCACTGACCACCAGGCAAAAGTGTATCAGATGAAGCGAAATAGGAGTCTGAAGTATGAAAGTAACACTGTCCGATTATCAATCATCATATTAATTGACACAAAATAAGTCAAGAAGAAAGTTTAATCGGCGGAAAGTTTCCGTCTGATTCCTCGCGTGCCTCTCCGACGACGTTCGAAAATAAATCAATCGACTTGAACGCAGATGTAGACCCTTAGGGACCAAATCGGAGGAAAGTGTAACAGGGACGGAGAAGTGACCTTTTTGATTTTGACCAAGTCTTTGACCAAATTTTCTCTCACCGGAAACGAAGGACAAGAGCCGGAGGTGACCCCGAAGCAGTTCGGTAATTGAAATGCTGTGAGCCCCAAAACAAAGAACAGCAGGAGAAAGGGAAACCCTGACAAAGAACACGTAACCCAAGAGGGTGGTTGACCCTGATATTCAGGGTTCTCAAGAAGAGTTAAGCCAGGGTCGTTTGTTTACGGTCACATAGGCACCGTTACGTTTCATGTTGTTTTTATGGCTACCTATGTAAGTAAACAAATAAAATTTATTCTCGGCACAGCAGTACCACTACGCTTCCAGTCGATGATAAAAATGATAATACAGAAGTAAACGGTACACGACCAACCCTGGAATGTTTCTTAATTTTTAGGGTCTCTTGCAAAAGAGCAGAGCCTCCGGTGGTGTGTGTCTGGTCACCTGTACCGTGCCAATCGGGTTATCTCATAAATGCCATCTATGCCAGACACTGAGGCAATGCCTCAATTATCTCTTGATACGTTTATCATTATGTACACAAATACCGCACGAAATACAGGTATGACCCGTCGTGGTGGGCATACATTCCAAATTATATTAAAAAAAAGCTGTACCCGCGGTGGTAAAAAGTTTGATCTACGAAATGAAAAGTCAATTTTACTCAGTCGAATGAAAATTATGGTGTTTGGCAACACCAACCTGAAACTGATGGATTCTGTGTTATCGATGAATGCCATCGTTTGAAAGAGTTTAAACTAAAAAATCAATTGCAAACCATCGCCTCACGCCTTTTCAAAAATATCGGCTTCCCGACCAAATATAATAACGCAGGCAAAACGCAAATTTTTTTAAAAGGAACAAACTTGAACAGGTACGAAAAAAAACGTGTCAGAATTTTGAAATGGCAAACTTCACCTAAACCAGGCCTACGCCTGTGGAGGTAACGTTACATCCCCTTCTAGTAGGCCTTGGTATAAGGTTGGTACATCCTTATTAGGTACCCGTGCCCATGGTACACCTGTCCCCATGAAATATTATTTTTGATGCCTACACTTTTCCGTGCTCTACGGAAACTTAATATTTCCTCTAGTCGTCCATTAATCAGAGGCCAAGTACATGAATTTCGGAAATCGACTCGAATTTTTTACGAATTCAGTAGAAGGCGTACTTTAAGGCCTTAACCCACTGGAGGTGGCCTGGAATTGTCCGTCCGAGAAACATTTCAACAAGTGAGAGGACCAGGTATGGACCTAAAAACTTGATTAACTAATTTTCTGCGCTATTAATAAAACAGAAAGGCCAAAAAATGATAGGATGGCACCGTCGAGACAAGAAACGCGCCTAAAATCCGTTCCACTCGACGGGGTTCATCCACTTTTTTTCAATTGCCACGTCTGGAGAAGTGGAAAAAGAAAAGATTAATGACAGCGTGATTGATTGAAGATAATTCGAACCGGCAATGGTTCCTCACCTCGGGTTTTGAGACGAGAAGCCCAGCGAAGTACCTGGAAGTACCTGGAACTGATATTGGGATGGAAGGTACTCACTCCCTCTCTCTCTCTCGCTTGCCTGGAATGACAGCCTGTCGGTGCTGGCCACGCGGCAACAATACCACATGGTTGCTCGAGCGCAAATGAAGAGCAAATGAAAAAGAACCAATAAATCAATTTTATCTCGTGAATAAAACGGAATTCAGGCAGAACGAAAACAGACAAAGTTCGAGGAGTTTTCCAACGTCTAGTAGACGTGCGCATGCGACAGTTAGTAGTCAAAATCAATTTGCCGTGAGATAAGTTTGGTGGTGCCACATAAACATTTAAAGTACCTGAAAATTACCATTGAAGTATCCTCTAGTAGAGAGTCATTTAGTTAAATACAGCTAATTAAAAATAAATAATAATAGCCTTTTGTTTGAGCTTTAATGTATGTCATATATATTCACTTACAATATGTTATTGGTCATTGGTACTACAAAATAATATAAAACTAAAAATACATGGAGGATCGCTAAGTGCTGAAAAGTTCTCCTTCTGCTGTTGTGCTGAATCTGAGTTCTGAAGAAGGTCTTCTGGTTTTAGTAAAATTTCTACTGCTACAAGCATTAAGTGCACGTGATGATGAAAAAACTAAATACAAAAAAATCGAATAGAAAGAATGTCACTATTGGAACTGAGATGACTTTAAAGAAGTCTGAGAACATAATGTGAACCGCAGATGTTTGCATTTCTCAGACCTGAGGTTCGAGTCGTCGTCAGTCCAGCAAAAGAAATTGTTGCCTACAAAGCAGCAGATGACAGATGTTGTGTTTTGGACATAAATTTTTAGATTTTTATCTTTGTGCATGTGCTTATAGTGGCATCAAGACGGTGTTGGGGAGATAGAGAGAGGGAGAGAGAGAGAGACAGACAGAAGGAAAAAACTAGTTACTGCATCTCCCTGTTTCTGTTCGATCGAGTCCAGTCCTAATGTCTGCCTGTACCTGTACCGTAGCAAGATAATAACAGCTAAGACACATCGAGCCTCTTATCCCTGAGGGCAGTTAACCCTTGATGGTGGTTCGAATGGGCACCGGCCACACGATGGACATAGACAATTACTGACATGAACTGGCATGAACGTCGTTACCTTCAGCCTGTTTTTCTCTCTCTCTCTCTCTTTTTCACTGTCTTTGCCTGCCCGTTCAGCCCTGCACTCGACTATTTGGCAAATTTCTAGCGCTTCGCTACTCACGAAAATGCCAAAAAGAATTCCTAAATTGGAACCAATTAAATTTTATTACTCCATTAAGTTCAAACTCTAATTTTTTATTACCCGTTTAGTGCCGAAGCGCATACTTCAAATTTCGTTAACTTAATTTTCTAAAATCTAATAGAAATCTAATTCCCGTTTTATATTTCCTTAATTATTGTGTACTTTGATACTACATAAACACGGAGATTGGAGGAAGGAGAGACTTTTGCGGGGAGGGCAACCTAATCTGAGTGAAAGAGAAAGCATTACGTATTAACTTTCGCGATTTGGATAGAGATAGAATAGACAGGTACCGGAGTGTCAGGAATTCTACAATTATAAGCACAAAAGATCTTATACTTTTTAAATAATACTAATTCAGTACTGTTGTAAGTTCATTTAAACGCTTAAACCACAGGAATATACAATTAATAATATTGATTACTACATTAATATAAAATTACATAAATATTCAGCGGTGAAGGGAAATTTGTCCTTCTCGGGTCCTTCACCGTGCGAACATTTTTTGTTAGCAGCGGCTCTTATTGAGTAGGATGGTGTAATTAAATTGAAAGAAGCTGATTCCAGCCAGCTGAAGGAAACTTCAAAGAGTTGTATTCGGCAAGTTAACCGTGTACAGAGGAAAAAAATACCTTGTCGAAAATGGTTATCGACTTGCGAGAAAACTTCCTTCCTATTTCTATAGCGATAAAGAAACAGAATTAATCCATTACGATTTATGTTATGTAACATCAAAATCAAAACGGGTGCGTCTGTCCTCCAGAGTTCCCGCACACTTGACTAGACTGCCAATTGTACCTGTACGCAATACCTGTCACATACATTACTGTGGCACACATACAGTAGCCGACTCTTAGGTCCAACTCTGTATGTATCTAGAATTCACGTCTCTGGAAGTTGACTTCTTTTGCTGCCTCCTTTAAGTCTTCAGGTTCTTTTTGTCTTATCTTAATGGCAGCTTTTTTCAAATCAATTAAACATAGCCTAATGGTTACTGTCCACCCGTCCTAGCTTCCCACCTTTTCTTCAGTTGTCTCACTTTAATTTCAAACAAACCATCAGGTCGTTCTGAAGAGCGGGGGCAGCCAACCGGCAAGTCCACGTGACTTTGGCATTTCTTCTACTACGTCAAAAACACCTTACATTCTTATTAAATGTCATTTTTTTCAACGTACCTAGGGGAAAGTGCCTGACACATTGTATGAGTCTTAGTTATTTTCACATGATCCTATCTATGATTTAAATAATTCTTTCGAGACAACATGGTTTAACTTCTAAATAAGTAATACCTCCGTCATTATACAACATTGAATTATTTTTTTAGGATACTTTACTAATTATTGTTCGTTATTAATTGCAAGATTTATTTTTAATTTATCAAATGTGTCTTTTCTAAATGTGTCTTTTCAACTTTTCCTCCTCTTACTTCTCATTTGTCTTTTTCGTCACTTTGACACTAACTCTTTCAGACCATCATTCTCAGAAGCTCAAACTTTCCTCCTATTGACAAAGCAATAGTGTGGTAGGCTTTTTGTTTGAAGTTAACAAAAAAAGTACGTATAATAATAAATACGTAAAATTTTTCTAAATATGAATACTAATTTTGTAAAATCATTACCAAATTAAAAGTTTTTTCACTGCTTGACAAAATTCAATGAAACTAAGTTTTCCAATCAAAGAATTGCGAAGTAGAATGACGTTTTTTTGCATTAATGGTAACCGGCCGCTACAGTTTTGCGGTTTTACCAACAATAGTGATGCTGTTAGCCTTGGAAGAAGCCACATAGTGCTGTACAACATTGCAGAGACGTGATCGAATGAAGCACAATGAAATGACCGATATGATGAGGACATTGGCTACTAATTTGTATTCCTAAGACATTTAAATTTAATTACGCCATTAAAATAACATGGGAGAAAGAAATAGTGCGCACAACTCAGGTAAAACCCTCTACAATTAGCGATAGAGAGCCCCTGCTTCTTATACTGGTAGTCCCATTTATATTTGGAAATCAATTAACAGACTTAGTTAGTCTTATTTGTCTTTCCTTGATCTGCACTACTCTTTCTCTCCGA
Source organism: Polyplax serrata (assembly GCA_037055365.1). Classification (NCBI taxonomy): domain Eukaryota; kingdom Metazoa; phylum Arthropoda; class Insecta; order Psocodea; family Polyplacidae; genus Polyplax; species Polyplax serrata. Next base: position 12,494,560 of record JAWJWE010000036.1, on the reverse strand, counting down.
CATTTTGAAAAACAATTTCGTTCACCTCCGAATAAGAAGCGCCTTTAAGTGATTATCAACCAGAACACGCGTGTAATGTGTTGTCAGGAGGCAAAAAGATTGCGTGACCGACCAGAGACAATTTCCTCGGCACACACTCATTTTAAGTGAGATAAAGAGAAAAGGTGTATGCCAATATGTATAGGTGTCGTAGTTGCGTCACGAGCTCCGGAAGAAAAGTCCCTAGAACAAAGAGATTTCATTCAATGAAGCAGTTAAGCAAACTGTCCGAAGTTGAAAGTTGAGTTGAAGTTCAATTGTCGGTTTTGTGACACTGACGAATATCAGTTTTTGAGTTATTGTCCTACCAGCAAGCAACACTCATAAGGGAAGGTGAAAATACAGAACCTGTCGACTTGTAAAAGACCGAATAACGCGGCGTTGCGGAATGAAATCGACCCCTTTGAAATATTCGAAATATGGCTAGAGATGACGCTTCATTTCATTGAACTGAATTTGTATGTTTTCTTTACAGCAGCAGCATCAACCAGAGAGATACGTTGGCCCGTCAGCATACGACCCGTCCAGAGATCTATCTCCGAATCTCCCAGTCGATAACAAATCTTCCATGGGAGACGTGGAACACTATCCGAGTAATCTAACGACGAATAATCTGACCCCGAACAACGGAACAACTAACAACAGCTGCAGTAACACCAATAACAACAATAATTCTTGTGGTGTGTCGTCTTGCAACTATCGTCAAGGACCCACGACATCAAACTTCGAAGTTGGCCACCAGACCGACTGTCTCGGCTATGGGGCCAGAAGGAATCCGTCGCCGGTTCCTTTCAACAGGTATGAACAGAAGGCAGCCTACCCATTGAGGCCGAGTTCTCCGTCTTTGATCTCACAGTTCGACAACAGTGGTACCAAACTGAATCACGTTCAGTCTAATAAGCAGCAGCAGCAGTCCTCTCCGACGTACCCGTTCAAGTCACCTTCTCCGAGTTGTTTCAAGTTAAAGAAGCCCTCTTCGCCGACACCGTGTCCGTTCAATTCGACCAACTTGAAGGACTTCAAACCGAACTTTGAATTCGGAAAGTTCAATAACAACAACAATAACAATAACACTAGCAACAATAATAAAAACAATAACGATGGACAGTGTCCTGGTGAATTTCAAAATTTCCAACCAAAAGTAGAACAATTGGCGACGCCATCGACGCCTCCGACGCCACTCTCAACCTCAGAGGAGTCCACCGAGTGCGCCGGTTGCGGAAGAAGAATCTCCGACAGGTTCTACCTGTCTGCGGTTGACAGGAAATGGCATGCGGCTTGCCTACAATGCTGCCAATGTCATGCTGCTCTGGACGGAGAAATCACGTGTTTCACCCGACACGGGAACATCTACTGCAAGAAAGACTACTACAGGTATGTTGCCCACGAATATTTTTTTAAAACACAGGTGGGAAACCGAATTCGGGACACAACTACAAAGAAAATTCATTAAAGGTTGAACCGTGTAAACTCAACAAATCTAAGTGACAACAACTCAAACAACTTCTTTGGAAATCAAAGCCAAAGAATAAGAATTACGTAACGTTGCAGGTACACATCCGAAGACTCGACAAACCTGATTTTAAGGTCGGTTGCACAATTCGAATGAATCCATTACAATGTCGGTATTTCCTCGCGAAAATTCTATTTTCTAGAAATTCGTATAAAAATTACTTCACCGCAGTAAACAAACATAATGCTAAAATTGTATAAATGTTTCGCGAGGCATGGTAATAGTGTAGAAGATTGTAATAGTATAACCGTATATATTGGCCACAACAAAGTAGTGGCTGGACGCAGCTTCAAAATAAGAATGAATTACCGATTGTAACAGGAGCCGTTGCCCCATTGCGAAAGTAAAAATTCTTAAAAATCTATTCCTTTAAAATAAGGCATCGCTACAGGTAGAAATGGCTCGAGGAACAATCATTAACGCGGTTTCATTGGTGCAGCAATGATTTATGGACCGTTAAAAATATCCAAAGCAAATGAGTAATTTAAAATTGTCGATGCCTCCGCGATGCGTTCAGTTTCTATCCGAGGAGTTGACCTCCGTTGTTCCCGCATTATTCCTTCCGCGACCCGTTTGTGTTTTCCCTTTAAAATATCAAAAAGCAAGACAGCAATGCTTTTAAAGAAGCGTGCGCAATCAAGATCCATAAACAACGCGAAACAAAAGAGCCGTGAATGTGTTCGAAAACTGACGGGTACTCGTCAGATGTACCCGATCGGATTCGGATTGTTAAGAAAGAACCGTGTAAATCGGCAAACGAGTGAAAAAATGCTAGAAGAAAGAGGGGCGAGATGAAGGTGTGTGTTTGTGTCGGCGGTAGTAGATAAATTTGTCTATCCCACGCGTGATTGGTTTTTCTAGGTTTTGACATTTTTTTTGTAGGGGGGACAGGTACCTTTCTTGCAAAATGATTAAGCCAGACACCATTTCCGAATTGTCAGAATTATTCTCGGCCTGATAGAACACAACGAAGTAAAAGAGCAGTGTTAAGCGCTTCAGTTGTAGTGTAGAATTCGTTTTAGTAAATTGAGGGATTATAGCAACACGCAACGACTCCGTGCCAAACGGAGATTTGCATACAAAAAACGAAGAGTTGAAATGCAAAAAATCTGTAGGAAAATGTTCCTTTGACGGTATTTCGACCGCATGGGAAACAACTACCGTTGACCCTCATTATATAGGGCTTACAGCTTAAGTCGACTAAGGAAACCTTTTTTGTCCTTCGTCCTGTTGAATTTCACTCCCCGGAAAAGGTCTGTCGGACAGCTCGTTTATTCACCTAGTTTTTATGGCGGCAGAAACGGTTAGGACTTTTGCTTATAAAAAGCAGTAGTGATTGGTAAATGAAAACTGCCATGAATGCGTCAAAGTAACCCTTTAGAAATAATAAATAGTTTTTTAATGCAAAGCAGCCGGTGCTTGTGTTACAAAGAAAAGCTTGTGTGTAAATATGTAAGCATGTGAGTTTAAAATTGTTAAAAAAATTAATTATCTAATCTACAACTACAAGGAAAATTCTCTATATAAAGTCAATTTATGAGCGTTCATGAGCGATAATGGTCACATGAATGTTGTAAACTAACCAAGAAAAAAGTTATCCTACCTGATTCTGACGTGCATCAGCAGCAATAGCCATACAATCGTTTTCAATAAATAACTTTAATCGAACTTTTAACTTTTGGTATACGAAAGGTTGAATCTTGGCTAAAGAAATTCAGTCTTATTTAATTCATATTTTCGTAATAATAAGGTACATTCCCCTGATTAAGTTGTTCATTCAAAATTTAATATACATTATTACTATTAACGTAAATATCAGTGCACGTACAATAGTGGAGTGAGCGTTGCAATGAATAGTGTAGTTGTAATTTAAGGAAATTATTGTACCTTGCAGTCGTTCAACTGACTTTGGTCTGTCATAGCAATTATGTCACAACCAGGACCACAAACCTAGGGAATCGTGTTCCCGCCTTACCTGAAGTGTCACCACGATGACAACCTCAACTGGACCGTTCCCATCAATCAGTTTTCATTCATCCGTTAAACGGTAGCTCTGAAACGCTTTGTTAGATTTTCACTTAATATACGGGTACCACGGGTACCAGAATTTTCCAATTGTTGTCCCGTCCGGTGCCGTCACATGGTACCGTCAGACCCATTCAATCACCCGTAAGTTTATGCCAGGATCTGATTACGTCACCGTATGAGAACATGTCAAAAAGATGATTGGAATCAATTTGCTCACTCACGGCGTTTCCTAAATGACAATGAAAGGGAAGGGCACAAAGAAAAACGTATTAAATGGAGAGAACCATGAATAGGAAGAAAACGTAGAAAAAGGCAAAAGATTTATCTGATTCGAACGCCCCATGCGAGGAGATGAAAGAAACCACAACAACAACAACAACAACAACAAAGCATAACTATTCAAATTGATTTGTACATCATCGTGTACAATTGTGCATACAAATAGATACAAACATATTTATTAAATAATCTAGTAAACGGGTATAATTCGGGAAAGGATAAGAATCTGTAGAAATAAGGTTCGGCCCAGAAGCTCCAAAGATTTGTCCGTACACACACAAAAAAGTTGTTACTATTGATTCTGTGAGGTTAATGAGACCTTTACAAACTGTTCTCGACATTTTTCATTCAGACAGGGCATTGCCGAACAAAACTCTTTTGCGACACAATTTTCCATTCAACATCGCTTTCCTCATTCCTCCGGTCACATTTCCTCGCACATTGTGAACTCTTCTAGCGATCAGGGAAAACAGTTACAAGGCTTTTTCCAAAAACAAACACGGCGTTGTTTAAATGAACGGGTAATAACCGTAAACGTAAAAGCAACAATATACAGAAATGATATGCTACGGCGTGTAATGATGGTCAGAAAGTAATAATTTGGAGAGAAATATTTATATAAGCCGAGGGGTAAACCCAGAGACTGGTAGTTGATACGATACTTAGTATAGAAAGTGTACTGAAAGAAAATCCCGTCAAGGTTTGCCGATGTTAACATGTAGTTACGACAGTTAACATAGCCCGTCATTATGTTTCTCTCTCTTTCTCTCTAACTATGTGAATGAACATAAAAAATAAGGACAAGTGTGGGTTTGGTAACAACCTTTTTACTTGACTGTTATTAATAAAAATACGGTAAAGCACGGGTTATAATAGTAATTAAGAGCTATTTTTGCTGACCAAACAAACAATGAATAAATAAACTATTAAACGATCGTTGAGTTCAGGTTTTCGGGGGACCCAAGTTGTTTGTGTGAACCGGTGATAGTCTTTCGGTCTCCCATTAGTTTCGTACAGTTGCTTCGGGCACATATTTACAATATCAATTATGTTCGTGTGAGTATCTCCGAGAACCACTCAAACTTTTTTCACAGTGGTGAAAACGGACGGAAAGAATTCTTCCTTCTTGAGTGAAGCAGTCTCATCTCCCCATAAAAATTCAAATCTCAATAGAATGGACACATTACGTCGGCAAAACCGTTTAAAATTATAGATTTACTGCTGTTTTTTTCTTCCTTTCAAAGTCTTCGCCTTAAAAAAATAGAAAAAATCATCGTCGCCGCCTATGAGTGAAAATAGTTTTTTTTGCCACCGTCGTTGAAAGAGATGGAAAGTGATTTAGTCAGTCGCGGATTAAGTCAGTGACTGTTTGAGAACAAAGACAAAGTCATTGATTGAACTAATTTATGATCGTTTAAAATACCTGCAAGGTTAAATTGATGTTAAGATGACACACCAAGTACCGAACAGTATAAGAATATGTAAATTTTACGTTCTGCTGCCTTTGTTGCATCCTTCAGATATTGAGCTACCTAATTAGTTTTGTTCTGAAGAAGTTAATTTTTCCACGCGAGATGTTGTAAAAAAACTTATTTAAATGTAGAGAACTTTTCAAAGTACTTTGGCAAAACGAGTCTCAAGTATTTATGAGTCACATATATAGAATTATAGAATTATACATAACTACACTGTTCAATGCTTGGGTCAAGAGCTCTCAAGACTTTAAAGTTCATTTCACAGCTCTAATGAAAATTGTGAATAAAAATTAAGGAACACAGAAGATCTGAAAAGTTCAATGTGAAGGGTTGAGAGAGAGGAGACTTATTGACCGACTGTCCTCCGTGAAATTGTGCTGGTCGTCTTTTTTATAGCCATTAGAAGTAACTAAAGCTTTACTATAAATATAATTTTAAATTTTATGCTTGAAATTTATGAAACTGAACGTTCCCACTTTTCTGCAATGCAAATTTAGAGTTCACAGCCTTTAGTGAGTTTAGAGTTTAACAGTACACTACAACGAGTAACCACGGGCAAGTTGTTTGTATTCAGTTGCGTGTTTTAGTTTTTGCTATACACGAAACAAATTATCACTTCATTAACTAGACCTCATGACAACAGATATGACGCTTCTTTGTATGTACAAATATGTATATGGTATACTTATGTGACACGTATGAGTTGGAATTATTTTATCAGTAATTACATTAATGAAGTCCATGTCGGACTCCAAAAAGTGAGGCAGCAATAAAACTAGAGAACTCGTTTGGCAGAAAATTATTTAAAAAAATTATTCATATGAAAATTAGAAATACTGACGCAATATAATGATTCCTATTGGGTTAGGGGGGCATGAAAATTTTAACTACTTCCTGCATAACGAAATCAAAATTATCAACTAAGTGATACCACCGCCCAAAGTGTGTCAATGAGAATGTTTGATGTAATTTTGGCAGACAGATAGGAACACACATCATACGAAATCTAAACAGGAGATTGTGGCCGACCCTTATTATATATATGAAAATATTAAGATGTTCTAGCGTTGAGAGAAAATCAAGCAAATTTGAAAACGGTAAAATTTTCAGAAATCTTATATAAAATTCAGTCGGTTGCGTAGTACAGCCATATACATACGAATTAGCACCATTTCTCTCGAGGAGTAGTGTAGTCCTATGTTAGAGACATGCAACTACCATCATGTGGTTCACATGCACCTCTTACATGTATCCACCACACATAAAATAATAAAATACAGAAAATTATGCATCGTATTTCACACATAGCGCAAAATTACCTTTTATATTCACTGTCGGAAGCCCTTTTCAATTTGAAACTCACATAATAATAGTTTTTCGACTGACAACCGTTATTAAACGTCCGTTCTCCCGGCATCCTAATCACATTATGATTGTTATTAATCCAGGCGTTTTATTTGCTACCATTAAGTGTTTCAAGTAGAGAGAGAGAGAGAGGGAAAATGAACTGGTACTCATCCAGAATTTGAGACGTTTTATTAAAAATACGCCACGTCGTGAGAGTTCATCTGATGACTGGCTGCTTGTCATTGCACAATGAGCTTTATCACCTCACCTACTCTTACTGTTACTGATAATAATAAAGGGTAATAAACGCCATGATAGAACCTACTCATGGTTCATGGTTCATTATTGAACATGATCGTAATCATCATTAGTTATACGTAATAAAAATAAAATAATCATAAATTATGGACCTACCGTAGTAATAAAATTAGAGATTTCCTTTTGATCGCCGTAAATAACCAATATATAATTACGGTCGGGTCACAAACAGTAGAAAACTATTTACCTTATGTTGCCGGTTTTTTTACCGCCGGAGGAATAAGTTAAATATCAAGTGGCAGATTCGAAACCATCGTACAGAGACCTCAAAATCGAATAATAAGTAATCAATAAGTATCGGCAGGTCGTGGGCGTGTGCTCCAATCATCGCACCGGATTGTCTTTGATCTTTCCCAGTATCTTAATCTCAAGGTGGAATGTGATAGACTCGAATAAATCGGCTAGACAATAGTTTCACGTTTGAAAGAGAGGGAAAAAGGCTGTGAGAAAAGCATTTAAAGTTAAAAATATTAGTTTTCTGCAATAAAAATTTGAATAAGTTGACTGGTTGAAAAGAATACGGGGAAAAATGAGAGAAAGTTCCCATCATTTGTATGTATGTAGTCTGGTGAATAACAAAGAGAGTATTATAACGGGCGAACCAGACGTTTCGACCAATTGAATGTCTGTATAAGTTTTCTCATTTGAATGAACGCACAGTTACGTAGTGCGTTGAGAAGTTCACGAAGTTCCGAAAGGTTCAGTTTAACCCTTTTGTAATTGGAAACGTAACCTTAAGTAAAAATTTATTGAAGGAAATTTGTATGTATCTTAAAATGTAACAGTTTTCAAGACGTTGTACTATAAAACATTACTTTGCGCTTAACAGTAATATTATAAGTATCTTTCGCAAATCTACGTTATAAATAACTTCTACTCCAATCAATCGTGCGCTAGATTAGTACAAGGGTAGTATCGTATAAAAATAAATAGGATCCAAGTTATGTTTGTAAACCTGCGCGGTATATATACGTATAGATATATGTAATGAGGGAAGCATTTATGTAACAAATAAAAGATCTCTGTCGTTAATAAGTTGGTACGCATTTGTCAAGGTATTGCAAAGATTCTATCTAGATAGGACAACAATCAATAAAATATCTTACATAGAGTGAAGATACGGACTGTTGAAGCTTCTATAAGACCACCTGTAAATTAATATAGATAAAATTTTACAATTATTTTGTATAGGCTATTTGAACCACTTTAGAACATGGGTAATTCGATAAGTATGAAAATAAGATGGTAACTCACAAAGTAGGCTCCTCTCTTTTGTTGCAATATCGGGTAGAGTAGAATATGTGCAACTATAATATATTTAACTTCACATAAAATACCAAAAATGTGTGGTCAGCTGTGAAAGTCTCACTTTTTGTTACACCTTGTATTTATTAATATCGTTATTGAGATTCTGCCATGTATTTTGCAGGATTCATTGCGTTCATTAGACATTACTTATTACCTCTTCTGCTTTATTAACCAGTTCGTGTAATTACTTGTTTCCTTTAATTTACGCAATGTTTACTTTCGGTCCGTCCACTTTTTAATTAACTTATACGATATTTATTACATTATTTATGTATTACAAGTGATATTTTAATTACCTTTTGGTGTTGAAATTAATATTTCTTATTTGAAATTTTATATTTTTGCCGTTTGACCACCAAAACATTTGATTGACCACCAGGTGGTTGGTATCGAGAGAAGTGGACATTTTTTTCGAGACAAGAGAATGTCTCTAGTTAAATTTCCCAGTGCAACTAATAATAATTTATTTCTTTCCCTTTTGTAGTGGTGTTGGAGAGTCACGGCCACTTGAACTACCCAAAAACCCAAATTCACAAAAAAATCCGTCCCGAAAATTTGGACTGTTGTTGCCGCAACTTCTCATCTTTACATTGTTCTGATTGATTCGAATGCCAATTGATTTTGGAATTTTTTTCACCACCAATAGAATTTTTAGTTATTAAATGCCGAACGTCTTCTGCGGAATCCCAAAAAACTGGTTGAGTCACTTGAAAGTGCCAAACAAAATTTTTCTAGGAGGTTGGAGTGTCGTCCAAAGGACTAGGACCCTTCACAACTTGTCTCAGAATTAGTTTCATCTACAGTTGAAGTCTTTATTTCTAACAAATTTCCATTTCAAATTGGAACCAAGTTATAAGTTATAATGGGTGTGGGTATGAGTGGTACCACATGCCTTTGGAGTTTTAGCATATCCGACAATGCTATATATTTTTGTACCTTTTACAGAACATAATGTCCGGATAGGGAGGGGATATATACAGGGAATCGTTTAGGGCACCTTGACAGTGAGTTTCTGTTTTCCTCAAGCACCGCAAGATACAACTACCACAAGCATTTTACGTTCTTCAGTTCATTTAATGACTCTAGATGCTTAATTAATTGCTCTTTTAACTTTTCTTACTCCATGTGTGATGTGACCAAGCAAAACGAACAACATCAATAATATTAGTCTGTCTAATGATAAGACCCACAATGAGTGAACTTAAGAAAACGGGCAATAAATTAAATTTATAAAAAAAACTCTAGTGAGAAGCAATAAAAAATAGAAAAAATTATTTGAGAAGCAAAAGAAAAAGGAGAAAGGAAAATCAGTGTTCACCGCTCATGGGTAACATTGAAGAAAAAAGAATGAAGAACTCGCCGTGGCACGTAATATTTGTTATTCACACGCGTTTGTGCATTAGCCCGGGTACTTGAGCGAGTGGACTGCCGGTACCCGGGGTACTCGTAACTCCAGGAAGAGTACCCAAGGGACGAGTACTCACGTTTCACCGTTTGGAACAATTACAATTAAGTTGGGACTGATCAAAGCCCGAGTTTTTTTTAATTCGCCTTGTGCATTTAAAATATGTAAAGTTATGAATAAGAAAACGCATAAAACGTCATTAATTAAAAAAAATTAAAGAGTTTACGCATTCTGAGTACGGATCGTGATGAAAACGAAACTACACCGGACATTATTAAATTTCTGTATATGTAAAAAAAATTGTTCAATTAAATTACCACCGTTGAACACTCGGTGATTATTGCTTTTATATAAATTAAATGAGGAGGGGGCAGTTCAGTAAAGAAGGTTTCAGGTTAGGTGTAGTACAACAGCAAACCTATAGTTATGCACCAGTTGTTACAGATAATTTTACACATAAACACAGTTCCAACCGTTGCTATGATGAAAACCATTCACCTTACAGGAGCAGTACAATACCTGCACATACGGCATGGTACGCTCTGTATATGTTTTCTTAAACTAATAACAGCGAAAGGTAGCAATGGGAAGCGGTGTCACTTCACAAAGAAACAAGAAACCAAACTGCGGTTCTCTCTTTCATCCAGGCAAAATACATGCAAATAGAGGAGGAACAGGCAATATGTAAATTGCTTAATTGGTAACGTGCTTTCCACTCACGATCATTACGCAAAGTAATATATTATTATAAATTAATAAAATGTAATAAAACCTAGGGTTACATCACTTTTGACATTCACGAAGATTAGCTTTTCACCTTGCCTGTAATGTTTATATTTATTTTAATTACATTGACGTTACTCGTAACGGAGAAATTGTATATAGTGACTTATAATTGTTGTGAGTTTAAGTCGTGTATACCACCTACAAAATTTGTTTGTCATGGTAATAAGAGTGCACACAATTTCCCACACAATGATGCAACAATCTGACAGGTTTTGTAGTTGAATTCCAAAAGTTCTTCTGCCTTTTAATATGTACAAAAATATATGTTTACTCTATTGGTGTGTTAAACTTTGTGCGTGTGGAATAGTAGCGTTGACATGTTCTACCAAAGCCGTAAAAACGGCAAATAAGTTAATAAAAACTTACGTACATGTGAAGTGGAACGGACAACAGTTCACCTGTTGAATGCGTCACTCTCGGGTTCGTCCAACTGGAGCCTTCACATTTGGTAAGACACTCGTATTTTCTCCAGTCGTGGGAAAAGTCACAAGAAAATATCAATAAAATCATCCTGATGAGGTCGTTAGATGAAAAACAATAAAAGGTTGAAAATGTTATGGCGAAAAACGTAAGAATTGTCGTAAACGTGCCAAGTCAGACAGTCATCAGGTACCGTTAGAGAGGGAGACTCAGGTTTGATGTGTGGAACCTGCGATCCCATCGGAGTCCATCTCTTGCCCGTTCCGACTGACAGGTTTAACGTTTTAAGCCCTGATAATTTTTCGGGGTGTTGACGTTTGCGACATTTTTGTTTACTCACTTCTTACAGGTTTTCACTCATGGTCACTGCTCCGAAAACCTCGTCTTGCTATTTATATATACATTTTCTCTTATAGTTCAGCACTAATCAAAAGTTTATTTTAATTGGTCCACCTTCCTAGCTACATACCCTCGTCCTGCCTCCTTAATATTTTCTTAGCCTAGAAGTGCATGGGCTACCAAATTGAATTTGCCCTCGAAACATGCTTTTCTTGGACTGTTCATCCATCATTACTCTTTAACTTCTTCATCAAACACCATTTTTGTCTCATTCATACGAAGGAGTTCAACTACAACCGTTCGTTGGTTCTATTCTGCAGAAGACATTCCAGTATTCTCTTTGAAGCGACTTAATTGACGTTGAAAGAATCAAAATAATCATTTCCTCTGCAATTTAGTGGAAAAAAATTAAATGGAAAAATTAAGGCTGAATTATAATATAAATGGATTCCCGCGTCCGGAACTTCTTTCAACGTTGTTTCCACATAATTTCGAATGTTTAGGGCTTCATTGTCGCCCCGGTCGGGTTCAGTTTCCTTTGACACGACCACTCGGGTTATTTTCCTTTCACTGCTTGAAAACGAAACTATTTTGCGATGGGATACCAAGAAGGCCAGGGAACAGAGAAAGAGAGAGAGAGACACACACACACACAGAAGTATAGAGAAAACGACCGAGAAACGCATTCACGAATTTATTACCCGCATAAATCAAAGACCATGAGAACAGGAAAAAAACATAAGGTATTTTCATTCATTAGGCGTTAAAAGAAGCCCTCGAGGAAAAATAATGGGAGAGAGAAAGACAGAAAGATGGGCAAAAGAAACCCGGGGACAGATAGAAACCGCCAGAGAGAAGGAACATACTCATTTGGTACCTCCAACCAAATGTGAGTATTTTTATTGGTCTAACCGGGTACCCGGTTGGTGATGAAGACGTTCACTTTTCAAATGGCCACAGAGAGAAGAATTCATTAATTCATACCTTTTTATTTATTTATTTTTGTTTACCCAGATTGTTTCTTTAGACAGTCAAACGCTTTATTATGAAAATCCGTCAGTGTTTTCTACAATGGCTCGCTCCATGGAGGCGGTCATGAGAAAAGAATGTTTTTAGGTTTTCCCTCAGTTTTCAGGTACGAGACTTGAATTTCGTTCGAGTCTAATTGCCAGGTACCAGTTGGTATTAACGGGAGAGATGGAAGGACGGATAAACCAGAAAGCACTTTTGCCTTTTGCTATAGAAGGCGGATGAATTCAATAATGATTGGTATTTGCTTTCGGTCCGGTTCGAACTGTTTCCTTTTCTCGTTTCAAATTGAATTATTTCATTTTCAAACTACTTCCACGAGGAGATCACAAGTACTTTGCTACTCGAAGATTAGACGGTTGTGCGTTTGCTCTGCACAAGTTATGTTCAGACACGTGGGGTTGTAGTGGAGCACACTAAGCGGTGATAATGAATGGTTTCAATGAAACCAGCCGTTGATAAGCAAAGTTGGCAAACATGTAGAGGACATAGTGGAAGCTGTGGCCTTGTCTCACACATTGAAATCCAGCTTAAACCGGACTGATTTTGCCAAAGACCGACGACGTTTCACAACCTTGAGATTAAAGGCAGTAATTGATAGTTCCTACTGTTTGTCGCAAAAACCTGAACCTTGGCAAAAAGTATTGGACTCATGAACGGGACCGAGAAAAAGCGGAGCCGGCGAGAGAGAGAGAGAGAGAGCGCTTGGCGTGTTTATTATGTATATTCTGACAGATTTCCATAAACAAAGTAAATTCATCCGAGCATTCAATAACAATAGCAAGAATTTTAAATAAATGCAGAAAATTATACGAAAAAGTCAGGAGCATAATCGGCGACTGTCAGACGAGACGCAGAAGATGACCAGAAACGGGATTAGCGAAGAGAATGGTGGAAATGATGATGACGTTAATAACAAACAAACGTTAAAGGGATTACAAAAATAAATAATTGAATTTAATTAGCGGGAATTTAAATTGGGCGGGTACCTACCGGGCCGGACGCACGGAAATCACTTGCGGACCAAATGCCAAGTTGAAATTACTCGCAGTACCCGGAGTGCAACGTTAATTTAAAAAGTTGAAGTACGAACCTGATTTTTGCTCGGGTGGAATATGCGGGCTTCACGCTACTTACCTCATCGTTTACACATTGATTTACGGATGAATCCTTTACAGATCGGTACCCGGTCGGATTTGAGGTACTTTCGGGTATTTTTTGAATTGAGCGTACTGCTTCGGGACGGCGGGTATCCGCCTGACGTACTACCGCCGTTTCTCGCGGTTCTCCCTTGTCTTGTCAGTCGGTCGAGCACTCGTACCCGAGCATTGTTCGTTTGGTACCCGTTTTTCCTATTAATAACCCTTGGAATTATGTTATTATCGTGAGCGATTTGTTAAAATATCACTCTTTCCTTGTTTCTTTTATTCGATCAACACGAGAACCGCTTTGTTATTTCTTCATTTTCTCCAGCCATCCTCGGTACCTGTACCCGTGTACATTTCTGTATGCGTGCATTCGTCGGATTGGTTTATCGCTGAAAATAATAACCCTAATAATAATAATAATTGGAATGATTCAGCCGCTGGCAAGCGCTCGTATTTTTTTTTCTTACCATCCAACCGTGATATTACTGAGGTTTATAACCCTCGGGGCGGTGTGGAAGATGACCCTGTGGGCGCATGGGCAAGAGCATCTTAACCCGGACCTTCTGGATTGTGAAACAACAAAACAACAATTATCTTCACACGGAGAGCACCCGAAGGGTTAAAGTAAAACACACGGGCGGCTAGCTGTAACTCAACAAATGACAAACACAAAGAACAAGAAGAAAGGACGACCAGGAGTACCCGGAAAGTACGGAGCAAAGGGTTCAATGAGAAACCTAAAAAATATTCAATAATACACCATTCATTGCCCATGCGTAAAAATAACAAAAAGTTGCAAAAATGTGTTGCGAAATTTGAAATAAATTTAAAAAAACATTAAAATATGCAAAAAACATACATTAACATGATTTATGCACGCCGATGTACTCAAAGTAATGGACTACCTACAATAAATCGTGGCAGTCTAATTCGATTAAAATCTCTTTGCCGCCCTACAACATGTTTGAAATTCTATACTTCCTATGTAGAGTCAGTGATCGTATAAAAGGGGAGAACCGTACCCACCGACACACTCACCACATCGTTCATATTTAATAAAGCATCTTTCGAGTAACCACAGACACAGAATCTTACGTGTATAGATTATACAGTCAACAGCGAACAGCAAGCCGGAACAAATACGCAGACGTCGATTGAGGTTTAAATAATATTGACAAATACGCCAGGTTGAATAATGTGTTTGCATAAATTAAGTAATTAACCATGAACATCAAAACCGAAGTCGAAATTAATTTAGTTTGGCAATTAGTTTTAGGTTTTGTACTTCACGTTGCGTTTAAAAACAGTACGAAACAAATGAAAGGATGACTTGTCGTGTTATAATAGCATAGTATAATATAATGGTACATCTTATAGTAGGTAAAACTGTTAAAGTGATAAAATAGTCGGTAAAACTGTTAAAGTGATAAAATAGTCGGTAAACTGGGACTCCATGCTAAAAGTATATTCTCACCTAGCGGTTAGTCAAATGACAATTCCAGTGCTTCTATCAAAAATTATTCAAATTCTTATTAAAGGATTTGGTATTAAATTATCTGAGCTTCTTACAGATATCCATTGCTATACAAATTTGACTGCTAAATAAACCATAATCGGGGTAACAATAGTTGGGTTAATGGCTGGTGATTCTTTGAATTGATTTTTATTTCAATCACCTGACGTATTCAATAATAAATCATGAAAAATCAGACGTAGGCCCGCGGACACGAGGACGTTCTTACTTGTTAGTCGGAGTACACCTGAAACTCGGTGTGGTCCCCCCCTTTAACTTTTCATTATTTCACTTATAGACAAATTCTTCCGGGCGAAACTCTTCCGTCAATCTTAATCTCCATAAATTAACCTACCGAACTTCCCATTGTTCAGAGAATAAAAAGTTATGTAAAAAGAATTATATCCACTTCCGAAATTAAAACACGAAATTAAAATTAAAAGTTTATTAATTCTTTTTGCATTAATAACAGTTATTAAAATTATTCTCTTTTCAGCGGCACCCTTTTCCTTCCATTTTCACTAAACTAAAGAGAATTAATACAAATGTCTTTAATTTCCGTTGTCTATTTCAAAGGCAATTGCCCGTTCAGATGCGCTAAACAGATAAAAACTATTCCTAGACGATGTGTCGTCTATTACTTCCCTCGGGTGGAGCGCCCGGGTTTATTTGCCTTTGTAAACCGTAGGATAATGGTTTGGGGCAGAAACTCGACCGCAGATGATGTCCGACCGTGGCACAAATGCAAACAACTCGAAACCACAAATTATGTGAGAAAAACAAGGAGAGCAATCAGAAAACGATTGAGGAGGAGGCAAACTCGTAGCGAGTAATAAAAAAAATGTTACTGCGGTGGTAGAACGGAGCTGACAAAACCAGAACCACTAAAGGTGTAAAATATTACTTTAGTGGAAAATGTAATAATATAAAATTTACGGTATGCGGTCTGAGAAGGCTAGAGAATTTTATGTATCTCTAGAACCCTTAGGAAGTTCAATTATTGAGTCATTACTCGGTACTTGATACTCGGTACTCGGTTCTTCGGCAAGCCCTGGCCGTGGTACGAGCTTGTTCCAAGCAACCAATGACACTCAAAGAACTCTGAACTCGACCAGAACCCCGCGGTGTGCAGACGATTGTTCTGCCTGGAATAGTGCAGTGCACCTTTCCTATCACCTGATGTTGATTACAGTAGTTGGCCTTGTAGACGCACTGATAGAGTTCACGTGATAAGACAATTTGGTCGAGTCAACCGGGGAGAGTTATATTGTTTTTCAGATGCTTCTGCGTACGGACCCACCGACGTTCCTGTACCTGACGTCGTCGTGTGACATTGCCTGCATCGAACCGTCATGCATTCGGCAGGTTTGATATACCGTCTGACACGTGGTCACCCTCGTTCAAGGCTACTGGAAAATATTTTCGTGTGGAAACCGTGTTGTCATGTAGTGTGGAACCGCACGCACTTGCATGTCTTGTTATAACACTTGCCAGGTATCGGAACCGGGTTTCAGGCATCGAGCAAAAAAAACGGTTTGAATGGGTTTTCAAGGGTGCTACACTCAATGATGCATGAATAAACAAATCGTTTTTCACAGAATTTGTCTCTGATGTCTCACTTATTTTGGACACTAAGCTATACAAACTAATACAATAAGCCGTACAGGTGTGACAACTGAGTTACCTAGGGATGGATCATACCTCACATCTGTGTAGTACCTTTCAGTCACCAAAAAAACAGCTCAATTTTGACTAAAATAACAGGAAAAATATATCACAGACGAACCGCGAAGGCAATTTAAAGATCCGACCTCTTATATATACGCATTAAATTACGAGCAATTAAATTCGCCTAAAGTAAACCAAGTTAAATACAAACACTTAAGAGTAAAAAAAAAACATTACAAGCTATTAACACGCGAACTATTAATTTAAAGAACGGACCACAGTTATTATGTTAAATAAAGTAACAAAAGTACAATAATCGAATGACGTCTCATTTCTGTGCAACGACTTGTGACATCGTTTCGTCTATTCTCTAGGCTAGTAGTAACTCAAAGTACATAGCTACAGTAATAGATTTTAGAAATAGAATAGCGTGTAGCACATAAGCGGTGCTACATCCCATGTTCCCTTTTCTCAGACGCTCGAAAGGTTACTACTAGACGGAATTAAGGACCTTTCGTCTATTCCTTTTCTATTTCTATTAATACTTACTATTTTCTCTTTCACAAGCGTTTCCATCGTCATTTACCTGCTCATTACTCAGGACCCATTAAAAAGCGTCTAATGGGAAAAACCTGAAACTTTCTCCGGCATGTCCGTGGAAAGCTTACAACACGATCGACGTCTGAATTAAAATTCCTTTCTTGTTGATCGCACCCGTCATTCGGATTAATCTTTCGGATGATGAGGATGGTGTTGATGGGTGGTGGTGGCGGTGATGATGCTCGAGGATGAGTATGCGAAACAAAAGGCAGGACGAGGCAAGCTGTAATTCTAGTAGCACAAATTATAGGAAACAGAATGCCGAAAAATAACAGAGGCATTCACTTAACGGAATTTTTTATTTACATAATTACAATAATTTCAAACAATTTCGCCCGTACCTTTCCGCAACCTTTTCTATTCAGCCATTCTTCACCGGGTGCCTTTTTTTCCACGTATACAAAAAAATCCCACGGATTGTGCTGAGTCAAAATAGTAAAAAAAATGACTTTATTACGTTAAACGGGTACCTGTCACTACCGTAACGGCCGTACTCCAATTCATACGAGTCCCAAGGCAGGTACACACGCCCACCGACTCGATAGACGAGGAACACGGCAAATATGACCCTGGTGATGGAATTATCAGACGGACGCGAGTAGTACCCGGGTACTATCCAATATGAACATGTAGAAGCGGCTCGGACCTGAAATAACAAACCGAATCGAAAGGGAAAATTAAGAAGGTGTCGATGAGGCTAATCGGCCGGTTCTCTGGGCACCCGGTAGCGGTACCTTTGTCGAAATGAAAATAGATGTTACTAGATGCCTCGTGGGCTGTACATAGATTCGATTGCCTCTAATATACGGGCTCAGGTAATTTATGACATTATTGGAAAATAATGATTTTACGGTCAGGGAAAAGAGTAGTAATGACTCAATTAAAAATTGGTTTTATTTGCACTTGCGAATCAGCCAGCAGGATGCGATCTGCTTAAATTAGCTTACTGCCTTTTTATTATATACGATCAATTTCAGTGGGAAATCTAACTAGTCCTTTATTAAGTCTCATTATAAATATAACTTCACGACACCCATCCTCATGCATCTTCGCTACTTTATGCTTCAGGTGGAGGTTCACAGACACCTCGAGCAGACTTGTTTGATTTGTACTGAACCTGCAACTCGAAAACCATTGTGTGGTGCACACAAAACAGATTTAATAATCTAGTGCCACAGGAACGCCATATGATTAATCGATCCATTAAGGCTTTACGATGTGAATTGCTGTTCGTATAAATATAAATTTTCCGCTAGTTATAATTTTTCATCACCGCGATTTGTCACAGATGCTATTCCTTTTTTTTAACATCAAAAAACTCCTTTTATGGTCATAATTTTTTTCAAAGTTATTGATTCATTAAGACGTTTACATAATTTACACAGCGGTCACAGCAGGAGAACCGACCCGAACCAGTATATAAAATTCATAACCTAGTCATAAAAGTTGTGCGCTGTAATATTGATATATGCGGTCCGAGTTGTATTAAAGATCTTAGTGTTATTGTATAAGTTGTGGTTGTGGTGTAAAATAATACTCCTGTAGTGGGTAATCGAACTGTCTACATCTATTGTTTAGTTTATGTTTTTTGTTTAGTTTAGTTTATGTTGTACATAAGCAGAATTTCTCGTAATCGGCACATAACTGGGGATATTGTTCTACACGTTATTAATTATTATTTTTCTTTTTACTTTACAAAAAAGTTTGGAAGTTTTACGTAGCAATTAAGAAGAGATGGTCGCCATCATCGCGGACACTCTGGGAGGCAATTTTTTCTACGCCCTTCGCATGTTTGTCCTCGTCCTAGGCCAAGTTCACCTGTCGAATTTCATCGCGTTTTCAACCGGTCTCTGTCTTTAGATTGATCCGCAGCCTCCGCGGTGCTCGCGTTCCGAGAACCAAGTGATATTCCTACGAAGGGACCCCCAAAGCCATTTAAAAAATAATATTTATCCCAATTATATCATGTTGGTGTCTAATTATTTCTTTTCGGAATCCGTTTGGAAGTTGTAATTTAAACATCTCGACGGAAATTGTAGCGGACGACTTGGGCATTACCCCCGAGAGCCTTCACGCGAAATATCATAATTAATATCATCATCATTATTATCGGTGCAGCACTAGAGGCCGAAGAAGTTGAAGAGCCACTGAAGGTCTCTCTCTCTGGCCGGTTGCAACAAACACCATCCTCTAGGAAATCCTTTCTCCATTGAAATTGCCCCATCAGGTACTGGTGCGCATTAGTTGGGCGTGTCAGAGGAATAAGAAGAAAACCCAAACCATCGGGTATGTGACATTAATTATATAGGAAAAGCCATAATTCATCCCTAAACACCCGTAATCACTCCTTATTTACTTCAAATTATTTTTTTCTTCTTATTTGTTCTCCTTTGAATTCGTTGATTTTTCTCTTTCCTATACTCTCCCATACGGGTACCCGGGTGTCATCCGTTTTCATGGCTTTATTAGGTACTCGTATCGGTTTTCACCAAACTTGTCTTCGTCTCAAGTCGCCACAGGGGCGTACAACGTCTGTGACTTTTGCAGAGTTTCAACGCATTGTTGTATTTCCGGTTTTCGATCTAATTCGACTTTTTCGGCCCACGTCAGTGTCCACATTATTTTTCTGCTATTGTTCTTTAGATTTTTTTTTTTACTTTTGATTATTAAATTGGTTATGGTGACTGAGTTTCTCTCTCTCATCTCTCCCTTGACAGACTGCTATGGAAACGGTGAAGTACCTCTCGTACTTCTTATTTTAATATTTTAATTTCACGGCCCCGTGGAGATGAAGAGATGAAAAATTGAGAGCACCAAGCAGACGTACAAACCCGGAGTTAATTTCCTTTCGTAATTAATAATTTTATTCAAATTTTATTGCGATGATGTGGTGCTGGACGAAGGGAAAAGTCGGGTACTTGGTACTCGGATAACTTCGGAACCTGCTATTTATTCCCAATTCGGGTTTGCGCTATCCCTCGGGTTTCTTATTGTTCGCAATGCCTTCCTGGTGGCTACCGAATCGGTTCAAAGCGCAGGTCACGTCATTAGTCTTGCCTAACAGATAACCATCTGGAAACGTCAACCTTTAATTTCCATTTATGCCTGAGCATTTCAGGTTTCAGGTTCAGGTATTATTTCAATTTTTGGTTTGTTTTTTATTGTATAATTTATTATTAATTTAATACGTTATCGTGGTTTTCTGTTTTCCGGAAGCGTTTGTTTCTATTTTTTTTGTGGAGTCACCTCCGCAGGGCCCATCTACACCTACGATGTGTTGTATAATTTGTATTTGTATCCGGTGGGGTTGGAACCGTAGAACGTTGAGAGCATCGGTGATTCCGACCGCATTTCCAAAATATTATATTCAATAGAAACCTAAACGTTCAGGATAAGCATAAAATTCTTTTACTCAAGTCCTGTAGTAGTATTTTGCGTACAAGCCACGTTCACCTTTTTTATTTTGTTTTTGTTGAGCGTATCATTTAAAAAGGTAATTTTGGGTAAATATTGAACCCACAAAATATGGCATCACGTTGGAAGACATTTGAGGACTTGGTGGTCTTAAAAATACAATATATTATGTATAAATTGATATAGGTAGAAATTTTACAACGTTTTTCCACGTTAGGGTAAACGTAATTATGCAAATACTCAAATTAGTAGTCAGACGCTACTCGAAAATCTTAAAGAATAATATATTACAATATAATAAATTGTATAACATACGGATGTAATACTTTTATATCAAATCTGTTACGTTTCAACTCGGTTTGAAATTACAAATCTTACTTTTAAGCTTTAACCGATGCAGGTAGGGAATTGGCGATACCGTTAGTGACATACCAAAAATAGTAACCGATGATTTTATCAAACGTTGCAAGGAAATTATCACGTCGTATTGAACTCATCGCATTGGATTGCCTCGAGCCGGTACTGAGATAATTACTTGCACAGAAACCTATACTTGAATCTTATTTATTTTAACCATACCGTTTTTGGTTACCCTTTTTCGGCACTAATATCCATTTCAGTACTTATACCAGCACTTACAATCTACTTGAGTGATTGTACTTCTGGTCTTTCACATGTGCATGTTCAGGCCAAAGTTCCCTATATTAATGCGTCTTAAATAAATTCCTATTATTTCCTGAACGTATTCTGTTACTTCAGTAGTTAGCAAGAAGTTGCATTTCTCTCGTTACACATGCAGTAAGTTTATAAGTCATTGTTATATCGTATTACATACGCATCACACATGAAATATGTTTCGTGTTTCGTGACAATCCTTGAAACTTAAGAATAAATCGTTTGGCATTTTGATTAATTGTTTTTACATGCCACCTGTGGTTAGGATGTATGTAAAAATAACTGCACTATATCTCTTGGATTTTTTTTTATTTCGCCAACCGAAAATATCGTAATACTGGAATACAACAAATACAAGTTTGAAGAATACTATTCTGCGCAGGGAATGGAATTAACATTGCAAATTAATTCGATGAGACGAATTTTTTTTGGTTCCGTACGAAAGTCTATAGAATAATTTTCAGGTCCATAGCTTTTGTAAACCCCTTCGGTTTATTATTCTCTCGGAAACAGAATAATAATAATTGTAATACTCATGATACTCATAATAATACTCAGGATAATTTTTTCGTGTTTTGTTCACGACACAGTTCGAAAGCCCATTTTTGAAAACTTTCATGGGGTCCATGCGGTCAAAATTTATTTTGTAATTACCGCGTCCGATAGAATAATTAGAATAGTTTTGGGTGCTCCGAAAAGTAATAATTTTTTAATTTAAAAAATCCAAGCGATTACCTAATGAGATCTTAATAGTGG